>JAJHPF010000026.1:5662064-6294564 GCA_024447775.1 Carex cristatella | reverse complement strand
AGAGTAGGGAAGGCTGGTATCACAGAAGGAATTGTCAATGGAATCCATGAGAGATGGAGACGCTCGGAGGTTGTGAAGATCAAATGTGACGATCTTTGCCGGATCAATATGAAACGAACCCATCAAATTCTTGAGGTATCAGTACAGTATGTGTCTCTTCAATCATTGCTTAAAAGTGTACAGATTTGTAGTAGTTTTTTTCTGATTCAATTTTCAGAGAAAAACTGGGTTTAGGGTAATGGATCCAGCAACAATATGACCCTACCCGCATTGATTCAGAGAAAAACTGGGTTTAGGGTTTAGGGTTTAATGGTTTACTCACTACAGATTGCAAGTAATTTTGTCTGATTCAATTTTCAGAGAAAAACTGGGGGCCTTGTTGTATGGAGATCTGGTAGTACAATTATACTCTACCGTGGATCTCACTACAAGTACCCTTACTTCAAACAACCAGATTCGGATGTGTCTAATGGATCCAATAACACTCTGACCCGACCCGCATTGGTACCGGGTGTGGGGTCTCAGAATATAGTCCGATTACAATTGCCGGGAGAAGCAAAGGCAGCTGAAGAAGCGGATCGGGTTTTAAATGGGTTGGGTCCGCGGTTTTTGGATTGGTGGGGATTAGATCCAAAACCTGTTGATGCTGATCTGTTGCCTGGTGTAGTTATTGGGTTTAGGAAGCCCTTTCGGATCCTTCCGTTTGGGATAAAGCAAAATCTGACGGATTCTGAGATGACAACTCTCAGACGACTCGGCCGGCCGTTGCCATGTCATTTTGCACTTGGTGCGTTTTTGTGTTACCAAAATAAATAAATAAATACAGTCTTATCCCATAGGTATACTTTTGAATTCTTATATTCTTTTTTATTTTATTTTTGAAGGGAGAAACAGAAATCTACAAGGATTAGCTCAGGCCATGATAAAGCTATGGGAAAAATGTGAAATAGCAAAGATTGCTGCCAAGAGAGGTGTTCAAAATACTGATACTGAGATCATTGCTGAGGAGCTCAAGGTTGGTTTTTGGGTTTAGGGTTTAGCGTACCAGTGATCAATGAAAGCACCATTTCGCAATTAAATAGGAGATTCAGTCATCTCGCTTTCTTCTTTTTTCAGAGACTGACAGGTGGGACCCTTCTGTCAAGAGACAGTGAATATATTGTTTTCTACAGAGGTAAAGACTTCCTTCCCCTTGCCGTATCCACTGCCATAGAAGAGCGCCGTAAAAGTGCCGAAAAGACAGCCAAAGTACAAGAAGAATCAAATAAAGAGAGAGAAACATCTGAAGAAGAATCAAATGAAGAGAGAGAAACATCAGATACTGAGTCAGTTAATAAAGAGACGATTGGTACCGACACAATGCCCCTTATGGTGCCTAACAAACTAGAGGCAAAATTGACTCTGGTACCTGCCATATCCATTTTTCCTTCTTAATTTATTTTATGTAACATAGCATTTATGATGTACCAGTACCATTTTAACATTTGTTCAGGCATTGACAAGGAAAGAGAGAGCAGAGAAGCTTCTAAAAGAATTGGAGAACTCTGCTGAGACTCTTAGGGAAGAACATGATTATAAAGAGACCATTTCAGAAGAGGAGAGATTTATGCTTACAAAAATCGGTCTCAAAATGAAGACTTTTCTACTGATGGGTAAGTTGCGCTACCTTTATTTAGTTTATTTTATTGTACTTTATATGAATTTACTTGACTATGTTATTCTTTTTTTGGTGTAATTTTCAGGTAGAAAAGGTGTTTTTGATGGCACAGTAGAAAATATGCATCTCCACTGGAAATACAGGGAGCTTGTGAAAGTAATCTCAAAAGAAAAATATGACATTAAAGAAGTAGAGAATACAGCACGCATATTGGAGTCAGAGAGCGGTGGTATACTGGTAGCAGTGGAGAGAGTTAGCAAAGGTCATGCAATTATTATTTACCGTGGTAAAAATTACCGAAGGCCTAAAACCTTAAGACCAAAATCTTTACTGACTAAAAGGGAGGCAATGAAACGGTCTCTGGAGGCCCAGCGCCGTAAGGTAAATTTTTAAGCTTGGAGAGAATTTTCTCAAGATTATATTAATCAAGTAATGTCTAATTTTTTTTTACTTATTATTTCTGTTATATATATAGGGCAAATGTCATGTATATCCTTCAAAAGCTTCGAAATTATGGTTTCCCCCTCTAAAATTCATAATATCATATTTATCCTTCTAAATTTAAAAAACTCAGAAATTTACCCATTTTAAACCCTTTTCTATTATAAACTTTGAGGGGGGAATACATAATTTCAAAATATTTGAGGGGTATTAATGAAATTCCCCCATATATTTATTTCTCTTTTACATACAAAATTGTTGTCACTATATGTAAATTTTATAAAAAAATGAGATATTCATGTATCATATTGGTTTGCGCAATATATACTATAGTTGTACTGTAACATAGAATATGTCATCGGTCATATTTGGGGAACTTTTGAGGCAGTGATCTAACCTTTAAAGTGCTCTCTCTCTCTTTCTCTCTCTCTCTAGTCATTGAAGCTTCATGTGCTGAACCTCTCAAGAAACATAGAAACAATCAAACAATCGATGGTGAGTCTCTCCTCTTGTGAAACATTTGTGTTCTTTTAAGATCTTGTTTTATAAACAGACATGAGTATATATAGTCTCTTATGGCAGAACAAAGATGAATCCTCGCCTCCCAACTCAATTCAAAAGAGCACTGACAATATCGAAGATTCAGCGGGGCCCACAAGCAGCGGAAGCAATGATTTAGAGACTTATGATAATTCTGAGGTTAATCTTTTAATTTGAAATTTAGTTTAATAAGATATTAACTGTGTCTATAAATGAAGTACTGTAATAGTTCCATTTGTTTGTTAATTAATTCAAGGATGCTATTGAGACTGCTTGTGGGGCCCCTAGCTTAGCAACCGGCGAAGAAGTCTCTATTGCCAATTCAAAATTGGCGACTAAAATTCAACCTACAGATATACAGGTTAATTTATTCTCCTCATATACTTCTCTGTCTTATTTCAATATACCATTACTGATACTGATCTATCTTTTACATACTATCTTTTGCAGCAAGGGAGAGATGTGTGTTCTACTTCTGATACAAGTTCTCATGAAGTAGAAAATATGGACAAGACTGGTACAGATGAAATACCATTCAAACCATCGCCTCTCTCAAATAAAGAAAGACTCGTTCTGAGAAAGCAAGCCCTTAAGATGCGAAAAAAACCCGTTTTATCTGTTGGTACACACACATAATTCCATCCTTTGAGATTTTAACTCTTCTAATAGTTTGATCAAATTTTAATCAAAATTTTACTCTTTGATCCCTTCAGGAAGACATAATGTTATAACAGGAGTTACAAAAACAATAAAGACACATTTCCAGAAGCACCCCTTGGCCATTGTAAATATCAAAAACCGTGCCGAGGGAACGTCTGTCCAGCGGTTAATTTCTGAGCTCGAGGTGCTCTTCAATTCAAATTATATTTTCATGGAATTCAATCGATATGTGTAGGATACCAATGACTTAATTACACATCTACTTGCAAGAATGGTTTAAAATCTTTACATCAAGTGATTTTGTAAAAAATTCTGAAACATGAAAAAAATTTCATTTTCACATGGAGATCATGTTCAACGGTTTAAATCGACTAATTGGACTTTAAAAATGAAAATATTACTATGGACCAATATATGTTATGAATAGTACCATAGCCTCACTCAATAACCATGGATTGAGCATCAAATAGGCTGACCTAAACTAGATTACCTTTCTAGTTGCCATAATTTTGTGTTATGTCACGAACCCACTGTCAGTGACTATTTACAAATCTCAAACAAACATAAATAATTTAAATCGGCCTAAGTCGGAATAACCAACTTAGACCTCCTTAATTTTATTCCATTTTACATTTTTGAATTTTTGATATAGGAGGCAACCGGGTCGGTATTGGTATCGCGAGAACCAAACAAGGTTATTTTATACAGGGGATGGCAAGAGGGAGAGAAACTGAGAGATATAAAGAAAACTGATGATGCAACTCGATCAACCTGGGAAGAAACTCGGGATGGGGTTTCTCCGGAGCTAATGGAAGCAGTCAGAGTAGAATGTGGATTACATGCTTTTAAGGAAGAAGAAGAGTAGCATTCTTTCCTCTTTCCTTTGTGCATGTTGTAAAAAAAAAAAAAAATCGAGGGGTTGGGATGAAATATACGTTTTGCACAAATCAACTTCTTTACTTGTGATTAGCCTCTTGGAGTTGATTTCTCTCCCTTATAAATTATAGAAATTGCATTTGCACAAAGTTTGAAGGACCTTTCAAACTTGAAAAAACTACACTGAGAAACAAGTTATTTGAAGGGTCATTTGTGAAAATAACTATAAACAAGATCAAATCTCCATCAAAACAAACTAAGCCTGATTGAGCACTACAATTGTAAGATGTATCATCTCCTTTTTTCCTTTTGAAATAAAACTGCACCAAATTTAGGGAAAAGCGAGATGAAACAGACAAAAAAAGGAAAAAAAGAAACTTCTATTTAGGATATACAAAGAAAACATCCATTAATGATTCCTACTAGTAACTAGTGGGAAGTAAAAGTGTCCAAAAATGGAATATACTGCTACACTACCGGTATAAAAAAATACTGGTACTGTACTTAATGAGGTCTCGGCTTTGCACTTGATCTCACTGCAAGTAGAATCTTCTTTCGAGGACCCTGAAATATTATACAAATACCAAAGTTACAATATGGAAATAAATTAAATTTCATCAAATTTTCATTCAAAAAACAAAAGTAGATACCATTGGTATGCCCAATTCCTTGAGATCACTTTCTCCCATTTGCTTCAATGCACCCATATCGACCTTCAACATTTTAAGTAATAAAACAATTATAAATTTCAGACACTATAGTGACTGTTCAGTTGAGAAAAAAAAATAAGGACCTAATGAAATTTCCACAAGGACTTGCTCAATTATTATTTTATCCCCCTCAAAATAAGAATAAAACCACAGAAAAAGCTGCATAAAATATTATTTTGTTAGCAAGAATAAATCATGTACCCACAAAAGATAACAAGTTAATACCTCTTCAACTTTAAAAAGGATCTTATACTTGTCCAATTCAAGAGCAGTGAGAAGTTCCTCTACAGTTGCTGGCAGCTCTGGCTGCTCAAATATTCCCAAAAAAAATTAAAAAAAAAAAATGAAAGTCATTAATAGACAAAACATAGAAAACTTCCAATATAAAACATTAGAGAATGTTCCCAAACTTACCTGTCTCTGACGTGGCGGCGATGGCAGGATATTTTTTCTCATCTCCATGTTCGCCACACCATTGGTCGCATAGTCCGATGCAACTCTTGATCCACCACCCAAATCACTACCCCTCTTTAAACCATATGCACTAGAACAAGGCCTCGAACCAATTGTACCAGCCGTACCAACTGGCCTCAAATCCGCATATGGCCTATTCAAAGGAGGTGGTGGTGGCGGTAGTGGTGGGCTCAGAGAACAACCTCCTCCCCTTTGACTTGCATGTAACTCATTCCGCGTATCATAAGACCAAGATGGATATGACGCAACTCGTCTGGCAGAGAGATCAATTTCTCGGTCTCTTTGTCCCTCTCTCTCTCTCTCTCTTGGCCTCTCTCTTTCTCTCTCTGTTGTGTGGTTTGGAGGGTAATTTGAAGCAGGCTTTTTTGGTAATTTGCGTAAAAGCTTTTCCCGTAAGTCAACTTCCCCATTGAAAGTAAGAGGAGGTTTCTTAGTTACACCTTTTTGGATTAGTTTTAATCGGAGGTCACCTCCTCCAATCTGTTGATCTGAGAAGAAATTTATAAAAAAAAAAAACAAATAATGTCAAAATGTGGTACAACTTCATCAATGATCAAGTTTCCATGAAAAACCCTCAAAATAGAACTAATAATATTGTACTAACTTCATCAAACTTTGTATTACAAGAAAATTATTTACATAGAAATACACTATTGCTAAACAACAGTATCTCTAGTAAACCTCACTTGTTTAAAAAATATATATAGAATATAGATATTTGAAAAGGCTATGCATGAGAAAAGATATATGTATACATCATACCCAAAATACCACCACCAAGACCTGATCCATTGCTTTCCATACGCTGCCTGAAACATAAGATAATTCAAATAAAAAAATTTATGAAGCATTCATTTCATCAAGTAGGATTTGGATACAAAAATTGTTTGTTTTTATTTCTTGTTTGAAAAGGTATTTACTTTTTATTGGCCAAATGTGCATTTTTTTGCCTTGTTGGTTTCTTTCAAAATTTTCTCAACTACTAATAAATGTTAAATTTGGTTCTATCCTCTTATCATTAACCTTAGATTAACTACAGATTAAGTGACAGACAACGGCAGAGATAATTAAAGGCACAAATTGAGAAAAATATCAAAAATCCTACGGTACTAATTTGAACATAATAAAAGCGTCATTCTCATCATTGCAAGTGGTGTTTCAGCTGTAGGAAACCAAATAATGAAGATTACTGAATTTCTCCTTTAATGAACTAAAATTTCATTGAAATTCTCTTCAAGGCGTTGAATTTTTAATGAACTTATCAGCTTTCTCCTCTAAGCAAGGACCAAATTAGAGAACAACAGTATGGTTTTGGTGAGTGTCAATAGGATCAGCATTTGCTACAACCCACAATAATTCAAATTAAACTGTACAATAATAGCAACTAAAGAAAAGGAAAAGTTACCGTTTGTTCTTGCTTTGCCCCCCGGCAAAAGAAGAATCTTCAAAATTTCCACCCAATCTCTCTCTTATAGGCCTTTTTCCCCCTGAATTTTTCATTTCAGCACTTGCCCCAGCCTTCACTACCTAAAAATCAAACATTTTTTACATTAAAGCCCCCATAATTCAGTTTTCTAGCAACTAAAGTCACTTTTCCATTACATAAAAGTACCTCTAATAACCAAACTAAGGTATACTTTTGATCAAAACTGATAGGTAAAGAAAGTTGCAGTTGACTGTGAAGATCCCAAGACTCCTAATTTCACTTCAAATTCATCATTCAATATCTATGACATTGCAAATGAAATCTGAGAAAACAAGAAATGGAAGTGGTGGAAAGATGAATCGAACCTGACCCCTCCGACCGAGAGTGATCGTGACCTTGGAACGAGAAGACATCTTGCTATTCTCTAATCGTCTCCTCTTGATCGAATCCAACAAATCATGCGTCGATCAGACGAACAAACAATAAGCGATTGATTACCTCCTGGAAAGAGAAAAAATGGGGAAAAGAGAAAAGAGAAGAAACCCTAGAAGCACTACAGAAATGAAGTCTGAGAAGACGAGAGGAGAGGAGAATAGAGAGAGAGGAGGCCGGAATCTCTCAAGTAACTCAATTTTTTTTTGTTTAGATCCTAACCGTCCCATCGAAACAAGGGACATTAATATTCGTGCTGAAATAAATCGAACGGTTAGGATATCCATTCAAAATTAAAGTTAACTCAGGTGATATGAATTCAGAAGAGGAGATTAGAGAGAGAGGAGACCGGTTCTCTCAAGTTACTCAAATTTTGTGTTTAGATGTATACTGTCCGATCAGAATCGGAATGCACGGTAGATCTTTAATATTCGTGTTAAAACAGATCGGACGGGCTAAATCTATGTTCAAAATTTGAGTTAGCACAGGTGATATGAATTCAAGAGAGGAGAATATAGAGAGTACGGAAGTTTTGTATTTACATCAGTGACGTTCGATCAGAATATGGAAATTAAATATTCGTGTGGAAGCAGATCGAACGGTGTAGATCTTAATACAAAATTTGAGGTAACTCAGGTCCAATGAATTAAATAGAGGAGAGTCAGAGTGCTGTGTTTCTTTTTGTTTTTTTTGTTTTACATATTGCCCCTTCTTGTTCCTTCGAATCTTAAAGTCTTTTGTCTTTTTTAGTTTTTGTATATATACCCTCTAAAAAGGCTAAAATCTGAGAATCATCGTAGTGTACAAAATTTTCGGGTGAAAATTTTAACAGAGAAGTTTTAACTTCATGCAGCGCACGAACCATAAGCACCGCTGTTTTGATTATAGCCCTTGTGCTGCATGAATCTAAAATAGCTCTGCATGAATCTAGTTTGTTAAAATATTTTCCCCAATTTTCGACCCAGTCTGACACTCTGACCCGACAGGCGACAGTGGGTGGATACAAAATTACCAGAATTACCCTTTTATTTATTCTCTTACAATTTTGGTATTTATCAAACTACCAGGTACTATTTAATAAATGGTGAATATTTAACATTTAACAGTAATGATGTACCGTGCTCATGATCACCATAAAGGTCAAATCAAATCAATTTTACTGACAAAAGAAATGAAAATTAACAGAGAACTCAGCAACCCAGTTTACTCACAACTTACAAGCAACTTTTTAATTGCCTTTCAAAAATTAATTAATTACAAATTAAATTTAAATTTGAGCCACCCAAAAAAGAAAATCAACCTTCTCTTTAATTACACACACACAAAAGAAAAACAAATATATATATATATATATAACTAGCTATTGGCCATTGCCACCCTGTCATGCCAAGCTGTCACTGCATCCAATCGGGCTGTGACACGGCGGTATTACCGTTGTAACTACCCTGCCGCCTTTTCATCGGTTCTGACATGGCCAAACCACCGGCCCCACGGCTCCCGGTATACTCATACCACTCATCCCGCTCTTCGTCCCCGTCACCTCTGATTGCTTGTAATGTGCGCTTCGCCATCTCTCTTACGGGCCCACTTCCCTCCTCTGAAACCCTAATCAACACCTCTTCTGCATTCGCCGATTTCGCCATGCACCGGAATCTCATACTCTTTCCCTTACTCATTCCATAAATAGTTGCCGCGGCCATGTACGCCATGTCATGTACCGATTTTGGTTGTAACAAACCGACCATAACTGCCACTCCATCTGCCTCCATTAGCGCACTTCTCCCGTCCTCGCATCTCGCAAGATTGCATGCAATCCTCATTCCTACACTCTTTATCTCTTCATCTTGATCTCTTTTTAGCACCTGTACAATGCGCTTTACGGCCCCATTAGCTTTTACCACACGACCCCGGTTATCTGCCGAAAAGGTCAAATAATAAATCGCCATGCCGGCATCTTGTCGCGCCACTTTCTCCTCGTCTCGTCTCGAGAACACCTCCATGAGAGGCAATACAGCGCCCAAAGCGCCTATTGTGGTGCGGGTTTTCTCCTCCACAGATACACTATGAATTGCGGCCACTGCAAGACCTTTCGCATCGGTATTATCACCACCGGCCCCATTCTTGAGCAAACCTATAAGGAGGTTTAAAATACCCGACTTTATAATCCGAGTTCGATTCGGGGGTTCAAGAGATAAGTTGACTATGATGGCGATGGCGTTGGTACGAAGAGATGCGGTACCGGATAAAATCATCGGACATAGGCATGAAAGGAGAGTTGGGGTGCACATTGTGATGCGGAGATCGGGGTTGTTGGAGCGAGTGGCGTGACGTACCGACACAAGAGCAGCTTCTTGATCAGAAGGCAAACCATGAGATAATAAATCGGCAAGGGATTGTTCATCGAGGAAATCCCGGTGTGTCGTCGGTGGTGTCTTCTTTGGTTGTTGGCAAGGGAAGGAAGAGATTCTACTACTACTAGAAATATTCATGTCTAATTCCTTTTAGATTTGTTTTCTCTTCACCTCTCCTCTTTGAGTAAAGTCTTCTCCTGTTTTTAGTTTCTATAAACTATGTAGAGAAGAAGAAAGACTTTAGAAAAAAATCCTCTGAAGACTTTGCTAGCCGTTAGGTAGACCGAGTCTCTTCTTCGTGTTAGACTAATTCTTTCTATTAATATATTAATTTAATGGGGAAATTTCATTTATGCCCCCCCAAAAAAAAAAAAAATCAAAATTACGTACTCCCTCCCTCTAAAGTTCATAATATCATATTTAGGGAAATAAATCTGCTGTTATTCTAAATGAATAATAGGAATTTCGATTCCAACCGTTTAAAATTTTTCTATGTGAGAATCTCAATGAAGAAATTTGTTCATGCGCGAATCTCAATGAGATCAACAATTGGAATCAGAAAAATAGGTTCTTGTTATTCCTTCAGCATATTTATTTTCCATGTTAATAGGGAATTAGGGATAAATATGATATTTTTGAAGCATTTCTTGCTCCTTTTAGGAATTTACTATATTATAGAATCTGAAAAGTGGTCTATCGAAATAAATAAATATATATTTCAAAGGAGTACTCTTCTTACATTATTTTTTGTTTATCTACTTATGTGATGTAATTGTCGGTTTTCTTTGATAATTTTTTATTATAGAAAGAGATGGTAGCTTAAACAAGCAGTTTAGAGTATCATACTAATTTTTTAATCTAGTTTAAGTATGTCTGTTGTTATGAGTTCAAAAACTTGTTTCTTATGATATATAGTTTTGTAATAGGTTTATGTTCTCTAACTAGTAATATTGTTTTGCTATGCAGTAATTTACTTGTAGTTAAGTGGACTGGTATCATTTCGGTACCAACTTCCATGAAAACTTAGAAATCAGTGAGTTTTAAAACAGGTAATGATATTAAAACAACAACAAAATTTTATTAACACAACATTATCAATATATTTTATAATGTAGACAATTTTGCCCTTCATTAATTGATTCCTTTAAAAACTGATTCTCTCTCCCTTTATTACATTATTATTTTTTCCTTAAAAGTTATATTTTATCAAAATTTGTTTCTCTAATACTATTATATGATTTATTTCCTTAAAAGTTAGATTAATGTAATAAATATTCTTTATTTGTTTTCATTAATTGAATATTTTAGATTATTTTAAGAAAACTACAACAGTGAATGATTATATTATATTTTTAAAATCTATCATCATTATGTATATTGATTTATTTTATACAACTTCACAATTTTTTTTCACAATCTACTATAAAAAATTTTGTTTTGTCACTTAACATTTATCCATTTTTTTGTGCAAAAAATCACTAAAAAACAACACAATTACTAATTTTAAAAACATATTGAATTTAAATTATTATGATTAATGTTAACATTCAACTTATGATTAAAATAATAAATTAAAAGTACAACAAAACACCACAATAAAAAATTACATCAATCATGGATGCTAAAACTAATAAATTGTTTGCATTAAACTTAAATTTATAAAATATTCCAAAAATTCTCAATATCATATTGAAAAAAAGTCCATCCAAATTGATGATAGCTCATTAATTTATTTTCTTCAGTAATGCTGCTGATCAAGATAATTTAATACATGATCAAATAATGGAAAATGAAAAATATGATAATAAAAACGGAAATAAAAATCTAGCAATTATAGAAATCAAATAATTTAATATATGATCAAGATATTAATTACATTATAGAAAAATATGGTAATTAGCAAAGCATTTAAAGAGGGTCAAAATTGTCTCTACATTAAATTTTATTAAAGATGTTGTGTTAATATAAATGTTTGTGGTGTGAATATGTCTACCCTTTTAAAACCTACTTTTGTCACACACACACACACAAAACTGCTATTCTTACTAAATTTTGCAAACCTTCTATTAGTTGGCATTATTTACCAAAAAGCCCAAATTAATTAGTTGACTATAGCTGGCATTTGTTATTTTTTATATTGTTGTTTCTATTTTCAATTGGCCGTAGCTGTCTGTGTAATCTTTGACCGCATTATTTTTGTCTTATTAAGAGACGCAATTTGAGTAATACTTGTTATTATTTAAATGCTTCTAGATTTTCTTATTAATTCCCTAAAAGAAACTAAATCCAAGACTAACAAAATTTACTAGTAAAAGCTCCATAAGAAATACAAAGTACAAAAGAAAAAAAAATAAAAAAAGGTGAGACCAAAATGAAGCCTAAATTGCATAGCAAAATTCATTATTTCATAAGCTAACAACTACAAATTACACTATGGTACTAGAAATTTGTTCTAATGGCTTGTGGCCAAAGCAGTCACTAAAAGACCCAATACAAGGAATGGTTGTGCACTTGCCTGAAATTCAGATAAAATTCATACATCAAATTTAAGGTAACAAAATCATTTGAAGTGGTCACTGCACCAATTACCATATGTTTATATCCATTTGTACAGAACCAAGAACCAGAAATTTAGTATTATATTTGTGTGAGGCTATGGTACTATGCATAGTACGGATTGGTCTATACTATGGATCAATATCTTTGTTTTCAAAGTTCAAACAGTCAATTTGAATCATTCAACATGATCTCCATATGATATATTATTGCAAACTAGATTTTATATTTTATTTTAGTTAGGTGGAAAATAACTACTTTTGAATGGTCCATATATTTAAATCAAGTTATTTTCTACCAATCTAAAAAAAAATGTAAAATTTGATCTACAAATACATTTTCGCGTGGAGATCTTGTTGAACGGTTCAGATCAACTATTTAGACTTTAAAAATGGAGATACTAATCCATAGTGCAGACCAATATGCGCTATCAATAGTACCATAGCCTCATAAAATTTTTCCCTGTTTGTTTGTTAATTATTATATAAATTGGGTACAGCAGTTAGAGTTCCATATAAATATGACATCATATTGGAGTTCTTTTTATAGGACATCCAAAATAAACAAAATATTTATGTGTTTAATGCAGAATTTGTACCTGATATTTCACATCATATTTAGCCGGATCCTTCAAAAAGTATTGAAACTGCAAGCATAATAAAAAAAAGTGTTATATATTTTCTAGTACAAATGGAAGCTAGGGCCCGAGTCGATTTGAACGATTTCAAACAAAATGATACAAGTTTTGGTTTAGATTTTGGATTTTTGGTAGATTACTCAGTAAAGGAAAAGGAAGATGCATAAAGAAAATCAAGATTGCATGAGATATTTTACCTGGAAATACACTTGTGGTAGTATCAGACCTACAAGGGCTAATGCGTAATATGGTTTGCCAGATCCAAGTAAGTAAGCTGAAAGATAAAAACATTGGTACAATTATTATATTATCCAAACCTTTGAAATTCCATAAATGCCCTTGCAATTGAAATCTATATATAAATATATGTAATCCCCTTTCGGTTTATGACCTGACCAGCATGTGATTTTCTAGTCTTGTATGGTAATTCCTCAAGCTAACTCAAAAAAAAATTAATTGGTACCTTCCTGATACAGCATGATCTTAATTTTCAGTACCTGCAATGGAGAGCTGAGTAATATCAATTGCTCCAACACAAATCCATTTCGCCGTTTCAACTCCAAAAGCTACTGGCAATGACTGCAAAAAAAAAAAAAAAAAATCAGAACAAACCCATTACAAAAGCATTCATTTTGATTGAATAAAATGTGTGAGTGTATAACTTTCATAGTACATAATATATTACTTGGGCAATCAAATTTTAAGAAATGCAATCAATAACACATATTTATCTTTCAAATATATAAGAAAACAGTGTCAAGAGAGATATAAAACCTGGAGGCCAAGAGTTCTATCTCCTTCAATGCTTTTGAAATCATTTACAATAGCAATCCCTAGCTACATAAAAGGAGGTACCAAAAATTAGAAATATTTAACCCACAAAGTTGTAATGCACAAAATAAATAAGGGGAAAAAAATAAAAAGTAAAATACCCCAGCAATGCTATACAGCAGTGTGAGAACTATGATGTCTGGGGTGAGTGTACCAAACAAAGCTTGACCAGCCCACCTACATAATTGATTCGGTTTTTGATATATTATATAATTATAAGTTACTGCTTTTGATAATGTTAGCAAATAGTATAATAGGATAATACCATGGCAAACTGATATAACTGGCACCCAAAGCAAAGTTCCCTATCCATCCATTTTGTTTAAGCTGCAATTAACAAATAAACATTTGATCAAATTATGTTCTAGATAAATACCATGCTACCAGGTTTAGTACCAGCATGTACCAGGTTAAGAGGTTTTTTTTTTTTTTTCACGAAACCAAACCCATCAAGCTAAGTACTGGTAAATAACAACCAACAGTCAGTGAAATCAGTGTATTTACATGCATTTCATTCTCCAATTACATCCGAAAATTTTAAAATTGGCAAAATATATAAAAGTAAAAAAAATAAGTAACCACTAGTATGAGGTGTATTTACATGCTTGTAGTTCTCCAACTACAAGCATGAAATGCATGATGTATTGGATATAAATAATTGATATACCTTTAGAGGAGGTGCTGAGTATATGTAAGAGAGGAGAGAACCACCGACAGCTAAATAAAACACTATAGGAAACTTGTGTCCTGCCTGTATATCATATAGTATTTTCTTAACTCTAAGATGACATGAAAGAAAAATATTTATTACAGAAATAGTAAATTCTGATTCAAATAGAGAAATAAAATGTAGGTAGAGGTCTTACCCAAACATCTAACAAAGCTCCCAACCCAAGGCCTCCTAACAAAAGCACCCAAATCTGTGTTATAACCTGAAAAATGAATTGAAAACCCATACAATTTAGTAGTTGAGCAAATGAAAAAAAAAAAAGGTACATCTTTTTGCCAATAAAAAAAGTACTGACAAACCTCATTTTCAGATATTGCACCGGAAGGAATGGGACGGTATGGCTCGTTAATTGCATCAATATCTCGATCGTACCAGTCATTGAGTGTCTAGAAGACCAAAAAGGACAAAAATTGAAAATTTTATTATATTATTATTTGTTTTCCAAGAGAAAATTGAGAGAAGGTGAGTGAAGTGAAAGAAACCTGTGTGTAGCCAGTGAGACAAGGGCCAGACATAATCATGCAAGTAATGGCCTTCGCTACGTCTTCTATATTCCAATGAAAATTTCCTAAAGTATTTGGGCAAAAGCATTTTAATCAAGGAGAGAAGAGATGCAAAAATGTGACAATTATACCCCTATAAACATGCACACATCAACCTCTAAAACCTTGTATATCATAAATACATCTCCTTTGTCATTTAAAAACACTTATAGTACAATTGTTTACTAAAAAAGGAAGGGTATTTTTGGAAATTTACCAGAAGCTGCGGCCCCACATACAACACCCCACACTAAAGGAGGCCAAGTTACCGGCTTTGTTAGTTGGAGACGAATCTTCCATATATCCTATACATTTAATAAATAAGGAAAATTTCATGTTATGGGTTGTACCATACTGGAACTGGATGCATATAACGAAATTACCAACTTAATATAATCAAATAAAGACTCACAGTTTCTTCCTTAGCGCCTTTGATGCCTAGAAGCTGATTAAAACTCGAACCCTTTGTACCAGCCGGGGCCTTGTCAGGAACAACCGGTTTAACTGAATTTTGAATTATATTGTTCAACCGCCAATTCAGATCATAGATAAGATAATTCAAATCTCCATGTCAACCCTTTTATCTGTTTACCCGACCCGTATCGTATTTGATAAGATGGGTACAAGTAAGGTTTTTTTTGTCCGTTAGCTTATCAGATATGGGTAAAGATTATTTCGTATTTGTTACCCTACAAGGTAAGTATTAAAATATATATATGGTAATGATGCATGATATAATATAGTTTTATTCATGGTACATATATATCTCTGTTTATCCGACCCGACTCGTAAAGTTTACCGGTAAAGTTTTTTTCGTTAAATTAACGGGTACAGGTATGAAAATGATTGGACCCGACCCGTAAAGGGTATAGTACTACTACCAATAGAGTAGGAAAGGAAAAGAGAGACCTTTGTCGGTGTCAGTTTCAGCTGCTCGGATTGTAAACCTCTTCGCACGTGCGAGATAAATCTGCTGCGAACGGAGAGAGGGAGGCTTGTTGGTGACGGCGAGGGAGGTCAGAGCGAGGCCATGGCCGTGGAGGAGAGAAGATGCCATCTTTACAACTCAATCAATCTCACTGAATCTGAATCTGTTGCGATTCTGATTCTGATTTTCGATTTGTGTGAGATTTTGTGAGTGATGAGTGAACGAGCGCGCGCTTGCTCTCTCACTGTGACTGTCAATCAACTCAGCTGAGAAAGGCGAATGAGATAAGCAAAGGGTAAAGATTTTAACAGAGTAGTTTTGCCTTCATGCAGTGCACCAACTATAGAATCAAAACAGTATTGCATGTAGTTTGTGCTCTGTATGAAGTCAAAACTACTCTGTTAAAATAGAGCCTAGTGGGTCTCACACCCCAATTTAAAAAATAAATAGATATGTTCATTCTTAGAACATATCCTAGGGTTGTTCATTAGATTTGACTTATTTGGTGTTCATTGGTTCAGTCTTTGGGTTTAAATGGTGATTATTTTGAATTATTTATGTGTTTTTTAATTTGGCTTGATTTAATATCTCTTATTTTGATTCAATCAAATAAATTAAAATTTACTTAATATTTAGGGTTTAGGGTTTTTTTTTATATTTACTTGAATTACCTCGGGTTTTTTATATATAGTTTGGTTTAATCTCTCTTGTTTTGATTTGACTGATATATATTTTGATTTTATTTTATGATTATTAAATTTATTATTTTGTACATGTATTGAGTTTTGACATTTAAATTTAATCTCTTACATCCAAATAAACCAAAATTTACTTTGATTTTTTAGATTATGTTGTTATTTGGTTGACAAGTTTAATATGGTTAGTTGGGTTAGATTTTTTGAAGATCGAATAAAATTTTGTTTTGACTATTTTGATTCAGTTTTAACTTAACCGATCCGTTTGAACACCCCTACTTAAGTTCATCAAGCTCTTTTTCATGGGTAACGCATTTAAAAGTCAAATTTATAGTTTTTTAAATTAATTTAGTATAGAATGGAGACTTAAGAGGTCAAAATAGGATGAAAAATGAATACAATGTTAAAAGATCAAGTAGCTAGAGAAATAATCAAACAATTTATGTCTGAACCATCCCGCTTTATGATAAATCAGTTGTTTCTTATTATCCAGAAAAAGAATGGTCTATGAACACAGCCTCATTCTGTTTCCCTCCTAGATGGATGCCTTTATTTATTTATTTTTCCACTCCTCTGATCCTTATCCGAATAAGAGGAGAGGACCCTGCTTTTTTGTCAGGATCGTTCGATCTTAGAGCAAATGTATTTAAAGACAAAATTTTACAGTTTTTTGAGCCTGTCATTATTATCGAGAAGTTGCAGTTAAAATATTTGGTTGCTGAGTTTTGTATCTGTCTCCTTCTCTTTGGTAATTACTGATTTATTATATAGTAAATTTATATGATTTCATAAACTCATGGTATCAAACTAATAACAAACAATCAAACCTTTTGTTTGTCCCAAACAAATTGCCTTCCTCCACCCATAGAACGTCATTGACATGTTCATTTTTCAACATCTTACTCATTTAGACAAATTAATTTAAATCACAACATAAATTATCAAACAATGTAATACAATATGAGGAATAAGATGAAGTGAGCAATTTAATCCTCGTCAATTATACTCCAAAATCAAACATGACATCAAGAAGTAACACCAAGAATAATGCCAAGGGGATGAACTTTTTTCTGGAGATGATACATTGCTACAACTAAATATAGGGAGTTACTACAAGTATGCAACATAGCATTTCAACATCTTTTTTCCATGGCAAAACAAAATGCCAAGGATGATCTATATAAGATAAGAATTCTATATTTAGGCATATCATATTAAAAATCTAAACTTTCTTTTAATAATGCTGCCCCAAGAGATGATTTTTTTTCCTTTTTCCCCTTGAAAGACAAGATTTAGAGGCAACAAAAGATTTGAGCCTCACAAAATCTTCTTCTCAATTTCTCTTCGAGTCCCCCTCTCTTATTTCTTCCTTCACCATTTTTTTGTTGATAATGAAATGAGCTGCAAAACAAGGTAAGAAGTTGATTTAGAATTACAAACTGCCTAAGAACCAAAATGAATTTCACAAAACATATACTAACAAGAGTGAGGCTCTGGTACTATGCATAGCATGTAATATAATCCGTACTATGGATCAATATCTCAATTTTGAAAGACAACCGATCTGAACCATTCAACATGTTCTTGAAGATCAAAATTGACATTTTTTTAGAAAGGTTAAAAACTCAACCTGATCTAAAAATTATAGACCACTCAATTGTAGTGCTTTTCTACCTATCTAAAAAAATAGTAAAAAAATTCTAAGAAATGAAAAATTTAGTCTGTAAGTACGGACCAATCTGCGGTATGTATAGTACCAATCTGCAGTATGTATAGTACCACTCAATTATAGACCACTCATATGGAAATCACGTTGAACAATTCAGATCGACTATTTGGATTTTAGAAATAAAAATATTGATCCATAGTACGGACCAATCTGCGGTATGTATAGTACCATAGCCTCACTCTACTAATAATATTGAATATAAAAAAAATGGACTGAAGCACAAATTGTGTTAAAGAACGAGATCCTATGATCCAAATTGTATATTGGAGAGGTGGAGGGAGAAGTGTTGGTTGTTACCAGTGGCATTGCACGAAATTCAAGAAAATAGGGATATATATAGATCAGATTTTGGTCATTAAACTATACTCCCCAAAATTTTAGTAAGGTACTAAACTGGTCCCTCCCTTTAAAAGGACTATAATGCAAATTGGTATACTGAAAAGTTAGGAGATATTTTGGTATAATTCTACAAATACACTTACTTGGCGAGCAACCTGTACCATTCTCCTATTACTCCTTGGTGAATCAGATACCTCCTTATTCTCCTCATTATTCCTGTTCTCATCCTTGTTATTCTCTAATACTGGTACAACAACAGCAGGAGGAATAACCTCGTCAGTGTTCTCTGACAAACCCCTCTTTCTCTTCCTTCTAAATGTGTATTTGATAGAGCGGAGGCCTTGCTCTGCTGTTAGGTCTGGAACTGGAGTCTCCAGTTCTTCCAAGTCTACTTTGGTTTCTGTTGATTTAGGATCTACTGCAATCAGTTCCTCTATTGCCAGTTTATCATCTACAAAGTTTTAGGAATAAACAAATATAACTTCTAGAGGGAATAGTAGAATAGGGCTATATTCTAGGGTATAGTACAATAGAGAGAGTTAAGACTAGAATAGGGACAAATAGAGGCTTATGTTCTGGAATAAATCTTTTTATTTAAGTGTTGTAAATACTTTTTCAGTTATTAATACAATCGTTAGTAGGCATTCAGGCCACTAACCTTCAATAAAAGAAGTAAATACATAATTGAAAATCTAGATTTACCTTCTTTGTCAATGTTATCTGCTATTAACTCAAGGCCAACTGGAGCTTTGTCAGTAATAAACCCGGCATCCGAATCCAAATTGTGCATCACTTCTTTTTCCTTTTCAATGCATTTTTTAAGCACCTTATTTCCATTTGGAGAAACATTACCATCAATTTTCATACCGAATTTGGAAATCTTCACATAATTGCTTTTTGTTCTCGATCTTCTAGGCGGGTTACTCGTCAAAAAGGCCCTCCTGTCACTACTTCCGTTTTCTCTGGATTTTTTATTTTTACGATTTTTTCCAAGATTTTGACCACCTGTGAGAGAATATTTGTAAATTTCATTATTTGTATATAGTTGTATGCCGGTACAAAATGTTTTTTTATTTTTTTTACCTTTTGGGTCCTTTGACTGGTCGAATGCCCTGACCCGTTGGGTCAACCTGTTTCTTGACCGGACCTTTGATCCCTGATTGGTACCAATGCTGGAACCAGTACCGGTACGGAGTGTATCCTTAACAGAGCAGCTTGAGTTGTCAGTACTGACGACATTCTGGTAATAACTGCTAGTGTTCTCCTCTTCTTCTATGATGATAGGCTTGATGTTGTTATTCTTGTTGACCTCTCTTTCTCTCTCTAGGTCAGATTGTAGAGAGACAATGACGCTTTTAGCCTTCTCCAGTTGCGATTCGAGCTCCTGAATCCTTCTTGCATGAAGCAAATTTCTAGTTTCCGCCTCGTTAATCTGGAAATAAAAATAAAAATGTCTTGTAAGCAACATTACAGCTCATATATCAGAGAAAAATGCCTCAAGTAGAGTCTCTTATTACTGTTTATAAATGTAAAAAATCTCAAAATTTCAAGATATACATTTTGATAGTACAAGTAAAACCTCCAATCTCCCAGATTTCTCAACCAACAACTCTTAACTAAAATTGACATAAATAAATTAAAATGTTTTTAAGCAACATTTCAGCTCATATATAATGGGAAAAAATGCCTAAAGTAGAATCTCTCATTACTGTTTTATAAATGTAAAGCTCCAAATTTCAAGATATAAATTTTAATAGTAAAATTAAAACCTCCAATCTCAAACCAGATTTCTCAACAAAAACTCAGAAAGGAACTGAAACCAACAAAATTGTAAGTTGAATATATCCATAATTTCCTTTTCCTTTCATTTATTATTTAGAAATTTGAGAAACCAACTAAAATTGACATAAAAGTTGATGCCTTGATAACCTAGAAAATTGAATTGAGGAATTGAGAGAAGAGAGAGAAGAGAGAGAAAGCGCTAAAAGTTAAACCTTGGAATCCATGAGAGACTTGAGACGAAGCATCATGTCGACAGCGTCTTGTTTGGTAGTAGCGAGACTGCGCTGCAACCCCATCGCCTTCTTCTCCGACGCCAAGATTCGTGCGGCCGATTCAGCAGCTGTGTTGAGTATTATCTCCGCATAAGCCCTCTTCACCGCTTCCATTCTCTGCCATTCAACAATATTTTCAAACTTACAAAATGGTTTCAAAAGAGAAAGAGAGAGAGAAAGAGAAAGAGAAAGAGAGGGAACCCACCTCGGTATCACCCATGGAGCGAAGAGAGAAAACGGGTAAAATGGCAATTGTTCGTTAATGGCGGTTGAGAGAAGGAAAGAAGGGGCGAGAGAGAGAGCGAGAGAGTCTGAGTTGCTGCTCGCTGTCTCTTTCTCTTTCTTGCTTTTAATCCATATACTCTGCATTAATGTACCGTTTGATTTTAGATCTAATCCGTTCATTAGATACCGGCACGAATCATAAAGTACTACTGGGTTTTATAGGCGTGGGATGGATTGGTACGGATTATGATCGAACGGTCTGGAGCTAACTCGAATGGTGCGTTAATGCAGAGGATGAGGAATGTTTGAGTGGGAGGATCAGTTGGTTTGTGGAACTAATGAGGTGAGGTGGTCTACCATTTAATGCTTGCACCTATAAATGAGAAGATTTCCCCTTTTGAACTACATTGTTTTTTTTGAAAGAGACTACGAAGTCGTAAGGGGGAATCGAACTCTCGACCTTTGAGTACAACAATTTTAAGATTTTTTCTAGCTAACTGTGCTACCTCTCCTTTTTTGAACTACATTGTTGCTCAACAAATTTCAAAAATGTTTATGAATTGTCATGATTTGAACTATTATAATGAATAAAAAGTACAAATTAATTGTATTTCAAGATTAACATTCACATGATAGTGAAATTAAAATCATAAACCGAAAAGGTTATTTTTTTTAATAATTATACAAATATTATTTAATTATATTCAAGTTATGTATATAAACGATAAAGTTAATGAAAAGTTTATTTTGGTTTGAAATCTGAAACTTTATTTTTATTTTATTAGTATAAAGATGTTTGAAATTTTGTAACTATAACATCGCAAACTTTATGATAAAATCCTTTAAATTTAGATAAATTAATATAATAAAAAAATCAATTATTATATCAAATATTCTTTGTTTTCTTCTACTGAAGTAACATTTATCTAAAATAAATGAAAAGAGAAAATTGGAAAAATACAATAAACAACACACAGTGTATCATAATTTAATAACATCTACATCAATTCAATTAAAATGATATTTAATACAACTGCCATGAAAATAATAGAAATTAATTTAGAGCATGTTTATATTTAAAATTAATTAGAAATTTTCACGTTAAATTATATAATTGAATATTTAATGTAGAACTAGTAATTAGAGTAGAACTAGGGTGTTCCTAAGTTCACCCAACCTCTTGTGAACTTGACTCTAAAATATATCGAATCGACTTTAAACGATGAATCTAAAATTCTTCTCCAATTATCGATCATCGTGAAAATTTTAAAGTTTCAAAATTAATTTAATATAGAATCAAGTGGTCAAAGGAGTCCAAAAAATGAATGCATTAAAATTAATTTATAAACCTTAAACTTTTGACCACTTGACTCTATATTAAATTAAGAGTGTGTCTTCCATGGGCAAAAGGACCTATTTGTAAAATAAACATATATTTTTTAAGTTCAAAGTCAATCGAACCGTTCTTGTTCTCATATTAATAGAATTTTCATTTTTCTGAATTTTTTTACTATTTATTAAGATGGTACAAATTCTTGATATGTTTTGTACCCATCTTAATAAATAGTAAAAAAATGAAAAATGTAAATATTTGGTTCAAATTTATAAACTTAAACTTTTAACATTTTGAACTCTATATTAAATTAAATTAATTCGAAACTTTAAAATTTTCACATGTAGACGCATCACTCATTAGGTAGAAGGGTTTCAACAGTTTGGATTCATTCGTTTAAAGTCGATTTGATATATTTTAGAGTCAAATTCACAAGAGATTTGGTGAACTTAGGAGCATCCTAGTTCTACTCCTAGTGAGTAATTAATAATAATTCATAATTTTGTCAACGTGGGAATTTAAAATTGATTTCCATTACTTAAAAACCTGTTAATTATATAATTCTCATACATCTCAAAAATTGACAAAGAATCAAAACAAATTCTTGGAAAGAAAAGAGAAGAAAAACAAGAAAAAATAAACTCCATTAGTTAATCCGGAACCGAGTTTAGGGAAGACATGCTCACAATGTCATTTCGGCTTGGTTTGTTAGGAACGCTCCTTCGATCAGGCGGTCGAGAGCGCTTGAAGGTTTTCCAATCCAACGGGCAACGGCCAATATGAATTATTATCACCTAACCTGCCTCCGTCTCAGTTTATCTAATTAATAAATACAATATTAATCCAATATGAACTATTATCCCAAATCGAGTCTCGACAAAGGGTCGCAGGAATGGGTCCCTTTCGTCAGCGAATTCCCAGCCTAAACTAAACCAAGCAATTTGGCGATAATCGTACGCTCTCGTCTCTTCCGACTCGAGTGGTAAGAATTTACTTCTCCTTCTTTCTTCTTTCTTCTTCTTCTTCTTCTTCTTCTTCTTCCTTTGCGCGGTAGAAGGTCTTCTTCTTGCAACTGAAACCCTATAAATGAAATTTTGATGTCAATCTCTCTAAAATCATAGAAATTTGAGTATAATAATAAAATCTGTAAGGACTTCATTCTACGGAAAGGAAAATGTTTAGCTTAGCTGATCACGAAATTTCAATTCAAAATCATGTCTATTCCACTGAATTCTTTTTTATTTTGGTTCTGATCAGAGTATAAACCCTTCTCTTTTCTTCGATTTTGCAGTAAACATAATCCTAACCCTAGCCTATGGGGGCAACTGATGGATTGAAGAAGCTTGAATACCTGTCTCTCATTTCCAAGGTCTGCTCCGAGCTCGAAAGCCATGTAGGTGTCGCCGACAAGGTTCTAGCAGAGTTCATCACCGAGCTCGGTCGATCCTCCACCTCAGTCTCCGAATTTGACAAGAAGCTGAAGGAGAATGGCGCTGATATGCCAGATTACTTGGTGCGTACTCTTCTTACAATTATCCATGCTATTCTCCCACCAGACCAGAGTTCTAAGGGTAAAGCAGGGGCTGATTCCAAGTTGAAGCTGAAAGAAGGTTCATTCCCAGGCTTGTCACGGCCAGACGATCTGGATCGGGTTAAAAAGCTAGAGATGGAGATTCAACAGGATGTAGAGCTGAAATTGCATGAAGAAGACCGAGAGAAAGATCGTGGCAGGGATCAGGGCAGAGAAAGAGACAGAGATAGGAACCGGGACAGAGATCGTGGCCGTGAGAGAGACAAAGATACAGATAGGGACAGAGAAAGAGAGAGAGACAGACGACATCGAAGGGATAGCAAGTATGATGAAGTGAAAGAAGAGCATTACAGGAGTGATAGAGATAGGGATAGAAGAAATAATCGCTCCAAGGAAGAAGAAAGAGAAGTGGAAGATGAAAGAGAGGATTACAAAGGTTTAAGAAAGAGTTCATCTGATGAGCCCGAGCTGTTTAATGTCTATCGGGGTCGTGTCACACGGGTCATGGATTCAGGCTGCTTTGTACAACTCAGTGATTTGCATGGGAAGGAGGGACTGGTACATATCTCCCAGATTGCGGCCCGGAGGGTCTTAAATGTGAAAGAATTGGTCAAACGAGACCAAGGGGTTTTTGTGAAGGTGATATCTATTTCTGGCCAGAAGCTCAGTTTATCCATGCGAGATGTAGATCAGAAAACAGGTAAGGATTTGCTACCCATGAAGAAAAGCTCAGAGAATGATGGTTCACGTGCCAACCCGACAAGTGGGAGCAATAATAGCAGCACATCCACAACAAGAAAAGGTCTCTCTGGTATAACCATAAAAGAAGAAGAAGAGCCTGGTAGCAACTCTAGGCGGCCGTTCAAACGCTTAAGCTCACCAGAGATATGGGAGGCAAAACAATTAATGGCCGCAGGTGTTTTAGATGCGCGGGATAATCCCATGTTTGATGAAGAAGGAGATGGGCTATTGTACCAAGAAGAAGGGGCAGAACAGGAACTAGAAATTGAGTTGAATGAAGAAGAACCCAATTTTTTGCAAGGCCAAACCAGGTTTTCAATTGACATGTCACCAGTTAAAATATTCAAGAATCCTGAAGGCTCTTTAAGCCGTGCAGCTGCTTTACAGTCTGCACTGATTAAAGAGAGAAGAGAGGTGAGGGAACAGCAGCAGAGAACTATGCTCGATTCAATACCTAAAGATTTGAATAGACCCTGGGAAGATCCAATGCCAGAAACTGGAGAGAGACATCTTGCACAGGAGCTTCGAGGTGTCGGATTGTCAGCCTATGACATGCCCGAGTGGAAAAAGGATGCATATGGCAAGACATTGACTTTTGGTCGACGGTAAAAATTGTCAATTTAGGAGCAGAGGCAGAGTTTGCCTATTTATAAGCTGAAGAAGGAGCTAATTCAGGCAGTGCATGATAACCAGGTCTTAGTGGTGATTGGTGAAACAGGTTCAGGAAAAACGACACAGGTGACCCAGTATTTAGCTGAGGCAGGGTATACGACTAATGGAATGATTGGGTGTACACAGCCTCGTCGTGTGGCTGCCACGTCTGTGGCCAAGCGTGTGGCAGAAGAATTTGGATGCAGGTTAGGGGAAGAGGTTGGTTATGCGATTCGGTTTGAGGATTGCACAGGCCCGGAGACTGTTATCAAGTACATGACTGATGGTATGCTTCTGAGGGAAATTTTGGTGGATGAAAATTTATCAAAGTATTCAGTTGTTATGCTTGATGAAGCACATGAGAGAACTATAAACACTGATGTATTATTTGGCTTGTTAAAGCAATTGATAAGGCGTAGAAAGGATCTGAGGTTGATTGTCACCTCTGCCACGCTCGATGCGGAGAAGTTTTCGGGTTACTTCTTTAATTGTAATATTTTCACGATACCAGGTCGAACTTTCCCTGTGGAGATACTATACACAAAGCAACCCGAGACTGATTACTTGGATGCGGCTTTAATTACGGTTTTACAGATTCATTTGACTGAGCCAGAGGGGGATATACTTGTCTTTCTGACAGGTCAAGAGGAGATTGATCATGCTTGTCAGAGTCTCTATGAGAGAATGAAAGGGTTAGGAAAGAATGTGCCAGAATTAATTATCTTACCTGTTTATAGTGCACTGCCGAGTGAGATGCAGTCACGGATCTTTGACCCGGTCCCACCTGGTAAGAGAAAAGTGGTGGTGGCAACCAACATTGCTGAGGCCTCTTTGACCATAGATGGCATCTTTTATGTGGTGGACCCTGGTTTTGCAAAAATTAATGTATACAACCCTAAACAAGGGCTTGATTCGCTTGTCATTACACCTATTTCACAGGCCTCAGCCAAACAAAGAGCAGGTCGTGCCGGCCGTACCGGTCCCGGAAAATGTTACCGACTATATACAGAGAGTGCATACCGAAATGAGATGCCACCTACAACTATACCTGAAATCCAACGAATCAACCTGGGGTTAACAACTCTAACCATGAAGGCTATGGGCATAAATGACCTTCTGTTGTTTGATTTCATGGACCCGCCCTCACCTCAAGCCCTAATCTCGGCCATGGAACAGCTATACAGCCTTGGTGCACTAGATGAAGAGGGGCTTTTGACAAAACTGGGACGAAAAATGGCTGAATTTCCTTTAGAACCGCCTCTCTCAAAGATGCTTTTGGCAAGTGTAGATCTTGGATGCACTGATGAAATATTGACCATTATAGCCATGATAACCACAGGAAACATATTTTACCGGCCAAGAGAGAAACAGGCTCAGGCTGATCAGAAACGAGCCAAGTTCTTTCAACCTGAAGGGGACCACTTGACCTTACTTGCAGTTTATGAGGCGTGGAAGGCAAAGAATTTCTCAGGCCCTTGGTGTTTTGAGAATTTTGTGCAGTCAAGATCACTCAGGCGGGCCCAGGATGTCAGAAAGCAATTACTCACTATTATGGACAGGTACATATCCTCTTCTTGTGTTTATTCTTAGGTCAATTTCTCTAATACTGGTCCAACCCTTTTTGTTTGTTAATGGGAAATGTTAAAATTTCATATTCTTCAAGTAAAAGGCTAAACAATAAATTTGGGAATGGTAAAATTTCTTATTAGATCTGTAAATATTATTTTCTTGTGCCTCTGTTTATGGTCTTGAGTACACTGGGGCAAAAAAGTTTGTGTACATTTTAATTAGAACCTGACAAATTAATGTGTTTCTGCTGTGCTGCCTGTTACAGGTACAAGTTAGATGTTGTTTCATGTGGCAAGAATTTGACCAAAATTCGAAAGGCAATCAGTGCGGGTTTCTTCTTCCATGCAGCTAGGAAGGACCCGCAAGAAGGTTACCGAACGATTGTTGAGAACCAGGCAGTGTACATCCACCCGAGCAGTGCTGTTTTCCAGAGGCAACCGGACTGGCTGATATACCATGAGCTTGTGATGACCACAAAAGAGTACATGCGGGAGGTCACTGTCATTGACCCCAAGTGGCTTGTTGAGCTGGCACCTAGATTTTTCAAGTCAGCCGATCCAAGTAAAATGAGCAAGAGAAAGCGCCAGGAGAGGATCGAGCCATTGTATGATAGATACCATGAGCCCAACTCATGGCGTCTCAGCAAACGCCGGGCTTGATCTATCTACTTGTAATTATATATATATATATATATATATAGATGAGTGATGCTTCTATGGACAGGAGCTACAGGAGGTCATTCCAGCGGAGTTAATCTGAACCGTTGATTGTTTAAAGGGTAAAGTTGGAATAAGTTCGATATGTTAATATCTCCAGTTCAGTTCGCATTCAATTTCTTTTTTTTTTAAAGCCAGTTCACATTCAGTTTCTCTCTGTAACCCCGCTGCTCTCTCTCTCTTCTAGCTAATCGGCCGTCGTAACCCCTTCCTATGCTTGCCGCTCGACTTCTTTCTCTTCTCGGAGAACTCCTTTCTCGATATTTCTCTTTCTCCCATCTGTTGCTTCTCAACCCTCAACCCGGTTAGGGTTTTGTTTTACTTGTGTTCGTGGATTAGGAGAATGTCAGTAGGTGACGTTGTAGAGCAATACTGCAACTTTGGTACCGGCCGACTTCCACCAATTGAAGTACTTATCGGTAATCAAATAAATCTTTGCTTTGTTTCTTTGTGTGTGATGCTTTTTAGGAATTTCGTTATCCCAATTAATAAAAATTTAAGGCACCCAGACATAATTTTAGAGTTTTAATTTGAGAAGACCTATAATGCATGGATGTGCACTCGGTTGTTATGAACTACTATAGTTATTGATATCAATTTGTGTTAAAAATGCTCTTAATCTAGATTTTTTTTTCCCAAAACCATGTTAGAGAGTTGGAAAATTCATAATGTTGATCTAAACCTTGAAGAACAATGTAACTATTAGGCTACTAGGATCAGATGTTATACTCCATCTTGAAATCAGCCACCAGTTTGAACTTTTCATCTTCTCATTTCATGTTCTATACAGGAGAATTCAGTGTCCTCAATCAATTTTATCCCTTTCACAATATATCTTTATTTTACTGTAATGTTGTTTCATATATTCAGGGAACATTAAAAATGGAAATGCAAGATTGTTCCTCAGATGAAGTCTCTTCTATATCGCACCCTAACAAGGCTGATTTCCCACTGCCAGTTGCATTTTCTCGAAGAAAATAGATTGGACCCTTCTATTTACTCCTTGGTTGACTATATACCTTGAGGTAGTTTTATATTTCTAAATTCAAGTATAAATTAAAGTAAATTACTGCTGGTGAATTTGTT
Organism: Carex cristatella; assembly: GCA_024447775.1. Lineage (NCBI taxonomy): Eukaryota > Viridiplantae > Streptophyta > Magnoliopsida > Poales > Cyperaceae > Carex > Carex cristatella. Next base: position 6,266,104 of record JAJHPF010000026.1, on the reverse strand, counting down.
ATGTCTTCAAATTAATAATGATTTTTGTTTTTGTATGACATCCTTCTGTATTCAAACAAAATATTCCTTTTTTGCCCTTGAAAATTAAAAAAAATTAGACTTCAAAAATCTAAACTGAATTGAAAGAACTATATTAATTTGTTTAAACTAAACATATATTTTAGACTGGTTTAAAAAGTAAAAATGAAGTATTTTCTCTAATTGGACTAACAAAGCTATTGTAAGCTATATGGTAACAACACTATTGCTATGTCTGATACCGGTATCAGAACTGCTGCCAGTTTTGGCACGTACCCGAATCAGTACCGGCACTGTTATTGGTTTCGGTGCATACTAGTGGTATTGTTGACTTTAATACGTTGAATTCTATGCATATAGCATCAACTAACACTTCATGAATATTATGGCAACTATCCCTTGGGTGTGATCTTTAGATGACTAGTACTTTGTGTCATATAAATTGATAATTTTCATCATGCTTTCTTGAATTTAAAAGTCTATTTTACTCACTGTCATTGGTGTTCATATTCTGTCATTCTGCTATTCTTGATTCTTTGGTATTCTAAGGTAATTTATAAATACTATATGGCACACGTATTATATTTTCTAATAAGTGTCTGTTCTAACATTGGGGCGTGACCTTTAGCCTCTCATTTTGTCTCCCAAAGTTGTATTGAGTTCACTGATCAAGATACTTGGAGATTTTTTTACTTGAATTTAGAATTGTTGTCTGTGATTATTCAAGACCAACCTTTATGCACCATATATTGGGATTATGTGCTATTTTGTCTCTTTTGTATGTGTACACCGGTATAACTCTATTAATTAGTACAAGTTCTTATTAAAAGAAACTTCTCTCGATATTGGGATTTATTGCCAATTCTTTGATATTATAGTTTGAACAATGTTATTTGACCTAGATTTGAAATCAGTACCATGATCTCAAATTAGGTACGGTTGCTTACACAGTACAGTTTTTTACGGTGTTGCACTGGTTCGTTATTAGTTAATTTTTGACATTTTCGATGCAGTATATGTATCTTTACTAATAAGTCCCTTGTTTCGATCTTAGTTGCATTCACTGTATTTTATCTCTTTTGCACAAACTTATAATGCCTTTTTTTGTGATTTAAATCCCCTGATGCCAGTATAGGTTTCTTCATGAGGTTCTCACATTCTTGGGCAATTTAGTAGTCCAAATACAGTATGCATTTTTTTTTTTGACATTATTTGTTGGTCTTTAAAAATCATTCCAAACAGGAATGTTGTAAGAAGATTTTCTATCATTTTAAACTTCATAAGAAGTTTTAGTTGGTTGACAGTATGCAATTCTATCAACTTACTTCGTTGTGTTTTATTTTTGTAAATATGTTCGATACAGTATTGAATGTCTAGTTTTAGCCTAGTCTTTGGCCCCTTGAATTTGCATCAATTTAGACTGCAATACTGGTAACAATTAATCGGTACCGTGCATTGGTGAAATAAGAAATCAAGCAATACTGGTAACAACTAATACGTGTACAATTGTGAATATTTACAAGTTCTTATTTGTAAAATTTGCCGCTATCAACATTTGAGCAGTCCAGTACTGTTATGGTGAGGTTCTTCAGTTCTCACAGCAGAAGAATGAAAAGAAGTTATTCCACTAAATCATATTTTTCGTGCTCTCTTTCAAAATGTTATACTGTGTTAGTATTGTTACAGTCAGGTTTTCACAATATTTGTGAATATTTACATCATTTGAGCTCTTAATATGTATGCATTTGAGGTTATTTCTGAAATTTTATTTAATCATTTTTTACAACTTGTTTGTTTAGAAATTTAATTAATAATATGATACTGATATAAAAAAGAGTAGAGGCTCACTAGAAAGTGATGTAACTTTCTTTTTGTAATTTTTTGGTTTTTGTCTTGACAGCCACTGTTGTAATTCTTCAATAGCAAGTATATATGTAGTAAATATTTACTATTTTTGGGTTGTTTGCAAATTATTATAGAATCTACAGACTATCAGCAAGTGAAAAATAAAAAAAAATAGTCGCAAGTATTAAAATATGAACTGAAAGTTGAAACAGACAATTTCAATTTTTTTTATTATCTTTTATTCTACTTCACATGTATTTAAAAAAAATTGTGAAAAATTCATTTTTCACTTTACTATGGAAGAACATTATAATATGAAATATCCTTTAAAAATACCATACCATGATTTCAAATATTAACATCAGAGCAGGACTCAGAAAAGGAGCCATAAAAAAATAAAATAATATTTCGATCGTTATCACTTATTCACATGAATCAAGTCACCAATCATCTGACTGGTCTAGTTATGATTGAAAAGTAACCATGCTTTTTAAATAAACAAAAACAACCTTATATTATTCGTGTTATTATTTTTTGTTATTGATAATTATTTAATTATTTATTTATTTTATCAATTTTTGGGTTTTTTTTTTTTATTTAATTTTATTTAAATTTTTATTTTTCTATATTTTTTATTTATTTAATTTTTCAATTTTACCTTTTTAGTTGAATTTTTTTGTAATAATTTTTTTTTAGTTAATAAAGGATAAAGCTGTATTTGATAATGTTTTGAATTAATGAAGTTTTTCTGATGGTTGCGATTGATTAACATGATTTATCTATATTGCTGGTTGCATTTTATGTTGAAGAAATATTATGTTATCAAAGGAGAATTAAATCTGCATAAAAATTATGACTACTATTGTTAAATGGAGATAAGTAAATAAAAATTATTTTATTTTATTTTGCAAGAATATTCTGGAAGTGATTCCTCAATAAAATTAGCAGTAAATAATTTAAAAAAAAAAATCAAACTTTATGCATTTTTTATGACAAAATCATAATTACAATTGTTAATTTTATATAATTTCATATTTATTAGCTCTTCAACGCGTGTAAATATTTCTGGACCGTTTATTTTCGCACGAGCGATCGACGGTCAATCTACAATGAAATGGTTTCAAATTTATTTTGAAATGATCAAGAGAGAACACTATACACAACCAACATAATAGTTTGTGAAGTTTGGTTGTGTTTGAGTTTCAATCCAACGTGAAGTGTTTGTAACCCTTCGATGTTTCGATATTCCGTCATCTTGATGGATGTGCAAATAAAATTAAAACTTCTTCAAAATTTGCTACAGGGAAATAAATGCGGTACTCTTTGATTTCAATGGTCCCAATCGGACAACGAACGACTTATATCTGTACGCCTTTATTTCCTAACAAGGTAAGAATATACGTTTCATGAAACATATACTTTTGCTTTCTAAGTTAATGAATGCGTACAGAAATAAGTCGTTCGTTGACTGATCGGGACCGTTGAAATCAAAGAGTGGCACATTTATTTCCTTGCAGCAAAATTTGATGAAGTTTTAATTTTATTTGCCCATCCATCAAGATGACAGAATATCGAAACATCGAAGGGCTACGAACAATTCACATTGGATCAAAGGTCAGACACAACCAAACTTCATAACTATTATGTTGGTCGCGTATAGTGTTGTCTCTTGATCATTTCAAAATAAATTTGAATTCATTTCATTGCAAATCGACTATCGATCGCTCGTGCGAAAATAAACGGTCTACAAACCTAATTTATTTTGTTTCACTTTCATAACGTGATCTAAAAAATAATGCTATACACATGTAGAGAAGAAAATACGTGACACGCCGTGACGTGACGTGACAAACACGCCGTGATTTGGTCACGTGACGTGATCAACTTTTTTTTTCACGTGACGTGACGTGACGTGACCAAAATGGTGGCGGATGATCACGTCACGCGTAGTCACGCCAGTGACTATACGTGACGTGTCGTGACGTAAATTAATCGTGTCAATTTTTTTTTATATTTTAATTTAAATTATTGAAAATTTAGAAAAAAAAAAGATTAAAAAATTATAAAATAAGTAAATAATATTGTAAAAATTATTTTTTTTAGAAAATGTTACATCTGATATTACTTTAAAAATTTAAATGACAAACATTCATTAGACTAAACTAAAGAAAATAAAAATCAATATGATATGAGTACTAATATCACTGAACTTACACTAAAGTAAAAATCTGAATACTCTATACATATAAAAAAAGTTGGATACTATATGTTTCATACCGTGACGTGACATAACGTGACCGGATTTGCGTGACGTGACGTGATGTATATTTTCACTAGAATGTGGTCACGTCATGCGAATGATCACGTCACGCGTCACGCGAGTCACGTCACGTAATCGGCACACGTGACGTGACGTGACGTGACGTGACGTGACGTCTCGTGACGTGACTAGTCACGCCGTGACAAATTTCCTTCTTTGTACACATGTATATATATCAGAAATTTTTTTTTTTATCACGTTTTGTTTTATTTCGACTTTAAAATTTGATTTTATAAAAAACCACTTAACTTAATTTATTTTATAGTAAGCTTTCATTTCTTTGTTTTCTATCTAATTATTTTTAATATGTAAATGAAAAACTTTTTTTTTTACTTCCCTCCTAAATTTTTTCCAAATTTCTAATTCCCTCCATAATTTTCACTTGCTCTGATATTTCATTTCCCCCGCCTTAGAACCCTATACCTTTCTCTCGCGCTCTCCTCAGTGCCTAACTCTCTCTCTCTCTAAAAAATAAAGAACCTCGGGATCTACAATGGCAGGAAGAGAAAGGCGATCGGCGTGATCAAGGTCGCAAAGGCCACCTCCAGGAGTAGCAAGGCGGGGCTACAATTCCCCTTAGCCTTAGGTCGGATTGCACAATTCCTCCGCATAAGCCCTCTTCACCACTTCCATTCTCTGCCATTCAACAATATTTTCAAAATTACAAAATGGTTTCAAAAGAAAAGAGAAAGAGAAAGAGAGGGAACCCACCTCGGTATAACCTATGGAGCGAAGAGAGAAAAGAGGTAAAATGGCAATTGTTCGTTAATGGCGGTTGAGAGAAGGAAAGAAGGGGCGAGCGAGAGAGTGAGAGTCTGAGTTGCTGCTCGCTGTCTCTTTCTCTTTGTTGCTTTTAATTCATATGCTCTGCATTAATGTACCGTTTGAGTTTAGACCTGATCCGTTCATTATAAACCGGCACGAATCATAAAGTAGTTATGTGTTTATAGGATTGGTCCGGATGTAGTCTCGAAAGGTGCGTTAACGCAGATGATGAGGAATGTTTTGAGTGGGAGGATCAGTTGGTTTCGGGAACTAATTACTAATGAGGTGAGGTGGTCTACCATTTAATGCTTGCACCTATAGATGAGAAAAGATTTTTTTGCCCTTTTGAACGAATTCCTCTGCATTTAACTCAAAAGGCTCAAAATGCATCTCACCCGTCTAATCTGCTTTAAGATTCATGTAAAATAGATCCGTACTAATATTAAAGGACCTTTGTGTTAAAATTAATATAATAATGCAATTAAAATTATAAACTGAAAAGGTTGTTTATAAGATTATAAAAATACTAATTAATTTTGCTTAATATGTAAAGTTAATGTAAATGTTATTTTGTTTTGCAACTTAAAAGTTGATTTTTTTATTAGTATAAAAATATTTCTATTTGATTGTAATATCCAAAAACTTTCTAGAGTTAAATTCTCAAATTTAGTTAAATTAATATAATAAAAACAATCTTCAATTATTGATTCGAATCAATATTCTTATCTAAAATAAATGAAAATGCAAAATAAAAACAAACAACTCCCACTATATCATAATTTAGTAGCATTTTTATATCAATGAAACTAAATACTGTTCTCATCGAAATAATAGATTAGAAATTATAATATATTGAAGGTCCATTATAGAATTTGCAATTAACAATCAGTAAGTAAAAATGCATAATTTTGTCAACGTGAGAATTAGAAAATTATTTATGTAAAAAAATTTAATTATAAAATTATCATGCATCTCATAAATTGACAAAGAAATTAGCATATTGGATTATAAATTTATTTTATTTTTAGATAAACGAGGCGGAAACTAGAAATTTGCTTCATGCGAGAAGGATTCAGGAGTTCGAATTGCAACTGGAGAATGCTAAAAGGGTCATTCTCTCTCTGCAATCTGACCTAGATTGAAAATATTAAATATTGTAAACAATTATAAAATAAGAAATAATGTTGTAAAAAAATATTATTCTGTATGAAAATAAATTTAGTGTCTTCAATTTAAATTGTTGTTTGCATAAATAAGGACATAAATTTTGTCCCGTTTTGGTCACGTTTAGCTAGCCATAATTTTTCGATCTGCATCAAGATTATTCGTTGTTGATATATCCGAACCAGTCTTGAAGTTGTCAATGTGAATCTTGATGTTGATCGAACGGCTTCTATCAGACATCGAATTGAATTTGGTTCGATGTCCATCAGGCCGTCCCCAATTCCATGTGAATCTTGAGTTTTTAATCCTAAGTAATCCAAAAAAATAATTCCATTGGCTCATTGAGAATCACAATAAGTTGCATATTATGACATTAGTAAGAAACATGCCTTGATAATTTTTTAAAAAACACCCAATTTTCCTTACAAATAATATTCAACAATTTCGGTATATTGCTTTATTGATTGATTGTTCATACTTTACAACTGTATATATGTTTAGTTGGATTGAGAATAGACTATTCTTAGAATTAGACTATTCGGAATAGCATATTCGGTGTTTAGTGTACAAGACTAAAGAGCCGTTGGAGAAAAAGATTAAAAGAAGAAAACAAAGTAATAGTAAAAAGAAAAATAAAAGGCAGTGATGTTGAAATAAAAAATTCATGGGTTTATGCTTTGAATTGTGTACCGTAGAATATCACCTCCCACTTGGTAATTTTTGATAGGTACTCCAACAATTATGGACTATTCAAAACTAAGTGATTTTCTATCTATCTAAAAAAATAAAATAGTAATTGTTTTTTTTAAAATCTAAAATTTAGTATGAAAGTACATTTTTATTTGGGAATCACTTTCAACGATTCAGATTAACTACTTGAGTTTGAAAACAAAAATATTGATACGTAGTACGGACCAATTAATATATGTTATGCATATGCTAAAATAATAGAGAACTGCAATTTAGTTTTTATTTTAAAGTTGTTAATAAAGAAGTCTCAATTGCTAGTTTGTTGCTAGTTTGCACTTTTCAAGTTGGACCATACTTTATATGTAGTACTCTCATTATGAGAAGCCAATTACAAATAATTAGTACCCTATGCTATCAACTCTAAAAATCAAAATCTAAACTCAACTCCGAAAATCATAAACCCCTAAATTATATAGGTCATGTACATAGATATTGGGTCGGCCTAATTAATCGGGAGTTGTTTGCTATTTTGTATTTATAGAAGGTAATTAATTATAGTAATTAATTTATTTGTTTTCTAAAAGATTGAAAACCTCAAGTTTAAATAGTTACAACCACATATGTTTCAGTGAACTCGTTTTTGTACAATTTCATATTAAGAATGCCAAGAAACTTAAATCTAAAAATTATCAGATCGGCATATAAAACAATTGATATATATACCTTGAGTGTGATTCTAATATATTGTACATATAATAATTAATAATATATATTGAGCCTAAAAATGAAAATAATTTTTTGCCAAATTCACACTGAACATTATTTGTCGCTATTTAGTGGGTTCTATTCAGTTATTCTCCACAGGTTAATTATTAGTTATAATTTGTTTCTTTTAAAATATCAAAACTTACAATTGTAAACATACGACCTGAACAACGAACAATAAACAAACACAAAATATATATCTAGCCCTAACAGACAACTCTGACGTCAACTCAATATCTAAGCACTAGTGTTAAAAACACAATCTGTGTCGGTTATTAACACACATCTGTGTCGAAGGATGGTCTGACACTGATCCAGGCGACAAAAATACCTGAAGTAATATGTATTGGTTGTTTAACCGATATATAATGCTACTTTTTGTATCGGCTATCAATTTGAACCAATACAGATGTCAAATATTTTTTGTAAATTATTTTTTTTAAACACAATCTGTGTCGGTTATATTATGGACCGACACAGATAGTACTATATGTGTCGGTTAATTATTAAAGGCTGACACAGATAGCACTATCTATATCAGTTAAATAGTAAAAATGACACAAATTCTTTATAAGCCGGTTTTAAGAAAATATAAAATTACTATTTGTATCAGTTGATTGTATAAAACCATTACAGATTTGGTATTTCATATTAAATTTTTTTTTTTTTGGCTAGCTCCCATATATTTGGCTAGCCTATATAAAAATCATATATTTTTTATAGAAGAAAAAATGTTGAAAATATTAAATATTGTAAACAATTATAAAATCAGAAATAATGTTGTAAAAAATATTATTCTGTATGAAAATAAATTTAGTGTCTTCAATTTAAATTGTTGTTTGCATAAATAAGGACATAAATCTTGTCCCGTTTTGGTCACGTTTAGCTAGCCATAATTTATGCAAAACCTGGAAAAGTGTGTTCGTCATTGTCTCTGAGAATTCTCTAAAATTGGACCAGAAACCAAATTTATTCTTGTTGATGTTTAATTACACCTCATATTCTATTTATAGTTGATCGGGGTCGAAAGGCATTCGAAGATTTCTCATCGGACAACATATATATAAGCACATGTTGCAACCAAAGGTTTCTAACAAGCAATACCATCCTCTCCTAATGAATCTAGAAAAAACTTTTTTGTTCCTCGTGCTAATTTGTGCATCCTATGTGGTAGCATATGATGACAAAAAGAAGCTCCAGAACTACATTGTTACATTTAAAGCCAAAGATGGTGAAAGAGGTGAAACATGGCATAAGTCCATTTTGTCATCGATCACGAAAGACGATCCAGAATCACGACACATCTACTCATATCATAAAGTTGCAAATGGTTTTGCTGCAAGATTGGCTGATGATGAGGTACAAGCTTTGAAAGACTACCCAGGATGTGCGCTCATTATCCCTGCCAACGAGCCACTTAAATTGCTAACGAGTCATACGTCCCATTTTTTAGGGTTGCGTGGTTCAAATGGCCTCTGGAAAAGAACAAAAAATATGGGTGAAGGAATCATCATTGGTGTTCTAGATAGCGGCATCGCACCTGGACACCCTTCATTTGACGATACGGGCATGTCTCCCCCACCGGCCAAATGGAAAGGTCATTGTGACTTCAATAGTACAATTTGCAACAATAAGCTTATTGGAGCCAAGACAATGCTGAAAGCAGGTGCTGATGAAAAGAAACACATCCCTCCGATAGATACTACTGCACATGGCACTCATACAGCTAGCACTGCGGCCGGAAATTTTGTAAGAAATGTAACTTTCTTTGGGGTTTCCATGGGTGAAACCTCTGGCATTGCACCACGAGCACATATTGCAGTTTACAAGGTGTGTAATGAGTTAGGATGCCAAACTGCAGATCTACTCAAAGCATATGAGGAGGCTGTGAATGATGGTTGTGACGTGCTCTCGGTCTCTGTTGCATCTTCTCAACCAAGGCAGTTATTTGATGACGTACATAGCATAGGTAGTTTTTATGCCATTTCCAAAGGTGTCTTCGTAAGTTCTGCTGCAGGAAACCAGGGGCCTGAGCCAAGTACAATTTTTGGCGGTAAGGAAGCACCTTGGCTCCTCACTGTGGCTTCCAGCACCACGGACAGACGGTTTAGATCAACAGTGAAGTTGGGCAGTGGTCTTGAAATTCATGGAGAGTCAGTTTACCAGCTCATGAACTGGACTAGTAAAATGTTGCCACTGATTTACATAAAAGGGGATGGTGCTAAAGGAAATGCCAGCAAATGCTTGAATGGAACTTTAGATAAAGAGCTAGTCCGTGGCAAGATCGTGGTATGTGATGATGATATTACGCCAACGAGTGTAAAAAGTGCTATTGTTCGGGACGCTGGAGGTGCTGGCATGATTTTAGCAAATACTGAAATGAAACAGTTCTGTATCCAAGCCGAACCAAAAGTGTTACCTGCCTCTGATATTAGTTATGTTGATGGCATGAAGATAAAGGATTACATTCACTCCACTAAACAACCTACCGCTACGTTTCTCTTTAAAGGACTCGTGTACCATGACAATTTTTCTCCATCAATCAGCATGACATCATCTCGTGGTCCTAGTTTCCGTACACCACTCATACTGAAACCTGATATTGCTGGCCCTGGAGTATCCATTTTAGCTGCGGTGCCATCTTATCTGCTGCCACCCCAGATTCTTGGAGAAGACAAATCCAAATCATTTCTTCTCATGACAGGAACCTCCATGGCAACCCCACACCTAAGTGGAATTGCTGCTATAATAAAAAGAGCAAATCCTAATTGGTCTCCTTCAGCAATTAAGTCTGCCATTATGACGACAGCCCACATAACCGACATAGACGGGAAACCAATTGTTCTTGATCATACGCATAGCCCTGCTAATGTTTTTGACATGGGTGCTGGCCATGTAGACCCAAATAAAGCATTGGACCCTGGATTGGTTTATGACATTGATATTAAAGAGTATATCTCTTACTTATGTGGTTTAGGGTTTAAAGATGAGGAGGTTAATAACATAATCTATCCTGAACCAGATGTGCAATGTGCAAAGGTGAAAGTTATTCCTCAAGAACAATTAAATTATCCATCAATTGGAGTGTCTCTTCCAATTCAAGGAAATAATAGTACTGGTAGTATTGATAAGACTATTTATCGGACTGTGACTAATGTCGGAAAGGCAACAAACGCCACATACAAGGCAAGAATTAGTGTACCAAAAGGGGTGTCTGTTGAGGTTGTCCCATCCACATTGAAGTTTGAAAGTTTAAATGAAAAGAAAACTTTTAAAATTGTCTTCAAACAACAAGGTCGAGGTGGAGGTTCTACTGGCTTTGGAGAGTTGAAGTGGGTCTCAGGTAGATATTCTGTTCGCAGCCCAATAGTATTATTCTTTAATTAATGTAATTAGTTTGTATTAATTTGATCACCAAGTCCATCTTTATAATTGATTATTTAAAAGATGTCAGTCCAATTTATGTAATGATTATATGTTTACTATAATGAAGGCCACCAAGCTTTACATATATTGTCCTTCCATAAACATAGTAACATTTGCAACAAAATATAGCAGGCGTTATTTGTAATATATCAATTATAAATTATAAATGAGGAGGGTTCAACATTTTTTGTCTCCATCATGCTTTCATTTTTAAAACTTTAATAATTCAAAATAAAAAACTTAAAAGTCAAAATAAAACAGTTGGATATGATCTACATCATTTTATCTATGCACGTGTAAAAAATTATGAAATTCCAACTTTATTTTGATCGTCAACAAGAGTTTGTAAAAAATGTACTTATGTGGATAATTTAGATACGTTGATTTTTCAACTTATTGATTTACATATAAACAAAATTGAAATGTGATAGTTTTTTATAAGCATATATAGAAAAAATAACATAGATCACATCAAATAATTTTATTTTGACTTTTAAGTTTTAGATTTTTTTTTTTTTTTTTTGGAGAAACATAGGGGTCCAGCCCCCAAATTCCATTAATTTTACACCAAAGGTGTAATAAAAGCTTATGTACATGAGATATTTACAAAGAAATTAAAAAAAAAAAAAAAAAAAAAAAAGAAAAAAAATGGTTTCATTTTAATGGTAAGTTTTAGATTTTGAGCTATTAAAGTTTTTAAAAATGGAGGCACAATGGAGGCACAAAAAATGAAAGCATTTGAACCCTCCTCATTATAAATATACTAGCGGGCATTATTAATTATTATAATATCATAATTTGTTTGATCGACACAAATAAATAACAAAAAAAAAACGATTAATGTTTCGCATTGCCACGTATGATTTTTTTTTATCTATAATGGTTTCATTTTAATTATAGACAATCTTGGCCTAACCACAGGGAATTCCTTTGTCAAATTGTGCAATCATTTATTGATTTATTCCTTTTATTAAGCTCTCCATGGAAAATAAATGAAGCTAACTAATCAAAATAATAATTTATTGGAAATATTAAACGAAGAGTTGCTGCTCGCTGTCTTTTTCTCTTTCTTTCTTGCTTTTAATTCATATACTCTGCAGTAATGCGTCCTTTGAGTTTAGATCTTATTCGTTTGTTACATACTAGCACGAATCTTAAAGTATATCCTGCATGACAGTATTGGTCTAGAGATAAACTCAAATGGTGCGTTAATGCAGAGAATAAGGATTGTTTGAGTGGGAGGATCAGTTGGTTTGTGGAACTAATGAGGTGGTTTGAAATCTGAAACTTTGTTTTTATTTTATTAGTATAAAGATGGTTCAAATTTTGTAATTATAACATCTCAAACTTTATGATAAAATAATTTAAATTTAGATAAATTAATATAATAAAAAATCAATTATTATATCTAATATTCTTTGTGTTCTTCTACTGAAGTGATATTTATCTAAAATAAATGAAAAGAGAAAATTGGAAAAATAAAATAAAATAAACAACACACATTGTATGATAATAACATCTACATCAATTCAATTAAAATGATATTTAATACAACTGCCATGAAAATAATAGAAATTAATTTAGAGCATTTTTATATTTAAAATTAATTAGAAATTTTCACGTTACATTATAGAATTTAATATTTAATGTTGAATTTGTAATTAACAATCATCAAATGAAAATTCATACTTTTGTCAACGTGAGAATTTGAAAGTGATTTCCATTACAAAAAAACCTGTTAATTATATAATTCTCAATACATCTCAAAAATTGACAAAGAAACCAAACAAATACTTTTTTTTTTTTTTTGAGGAAACAAGAGGGGTCAAGCCCCACTTTATATTAACCATGAACGGTTACAAGTGTGAAGGTTCTCAGAGTGAGAACCGGGTGTGGTGAGAAAAAAAAAAAAAAAAAAAAAAGAAACCAAACAAATACTTGAATGGAAAGAAAAGCAAAACAAGAAAAAAAGGATCTCCATTATTTAATCCTGCACCAAGTTTAGGGAAGACGTCGTCACAATGTCATTTCGGCTTGGTTTGTTAGGAACACTCCTTCGATCAGGCGGTCGAGAGAACTTGAAGGTTTGCCAATCCAACGGCCAATTATGAACTATTATCACTAACCTGTCTCCTCCTCATCTCTTCTTTGTTTCTTTCTGTTTGTCTAATTAATAAATAAAATAGTAATAAGTACAAAATTAGTTTCCTATTGACCTATAATATATGTTCTGATAATTTGTTAGTAAAAGTAAAATTTGGTATTGGATAATATTGTTTTCAATTTTTATATTGCATGTAATAGGGGTATATATGAGTGGTTCAAAATTGACGTACTTAATTTGGTTGGCTTTATACAGCTCTCGCTAGAGGTGTTCAAACGGTCGATTTGAAAAAAATCAAACCAAAGTTTTCTTGGATTTTCAAAAATAGAACGAACTGAAATGATTAAACTTATCAACCAATTAAGAACCGAATTGAAGTAAATCTATTAGTACCATTATTAACAAAAAGAAAAACCCATCCATATTTAAACCCAAATTTTCTGGTTTAGTTAAAATCCGAACAATTTGAACAACCCTAGCTCTTGCAGACTATACAATAAACACAGTGCAGTTTTGACTTTATACAGCTCGTGGACTATAATATGAAAACAATTTTGGTAATGCATAATATTCGTGAACTCCGGGCACTATATTTCGAACCGGATTGATCCGGTTTCTTATCGGACAGTCGACATGCATTAACTCAGGGTCAAACTTTGAGTTTAGATTCGGACAAATTCAGTTTAAGATAGAATGTAAGAGGCCACTTTAATTAATATTTGTGTGAAAGCAAATCAGGATTTAAGGGATATGGACTTAATTAAGTTTATTAAAAATACAGTCTCACCTGGTATGACCATATTTTGGCTCACGTTTACCATATATATATATATATATATATATATATATATATATATATAGGAAATTGCTAATATGCTACGCGTAGCTAAGAGACCTCCGTGCTACGACTCAAAATTTGAATTTTCAAAATCTTAACGGTTGATCCAAACCGTTAGATATGTTCTACATATTGAAATATACTTGGAGACCAAATTTTATATTTTTTGGTTTTTTACTATTTATTAAGCCACTTTGAAAATCGCTGATCCAACGGTGGCTTAACCAAACAGTGAAACTGTTGGATCGCGATTTTCAAAGTGGCTTAATAAATAGTAAAAATTCCAAAAATGTAAAATTTGGTCTCCCACATTTCAATATGTAGAACACATCTAACGGTTCGGATCGACCATTAGAATTTTGAAAACACAAATTTTGGCTTGCAGGAGGGGCTCTTAGTATAGCCGGTCCTATATATATATATATATATATATATATAGACACACACATACTAGTATCGTGCTTGTACGTTGCAACAGAGATATTATAAGATTGAATAAAATATAAAAGTATTTTTTATTGACATTTCACCTAGAATTAAGAAAACAAATATATAAATGAAAATAAACACAAATGTAAAAAAAAAACAGAGAGAAATAAAAAAAAATATGGATCAAGTCCACCTCCAATGATTTTTCTGTTTCATCACCAATTCTAAGCAAATATTTAGCAAAACATGGATCTAACCAAGCTCTCATGTTTTGGGTTTATTGTAATTTTTTATTGATGGCAAAAGAAGAGACATCCGTAGACTGAAATCAACAATTTGTGCTCTAGTACCACGTTTAACAACTGGGAGCACCTAATAATTATATATATCATATGTATGAGATTTTGTTTTTCTGAAGCAATTAATTTGAACAATAAATGAAAATGATATAAAATAAATAATTAATTACATGCCTGAAATCACCCTCGAAAATCATGATCATCCCGCTGAAGAGTAAACTTTCTTCAATAATATCTTCCATTTTGTCACTTTGCAATTGATCCTTCATCCCATATGATCAAAGTAGCCATCTGTAATAATTGTACAATTCCACCCTACTTCTTGATATTGCAAACACAATTGTTTTGAATTTTGAAGGAAATTTTAAATCTAGAATGTGCTATTCACTTATAGAAAATGATAATAATGACATTAGCTTGTACCATTTAAAATTAAGGTTATATGAAAAATTAATTGTCTTCACTTCTCATTTACAACCTATTTCAACCTTTTAGGATCCAACACCCTAGAACAAAATGTGATGAAGCAGGAGGTAATTTGAACATAATTATGAGAAAATCCATTCAAAATAACAAGCATTAAAAGATTGAAAGTACTGTAGTGCTAAAAATCACCAATAGATAAGCATAAAAATTTGTAAACCTTAGTGAAAACAGTAACACAAATAAACATAAAATTACAAAGTAGTAGAAATTAATTAACCTGACACGATGCAACTTACATCAATTTTATCTATTTTGTTGGTTTATAGTATTAAAAAAAATTACAGTTAAATAATGCTTTGACTACTTAATAATCTGCTTGTTATCACTATGTCTTCTTATTTCACTATTAATTAAGGGGCTACCTGCCACATGTCTATAAAATTCACATATTTACATAAGCAACAAAAATTGATATAAGACTTTTCAAAATTATTTTGTATTCCAATGCAAGAAAGGAGTAAGAAATAACAAAACCACTTTTTGCTTTTACCGTCAATTTTTTTTAACATTCACAAAAAATAAAATTTACAAATTGAGTAAGTGCACATGGCGCCATGGATGTTACCTAAAATAAGATATTTTTAAATTATGTAATAAAGTCCAAAAGTACATATAGATACGGGTGTAATAAAGTCCAAAAATATATATCAATAATATAGATAAGGCCGTAATTATTTATTCAATCGTATAGAAAAGAAATAAGGAAAAATATTGTGCCTATGCTCGTGCCTTATTTATAGAAATATAGAACAGAGCAATATCTATAGAAACATAGAAGAGAAATAAGGAAGTGAAGAAAAAATTGATTTGTATTGTGATTCACCGTGTAGAAATGGAAGGTGTGGTCGGTTTAATTTGGAGAGGAAGAAATATTTAAGGAATGAAAGAAATAAGGAAACATAATTATATCACGTGTGGCGAGTATGTTTTTAGTTAAAGTTAGACTTCTATACATTATTCAGATGCATTTAATCAAAAGAAGTCAGATTATGTGATTGGAGGGCTTTGATTAAATTCAAAATTTCATCTTTCAATCGTAGCCGTTGGCGGATCGGACACACAACGTGCTTAATAATAGAATGAAGATATATATAAATACCTGTTTAATGAAATAATTTCATTTAATTAGTAAATAAAATTGGATGGGACGACATAATATATATATTTGTGACAATCACATCTTAAATCCTGATAAAATATACCATATTCATCAATTGGACCGTCATAGTCACAACTTGTGGTGATAAATGGGCCTCCAGCTATATGGCCCAATATTGTTCCGCCATGATACTGCATTAAAATACCTACATTTCAGACATCCCTTGATTAAAGTATTGTGGGCTCGTTCTCGGCCCAATACACAAGTCAAATGAATAAAATGAACAGACAATAAAATAACTCTTTATCACGATTCTTTTGTAGTGTGTACCGTAGAAGAATAATACAAGATGATAACTGAATGACTTGCATCACATAGCATGCATGCGCAGTTAATGCATCAACATTTTTTCGGCCCCAAACTTTCTTATTCTTAATCCAGCCATTATATGGGATTAAATCTCCTCCATAGCTTAATTTATTAAGCCAAATCTCCCCCCCTTAACTGATTTGTCTCATTTACAGCTCCTTAACCATTTTTTCACTTATAGTAATAATATTAATTATAAAGATAAGCTACTTAGAATCTCCTTTATAATAGTAATTTTATTGAAAGGAAAGCTCATAAGAGTCTCTCCTTTATCTTTATCACTTTAAAGAGTTACTTGTTGTCTCCCATTTGGTATAAATAATTATCATTTGCACCTGGTTCCTAGGTGAGCTCAATTATTAATGATTTTTTTACTCAAATTATGTCAATCTGTGTCTTAAACGTGTCAAAAAGTGACATATCTTGGTTGTAATATTGTCATTATATTTTTTGTTTAACTTGTTGAAAATGAGAGTAGAATATTTTTCTACATCAATAAGTTAATATTACTTCCTAAAAAAAGAGTTAATATTAAGAAGTTAGAAATATATATTATAGATATTTCAACTAGTTAAACCTGTTAAAATGTTAATAATGACATATTCATTTATACTGCATGCTTCACATCAACATTTGATGAAATAGTTTATCTTGAGTGAAGTCGTATAAGCAAAATAAAAGAAGAAAACTATATAATCATCATTTTAATTTGAATTATCTGATTAATCAATTAACTTACGTACGTATACATATATTTTATTAATATCCAAAAAAAAAATAAGTGTAATTTTATTTAAAAATTATAAAGTTATACCAGTGCAGAGGAATGAATTTCCCTATCAATCTGACAAAGATATTTTTTTTTAGTATTTCAATCATAGCTACAATATTGGAAAAAAAAATATAAAGTTCTTAGAGCCTCTTTTACAGCTTAAACTTTTTTCACAGACAAGTATAAGATTCATTGAGCTTTTTTCTTTTTTCTTTTTTATCATTTTTTATTCGTTTCTTCTCCATAGTTGACACAAATTTCTTGTTAAATAACAACTGCATTCTTTATTTCTTTAAAGAGTTACTTGTTGTCCCTCCCTTCTTTAGAGACGAATCTAATTACATATACATACATGACAACTCTTGTGCAGATCAACGGTCCGTATCGTGTCAAACCCGTGCAAGTGATTTTAATTAATTACATATACATACATGATTAAAGTCGATTCTTATTGTTCCAATTAATTCATCGAGTTGACACTTCAATTAATTAGTAGTTTGTCTTCAAGCATGTGCATCAATTAATTAATAAACTTATTACCCGTGTTCTTTTCAAGAAATAATAAATAATTTAAAAAAGTAACTTTCATACAACTGAGAGATCTGCTTTGACCGGATGAACAAATTAACAGGTACAATATATTTGGATTATTGAAGAGTATAAATCTCGATTTAACAAGGAAATTGGAAACTAACAATGAAATTTGATAAAAGTTGTGGTTGATACATCAGCCATAATGAAAAAGGGAAAGTAAGATACTTATATTACTAGCCTAGCTGGCATGAAATATTCCTAAGAAATGAAAAAGGGAAAGTAAGATATATACTTGAATTCAAGTCTATGTCCATCGATTTCTTTCTTTCTTTGGCTGATTTCCTTCGTTTACAGCTTCTTAAAGTTTTTCACAAACAAGTGTAAAGGTTCTTAGAGTCTCTCCACAGTTGGTATATATCTCTTGCTTAATAGCAGCTGGGTTCTTTGTACCTTTAAAGGATTACTTGATGTCTCCCTTCTTCTTTAGAGACGAATCTTACATATACATTTGTAGTGAACTACAAGTTATGAATATTAAATTATCTAATATGGTTTTTAACGTACGGTAGCAGTTTGCTTTCCAGCCTGCTTGCCTATATAATGATCAGACCATCTAATATTAGGCACTATATCTAATAATATCCTCTTACACTGGTGCACATAAATAATTTCAAAAGAGAGAAAACAAGAGATTGAAATGGCTGAGGCAGTTGTGAGTGTGCTGGGCAAGCTTGCTGTTGTCATAGCAAACGAAGCACAGTTCTTGGGTGGGGTTGGGAAGAAAGTCGAACGGGTGCAGCGTGAGCTCATCCGAATCAAGAGCTGCCTGATAGATGCTGATTCAAAGAGGAAGGGAGATGAGAGAGTGCAGAACTGGCTGAATGAGCTTCGCGATTTGACCTATCGCATTGAGGACACAACCGACACCTTTTTTCTCAAAGTTGAAGGTCATCGCCAAAAACATCCCAAATTTTTGCAAAAACTCAAGATGGTGTGCAACAAGCCCAAACAGCTGTATTTCCGCCACAAACTTGGCAATGAGCTCGATGACATTCAAAATCTACTCGAAGAGATCTCCAAGAGCAGGCTTACCTACGGGATCAGAGACGACTTGCCAGTGGAAGATAAGAGCAAAGGAGAAGCAGTCGAAATGCCTCTTCGGAGACCTACTTATTCTGAAGTAGACGAAAATGAAGTCGTAGGCATGCAGGCTGACAAGAACAACATTCTGGAGCTGCTACGCCCCCTCAGAAAACACCTCGACGGGCTGTCATAACCATCGTGGGTGCCGGCGGTCTAGGGAAAGACTACCCTTGCATGTATGGTATACAAAAGGCAAGTGCAAATTTTTTTTTTGAACTATGTTTTAATGATATAAATAATTACAACAAAAATAATAAGAGTTGATGGAATAGCAATGATCAACTACTACTACTTTTATATATTACGATTTTGAAGATTTAATAGTGATCCTAACAGCACAATTGCTCAATATATAATACAGAGATCTTAGTAAAACATGGTTGCAACAATCACTATTGTTTAAAAATTTTGCTAGAAATCAATATAATAATATATCTTCTTTTCTTGTATAACCAGTGCCAAGGCAGATTTCGACTATGATATAATGTTGTCAATCTCTCAAAAGTTCAGTCTCATTGATCTCTTGAGAAAGATGATTAGCAAGTACAACAAAGATTTTGTACGAGAGAACCAAGATGTGGGTGATTTAGCCAACGAGCTCAAAAGATTTTTATGTAGCAAAAGATATCTGATCATTCTAGATGATGTGTGGACAGGTGATCTGTGGACTCAACTAAAAGATTCATTACCCGATGTCAAAAACGGTAGTCGTATCCTAATAACAAGTAGGTTTGTCGGGGTTGCTAGATTGGCTGACTCTCAAATTCCTCCATACGAACTCAAGTTCTTAGATGATAGCGAAAGCCTTAATCTCCTCCTCAAAAAGGCTCTCCCTTATGATGAATGTCCTAAAGATCTCCTTGAGCTTGCACACAAACTATTAAAGAAATGTAAGGGGTTACCTTTGGCTTTGATAGTATTAGGTGGTGTCCTTTCAACCAAAGAACCATCCTATCCTGCGTGGGAAAGGGTGCTGCAAACAATGAATTGGCACTTAGACGGCAGTGGCTGCATGCAAATCTTAGCAATGAGCTACGAAGATATGTCTTATTATCTCAAGGCATGCTTTCAGTACCTTGCTTCTTTCCCAGAAGACTATGTGATTTCTGCAAAATGTGTGATCAGAATGTGGGTAGCAGAGGGGTTCATACCACTCGAGGGCAAGACAACAATAGAGATAATGGGTGAGGATTGCCTTGAGGAACTTGCAAAAAGGTTATATTTTTTTTTTTCCAGGCAACTATACAATATTATTGCAATCTTTTTTTGTCATAAATTAACTACTACATAGAATACACTTCAGGTGTACTTGATATATATTCTAATTTTGATTTAAACCTTCTACCAATTACATGTTCTTATTTTTTTTTTAAATAGATCAGTAACAAAAGCTTTTTTTTAAATTAGGTATCTTTCACTTGTGTTACAAAAAAACATAGTAGACACGATTTGATACTAAAACATAGCTCTAGGATATTGAGGGTGCAAAATTATAATTTTGCGTGAGGGATTAGGATTTAAAAAAAAATATATAGTTTATATTTTTTCATTAATGTTATTCCAAATTCATGTTCTTCTTTAATAAGCAGGTTCTTCAAGAAAACTTTGTACGTATATAGCAAAGTGCATGTTCTCAATTTTTTTTTTTTAAAATAAACTGAGCAAAAGTTTTTTCAATTAGGTATCTCTCACTTGTGTTCCAAAAAAAAAAATGCACATTTGATACTAAAAACCACTCTAAAAAAATCAAAGTTTGATGTTTTGTTGATTGAGGGATCAAAATTATAATTTTGCGTAAGAGATTAGGATTTTAAAAAATTATATTTTTTTTTGAATTTTTTAATATTAATCCAAATTTGAAACCAATATATATGTATATTAAAATATTTCTCTTGAAATCTATAGAAAAATTTACAAAACCTTTATTTCTAGAATTACGTACAAATTCCATTAATTGCTTATTTTAATTTCGGTGTACTTTCAGTATTTCCTAACTTGTTTATAAACGAAAATTAATTCAGGAGTATGGTTCAAGTACTATGCCGATATGTGAATGGTTTGATCAAGCACTTCAAAGTACATGATATTCTCCGCGAATTGGCAATGCATGAAGCCGAGCATGAAAACTTTGTCATGGTTTTCTCACATGCATCAAATGACACAAAGCCCAACAAAATAATCCGACGAGCATCGCTTCAAGCCGAAGAGAAGAATTCACAATTCATCAGATATGTCGGTCCAAATACCCGTTCTTTATTATGGTTTCAGTATGAAGAAATTGAAATACCCTTAGATTGCTCTAATTTTAGGCTACTTAAAGTTCTAAAAATAGGGGGTAGACATTTAGTATTAAAATCATTAGATGAGTTGATTCACCTCAAATACTTGGGGCTTAGAAAATGCAGGATTGACCTCTCCTCATGTAATTTTCATCGTATGAGGTGTCTGGAAACTCTGGATGTGCGAGAGTGTTGGGGTAATAGGCAGCTATGTGATGACTTTTGGTCAATTGGGACATTGAGGCATGTCCAGGGTTGGTTGGATGAAAGACCATTACCGAAAGGTATTGATCTAAACCATCTACAAACACTGAAGTGGGCAAGAGTTGAGGGAGCATGTGATTGGAAGTTGCCCAACCTGCGTAAATTAGGTATTAGAAATGAATCTGACGAATGGGTTTCAATAACCAATCTACTTCAAACGTTGCCTCTTCTGGTCTCCCTATCGATTGATGGTTATAATCTCCCGATGGAGATTGTTTACCCAAAAGCACTCCCAAATTATCAGAATTTGCAATCCTTATACTTGGATGGAAATTGGCCTGAGAATGTCAACGTAGAGGCTAGGTTGCTTCCACCACACCTCGTTAAACTCACTCTTGTGAGCTTACCCACCTTAATCATAATCCAATGCCGGAGCTTGGAAAGTTGAATGGCCTCAAAAAACTTCGCTTGGTCAATTTTTTGACTGATCGATTGGGAGGGTCCAATAAACTGTCCAGAAGGATTCCCAGCCCTACAATACTTGAAAGTGTATGATAGCATCATCATGGATTTGACGGTGGAAGAGGGGGTCATGCCAAACCTTACATACCTCCAAGCATTGTCTAGGACTAAGGTGCACCTGCCTCCAGAGCTACAGCACGTGACAGTTGAAAATAGTAATTAATCATCTTGATTTGGTCAAGTGGTAATATCTATCACAGTGACCACTTACTTTTTCATTTCACTTTTTTTTTTTTTTTTTTTTGGAAAAAACGTGTATTATTAGTAATATAGATGGTGCAGCATACGTGTATATTATTATTATTTTTTTTTTTTTTACACATGGAAAGTAAACCACAAGTATGTACATGTTCTATTATAATTTGCTTTCTGTTTTCTGTACTATTATTCTTTTCATAGACGAACTATATGAGAATTTAATAGCATTAATTTGTACGTGCTAGTGTTGATCTTTATACTTAATTCTTGTATATTTTTTGTTCCTGCTTTGACTATCAGATTACGTACAATAATATATAGATGCATCTAGATTTTAAAATGAGTACTAGTGCTAAGATATGTTAGTGTAAAAAATAATGATTCGTTATTTATTTATTTATTTTTAATTTTTTGTAATGTTTGTGTTGTTCAATTAATATTATATTTCTTAATTTCAAGAACCATAATAGAATTGTAATCAAGTCATCATGTGATTTAACTTTTCTTTATTATTATCATAGCTTTACTGGTGGAATTGGTAATCAGAAATACAGCTTTCCCATATGAATCAAGTTGTCAACCATCGAAAATTCGAAATCCCCTCAAGTACAGTGATAATTCAAATTTTAAAATAAAAAAGGGAAATTAAGATACTTATATTACTTAGCCTAGTTGGCATGAAATTCCCATTAAGAAATTAAAAAGAAATACACTCATTAGTTGATACTGATTATAATATATATTCCCTGCTTTTCCTTCTTGCATTTGGCATCCTCTCCTTGTCTTCTTTATCTCTTCTTGTTTCATAGACTCACTCGCGCTATGGACAAAGTCATCAAACCTCCCTTTCATTAAACAAAATAAAAAGAAATACCTTTCCATCCAACAAGTGGATACAGCATTAGAATAGCATTACAGCAAACACTAGTACTTTTAAAGTTCACAACCAATCAAAATAAGAATTAATTCCAGACAGTTGAACTATTACACAAGAGTTCATCCTAAAAACCAAAAACCTCTGAATACACTACCACAACATACACCTTGCATCACGACTCACTCTTCATTTAATATTAACAACTATTATGTATTTCTTTATATTCATCTCCATCTAATATATCACTCACTCATATCTATTACTCCCACTGCATAAAATATCACACTTTTCTTTTAATTATATAGATTTATTATATCTTGTATTACAACATATGTACACTATTTTCTCATAATACTAATAATATACAAAAATATGTACTGCTGCAGTTCATAATCCATTTTATCTCTTCTCGTACTAGTTGTACTATAACCATCTTAATTATAGACCCTAGAATAAATCTCTTGAGAGCCAGTTGACAGATAGCAGGAAACAAGTTCAAAAGAGTCTCTGAATTCGGCACTTCCTTCTAAAACAGAGCAGACAGTTGACAGCTCCTTGCATCCTTCTAAAATTGTTCATTGACAGCTACGTGAAAAGATGGTAATCATGGCATTCCATGTGAGGGCATCTACAAACAGGCATTTTATCAAACACATCTCGTACGGTCAAAACAATGCCAAGTTTATAATAGAGATGAACCAATGCAGTGCAGATAAACGAGTCGATCAGTAGTTAACCCTCTACGTTTGATATCTTCATAAACAAAACTATCATCGATGCATGCCTTGAGAACAAGTAATTAAAGGTGAAGGTTTACTTGTCAAGGTGGAACTTTTATCTATCTTAGCCGTAAAATCTTAACTTCAAAAAAAAAAGTAGACGTGCAGGTGTCACCATCCAATTAATATTGACACAAAACATTGGACCGAATAATTATGTCGCAATAAGTATTAATTATGAGAATATAATATAAAATATTTGATTTTGTTTATATTTTATTGTGTGAATTTTTATTTCACATGCTTGCCTTTATTTTACTTTTAAGGAAAACTTGCTTATTATGTGAAGTTTTTAGTACCATACATCATAAATATATGTACAGAGATTATTACGAAATCCAAAAGAAGCAATCATTTGTGGCCTCCAACTTTTACTGAAAAACAATTATGCTGCACATCGAAAAGGACGACCCCTACCAAAGAACTCTAGGTACCATACCAGTGCTGATTTGGGTTTTCTTTAAACAGGTCAACTACGTACCTACATTTATCTTTCTATCTTTCGTTTTTGACTGAAATTGTGTTCATGTTATTCCTGATATCACAAGCTGTGTACAAAAAAAGAACTCTGGTCTCTGGTTGTATGCATAGTGATGTTGAAATACATTTTTCGGACTAAAACTTTTGACCATGCTTTGAAGGTCAAAGCATTTTTTAGAATTTAGAAGATTGAGATGGCAACTAGTTCACAAGAAAAGGTTGTTTCAAATTCACAGTATAAAATATAGTAAATTAGCAAGTTTTTTCCAAATTCACAAGAAAATTGCTTGATTTGATATCCTTACTTTTGATCCCCCCATGTGCCCAGCTTATGTGCTTTATAAAGTACTAATATATGAAATAATTTGTAGATTATACCATGCATGTACCCTTGAACTCTTCTAATTCCCCAAGCTGCATGGAGGATGCACCGGCCAGCACTGTCATAAGCAAAGAACACAAGCAGTTCATCAGCTTGCTTTAGGAACCCTACTGATTATATTTAGCTAGCACAATATAAGAATAAGAAACCCAATTCTAGATCTAACCCAGGTTGTAGCCAGAAATATACACAACATAAGAATCAGAGTTTATAAAGCAAAAGAAAATGCAGTATGCATGTGTAGCTAGCTTTAGGGAATGAATATTAATCAGTCATTTTATCATGCAATGCATATATGACGGCAATCTATGTTGTCACTATTTTCTAAAGGTAGAAATACTTTGATGAGTATCTGTAGTATCATGTAATTTTCAGTTGAAACCGCTGACAAAAAGAGTGAAACTTCTCTCTATGCATGAAAAACATTGAAAAGTACAAATATCAGAACTTTTAGATGGGCTGGTTACAAGTCAGAGCAAAAGTGTAAATTTTCTGTGTTTTTCTCTTGCACTTGACATTTTGTCGAACACTTTGCGGGCAACATCAGGACGACGGCATTTACACTATGCATCTAACAGCCAGTTAAAAATAGACCCGAGAATACATCTCTTGAGAAAAAAAGCACTGATTTCTTTGCACAAAAACAGAGCAGACTGTTGATAGATAGCAGGAAACAAGTTCACAAGAGTCACTGAATTCGGCACATCCCCAGCTGCTTCAACAGTATTATTCACTTAACCCTCTCTCCAGATTACAATCTCTGAGTCAACTCAAGGTGTTTGGGCAGTGGTGGTAGAGGAGAAATTAAGGTGTTGTTGCTTTGCAAGAGACGCTGTAAGGATGCTTCTGTTATTTCCCACTACTAGAATCTAAGTTTTTTACATGGGCATGACTGGTTTTTTGCAAGGGGAGGAGGGTCTTTGCAAAAGAAATATCATTTCTGAAATTCTTAGACTTTTTGCAAGAGTAAACCCATGCAATTGCTTTGCATGGAAATGTGGAATATGCAACCATGCAAATAAGAGATTTCTCCTCTTGCAAATACATTATGAAAGTCAGATATTATAATTAATTCGAGCTCCATGCAAAAACTCAACTCTTTGCCCATGCAAATACTTAAGCACATGTTAGATATTGTATTTTATTAAGAGCTCTTTGCAAATACTTAACTCCATGCCCATGCAAATACCTAACTACCTATTTATAGTATATTTTATTAAATGCCGTGTAAATACCCCACTACCCTATCCATCATCAATCATTGGTAACTTAAATAATAGCACCTCACCTTCATTGGGAAAAAGGTTTTTGACACCTCACCGATCTGTGGGTTCTCTGGGAGGGGTCCCTTCTGCTTTTTGCAATTCGCAAAGGTTTAATTAGTAATCTTAACCTTTTATTTTTTTCACGAATCTCAAAGCACTTGTTTATAAAGACCTGACCGAGGTGTACATTAATTGCAAGGTTTCTCCATTCAATCAAACACTCCTGTTTGTACCATTAAAATAGAGACATGTTATATCAACAAGTATTTTTACACGTTGGATGAACATTAATTAATTATTTTCAAATTTAATTGATGCCATTATTGATTTAAAAAAAAAACAACTGATAGTACGTATCATGACCAAAACATGAAAAATCAGCAATACATATATGCCATAGTGATGCACAAAAAAAAGAGCTCTGGTCTCTGCTTACATGCATAGTGATGTTGAAATACATTGTTGGGACTAAAACATTTGACCATGCTTTGAAGATCAACATTATTTAGAACTTAATTAGAAGATTGAGATGGCAACTAATTAATTCATAAGAAAAGGTTGTTTCAAATTCACAGTATAAAATATAGTAAATTAGCAAGTTTTTCCAAATTCACAAGAAAATTGTTAACAATTTCAGCTAGCAGAAGAGGGGGTGACTGGGTCCTTGGAAATGCTTCTCCGCTTAAATTCTCAAAAGCCCTATCGAAATTCACCAGTGAGTGGTATTATTGGACTGATCTTTTGGTGGGAAATGTTCTTCATTTTAGATAATGAAAGCACATGTCAGCCCTCTCTCTCTACTTAGGATTGGAGATAATGAAATGAATAAACTGGAGGTCTCTCCTTGATGATTGGAGATGATTTGGAGAATGATGATGCCAGTCTCTGCACCACAACTGATCCCAGAAAAGTAACTACAAAAACCAATGAAGATTACCAGGTTCCTGCACGTACGTACAACTTGTAGATTTTAATTTGATTTTCTAAAGTAACTAGCTACAAATTTGACATCAGATTTAGACGTCCAATTATTTTCAGATATTGAATCCTATTGCTCTCTGTTATTATAAGTAACTACAAATTTTCAGCTATTGTTGTTCTTAAAAGCTTGGCATATATATATATATATATAGAGAGAGAGAGTCATATATATAGCTGCCGTGTGTCCATAACCTCTACATTTAAGACACTTGATTTTCGCCAAGAGTATACACATATTTTTCAAGATTCTAACTTAATGCATGCTACAACATGAAGGAAAAAAAGTTCACATCTTTCGAGATGAAAGAACCAAGGTTGGTTAATGTCAACTTTAAAAAATGCATTTTTTGAAATATTCACCTCTTAAGCACATTGGTTGACTCAGATCAAAACTTAGATTTTTCATGAGTACTCACCTCACTTCTTTCTAAGGATTGGTTGACTCTGACCTACACTTGGTATGTACAATGGAACCGGTACCGGCACCACTCCTGTTTGTACCATTAATATAGACAGCCCCTTTATACATCCACTCCTTGGTCTCATCGCCATAAAAATCTATTTGTATATGAATTCACCATTATTTTATAAAAATAAGTACGGCATCTTCTGGTTTTTTTTTTTTTTTTTACAAGAGATGACAAATAAATAAGTTCTAATTAATTAGACAAAAAAATCATCAGGAATTAAAAAAAAATATTTAGTTTGGAAAACCTTTTATTAAGTTTTGTTTATTTTGTGGAACAACACTAGCCTTATACTGAGTCAAAATGGCCCATTGTACGATCTGGCGACATCAAAAAGGCTTTGGATGATTCGCTATTTAAGCGCAAAAAGGTTGACTCAGATCTAAACTTGGATTTTTCATGAGTATTCACCCGGTACCGGCACCACTCCCGTTTGTACCATTCATATAGACAGCCCCTTTATACATCCACTCCTTGGTCTCATCGCCATACAAATCTATTTATATAGAATTCACCATTATTTTATAAAAATAAGTAATGCATCTTCTGGGTTTTTTTTTTTACAAGAGATGACAAATAAATAAGTTCTAATTACACAAAAAAATCATCAGGAATTAAAAAAAAACATTTAGTTTGGAAAACCTTTTATTAAGTTTTGTTTATTTGTGGAACAACTAAAATGGCCCATTGTACGATCTGGCGACATAAAAAAGGCATTGGATGATTCACTATTTAATTGGAAAGTAATTTTGTTCTAGATAATTAAAAAATATATATATTTTATGAAAAGTTGACTTATCAGTGGGGGAGAAATACAGTAGTGTGTTAATTACTTCCGTCGGTGGAATTTTATTCAACTAAAATATAAATTTTAAGTTCGTAAACTTGATAATATTTGAAAAGTTAATTTCTCTTTTAAGTAGTGTTAGCTTTCACTTTTCATAACTGATCCCAAGTAATATCAAAACAAGGAAAACAATAAGCATAGATATAATGTTGCCAAGTCCATGATTTAGGGCCGGAACCTAAGAAATATAACAACTCTACATACAAATTAAACATATTCAATATTAAACTCAGATTATTAACTGCATGCCTTTTCCATTTGTGTAATCACAAAAAGAAAAATACGAATTTTGAACTCTAAACAAAAATGACTAAAGCAGCTTCTCATGATGTTGTAAAAGGCATTGATTGTACAATCCTATCATAATTTCCTGTGAAGCATTAATTAATAAATCCTATAATTATTTCCTGTAAAGCTCGATAGATATATAAGAATTGCAAATCCTAAGATGATGTAAATGAATTTAATTACATCATTAAGACTTTAGAGCTGTAATCTAACTATACTTGCATTAATTGTACAATCAATTAATACAGCCAATTTCTTAGAAAGGTTCTTTAGCCAATAAATCCAAGGAGGAAAAAGTAATGGGTAAAAGCCTCATGATAATCAGCGAAATTAATATACAATATGTTATAAGAATATTTTGATTTTACTAAACTCATATTAATTCAATTTCTAGCAGCCCAATCTAATTAATTTGTACAGCCCATATTTTTTTAATTAATTAACTCTCAGCCCACATATATATTTCCTTGATTAATTTTGAGTCCATATATACTACCTCACTGCCAACCACGTATAATTCCCTCTGACCGGTTGCTCCTTAATTATGCTCTCTGTATATATGTACCCCTTTTGGGATAATGCAGAGAATACGTGTTCCCTGAGAGCTAGGATGCGTACTTTTTTGCTTTCACTTAAACTCATGAGATGCTCAGAGGTTCAGAGAGGATTCGTTATATGTACTTTTTGGCTGGATAAAGATAAGGGGGTAAATTATATTTGAATATATACTAGCTAGAAGCCTAGCTTGATTTACCAATAATAAATATAAATATTGTAATAACGTACGGCATATATATATATATAGCATTGAGGAACCTGAGCTCTTATCTAGACCTCTGTTTGTTCCGAGTACGTAGTTTTAATCAATTAGAGTATAAATTAAAAATGGAGTAATTGATCATTAATTTGTAGATTATATATTATAAGTAGAAATAATTGCGACAAACTACTTGTCATTAGCGCAAGTACCGTGAGGGAGAAGATAATTTCAGTGTACGTTGTTGAACACAAGTGTCTCAAAATATATAAATAGAAAGAAGCCTAAAATGCTATTCATTGGGGGCCTCAGTATAGAATATAATAGAATAAAATAAAGTAAAATTTAGAATATAACAAAGTTGCATATATTCTACCATAGCATGGAAAATTCTCCAAGCATTAACAATGCATATATGATTACTATGGTGGGGAACAGCGAAAGTGACATTTATTCCTGATGAACTGCAACTGATTGATATTATTAAATTATTAATCATTTGTGTCATTTCTCTTATTGTTCAATGCATCCAGTGCGCATTTTAATTAACAAATTTGGTTGAGTATGAATATTAATTAACTCTTATTGTCAAATTTTGTTGAGTAACAAATTTGTTTTTTTTTTTTTCATTTTACTTAATTTACCAGATTATAAAAATTAAAATAATTTAAAATTTTCTTTCGAAAATTTTGCGTACTTTGAAGTAAATTAATTTCTAAATAAATTATTAAATGGGAAATAAATCCTTGGTGGAGAGAAGCATCTCCCTCCTACTTGTTTTGCCCCAACTTTATTTCTTGGGCAAACTGATCAATCCATATACCTCTTTGGCGCTACTTTTTTATGCCTCCTCAGGTCCAATTACGTCATTCTTAATCCAGCCAAACATAACTTTTTAATTTATTTTTTTTGAGTAAAAATAAAAATCCAATCCTTATTGAATTAATAAAAGGTAGATGTCACCTTCAAAATGAAACCTTGAAAGTTATTGAAAAAGCTTGAACCCTTGAAATAAAACATATAGTAGAAACAAATGAAAATGCAACTGTAAAAATATAAATTTTTAATTAGACGAAACTGCTGGATCCTTATCATAAGTTCTTAAGTCAAATATATATATTCCCTTTGTTGATTTGTCTCCTTCGCAATTCCTTTATAAAGGTATGCTTTAGAGTCTCCTTTATATCTTCTATCATTTTCACTTTATTTTTGTTCACTTTAAAGGTTACTTGTTGTCTTCCATTTGGTATAAAAGTTTATCATTTGCACCTGGCGCTTAGGTGAGCCGAATTATTAATAAATTCATTAGACGTGCGTACCGCTATGTGAGTCTGACACGTCGTATTTTTAAAATAATCTTGCCTGGCCAGATACACTTATATATCTTTGTGTATCTTACTTGGTCCATGCATTCAACTGATGAAGCACAAGAGTATATATGATTAATGTCAACGTCACCGTTTGCCATCATTTAAAATTTGATAGAGACAAATTAATCTTAGAGATGCAAACATGATTACTGTGGTGGGGAACAACGGTGCGTATTGTGATCCACACGCGAACGTGACAATATTTCTAGTGAACTACAAGTTATTAATATATATTAGATTTTATTAATTACTAGCTAGCTTCTGCCTTACACCTCCAACCAACATGATTAAATTGTTCAATTCATGTGCACTTTAATAATACAGATGAAGAAACCTCTGACATTCTCGATCCTTTAGTAATAAAATGCTGTCTAATTAAAGTGCTGAACTTTGGTTGGTGTGTGAGATCGACTAATTAACAGCCAGTAAGTATTGATGTTCATGTTTGCATTGCATTATATATGATATTGTCCTAAATCATCATGGTTTAAGTTGACCATACTAATGAGTTTTTTTAGCTCAATAAAAGATTGGGCAAGTCGCCGATGTATAAAAAAATAATAATCAAAGGTTATTATTGATATGATTGAATCATTATTATCTAAGGAGGAAATGTTCTGAGAAGGAGTATTATTATAATTACGACCACCAAATATTTTGAGTACAGGTTGGAAGTCACCGTGCCGGTTTGCCCTGGATAGAAAACCGCCCCCCCCAGTAGGGCGGTTTGGTTAGGTTTAAATTTTTTTTTAAATTTCGGTTATTATTAATACTTTTTGTTTTTATTTGGTTATTAAAAAAAATCCAGGAAGTCAAGTCACCCAACTATTTAATAATTTTGTTATTATAACAAATGATTTCTCCAATTTGGGTTCCGAATCTAGGACTTCTCACATAGAGACCATGTGCCTTATCTAATATACCAAAGACTAGTTCTCTACGACCACCAAATATTATCATTATATTTGATTAGAATCAAGATTGACTAAAAATGAAACATTCTTCTCTCTCATTTTATTTATAACATTATTTATTTAAGAAAAAAGTTTCATTTATTTTGCTCATTTTTTCAATATAATATTTTTTTACCGGGGTGTCAAAAGTAATTTAAAATTTTTACACTAAATTTTTTAGACTAAATATCAGTTTGGTTTCCAGCCTGCTTGCGTATATAATGAGACCATCTAAACGGCACTACCGTATAATATCCACTTACACTGGTGCACAATAATAAAATTTTAAAAGAGAGAGCGAGCAAAACAAAAATGGCCGAGGCGGTTTTGAATATAGTGTTGGGCAAGCTTGCTGATATGATAGTGAAGGAGGCACAGCTCTTGGGTGGGGTTGGTAAGAAAGTCGAACGGGTGCAGCGTGAGCTAACCCGAATTAAGTGCTGCTTGCAAGATGCTGATTCAAAACGCAAAGGAGATGCGAGGGTGCAGAACTGGTTGAATGAGCTTCGCGATGTGGCCTATCGCATCGAGGACGCAACCGACATGTTCTTTCTCGAAGTTGAAGATCACAACCAAAAAAATCCTGGAGCTGTTCAACAAGTCCCTGGACGTGTTCAAAACTCAAAAAGTTGTTCTCGATGTTTACAAAAACTCAAGAAGTTGTTCAAAAAGCCCCTGGAGGTGCCGATCCTCCACAAACTTGGCAATGAGCTCGATGACATTCAAAATCTACTCAAAGAGATCTATGAGAGCAGGCTGTGCTATGACATCAAAGAACTGCCAGTGGAAGACAAGAGCAAGGAAGAGGCAGTCAAAATGTCTCTTCGTAGAGCTACTTATTCTGAAGTAGACGAAAATGAAGTTGTAGGCATGAAAGCTGACAAGAACAACATTCTTGAGCTGCTGCGCCCTCAGACAACATCTCGACGGGCTGTCATAACCATCGTGGGTGCCGGCGGTCTAGGAAAGACTACTCTTGCATGTATGGTATACAGAAGGCAAGTGCAAATTTTTCTTTTTGAACTATGTTTTAATGATATAAATAATTACAACAATATAATAATAAGTTTCGCGAATAGCAATGATCAACTACAACTACAAATTTGTTATATATTACGATTTTGAAGATTTCATAGTGATCTTAACTGCATAATTGCTCAATATATAATACTGAGATATGATCTTAGTAAAACATGGTTGCAACAATCACTATTATTTAAAAAACTTTGCTAGAAATCAATATAATAATATATCTTCTTTTCTTGTATAACCAAGTGCCAAGGCGGATTTCGAGTATCATATAATGTTGTCAATCTCTCAACAGTTCGGCCCTAACCGATCTCTTGAGAAAGATAATCAGCAAGTACAACAAAAATTTTCTACAAGAGAACCAAGATGTGGGTGATTTAGCCAACGAGCTCAAAACATTTTTAAGTAGAAAAAGATATCTGATCATTCTAGATGATGTGTGGAAGGATGATTTGTGGAATCAATTGAAAGATGTATTACCTGATGACAAGAACAGTAGCCGTATCCTAATAACTAGCAGGTTTGTTGAAGTTGCTAGATTTGCTGACTCACAAATTCTTCCATACGAACTCAAGTTCTTAGATGATAGGGAAAGCCTTAATCTCCTCCTCAAAAGGGCTCTCCCTTATCAAGAACTTGATGAAGAATGTCCTAACAATCTCCTTGACCTTGCACACAAACTATCAAAGAAATGTAAGGGGTTACCTTTGGCTTTGATAGTATTAGGTGGTATCCTTTCAACCAAAGAACCATCCTATCCTGCGTGGGAAAGGGTGCTGCAAACAATGAATTGGCATTCAGACGGCAGTGGTTGCATACAAATCTTAGCAATGAGCTACGAAGATATGCCTTATTATCTCAAGGCATGCTTTCAATACCTTGCTTCTTTCCCAGAAGACTATGAGATTTCTTGCAAAACGTCTAATCAGAATATGGGTAGAAGAGGGGTTCATACCACTCGTGGGCAATACAACAATAGAGATAATGGCTGAGGACTGCCTTGAGAAACTTGCGAAAAGGTTATATATTTTTTCCAGGCAACCATACAATATTATTGCAATTTTTTTTGTCATAAATTAACTCTTACATAGAATACACTTCAGGTGTACTTGATATATATTCTAATTTTGAATTAAACCCTCTACCAATTACATGTTCCTATTTTTTTTTTAAAATAGATCAGTAACAAAAGCTCCCTTTTTAAAAAAAAAAAAATTAGTTATCTTTCACTTGTGTTACAAAAGATAGTAGACACAATTTGATACTAACAATATAGCTCTAGGATAGTGAGGATGCAAAATTATAATTTTGCGTGAGGAATTAGTATTTAAAAACTATGTATAGTTTATATTTTTTAATTAATGTTATTCCAAATTCATGTTTTTCTTTAATAAGCAGGTTCTTCAAGAAAACTTTGTACGTACCAAGCGCATTTTTTCAAATATTTTTTTGTAAATAAACTGAACAAAAGCCTTTTTCAATTACGTATCTCTGACTTGTGTTGCAAAAAAAGAAAAATCAAAATTTGATGTTTAGGTGATTGAGGGATCAGAATTATAATTTTTCGTGAGGGATTAGGATTTAAAAAATAATATATTTTTTTAATTTTTTAATTTTTTAATGTTAATCCAAATTTTCAACCAATATATATGTATATTAAAATATTTCTCTTAAAATCTATAGAAAAATTTACAAAACTTTTATTTCTATAATTATGTGCAAATTCCATTAATTGCTTATTTTAATTTCGGTGTATTTTTAGTATTTCCTGACTTATTTATAAACCAAAATTAATTCAGGAGTATGGTTCAAGTACTCAGCCGATCTGTGAATGGTTTGATCAAGCACTTCAAAGTACATGATATTCTCCGCGAATTGGCAATGCATGAAGCCGAGCATGAAAACTTTGTCACTGTTTTCTCACATCCATCAAATGACACAAAGCCCAACAGAATAATCCGACGAGCATCGCTTCAAGCCGATGAGAAGAGTTCACAATTCATCAGATATGTTGATCTAAATACCCGTTCTTTATTATGGTTTCAGTATGAAGAAATTAAAATACCTTTATATTGCTCTAATTTTAGGCTACTTAAAGTTCTAGAAATAGTGGGTAGAGAAAAAGTGCGTGGAAGAGGGGACAAATTAACATTAGAATCATTAGATGGGTTGATTCACCTCAAATACTTGGGGCTGAGAGGCTTCCAGATTGACCTCTCCTCATGTAATTTTCATCATATGAGGAGTCTGGAAACACTGGATGTGCGAGGGTGTTCGGGTAATAAGCAGCCATGTGATGACTTTTGGTCAATTGGTACATTGAGGCATGTCCTGGGTTTTTTTGAAAAACCATTACCGAAAGGTATTGATCTAAACCATCTACACAC
Organism: Carex cristatella; assembly: GCA_024447775.1. Classification (NCBI taxonomy): domain Eukaryota; kingdom Viridiplantae; phylum Streptophyta; class Magnoliopsida; order Poales; family Cyperaceae; genus Carex; species Carex cristatella. Next base: position 6,230,973 of record JAJHPF010000026.1, on the reverse strand, counting down.
CCTGAAGTGGGTAACAGTTGAGGGAGCATGTGATTGGAAGTTGCCCAACCTGCATAAATTAGGTATTTTAAATGAATCTGACCAATGGGTTTCAATAATCAATCTACTTCAAACGTTTCCTCTTCTGGTCTCCCTATGGATTCAAGGAGTTGATAATCTCCCGATGGAGATCGTTTACCCAAATGGACGATGGCCTCAGAATTTGCAATCCTTATACTTGAATGGACGATTGCCTCAGAATGTCAATGTAGAGGCCAGGTTGCTTCCACCACACCTCGTTAAACTCTCTCTTTGGAATACCCACTTTAATCAGAATCCAATGCCGGAGCTTGGAAAGTTGAATGGCCTCAAAAAACTTCGCTTGGGAAATTTTTTGATTGGCGGTTGGAAGGGTCCAATAAACTGTTCAGAAGGATTCCCTGTCCTCCAATACTTAGAAGTGTATGATGAGACCATCAAGGATTTGACGGTGGAAGTGGGGATCATGCCAAACCTTACATACCTCCAAGTATATAAAGATACCGAGGTGCACCTGCCTCCTGAGCTACAGCACGTGAGAGTTGACAGATGCTAATTAATATTCTTGATTTGGTCAAGTGGTAATATCTATCACAGTGACCACTTACTTTCTCATTTAACTTTCTTTTTTTTTTGTGAAAAACGTGTATTATTAGTATATTTTTTTGTACACATGGAAAGTAAACCACAAGTACGCACATGTTCCATTATAATTTGCATTTTGTTTTATCTACGATTATTCTTTTCATAGACGAACTATATGTGAATTTGAAAGCATTAAGTCTACGTACGTGCTGGTGTTGATCCTTATACTCAATCCTTGTATATTTTTTGTTCCTGCTTTGGCTATCAAATTACGTACCATAATATATAGATGCATCTAGATTTTAAAATGAGTACTAGGGCTAACATATATTAGTGTAAAAAATAATGCTTCGTTCTTTTTCTTCTTGTTTTTTTAAAAAAAAAAAAATCTTGCAATGTTTGTGTTGTTCAATTAATATTATATTTCTTAATTTCAAGTATCGTAAGAGATTTGTAATCAAGTCATCATGTAATTTATCTTTTCTTTATTATTATCACATTGTTAGGGGTGGAATTGGTAATCAGAAAAAAAATATATAATGAATTATTTATATGGATCTCACTTGACTCCTCTATTTTTGCTTGAATTTGAAAAATAAGGTTTCTAGATTGAGATGATGGTGCCGGTACAAACGAATTTCGTTTTTCATTTTTTTCTCGCAATCAAATTTGAAATATCTATTTTTTGAAGATGTAAAATTAGAAGATTAGCAAGATCTTGTCTGAGCATTGATTGATTAATACCTTTCCAGCCAACAAGTGGGTACCAGCCCCTGTTAGTACATAACATCCTACTAGAATTTTACATCAAAAATACTTAGAGCATTAGCATACCAGCAAACGCTACTTTAAAGTTCATCCCCAAGCAAAATAAGCATTCCAGACTATTGAACTATTACAACTATTACACAAGCATTCCAGACTATAGAAAGTAATCAAACACCAAAGAACAAAATTAACAAAATAAAATGAAACATCTAAAGATAAAGATTAAAAACAAGGAATTTAAAAACACAAAAGGCAAAACAATGATAACAGGAATATGTAATATTTCATTACTATTCTATTTTTTGCTCCATGTCCGTCCCTCTCCTCTGTTTTAGTTACTTCTATAGGTAATATTTCATTACTATTATATATATCTTTATATTCATTTCCATCTAATATATCACTCATACCTATTACCATCACTACATAAAGTATCACACTTTTTTTTTTTAATTATATAGATTTATTATATCTTGTATTACAACGTGTCTACACTATTTTCTCATAATATTAATAATATACAAAAAATATGTACGGCGGCAGTTCATAATGCATTCTCTCTCTTCTCGTACTAGTTGTACTATATCTTTTCTCATAATACTAATACTAATAATTATAGACCCTAGAATACATCTCTTGAGAGCAAAAGCATGAATTTCCTTGCACTAAAACAGAGCACGCAGTTGACAAATAGCAGGAAACAAGTTCAAAAGAGGCACCAAATTCGGCACTTCCTTCTAAAAACAGAGCAGACAGTTGACAGCTGCTTGCATCCTTCTAAAAATGTTCATTGCTTTCAAATTTAAATATCAATATGAAATTTCCAGTCAAGTTTTGAGGCAGTGACATTTAACACACAGACTAGTTTTCAGTACAAAGTAAATAAAATTAAATAAATAAGATAGTTTTCATCGTGTATAATTAGTGCATAATATGATTAGGGTTATATGTTAAAAGAAAAACTTGTACACAAAATAAATGTGAGAATAATGCAAAATATTTGTAATAAGCTCCTAAGTTCAAACCATGCTTTATTACTCAACATTGATTCATCTAATTTAAGTTCAACTTGTAGTTTTTATAATATCCGGCCAGATTTTCATTTCAAATTCAAATTGCACGCAAAAATTAGATGTAATTTTCAAATAATTAATTTTAAAGCTTATATTTTGCAAACAATATTTCACATTTGAAGCAAACAATATATGGCATTTTAAAAAAAAAAAAAACATTTATAATATAAAAAATATATATTAAGATAAATTTGGATAAAATATTGAGTGATAAAAAAAACGATATCGTTTGATCTAAAAGGAAGGTACCATATGGAGATTAGAGAACATGAAATTACCAATTAGGGGCATTAAAAAGGAATTAAAAGTTGCACTTTAAGCTAGTATGGAAAAGGTTAAGTGATTATAAAGAGGAGATTGAAATAGAGAACATTCATGCATGATGCAGCTAGTAATATAAAAAAGAATAACTTACATGAAGATAAATAAGGAATAACTTTAATCAATCATTTGTTATTTCAACCAATGAAAAGAAAATCTTCTAGATAAATTTTAGACAAATTTGTTATATTTTTTTGCAGATCATGTAGGGAGAATACAGAAATTAATGAACCGCAGTAAGTTTAAAATGCTATTCAGTGGGCCTGCGTTGGATCGTAACCAGTTAGTATATTGGGCTCGTTGTAGGCCCAATACACGTCAAATGAATAAAATGAAAATACAATTATAAGGTTTTTAGAGCCTGCTTTGTCTTTTATCATAATTTTTATTAGTTTTTTCTCCACAATTAGCACAAATTTCTTGCTTAATAGCAGCTGCATGCTTTGACATTTCTTGTGAACTACAAGTTATAAATATTAAATTTTTAATTACTTGTTTATCTCTTACTCCACCGACCAATGTGATTAAAGTCGATTCCTAATTAATAAACAAACCCAAGTTCTTCTTTTCAAGAAATAATAAATACGCTAAACAAGTAATTACTTTCATGCACCTCGAGAGATCTGCTTTAACATTGCGAAAGTCACTTAGCGATAGTAGAATGTTTAACTTAGCGAAAAGAAAATCAAATTACACTACTTGTTTGGCCTCAACTTTCTTTCTAGGGCAAACTGATCCATATACCTCATTTTTAATCCAGCCAAACATGACCTTTTAATTTTCTTTTTGAGTAAAAATAATAATTCAGTCCTTATTGTGTTTTATTGAATTTATAAAAGTTACATGTTGGTTTCAAAAAGTTATTTTTTTTAGAAAAAAATAAGAATGTAGTTCTTATATATTGTGTTTATTGAATTAATATATTTATATTTATCTAATTATTAATAATTAACTAACTTAAGCTTCCAAAATTTTAGTCCACCAATTCTAACTAAAGAAAAAATAGCTTAAGCCATAATCTAAATTTAAACCTCAACTAAACATGAATAATTTAGACCGGCATAAATTAGAATAATCAATTTATGACTTCTTAGCTTTAGTTCACAACCAAACCCCACACATCTTATTACAAAATGGATCCAAAGCAATAGAAAATTACCAAGGCAGAAATATATATGAAAAAGAAAAAGAAAAACAATAACGTTAATTTCCTTATTTCACGAGTAGATAAATCATTGAAGAAATAAGCTGGCTTCCCCGTTTTGAGAAGTTTTTGAATTAGTACTTTATACATAAAAGAAGAGGTACGTTAGAGTTTAATTGTCAAACCGAATTCCAGACTTGCACCCTTGATCACCTCGCGAGTATCTAAAATTGGATTTTCCAAGGCAAACTACGTACTTAGTAGAAATATATCAAATTTTATGAAGTTTACAACGTACAGAGTCTACAGTTTCATAATGTATCAAATTTTATGAAGTTGAAAATCTTTTAATTTTGATTCACAGCATTTTCGGTCATTCAGTGACGGTTAGATCACCGGTTGGTTGCTGAAGACCAATTAAAACAAAATTAAAAAAATTCAGCGACAATCCCTTTTAATCCTATTTCACGTCTCCCTCGTTTAATCCATTTTATACACGCTTGATTATCTTTTTCTCTTGGTTGTTTTGGTAGTCTTTACTGGTTTATACATGTTTCAAGAATTTCTCCATAGATATTTATTTGAAGCAGGAGCTTATTTTTTATTGCTCCTTTGGTTACTCTGACAAGGAATCATCAGATTAATTATGTCAATTTTTTAATTGAAATGCCCTAATTGTGCAAGTATTTCTAGAGACACATAGTAGTTTGTACTGTGCACTGTGTACCAATTATGCACAGCCAGGTTTCAGTCCTGTAGAGAGAGAGAGCTTATTTTTGACATTTTAAGCACACTGTTCCTTGTAATTTTTGAATTAATTGAATAATTAGGTGGTATAAATGAGTGAATGATTCAATTTATTGGTTAAATTCAATCTTCTTAGCAATTTTCAAGTTACAGTACTACAGTTTTGAGCTTCAATTTAAGTGAAGCTTGTACTTGTATTAGAAGTAAGTGAGCACATGTTCTTAGCAATCATGTTGAAGCTTGTACTTTGACCGGGCAATTGATGATGAAAATAGGAAAACCAACGACATCTTAATTCTAGTGAGCTCTCTTTTCTTTTCTCTATTTTGGTTCCGTAAAGTAGAACAAAAGTGTAAAATATACAATTGGTTCTTTTCTTTTTGCAGGATTGAAGGGGTGAAGGGTTGCTCTTTCTCTATAAATTCAGTTCCACTTTGATTTTATCATTACTGTGTATATGAAACTGACAAATCGGTGATTTAGTTTGTATTCACATCTGGTGTCAGTTCTTCGGTATGTATTCTCTTTCCTCCACAACTGGTTTCCAATTACTACTGATATTTTAGTCGTAAGACACTATTTTTTGCTAATCTGCTATTAATTATCTGTTATGCTGGAGCATCTTCAAGTAGGCAGCGTAAGGGTTGTTTGTGTGAACAATTTGTTTAGGAACTTCTGTTATATGCTCTAAAACTGATACTACAGGGCAATTTATTAATCTTCAAGTAACATCAATCTTATGTTAGATTCTTGATTTAAAAGGGCAATTTATTAACCCATCTGTCCAAAACTGATACTACTGGCACCAATATATTGTTACTGTTGTCTAACATGAAACTAATTTTCTGACTTGTTTCCATTCCCCGAATTTTGAAAACAGAATGTGAGAGCTTATACAAAGGAAGAAGTTTCCAAGCATAATAGCAGAAAAGATTGCTGGATCATTGTCAAAGATAAGGTTTGACACATTTTCCCTTCTTACATTAACATATTACTATAAAAGATATGCAAATTTAAAATTTTGTATGGCTTAACCAAGAGGACAGTGAAGAAGTGAGTCGGCTTCTCTTGTTACTAAGAATATTTTGCAATTTTAGAATTGGACAAATGATTTATTGTGATTATTGATGTGTAGGAAACAAGCATGGCAAATGTCTGGTACGAGGTGTTGTCAGTTCTACATCTCATGGCTTTGTTGTGCCTTTCACAAGCTAATGCTTTGCTTGTACCTAAATCTCATGGTGATGGCTATCAGCCAAGAATATCTGAAGGTTTGTGATCATAAACTTAAAAATGTTCATATTGCAAACTTGTAAAGTATAACTTTGCTTGTACCAGTCAGTGGGTATTACTTGCTGTCGTCAACGCGGTAAAACAAATTACCGAATACTTGCCATCACCATTTGATGATTCCTCTTTTAAATTATTTTTTTGGTTTCTCTTGTATTATATGTCAAATTTAATTTTGATTTGTACTATAGCCTGCAAAATCACATACCGTGATATTGTATGGGCAGTGTATCTTCACAATCAAAATTGCAATTCCAATTACAAGAATTATTTGTTTTGTTTCAGGGATCGATTTGCACTTTGATTATTGCAGTCGGCGTTGCATCTGCTGTTATAGGCACATCTTCATCTCTTGCTTAAATTATACAAAACTTAAGTATTTTGTGACATTTTGTTGATGTACAATCCAATTTTGGAAAGAAAAATATATATGCAGTTTTTGCATGGCACTGCTCCACTTTTTTTTTATTTTATACCTATGTTGCAAATTATTAATATCGATAATGTTAGATGTTTATGCTTGAAAAGTCAGGTATTCAAACATTTTAATTTGGCCTTTATATAAGACGTTTATTGTTAATATCTATAATGATAGGTGTTAATTTCTTTAATACCTGTTGCTTTGCTCGTACCAATTGGGGAAAAGAAAATAACACAAAAACAAAAACTTTTGCGACCAATTTTGGACCCATCAGCGACCACCAAATTGGTCTTTGATGGTCTTCAGCCACGTCAGCATAAGGGCATAAGGGTATTTTGGATATACGAGTTATATATATAGCTTGCATTTTAGACCATCAATAATTTGCCTTTGATCTCCATCGCTGCTTGTAATTCCCCCTCCTTGCAAACACCCATCATTAATTGAGGGTAGTGCAAGTAACCTTGTTGGCTTTTAACTGTCCTCCTCCATAAGCTGTTTCGACTCCTTAATTAATATCTCCCGTATTGCAAAAACCATTATTACTGTAAAAGTGCATGATAACATTGAAAGGTCTGACATGAGGAGGAAATCCTGCAGTTTTAACTTGCATATAGAAAAACCAAAGTGTTTTGGGCTCGTACTCGGCCCAATACAAACAAGTAAGGATTAAATCCATGAAGATGTAATAGAAAGCTGCCAAGGATTGAAACCCAGTTGCTTTTTGGGCTTGTCCTCGGCCCAATACAAACAAATCCAAATGAAGAGAATAAAATCACAATTCTTTTGGAGCGTGTTTGGTACAATAAAATAACTCGTATCACTGTTCTTCGAGTCTATTTTAAGATGGTGAAAGTTTCAAATTTATTAGAATTCTCTACAGAAAGTTATGGATGTTGAAGTATGCGCAGTTAATGCATTTATGTTTTTAATTTTTTTCCTTAAATTATGAATTTTTAGAGTGTTTATCTGATGTTATAAGGCTATTAAATAGATGTAATATGATGTGATGTAATAGATAATATTAAGGAAATAATAAAAAAATTGGTTCCTAGCTACTTATATAAAGTGTGTTTTATTTTTATTTTTTATTAAGATACATGAAGAGTTTATTCAGAAAATTATATTTTAAAAGTCTATTCATATATGATGAGAATTAACTCCGTTTTTGTGAAAGAAGCCTATCGTTTTAATATAGTCTAGTACGTTTAGACTTCATGGCACATGCACTGCCAACTGCAAAATTGTATTTAATTCATTCGTATTTAAATCATGGCCTGCCCATGCACATGCACATGCAGATCTCGAGGTTTTTTTATTTTTGGTTAATTAATTACTTCATGGCATGCACATGCACATGCACATGCGGATCTCGAGATTTTTTCATTTTTGGTTAATTAATTACTTCATGGCCTGCCCATGCACATGCACATGCGGATCTCGAGGTTTTTTATTTTTGGTTAATTAATTACTTCATGGCATGCACATGCACATGCACATGCGGATCTCGAGGTTTTTTCATTTTTTGTTAATTAATTACTTCATGGCCTGCCCATGCACATGCACATGCGGATCTCGAGGTTTTTTATTTTTGGTTAATTAATTACTTCATGGCCTGCCCATGCACATGCCGGAATTTTTATTAATCAAAATAAAATAAAATAAATATCGAAAAAGAGAAAAGATGTCAGTTATTTTCGAAAACTAATAAGACCGGAGTAATAATCACCGTCCCTACGGATGTAACAAATAAATACATTCCTCTTAATCCTAATCCACCCCGCTTTTCCGGCATAACCCAAATGATCGAAAAAAAAAAACGGACGGTTACGAATTGAACGTCCATTGCGGATGTTCTTGAGGACAATGTCCCTCATGAGGAACGTGTTCATCATCTGCGTCCGTCAAATTTGGAATATATACTGCTAACCGAAAGCGAGAGGTTTGGAAAATATACTCCATCAAGATTCAAACCACAATTTAAAAGGGAGTTATGCACTTGCCTTTTCCAATACTCTGTAATGAGCCTGACACGACTTATAATTTGCAGAAAACTATACCTGATTAGCAATGTTAGATTTAGACCGCCTGTGATTCTTTGACCGAGAGAACAAGAAACCAGTGGTAAAGCATGTTGCCGTGGGGCCCGCACACACAACAGGCTCAATGCAGGCAGCTTTTATCAAAATAATAATAACAATAAAAATAGTTGGCTCGAGGTAAAATATATGATATAGAATATATGATTATAGTAAACTAGTGTATATATTTCACTTTTATATTATATTCAACTCGAATGCTCATATATTTTTCAAAATATTATTCAAAATAAAAAAAAATCAGAACAAGTATTGAGAATTGGAATCAATTTAATATTTGATTGCTCATTTGATTGATCTTTCAATTCTATAGAAAATTGATACACCCCTATCTAAACAATTGAGAATAAAATTATAATTTAGATAGTCATTTCTGAGATTATCAACAATTCACAAACAAGCTCTTCTAGTCGGAATAGTGAATTTGAAAAGAACCATCATAGAAAATTATTGCAATCAAAAACAGTTTTTTAAATAACCCTGAGTGATAGAGAACAGTTTGGGTCTGATGCCTATCAGACTCAAACTGAGTTCAATAAGTTTCAAAACTGTCCAATCTACTTTAAAATCCGTGTGAATAGATCTTAAATCAGATCAGACAGTTATGGAACCCATCGGATCCAAAATTGAGTCCGATGGGCATCGGACCCAAACTGCTCTATCAGTGATATGGTACGTTAGGTTTTTTTCTCAACCCTCAACTCTGAGTATCACCAACGGTGAATCCAACAAGAAACCTGATGGAAGAAACACACGTTCTTTCACATAATCGATCCGCACCGCTATCAAAATCGAATCGTTCCCTTCCTTCTCTTAACCTATCTTCATGAATCTAATTAATCAAATCTTCTAAAACACATATATCTTGCCTTTCTTTTCTGCCCCAATGTTCTGAAAGCTCCTCTTTCCTGAACCTCTATTTCTCTAAAAGACCTGAAGAAAGGATCTTCATCGAGAAGGCAACTGGGAACGAAGATATTCGAAAAGCTCGTGAAGAGGATTTTAAAATTTTGTGGTTTTACCAAATAGGAAATCAATCGTTTTCAGAACCAAAAAAATGTTGTATACTCTTATTAATTTTTATTTAATTTAATTTTGATTTTTTGAGAAACTGATGGCAGCTAATTCTTATTTCATTTAATAGGAGTCGAACTCAATTAATGGCCGGTAGATCTCGAGGTTCACTTCATTTGTTTATTTTAGTTAATCTACACAAGTCAAATCGCGCGTCTGCATCCAGCTGTCCATGTGTACTAATTAAATAATAAATGAAATGATAAAAAATATAGAGTTGTTGGATGGGAATATATATTATATTCCACTTCTTAAGAAAAGAACTAAGGTATATAACCTCATAAGTTCTCTTCGTTTTAAAAAAATGTTAGTTTCACAAAGTTATCACATCTTGGTCCGATAAATGCGCTATCCCTATTTGATAATCTACAACAATAACCCGTACATGTTATGACCATTAAATTCATTTGTTTATTTTATCATTTTCACTTTATGAAGACAACTCTAAAGGTAATCTTTAGAGTCTCCTTTATTCTTTTATCATTTTCACTTTATTATTTTATTGTTCACTTTAAAGGAAATTACTTGTTGTCTTCCATTTGTTATAAATAATTATCATTTGCACCTGGTGGTTAATTAGGTGAGCCGAATTATTAATAAATTCATTCATTCAAATTGTCTCAAAACATGCTGTTTCTTAGACATTTGGTGTTTAACAGGTCATGTTGTGTTTTTAAAATAATCTTGCCAGGCAAGATACACTTATATATCTTTGTTATCTTACTTGGCCCATGCATTCAACTGATGAAGGAAAAGATATTAGTTGTATAAAAATTTCTTGGTATAAATATATTCTTTAACACTTTATCACTTTATTGGTATAAATAATTATCATTTGCACCTGGTTCATATGTGAGCTGAATTATTAATGATTTTTTTAATCAAACTGTGTCAATCCGCGTCTTAAACAAGTCAAAAAGTAACATATTTTCATAAGAATATTATCATTATATTTTGTTTAACGTGTTGAAAATGGGAGTAATTTTTTTTTTTTTTTTACTATTTCTTAGAGCCTTCTTTATTAGTAGTTTGTCTTCTTAACTTTTTTTTTTAATTAAATACATATACATACTTGATTAGTAGTTTATTCCTTTAAATGGTTAATTACTTGCTGTTGTCTCCCCCCTTCTTTAGAGACGAATCTCCCCACACGGAAACGTGACATTTCTAGCTAGTGAATTACAAGTTACTAATATAAAATTATTAATGATTAGTTCACCTCTTAATTACTCCACCAACAAATTAAATTATGAGGGTCTGCTCGCCTATATAATGAGAGCCATCTAATCGGCACTAGGTAATAAATAATATCCTCTTACACTGGTGCACATTAATTAATTTCAAAAGATAGAGAGAGAGAGCAAAACAAAAATGGCTGAGGCGGTTTTGAATATTGTGTTGGGCAAGCTTGCTGATATCATAGTGAAGGAAGCACAGCTCTTGGGTGGGGTTGGGAAGAAAGTCGAACGGGTGCAGCGTGAGCTAACCCGAATTAAGTGCTGCTTGCAAGATGCTGATTCAAAACGCAAAGGAGATGCGAGGGTGCAGAATTGGTTGAACGAGCTTCGCAATGTGGCCCATCGCATCGAGGACACAACCGACATGTTCTTTCTCCAAGTTGAAACCTCAAAAAGTTGTTCTCGATGTCTAAAAAAATTCAAGAAGCTGTTCAAAAAGCCCCTGGAGGTGTCGATCCGCCACAAACTGGGCAATGAGCTCGATGACATTCAAAATCTACTCAAAGAGATCTATCAGAGCAGGCTTACCTACGGGATTAGAGACCTGCCAGTGGAAGACAACAGCAAGGGAGAGGCAGTCGAAATGCCTCTTCGGAGACCTACTTATTCTGAAGTAGACGAAAATGAAGTCGTAGGCATGCAGGCTGACAAGAACAAGATTCTGGAGCTGCTACGCCCTCAGACAACATCTCGACGGGCTGTCATAACCATTGTGGGTGCCGGCGGTCTAGGAAAGACTACTCTTGCATGTATGGTATACAGAAGGCAAGTGCAATTTTTTCTTTTTGAACTATGTTTTAATTTTAATGATATAAATAATTACAACAATAATAGTAAGAGTGATACGATTAGCAATGATCAACTGCAACTACAACTGTTATATATTACGATTTTGAAGATTTCATAGTGATCTTAACTGGTTAATTGTTCAATATATAATACTGAGATCTTAGTAAAACATGGTTGCAACAAACACTATTGTTTAAAAAATTTTGCTGGAAATCAATATAATAATATATCTTCTTTTCTTGTATAACCAGTGCCAAGACAGACTTCGACTATCATATAATGTTGTCAATCTCTCAACAATTCAGTGTAAGTGATCTCTTGAGAAAGATGATCAGCAAGTACAATGATTCTGTACCGAAGGATCGAGATGTGGACTATTATGTGGTTGAGCTCAACAGTTTTTTAAGTAGCAGAAGATATCTGATCATTCTAGATGATGTGTGGAAGGATGATGTGTGGAATCAATTGAAAGATGTATTACCTGATGTCAAGAACAGTAGCCGTATCCTGATAACTAGCAGGTTTGTTGAAGTTGCTAGATTTGCTAACTCCCAAATTCCTCCATACGAACTCAAGTTCTTAGATGATAGGGACAGCCTTAATCTCCTCCTCAAAAAGGCTCTCCCTTATCAAGAACCTGATGAAGAATGCCCTAAAAATCTCCTTGACCTTGCACACAAACTATCAAAGAAATGTAGGGGGTTACCTTTGGCTTTGATAGTATTAGGTGGTATACTTTCAACCAAACAACAATCCTATCCTGCGTGGGAACGGGTGCTGCAAACAATGAATTGGCACTCAAATGGCAGTGACTGCATGCAAATCTTAGCAATGAGTTACGAAGATATGTCTTATTATCTCAAGGCATGCTTTCAATACCTTGCTTCTTTCCCAGAAGATTATGAGATATCTGCAAAATGTCTGATTAGAATGTGGGTAGCAGAGGGGTTCATACCACTGGAGAGCAAGACAACAATAGAGATAATGGCTGAGGATTGCCTTGAGAAACTTGCAAAAAGGTTATACTTTTTTTTTTTTTCTAGGCAACTATACAATATTATTGCAATCTTTTTTTTTTTTTCAGGTGATGCATATATTATTGCAACTATGTTTTAGCGTTCCTTGTCCGGCAGAACTGCAATATCAGATAATTTTTAATAATACGAGTCCATTTCACCAATCTAAAGAGGTGATGCACTTTTAAGAAATCCAATGATCTCTTATTATTTTAAGGTTGAAAAAACTTGAATTAACTTACTAGATTTTCAAATATTTCATAGTATTTTAGAGGTTCACAAGATTGAGTTGAATTATTTCCCAATTCTTATCCGCAATATTACTTTGATGTAACTGGAAGTATATATTTATTCGCACTTTCAACGAATGATGTTCAGAGGGGGTCGTATATATTTATTTATTGTTAATTGCCAATCAATTTTCTAGACCCCCCTCAAATATTTTCCTACAAGCATTCTATTTTAAACCATATAAAAAATGGACGTCTTGCGACATTGAGTTTTAATAGTATGTAAACATTAAAATTATTAATCTTTTTTGTCATAAATTATTGCAACTATATATTCTAATTTTGACTTAAACCTTCTACCAATTACATGTTCTTCTTTTTTTTTTAAATAGATCAGTAACAAAAGCTTCTTCTTTTTAAAAAAAATATTAAGTATGTTTCACTTGTGTTACAAAAAACATAGTAGACACGATTTGATACTAAAACATAGCTCTAGGAAATTGAGGGTGCAAAATTATAATTTTGCGTGAGGGATTAGGATTTAAAAAAATATATAGTTTATTTTTTTTAATTAATGCTATTCAAAATTCATGTTCTTCTTTAATAAGCAGGTTTTTCGAGAAAACTTTGTACGTACCAAGCGCATGTTCTCAAATATTTTTTTGTAAATAAACTGAACAAAAGCCTTTTTCAATTACGTATCTCTGACTTGTGTTGCAAAAAAAAAATCAAAGATTGATGTTTTGGTGATTGAGGGATCAAAATTATAATTTTCCTTTTTTTTTTGAATTTTTTAATATTAATCCAAATTTTCAACCAATATATATGTATATTAAAATATTTCTCTTAAAATCTATTGAAAATTTTACAAAACCTTTATTTCTAGAATTACGTACAAATTCCATTAATTGCTTATTTTAATTTCGGTGTACTTTCAGTATTTCCTGACTTGTTTATAAACCAAAATTAATTCAGGAGTATGATTCAAGTACTAAGCCGATCTGTGAATGGTTTGATCAAGCTCTTCAAAGTACATGATATTCTCCGCGAATTGGCAATGCATGAAGCGGAGCATGAAAACTTTGTCATGGTTTTCTCACATGCATCAAATGACACAAGGCCCAACAGAATAATCCGACGAGCATCGCTTCAAGACGAAGAGAAGAATTCACAATTCATCAGATATGTCGATCCAAATACCCGTTCTTTATTATGGTTTCACTCTGAAGAAATTCAAATACCCTTAGAATGTTCTAATTTTAGGCTACTTAAAGTTCTAGAAATAGTGGGTAGCAGATGGGACAAACTAACATTAAAATCATTAGATGGGTTGATTCACCTCAAATACTTGGGGCTTAGAAAGTGGGAGATTGACCTCTCCTCATGTAATTTTCATCGTTTGAGGAGTCTGGAAACTCTAGATGTGCTAGAGTGTCCGCGTAATAGGCAGCCATGTGATGACTTTTGGTCAATTGGGACATTGAGGCATGTCCAGGGTTGGTTGGAGGAAAGACCATTACCGAAAGGTATTGATCTAAACGATCTACAAACCCTGAAGTGGGCAACAGTTGAGGGAGCATGTGATTGGAAGTTGCCCAACCTGCGTAAATTAGGTATTATAAATAGATCTGACGAATGGGTTTCAATAACCAATCTACTTCAAACGTTGCCTCTTCTGGTCTCCCTAGGGATTCGTGGAAGTAAACTCCCGATGGAGATTGTTTACCCAAAAGCACTCCCAAATTATCAGAATTTGCAATCCTTATTCTTAGTAGGAACATGGCCTGAGAATGTTAACGTAGAGGCTAGGTTGCTTCCACCACACCTTGTTAAACTCACTCTTTGGAAGACCCACCTTAATCATAATCCAATGCCGGAGCTTGGAAAGTTGAATGGCCTCAAAAAACTTCGCTTGTGGTCTTTTTTGACTTTCGGTTGGGAGGGTCCAATAAACTGTCCAGAAGGATTCCCAGCCCTACGATACTTGAAAGTGTCTAATTGGGGCATCACGGATTTGACGGTGGAAGAGGGGGTCATGCCAAACCTTACATACCTCCAAGTATATACCAACACTGAGGTGCACCTGCCTCCTGAGCTACAACACGTGACAGTTAAAAACTATTAATTAATATTCTTGATTTGGTTAAGTGGTAATATCTATCACAGTGACCACTTACTTTTTCATTTCACTTTTTTTGTTTTATTTTTGGAAAAACTTGTATTATTAGTAATATAGATGGTGCAGCATACGTGTATATTATTCTTTTTTTTTTTTTTTTTGTACACATGGAAAGTAAACCACAAGTACGTACATGTTCTATTATAATTTGCTTTTTGTTTTCTGTACTATTATTCTTTTCATAGACGAAATATATGAGAATTTAATAGCATTAATTTGTACGTTCTAGTGTTGATCTTTATACTTAATTATTTTATATTTTTTGTTCCTTCTTTGGCTAACATATTACGTACAATAATATATAGATGTATCTAGATTTTAAAATGAGTACTAGTGCTAAGACATGTTAGTGTAAAAAATAATGATTCGTTATTTTTTTTTTAATTTTTTTTTTTGTAATGTTTGTAATCAAGTCACCATAATAGAATTGTAATCAAGTCATCATGTGATTTTATTATTATCATAGCTTTACGGGTGGAATTGGTAATCAGAAATATTTAAAAATTCCCATATGAATCAAGTTGTCAACCATCGAAAATTCGAAATGCCCTCAATTAATTACAGTGATAATTCAAATTTAAAAATAAAAAAAGGGAAAGTAAGATACTTATATTACTAGCCTAGTTGGCATGAAATATTCCCATGAAGAAATTAAAAAGAAATACATTTATTAGTTGATACTGATTATAATATATATTCCCTGCTTTTCTTTGTTGCATTTGGCATCCTCTCCTTGTCTTCTTCATCTCTTCTTGTTTAATTTTATAGATTCACTCGCGCTATTGACAAAGCCAAACCTACCTTTCATTAAACAAAATAAAAACGAAATACCTTTCCAGCCAACAAGTGGGTACGTATACGTACACCCCACCGATTTCATTAAACAAAACCAACATTGTTCTCATAAATCACTGGTACCTATTTTTCAAACTATACTAACAGAATTATGAGCATCAAAAACAATTACCGAAACCCCTTTCTCTCCCTCTCTCTCTCTCTCCTCTGTTTCATTTTTCAAACTATACTCTATTTTTTGCTCCACCCTGTCCCTCCCATCTTCTCTCTGTTTTGCAAGTCGGCCCTCCTCCTCTGTTTTACTTACTTCTGTAGGTATGTAATATTTCTTTATATTCATTTCCATCTAATATATCACTCGTATCTATTACTACAACTACATAAAATATCACGATTTTCTTTTGATTATATAGATTTATTATATCTTGGATTACACTATTTTCTCATAATACTAATAATATACAAAAATATGTGCTGCTGCAGTTCATAAATCATAATCCATTTTCTCTCTTGTCGTACTAGTTGTATGTACTATACCCATCTCAATTATAGACCCTATAATACATCTCTTGAGATCAAAAGCATGAATTTCCTTGCACTAAAACAGAGCAGACAGTTGACAGAACAGGGAACAAGTTCAAAAGAGTCAATGAATTCGGCACTTCCTTCTAAAAACAGAGCAGACAGTTGACAGCTGCTTGCATCTTTCTAAAAATGTTCATTGCTTTATATAGAGCATTGCCACGTGAAAAATCTAGTAATCATGGGATTCCATGTGACGGCATCTACAAACAGGCATTTTATCAAACACCTCTCGTGCGGTCAAAACCATGCCAAGCCTAGAATAGAGATCAAGCAATGCAGTGTATGTAAACGACTCGATTAGTAGTAAACCCTCTACGTTTGATCTCTTCATAAACAAAACCCTCTAGCATTGTGGGAATGGAGATCATCGATGCATGCCATGAGAACATTTAATTAAAGGTGAAGGTGTACTTTTATCTATCTTAACCATAAAATCGTAACTTTAAAAAAACAAAAAATAGACAGGTGTCACCATGCAACATTGACACAAAACCTTTGACGGAATAATTATGTCGCAATAAGTATTAATTATAAGAAATAATTTGGTAAAAGAAATAATTATGTCCCAATTCATGAAAATTGTATTATATAAGAATAGAAAATATTTGAGAATATAATATACCAAAAACAAAATTAGCAAGTATGATAGCCATAGGAGACCTTCATGCATCACTTCTCCGCCATGCAGCTTCCCAGGTAGCAGAGCATTTCCTCTTTAAAATTTTGTGGTTCCTCTGCTTCTAGATCTCCCAGCACACACATTGTGTTGCATTGCATGCAGTGGAAAGAAATTATCTTATACTAGAGATTATAGTATACAATATGACAAATGGTATACCTTCAAACGAATTGTCAGAGCATTCGATCATTTATTTATTTTTATATTAGCAAATTTTGCTTTTTCTTTGTAGATAATTTGCATGTGGAATCTGACATTGTTTAAAACAATTGAAAGAGAGAATTATCATTATATTTTAATGTCTTACGATAACAGATGATTGAAAATCAATGTACTTCATTGGCACACTATATACAGCTTTTGCATATGAAGTTGCCAACATCAGCACATATTTCTCTGGCATACTTCCATCGAAATTCACTTCACATTTTGTTTTTTCCGTTCATTTCTGGATGAATGAAAATACATGGACAGCTAGGGGTGCAAACGGATCGGATAGTGCTCAACCCATATCCGTATCCGTATTTTTTTCGGATACGGATACGGATACGGATCGGATATTTCGGATACGAATATGAATACGGATATAATTTGAATTTCTAATTCAAAATATATATTTAATTAAATTAGTATGCCATTACAAAATATATAACTAATTAACTGATTTTATTTTTATATTGATTTTATTTAGTCATATTTGCAAGAATCTACTAAATATGATTAAAACAGAAAACATAGTAGGATCATGAATAGAAAAATGCTTCTGAAAGGTTCATATTTGGGCCCAAATTTTGGGCTGCTCATTAATAATAAAATAATGAAGCTATTGAAGAAAGGAAAGGTATTGTCTAGCGGTCAATGTCATCCGGTTTAATAAAATAATGAAGCTATTGCAGCACAGCAAACCGGATATCCGAAATATTAAAATATACGGATACGGATAATTATTTGAATTCGTATCCGTATCCGATTCTAAAACTCAAACCGTATCTGTATCCGAATCCGCATACAAAATATCCGTATCCGCATCCGAATCCGCAACTATCCGTATCCGAATCCGCAAAAATTCGGATACGGATCCGGATTCGGACGGGTAATATCCAATCCGTTCAAACCCCTATGGACAGAAATTACGGGTAATTTCGTCAAAGAAAAGTAGCTTCCGTGTGTAAAGCAGGGGATCAGTATCTTGTAATGTTAATTTACAACAAAAGCACATAAATAGAAATTGAAGCACATAGATCGATTTAGCATACTTATTATAGCAGACCATGCAGCATCAGAAATAGAAACAGTAGTCCATTTCCTCCACTTGCAATTCTCATCTCTTCTTCTCTCCTTCATAGACCAGTTTTGACTTCATACAGCTTGCTGACTGCAAGATAAAAACAACGCTAAATGGTTCGTGCACTGCATGAAGTCAAACCTACTCTGTTAAAATCTTGATCTAAATATTAGCATCCAATATATATATTACTCGGATACTCTAGTTGCTCAGTCTTTTAGAACACAAGTGTAAAAATTTGTGTTAGCTTTCCCATGGTTCAACTTTTTATAATATATATTCAGAGATAAGTTCACTTAAGATAAGAGTGAATGAGCGAGAATTATTATTATTATTAATTTTTTTTTTTTTTCCTGAACTGGCTTCCTTGAAGGTGCTTAAATTTTTTGACTTGAGCATGATATGAAGTATCTCACGATATAGAGGGCACTTGGGCTTAATATAAACTGCAAGAGGTCTAGAATGCTATTTAATGGGCCTGAGTGGGACCGAAACCAGTTAGCATATTGGGCTCGTTCTAGGTCCAATACACAGGTCAAATGAATAAAGTGAACAGAATAAAAAAAAATTATGACAATTCTTTCTTAAGTGTGTCTGGTAGAAGAAGAATCGAAGATGACAAATGAATGACACTTATCAAATATAAGTAAGGATCCAAAGTTACGTTTTTGAAGTCTATTATAAGATGGTGAAAGTTTAAAGTCCATTATTAGAGTTCTCTACATAATGGGCGTTCAAGCATTCACAAGTAATGCATCAACTTTATTATTATTTTTTTTTGGTACGTCCCAGATGTTCTTCATTAGGCCTACGTTATTCTTAATCAAGCCAAATATATATATTTTTTTAAATGGGATTAAATCTCGCTCCCTCTTTAGCTGATTTGTCTCCTTTACAGCTCCTTAGCTTTTTTTTACGAACAATAATAATCTTATAAAGACAAACACCTTAGAGTTAGGGATGTCAATGGATACGGCAAGAGTCGGATGGAAGTATTTTCATACCCGTATCCGTTACAAATTATTCTTACCCTTACCCTACCCGTACCCATTACAAATTGTCTTACCCGTACCCTACATTTACCCGTTATGGTTGTCGGATAACGAAACGGTAACGGGTAAATAACGGGTAATACTTGTATAATAATTATTTTTATTATTTATTAAATAAAACACTAAAACACATTTATTCGTCGTATATATAATCATATTGCTAATATCAAAATTAATTCCAACTAAATTGTTTTGTAAATGACATCTTTCTAGTAAATTTTAAGAGAGATATTGTTTTTGTGCTTAGAGGGATAATGTCTTTCTTCTAAACTATTCAACTTTATAGTAAGAGAGCTAGTTAAAAGAAGTCTTTTGTGCTTCCAAACTATTAAGTTCAATAGGCTATAAATTATTAAACTTTATTGGAAATTTGGAATTTGCTGGAAAACCGTGGAACTTATTTAAGTGCTTTAATGTTGAAATATTTTTGACACATTTACATAGATAGATGGTCAATTGTTCATGCCAGAAAATTTAATAATTTTTATTTTCCAAGACCAAGAGTAGTTGTTGTTGGAGATTGATAATAATTCAATGCTCATTAAGAATTTAAGATATCTAATTTAAATATTTTTTTTTATATAATTACCCGATCGGGTAACGGGTACGAAATAGGCTTTACTCGTACTCTTACCCGTTTTGATAACTAAAAAAAATCTTTACCCGTATCCATACCTGATAAGTTTACGAAAAAAAAATCTTACCCGTATCCGTCTTATCGGATACGGTACGGATCAGGTAAACGGATAAACGGGTGCCATTGACACCCTACTTAGAGTCTCATTTATATTAATAATTTTGTAAAAGGCACGCTCCTTAGAGTCTCCTTTATCTTTTATCACTTTAAAGGGCTACACTTGTTATCTCCCAATTGGTATAAATAATTATCATTTGCACCTGGTTCATAAGTGAGCTGAATTATTAATGATTTTTTTACTAAACTGTCTCAATCCGTGTCTTAAATGTGTCAAAAAGTGACATATCTTCATTAGAATATTATCATTATATTTTATTTAACGTGCTGCAAATAAGAGTATTTTTTTTTTCTAAATCAATAAGTTAATATTATTTCCTAAAAAAAAGTTAATATTAAGCAGATAGAAATATATATTATAGATATTTGAAATTAGTAAAACCTCAAAAAATGTTAATAATGACATATTCATTTTATACTGCATGCTTGACATGCAAGA
This sequence comes from Carex cristatella, assembly GCA_024447775.1. NCBI lineage: Eukaryota > Viridiplantae > Streptophyta > Magnoliopsida > Poales > Cyperaceae > Carex > Carex cristatella. Next base: position 6,210,392 of record JAJHPF010000026.1, on the reverse strand, counting down.
TTTGATGAAATAGTTTATTTTGAGTGAAGTTATATAAACAAAATAAAAGAAAACACTATAAAACCTTAATATCCAAAATTAAATAGAAATTGTCAAACTTGCCCAGAAATGCTAGAAAATTATAAAAATGCCCAAACTAGTAAAACTGGCCAATTATTGGCCATTTTTTTTTTTTTTTTGAGATAGTTGATATATTAACTGTCAAGTTTATATTAAGACATGAAATAAAACACATCAATGCTCCAACAAATTCGATATGTGTCTTTCTGCTATAATGTATCTATATTAATTTAGAAAATATTAAGACATGAATCTGCACTATTGATTCATATTCAAAAGTCACTTCTAAGTAAATATAGAAAACATATTGTGGTCTTTCTATTTTTAAAAAATAAAAATTTAATCTAAATTTAGCAATGTAATCATTTATTACAATTTTTTTTAAAATATAGGTACTAGAAGAACCACAATATTTGGGCGGTCCACTATAATTTTTTTTAGAGAGATGTTTAATGTGTATAGAATGAAATGTATTGTATAGATATTGTATAGAATCCAAGCCAAGTACCAAGAAAATATACTCTTCACAAATTTCTTTTATTTTTAAGTTATGTTCTGTCATATTTCATAAATCATCAAAATATTATAAAAATTCCAAAAATAATAAAAATTGGTATTCTACCAGTTTATTATATCAGCAATTTACTGAGCTACTTAGATCGAAAAATTGGAATGAAAATCTTAATCGGAAATTTCAACTCAAGTTTTGAGGCTCTTTCCTTTTTTTTTTGGCAATTATGAATTTTGAAAAATGGCATAGCTTTTATTGATGCATGCGTAATTTCGCAAGCTTTTCAAAAAGTGGTCATTTGCTGAAATCCAACATTCAAGCGTCGTTTTATGGCTGTTTGAAGTTTCATCGTCATTTTATGGCTTCTAAGTGAAGATATCGCCTCTCTTGCTTTATTCCTTATTCTAGCCCTGCATGTTTACAAGAGAGGTCTTAGATAAATATATTTATAACATACAAGTGCTTTAGAAATGAGAGAAATGACTCCAAAAAATTTTTTGCATTATAACAGAAGACACATGTCAAATTTGTTGGAGCATTAATGTGCTTTATTTCATGTCTTAATATAAACTCGACAATTGATATTTCAATTATCTCAAATAAAAAGCAACAAGAACCGGCCAATAATTGGCAAGTTTGAGCATTTTTATAATTTTCTAGCATTTGCATTTGTGGGCAAATTTGGCAATTTCTATTTAATTTTGGATATGAATAAAAATCACGGCTATATAACCATCATTTTAATTTAATTATCTGATTAATCAATTAATTAGCTACGTAGGTATACATATATTTTGTTATTATCTAAAAAATAAATATAAGTATAGGTTATTTAAAAATTATAAAGTTAAACCAGTGCATAAGAATTTCCCTATCAATCTGACAAAGATATTTTTTTTACTATTCCATAGCTACAATGTCGAAAAAATTTATTTAAGATTCTTAGAGTCTTCTTTACAACTACTTTCATTTTTGAAAGATAAGGTTCTTACAACATCATTTTGTCTTTCAAAGTTATTATTCGTTTCTTCGACACAAATTCCTTAGATTGCTTAATAGCAGCGCAATATTTATCCCTTTAAAGGGTTACTTGCTGTCTCCTGCTCCTTTTAGATACGAATCTTACATATACATACATGATTACTCTGGTGGACAACAGCGAAAGCGACTTTAATTAATTACTAGTTTACATATACATACATGGTTAAAGTGGATTCTTATTATTCCATTCTTCGAGTCGTCACTTCAACAATTACTAGTTTGTCTTCAAGCTTGTGAATCAATCAATAATTAATTAATTAACTAACCCAAGTTCTTTTCAAGAAATAATAAATAAACTAAACAATTAACTAACTTATTTCATGCACCTCGAGATATCTGCTTTAACATTGCGACAAGAAAATCAAATTAGACTAATTATCGTCAGTTTGCTTAATTTCCAGCCTGCTCCCTTGCTTAATAGAAGCTACATTCTTTATTCCATTAAAGGGTTAATTACTTGCTGCTGTCTCCCCCCTTCTTTAGACACGAATCCCCCCACACGGAAACGTGACATTTCTAGCTAGTGAATTACAAGTTACTAATATAAAATTATTAATGATTAGTTCACCTCTTAATTACTCCACCAACAAATTAAATTATGAGGGTCTGCTCGCCTATATAATGAGAGCCATCTAATCGGCACTAGGTAATAAATAATATCCTCTTACACTGGTGCACATTAATTAATTTCAAAAGATAGAGAGAGAGAGCAAAACAAAAATGGCTGAGGCGGTTTTGAATATTGTGTTGGGCAAGCTTGCTGATATCATAGTGAAGGAAGCACAGCTCTTGGGTGGGGTTGGGAAGAAAGTCGAACGGGTGCAGCGTGAGCTAACCCGAATTAAGTGCTGCTTGCAAGATGCTGATTCAAAACGCAAAGGAGATGCGAGGGTGCAGAATTGGTTGAACGAGCTTCGCGATGTGGCCCATCGCATCGAGGACACAATCGACATGTTCTTTCTCGAAGTTGAAGATCACAACCAAAACAATCCTGGAGGTGCTCAACAAGTCCCTGCACATGTTCAAACCTCAAAAAGTTGTTCTCGATGTCTACAAAAACTCAAGAAGCTGTTCAAAAAGCCCCTGGAGGTGTCGATCCGCCACAAACTGGGCAATGAGCTCGATGAAATTCAAAATCTACTCAAAGAGATCTATCAGAGCAGACTGCTCTATGACATCAAAGAACTGCCAGTGGAAGACAAGAGCAAGGGAGAGGCAGTCGAAATGCCTCTTCGGAGACCTACTTATTCTGAAGTAGATGAAAATGAAGTCCTAGGCATGCAGGCTGACAAGAACAAGATTCTGGAGCTGCTACGTCCTCAGACAACATCTCGACGGGCTGTCATAACCATCGTGGGTGCCGGCGGTCTAGGAAAGACTACACTTGCATGTATGGTATACAGAAGGCAAGTGCAAATTTTTCTTTTTGAACTATGTTTCAATGATATAAATAATTACAACAATAATAATAAGTTATGCGAATAGCAATGATCAACTAGAACTACAACTGTTATATATTACGATTTTGAAGATTTCATAGCGAGAGCGATCTTAACTAGTTAATTGCTCAATATATAATACTGAGATCTTAGTAAAACATGGTTGCAACAAATACTATTGTTTAAAAAACTTTGCTAGAAATCAATATAATAATATATCTTCTTTTCTTGTATAACCGTGCCAAGGCAGATTTCGACTATGATATAATGTTGTCAGTCTCTCAACAGTTCAGCCTAACTGATCTCTTGAGAAAGATGATCAGCAAGTACAATGATTCTGTACTGAAGGATCGAGATGTGGACTATTATGTGGGTATTCTCTTGAGAAAGATGATCAGCTCAACAGATTTTTAAGTAGCAGAAGATATTTGATCATTCTAGATGATGTGTGGAAGGATGATTTGTGGAATCAATTGAAACATGTATTACCTGATCTCAAGAACAGTAGCCGTATCCTGATAACTAGCAGGTCTGTTGAAGTTGCTAGATTTGCTGAGTCCCAAATTCCTCCATATGAACTCAAGTTCTTAGATGATAGGGAAAGCCTTAATCTCCTTCTCAAAAAGGCTCTCCCTTATCAAGAACCTGATGAACAATGCTCTAACAATCTCCTTGACCTTGCACACAAACTATCAAAGAAATGTAAGGGGTTACCTTTGGCTTTGATAGTATTACGTGGTATCCTTTCAACCAAAGAACAATCCTACCCTGTGTGGGAACGGGTGTTGCAAACAATGGATTGGTACACAAATGGCAGTAACTGCATGCAAATCTTAGCAATGAGCTACGAAGATATGCCTTATTATCTCAAGGCATGCTTTCAATATCTTGCTTCTTTCCCAGAAGATTATGAGATTTCTGCAAAACGTCTGATCAGAATGTGGGTAGCAGAGGGGTTCATACCACTCGAGGGCAAGACAACAATAGAGATAATGGCGGAAAATTGCCTTGAGAAACTTTCAAAAAAGTTATATTTTTTTTTTCCAGACAACTATACAATATTGTTGTAATATTTTTAATTTTTCATAAATTAACTACTACATAGAATACACTTCATGTGATGCAACTATGTTTTAGCATTCTTGTACGGCAGAATTGCAATATCTGATAATTTTAATAATACGAGTCCATTTCACCAATCTAAAGAGGTGATGCACATTTAAAAATCCCATGATCTGTTATTATTTTAAAGATGAAAAAACTTGAATTGACTTACTAGATTTTCAAATATTTCATAGTATTTAGAGGTTCACAAGATTGAGTTGAATTATTTCCCAATTCTTATCCGCAATATTACTTTGATGTAACCGGAAGTACTATATATTTATTCTCACTTTCAACGAATGATGTTCACAGCGGGTCGTATATATTTATTTATTGTTAATTGCGAATCAATTTTCTAGACCCCATCAAATATTTTCCTACAAGCATTCTATTTTAAACCATATAAAAATGGACGTCTTGCGACCTTGAGTTTTAATAGTATGTAAACATTAAAATTATTAATCTTTTTTGTCATAAATTATTGCAACTATATATTCTAATTTTGACTTAAACCTTCTACCAATTACATGTTTTTTTTTATTAATCTTTAATAGTATGTTTTTATTTTGACCTTGTGTTACAAAAAAACATAGTAGGCATGATTTGATACTAAAACATAGCTCTAGGAAATTGAGAGTGCAAAATTATAATTTTGCGTGAGGGATTAGGATTTAAAAAATATGTAGTTTATATTTTTTTTTAATTAATGCTATTCAAAATTCATGTTCTTCTTTAATAAGCAGGTTTTTCAAGAAAACTTTGTACGTACTAAGCGCATGTTCTCAAATATTTTTTTTGTAAATAAATTGAACAAAAGCCTTTTTCAATTATGTATCTCTAACTTGTGTTGAAAAAAAAATCAAAGTTTGATGGTTTGGTGATTGAGGGATCAAAATTATAATTTTGCGTAAGGGATTAGGATTTAAAAAAATTATATTTTTTGAATTTTTTTAATATTAATCCAAATTTTCAACCAATATATATGTATAGTAAAATATTTCTCTTAAAATCTATAGAAAAATTTACAAAACTTTTATTTCTATAATTATGTGCAAATTACATTAATTGCTTATTTTAATTTCGGTGTATTTTGAGTATTTCCTGACTTATTTATAAACCAAAATTAATTCAGGAGTATGATTCAAGTACTCAGCCGATCTGTGAATGGTTTGATCAAGCACTTCAAAGTACATGATATTCTCCGCGAATTGGCAATGCATGAAGCCGAGCATGAAAACTTTGTCACGGTTTTCTCACATCCATCAAATGACACAAAGCCCAACAGAATAATCCGACGAGCATCGCTTCAAGCCGACGAGAAGAATTCACAATTCATCAGATATGTCGGTCCAAATACCCGTTCTTTATTATGGTTTCAGTCTGAAGAAATTGAAATGGCCTTAGATTGCTCTAATTTCAGGCTACTTAAAGTTCTAGAAATAGTGGATGGCAAAGGGAAGGAATTAACATTAAAATCATTAGATGGGTTGATTCACCTCAAATACTTGGGGCTTAGAAAGTGGGAGATTGACCTCTCCTCATGTAATTTTCATCGTTTGAGGAGTCTGGAAACTCTAGATGTGCTAGAGTGTCCGCGTAATAGGCAGCCATGTGATGACTTTTGGTCAATTGGGACATTGAGGCATGTCCAGGGTTGGTTGGGACGATATTGACTTCTCCTCATGTAATTTTCATTGTATGAGGAGTCTGGAAACTCTAGATGTGCGAGGATGTGGGCGGGTGTGGGCGGGTATATTAGATGTAAGCTTGTTGGGGTTTGGAGGCTGGCATGAATCTGGGACGTTTTGATTTGGTTTCATTTATAGTATATTTTGGGTAGTATGTTAAGAAATCTTTTGTTTATTGCTTTTGTAAAGATGTGGGAAATAAGAAGCCACGTCTATTTTATTCCTTATTATTTTAGGTAGTATTTTTATTTTCCATATTTTGAATGTAATTCAAGAATAAAAGCAATGAGAAAAATCAGAAAACGGTGCGGCTCTTTTGCACCACAAAACTCTTTTTCTCTATTTCTCTAAAACACATAATTATCTCTGAAATCCAACATTTGGTATCAGAGCATAACCATGGGCGATGATAATGCAAAGGCGACGGCAGCAGCAGGGGCTGCAGCAAGTAATGGACCAAGGATAGTAGTCAAGGGAGGAGGAGTCCCAGTTCAATACCCAATGTTAAACGACACGAACTATGGGTTGTGGGCAGTGAAGATGAAAATTTTGTTGCGTGCATTGGGAGTATGGGATGCAGTAGAGTGCGAAGGTGAAGTCGACAAGGAAAAGGATCAAGGTGCCATCGCGGCAATATCTCAAGCAATTCCTGATGCGACGATCATGGCGATTGCAGAGAAAGAAACAGCTAGAGAAGTCTGGCAGGTAATCAAGCAGATGGCAGTTGGAGAGGACCGTGTCAGAAAGGCAAGGGCACAGGTAGTAAAGAGACAATTTGACCGATTGGTGATGTCTGATTCATCAAGTTTGGTTGAATTCTCACAACTGTTAGTAAGCCTGGTTGGTGAATTGCGCTCTTTAGGGGTGGATTTGAAAGAGAGTAGCGTAGTTGAAAAACTTTTTAGTGCTGTGCCAGATAGGTTTCTGCCTATTATTAGCACTATTGAACAGTGGGGTGACTTGGCTACCATGACAGTGGCTGAAGCAATTGGTAGATTGAGAGTTTTTGAAGAAAGTTTGAAGGGTAGAAAGCAGCACAAAGAGGCAGAAGAAGAGAAGTTGCTTCTTACTCGTGCACAGTGGGAGGCCCTGAACTTGAAGGAGAAGACAGGAGGAGAAAACTCTGAAGGTCAAGGTGGCAGTCAAGAAAGAAAGCAGAAAAAGAGGTTTGATAAATCCAAAATAAAATGTTTCAATTGTGGCATTTATGGGCATTTTGCATCTGAGTGTCGAAAACCAAAGAATGAAAGGGCATTTGTGGCAGAAAAGGAAGATAATGAAGAACCAGTGCTACTAATGCATGAAGTGGTTGTTGGCACAAAAGGAAAAGGTGCTGAGATTGATGTTGCAAAACTGAATCTGGGTGAAGATGTGAGTCAGAAGAAGCATACTTGGTATTTAGATTCTGGAGCAAGCAATCATATGACAGGTAATCTTGCTTGGTTCTCAGATCTAGATTCAAGTACATGTGGTGCAGTGAAGTTAGGAGATGGACATTTGGTACACATTGGAGGAAAGGGGACAGTGTTGATTAAAGGAAGAAGTGGTGAACATAAGGCACTAACTGATGTGTATTACATTCCCAAATTGTCAAGCAACATCATTAGCCTTGGCCAATTAGAAGAGAAAGGGTGTAAGGTTGAGATGTGGTTAGGTGAACTCACTGTTTTTGATACAGAAGGCAAGTTGTTAATAAAGGTGAGAAGAACTGAAAATCGGTTGTATGTGCTAAAGTTGGAGATTGCTCAACCTGTTTGTATGTCAAGCAAGTACTAATTCCAAGGCATGGAGGTGGCATGCTCGATTTGGGCATTTGAACTTTCAAGCTTTAAGAAGGATGAGACAGGAGGGATTAGTGGAAGGGCTACCTTACATTGACCATGTAGAGCAGGTCTGTGATGGTTGTCTAGTTGGCAAACAAAGAAGGGCATCATTTCCACACAAAGCGCAGTTTAGAGCAAGTGAGACTCTGGAATTGGTGCATGGTGACCTCTGTGGACCAATAAAGCCTTCAACACCTGCAGGCAATAGGTACTTCTTGCTCTTAGTTGATGATTTCAGCAGATTCATGTGGATAGCTTTACTGTCTAGCAAAGAAAAGGCATTCACAGCTTTTAAGGCAATAAAGGTGATAGCTGAAGTTGAACAATGTAAGAAACTGAAGGTTTTGAGAACTGATAGAGGTGGAGAGTTCAAATCAGTTGAGTTTGAAGATTTTTGTACAGAAAATGGCATTAAAAGACACATGACTGCTCCCTATTCTCCTCAGCAAAATGGAGTAGTAGAGAGGAGGAATCAAACGGTTATGGGTATGGCAAGAAGTATGATGAAAACAATGAAGGTGCCAGCTGAGTTTTGGGGTGAAGCTGTTACAACTGCAGTATATATCCTGAATAGATCTCAAACCAAGAGTGTTGAAGGGATGACTCCTTATGAAGCATGGTACAAGCACAAGCCATCTGTGCATCATCTGAGAACTTTTGGCTGTCTTGTTCATGTTAAGGTGACAGGAGGACAGGTGAAGAAGTTGGATGATAGAAGCATTGAGATGGTGCTCTTTGGTTATGAGAAGGGTTCTAAAGCTTATAGAGTATACAATCCTGTTACAAGGAAGGTGGTGGTAACAAGAGATGTTGTTTTTGAGGAAGACAAACCTGGTCCTTGGCCCTTTAACAGTGAACAGGTGAGTAAGGAGAATGAAGCAAGCCAAATGATATCCTTTCAATTGCAGGATGAAAGGGTCATAGTCAATGAGAGCAATGGTGGAACCTCTGAACTTGGCATGCAGCCCACTAATGAGGATGATGGAGATAACATTGAAGGTTTGGATGATAACAGAAGTCACCAGCAGACTCCAGTCAGACTGCGCAGTATTGCTGAAATTTATGAAGAGACTGAGCCTGTCAGTTTCTTGGGTGTATGTTTGATAGGAGTAGAAGAGCCAACATGTTTCGATGAAGCTAGCAAGGAAGAGAGTTGGAGACAAGCTATGAAAGAAGAGATTGACTCAATCAACTCTAATCATACATGGAGTCTTGAGGAACCAGTAAAGGGCAAAAAGGTCATTGGGCTCAAATGGGTCTATAAGCTCAAGAAGGATTCAGAAGGCAAAATCGTGAAACACAAGGCACGTTTGGTTGCAAAGGGGTATGTGCAGCAGCAAGGTATCGATTTTGATGAAGTTTTTGCACCTGTAGCAAGACTTGAAACAATTAGGTTGATCATTGCTTTGGCTGTGCAAGAAGGTTGGTTACTACATCACATGGATGTCAAATCGGCATTTTTGAATGGTGATTTGAAGGAAGAGGTTTATGTAACTCAGCCACCAGGTTTTGAGGAGAAGGGAAGTGAGAATAAGGTGTTGAAATTGCATAAGGCACTTTATGGTCTAAGACAAGCTCCTCGGGCTTGGAATTTCAAGCTAGACAAAACATTGAGTTCTCTTGGTTTTGCAAGAAGCAAGGTGGAACATGCTGTGTACAAGAGAAAGCAAGGTGTCAATTGTATTATTTTGGGCGTATATGTTGATGATCTCATCATCACAGGGACAAGTGAGCAAGAAATTGAAAATTTTAAGTCACAGATGAAAGAAATTTTCAGAATGAGTGATTTGGGGCTGTTGAGTTATTATCTTGGTATTGAAGTCAAACAGGAGAAGGGTGAAGTCATGTTAAGTCAAGAAGGCTTTGCACATAAGATTCTAAAGGAGTGTGGTATGTCAGATTGCAATTTGACAAAAACTCCTATGGAAACTCGGCTCAGGCTAAAGAAGAATAGTGCTTCTGAGTTAGTTGATCAAAACAGGTATAGGAGTATTGTGGGAAGTTTGAGATACTTGTTGCACACAAGACCTGATTTGGCCTATTCTGTAGGGATTGTTAGTCGTTTTATGGAGTCTCCAAGATCAGAACACATGGCAGCTGTTAAGCAAATTTTGAGGTACATTAAAGGTAGTGCAAGTCTGGGTTGTGTGTATAAAAGATCTCTTGACAGTGAGTTATACTTAACTGGTTTCTCAGACGGTGACTTGAAGGGGAGATTTGGATGATAGAAAGAGTACCACTGGTGTCATGTTTTTCTTAGGAAATAATCTCATCAGTTGGTTTTCTAGAAAGCAAAAGGTTGTTGCTCTATCTTCTTGTGAAGCTGAATATATAGCAGCTGCTTCAGGTGCTTGTCAAGGTGTGTGGCTTGAGGCTCTTCGTTCTGATTTGCTGAGTCATAATTTGAAGAGGTTCAAGCTCAAGGTAGACAATCAGTCAGCAATTTCTTTGAGCAAGAATCCAGTATACCATGATCGAAGCAAGCACATTGATACGAGATTTCATTATCTCAGAGAAAATGTTGAAAATGGCAGGATTGAAGTTGAACATGTGGGAACTCATGACCAATTGGCAGACATTCTGACAAAGCCTTTGGGACGAGTTAGATTCTATGAGCTGTGTGACAAGATTGGTTTACAGGATGTGAGAAAGTGTGCAACAAGCTTAGGGAAGTGAATATTAGATGTAAGCTTGTTGGGGTTTGGAGGCTGGCATGAATCTGGGACGTTTTGATTTGGTTTCATTTATAGTATATTTTGGGTAGTATGTTAAGAAATCTTTTGTTTATTGCTTTTGTAAAGATGTGGGAAATAAGAAGCCACGTCTATTTTATTCCTTATTATTTTAGGTAGTATTTTTATTTTCCATATTTTGAATGTAATTCAAGAATAAAAGCAATGAGAAAAATCAGAAAACGGTGCGGCTCTTTTGCACCACAAAACTCTTCTTCTCTATTTCTCTAAAACACATAATTATCTCTGAAATCCAACAGGGTAATGAGCAGCCATGTGATGACTTTGGTCAATTGGGACATTGAGGCATGTCCAATTAGGTTGGTTTAATGAAAGACCATTACCAAAAGGTATTGATCTAAACCATCTACAAACCCTGAAGTGGGCAAGAGTTGAGGGAGCATGTGATTGGAAGTTGCCCAACCTGCGTAAATTAGGTATTACAAATGAATCTGACGAATGGGTTTCAATAACCAATCTACTTCAAACGTTGCCTCTTCTGGGCTCCCTAGGGATTGCTGGTGATAATCTCCCGATGAAGATTGTTTACCCAAAAGCACTCGCAAATTATCAGAATTTGCAATCCTTATACCTGAATGGAAAATGGCCTGAGAATGTCAACGTAGAGGCTAGGTTGCTTCCACCACACCTCGTTAAACTCACTCTTAGGGGGACCCGCCTTAATCATAATCCAATGTCGGAGCTTGGAAAGTTGAATGGCCTCAAAAAACTTCACTTGCGCACTTTTTTGACTAACAATTGGGAGGGTCCAATAAACTGTCCAGAAGGATTCCCAGCCCTACAATACTTGAAAGTGCGTGATAGCGACATCAAGGATTTGACGGTGGAAGAGGTGGTCATGCCAAACCTTACATACCTCCAAGCATTGTCTAGGACTAAGGTGCACCTGCCTCTTGAGCTACAGCACGTGACAGATGCCAAACCTTACATACCTCCAAGCATCGTCTAGGACTAAGGTGCACCTGCCTCCTGAGCTATAAAAATGGTAATTTGGTCAAGTGGTAATATCTATCACCGTGACCACTTACTTTCTCATTTCACTTTTTTTTTTTGTGAGAAAAACGTGTATTATTAGTATTTTTTTTTTTGTCAAGTGGTATTATCTATCACCGTGACCATTATAATTTGTATTTTGTTTTATCTACTATTATTCTTTTCATAGACGAACTATATGAGAATTTGAAAGCATTAAGTCTACGTAAGTGCTGGTGTACGCTGATCTTTATAATTAATCCTTGTATATTTTTTGTTCCTGCTTTGGCTATTAAATTACGTACCATAATATATAGATGCATCTAGATTTTAAACTGAGTACTAGTGCTAAGATATATTAGTGTAAAAAATAATGCTTCGTTCTTTTTCTTCTTCTTTTTCAAAAAAAAAAAAATTCTTGTAATGTTTGTGTTGTTCAATTAATATTATATTTCTTAATTTCAAGTATCGTAAGAGATTTGAAATCAAGTCATCATGTAATTTAACTTTTCTTTATTATTATCACATCGTTAGGGGGTGGAATTGGTAATCAGAAAAAATATAATGAATTATTTATATGAAAAAAAATACTTGGAGCATTAGCATACGAGCAAACGCTACATTCACCTATGAAAAAAAGTGCACAAGAATGGCTAAAAGAAAAAATTTCATCTATTTCATCTATTTTGCGGTTAGAGCCAAATTAAACTGGTTTGATAGTTAAATCGAACTAATTTGTATTTTTCCATGGATGTAAAAGAGAATTGGAGAAAATAGATACAACTCAGAGAAGAGAAGAAGTTTTAAAGGATTATAAAATATTAGATAGACTTGGTAACGTGAGGTTTTCTGTTTCACAGTAGACCATCACTACAGCAGAACCAAGCATCAGAGACCGGAACCAGAACCAAGCATCAGTGACCGGAATTCCGGTCTCTGATAGTTAAATCGCCGGTCGCTGATAGTGGCGCCGGTCGCTGAAACCCATTTCCGGTCGCTGAAACCATCGTCGCTAATGCCCACCAGATGACGTCACCGGTCTCTGAATGACATCATCCGGAAATGAAATTGATAATTAAAATAAGACCTTCAAATCTTCTAGAAAGGAAGGAAAACCTCCAATTGACATGAAAGTCACAAAACCGAACACAAATGAAGCACATGCCCCTCTAGCCTGCACCATAAAAAAAATTATCATTACATCTAATTGGGAATGTCACATAATGACAAATTATCATTACCTCCAACTGACAAAGCCTTCTAAGATTGTTAAGAATTGGGAATGTCACATAATGGAGCCGCTAGTTTTTGTTTTATTGGAATCGAATTCAGATTCCATTCTAAACAAAATTTCTCCCACGAGAGCAATCCATGCGCAACAATAGAAACAAATAAGATTTGACTGAATAACCTTCAAGGAATTGAATAACGCCTAGAGATCGATCAACGGAGAAAGCATAACCAGCGGAGTTGGGATCGGTGGAGCAACCGAGAGGTAGAGTCAGAGAGACGGAGGCAGAGCCTGAGGTGGGGTCGATTTCGTCGGGCACCGGCGTCGCTTTTGTCAGGCGGAGGCCTGGATTTTGTCAGGCGGAGGTTCTTTGGCAGGGGTCTAAAGGGTGGTGTGTGTTTGTTTGTCAGAGAGAGAGGGCGTAGCGGCGGGGACGGGATTTTGGATTTGGAAATAAACCTAAAACGCAGTAGAGCGAAAAAGGAAGGCGCGCGCGGGAGGATTTTTCAGCGAAAACTATCTGCGACCGATCAAAACGGTAGCTGAAAGTATTTTTCGCCGGTCGCTGATACCTGATTTTTTTTGTTTTTTAAAAAAAAATGGTTTTCAGCGACCAGACTCCCACCGGTCGCTGATACTAGTCGCTGAAAAGCCGATTGCCTGATTCTTGAGGTTATTATTTTTTTTTTTTTGTAAGAAAAAAGGACATCAGCGACCGGCGACAGCACCGGTCGTTGATGCCCAGTTTTGTTGTAGTGCATGTTCATACCATCTATTATATAGATAAGTGATCCGAATGGATTGTTTTAAATTTGTAATGTTTTCCTGAGTAGCGACAAGGGTGTACGGACTGTGTACAACTTTTTACACTCGGCTATTTTTTTTTTTTTTTGACTAAAGTAAAGGATGGAGTATGTGATTAACCTAAAAATTTGATTGTTATGTAAATTTAAAAAGTAGATATTAAAAAAAGAAGTATTTCTCTTGTAAATATTAGTTAGTTTATTACTTTAGTTTAAAATTATATAAGTTTAATTTATTTATTTTAAGTAATTCAGCACAAATGTGATTGTTATTATATTAATGTCATATTATTTGAATCAGTACAACAATATCCTCTTTTATATTTTAATACAGAGAATAATGTTATTATCAGCTAGGTCATCAGAGCTTTTGATAGTAAAATAAAATACATTATGGTTATTATACTTGTATTATATTAAATTAGTGGATTATTCAAGTGTAATATTTTATCTTAACATAATTTTCTTGACAATTTTTTTATCAATTTTTTCTACATTATTAGTACAAAATAAGATTCTGCTAACAAAATATGAGTTTACAATCCGATTCTGCCAATTCTGGTCAATTCATCCGATTCCGATTTAACAGTCAAGTGACTGATTCCAATTCCAATTCCAATTCTGATTTTCAAAACCATGGAACTAATTACTTCTCTAAACTAGAAGTACCACAAAAAAATTATCAATTTTTCTCTAAACTACTTGGGTGGGGCCGGAGGAAGCCTATTGGGAGTACGACGGCTTGCGGATCCAGATCTGGTACCCGCATCCCCATTCTCTAATGAGTTACTGTACTGACGACCTCTCTGAGAATTACTATTTGATCTGGATCCACTATACCTGTTTCCAAATGCAGATCTCCACTTGTCTCCCTCTGCCTTGCTCTCAGATGCACTACTCTACTCTGTGATTAAGAAATGGAATGTGAGCAGTTATTTGCATGTGTAGGCATGAAAATAAAAACCGATATCGGCAAACTTTTTACCGTATTCTGAACTGCCTCTGACTAGCTTGCTGCGGCAGCACAGTTGAGGGAGAATTGGTTTAGCGAAGGAAAGTGAAAAGACCGGGGGAACGTGAAGAGGTGCGCGCACATAGCGAGGAGTGTTGTTGAATCGTACATGGTTTCTGTGAAAATGAATCATATTTCTCTTTTATTGTGTGCACATTCCAATCAGTAAATAGAGGAGAATTAATTCTTCTTCATTTTTATTCCAATTAACAAAGTTCAATTGAAAATTATCTCTATTTAATTCCATTGAATTGAAATCAATTGAACTCCATTAACTGTACTGTTCCGATCGAAACCGCTCAATATATAACCTACTATTGGACCACAAAAAAATTTCAACTGAACATCATATGAAAATAAATTAAACATTAATTTCATAGGTCATTTCATACACATGCTTAACGATTCAATTAAAATTTTCTCAATGGCTTTGGTATTTTGGCCAGGTAAGCTTTGAAGCATCTTTTAAATTTGCTCATTGCCTTCTCAATTCACTACTACAAAAAAACAGTTTGTACACGGACTTTAACTGGAGAGCTACACGGATTTGGAATCGTGTGCGATACTGGAGTGTAGGAAAGTCCACCATTTACACACGGATAATTTATACGTGTACGATTAACCTAATCCTACACGGATTTTCTACTCAAAATCCGTGTAGCTAGGGTATGGAGCTACATGGTTTTTTAACAAAAAACAATGTATGAAATATATTCCTACACGGTTTTTTTTTAAAAACCGTGTAGCTCCATACCCTAGCTACACGGATTTTTAGTACAAATCCGTGTAGGAAGATCCTAAATCAATTTTTATTTTTAACACATCCTACACGGATTTTTTCAAATATCCGTGTACGATTTTCTTTTTTTTTGTATTTTTTTCTATTTTTGGCTAGCCTCCACTTTTGCTAGCCATTATATATAATATCATAATATTTTTTTTAACCCAAAACAGATAGAAATTGCCAAAACAACATAACAATTCAAATTTAATAATTACACAAATTAATTTATACGAATCCATATTGTGGAGTACAAAATTGGGAAATAAACCACCTTGCCCACATCCCTCTCACTTCATCGACTTGCTCGGGTGAGTAAGCAGCTTGTCTCCGGTTATACTACAATTATAATTTGAGTTAGTAACAAGAGAGGTACCTTAGAGGCAGTTGCTCGGATTCTATGTAAACCGACTTGCTCGGATTCTATGTAAATTACCAAAAGTCTACAAACAAAATTAGAGGAAGAAGTGAACTGACAAAAGAAAGAGAGAGAGGCAGCAATGGAGGCGCACACACCACCTAAACCCTGACAAAAGAAAGAGAGAGAGAGACAAAGAGAAGAGAGAAGAAAAAGTGCAGCGGACCAGAGGTGAGGATTTTGAACTCGGACTTGGAAGAATTTTAAAATCAGAGGAAGAAGAAGTGAACTGGGGACTTAGAAAATTTTGGAAGATATAATCTAGTGGCCAAGGATTCGTGTGCAAGGATTCCTACACAGATTTTTATTACAAATCCGTGTGCAATAGATATCCTACACGGATATTTAAGTACATATCCGTGTAGCTCTCCTCTTTTCCTACACGGTTTTTATTAAATATCCGTGTAGGAATAGTCTTTCAACATGGATATTTACGTAACTATCTGTGTAGGAAAAGATCGGTACAACTTCTTACGAGGGACAGGCATATTTATTTCAAAACATGCGCGCCCTATGTAATTAATTACAAATTTAATATTGAATATACCGAAAATAAACACAGAAAAATGAAGAGTCACCTTAATCCCTATATATCTTCCGAATTGGTTCCTCTATCTTAATTTCTCTAAGTGAAAAAATGTCAAATGTCGATGAAGAACATCCTGTTGAGGCACTACCACCAATCCAGAGGATTTTATGCCAGTGCCTTGGATCCCACCCGGTTACGAACGACCACCACCAGGTTATCCCAGAAGTTGGTCATGGCCACCATGGCCAACTCGCCCACGTCGCAGCCCCAGGGGCCATCCGCCACCGAAGCCCTACATTCGTCGCACAAAGAAAAAATCTGTTGTTTAGAGTTTTATTTTTTGTTATTGTAGGAGTTTCTTTTTTTTGTTTTATTATATCAATTTTTGGGTAACTTTTGTAATATATATATCAGTAGTAATATATGAAAGTTTACTTGTTTCCATTTTTGTTCTTCTGTATTTATTTTCTGTATTAATTGTATAATTTTAAATTTGTTAATACTTAATATTTCTAACACAGTGATGAATATTTTTATTTGTAAAATAGTGTACAAGAATGAATACATAAATTATAAAGAAATTAATATTTACAAAGTTCATATCTAAATGAATAAATTTCTTAATTTATTAGAATGAATATTTAAAGAGATTCACAGCAATGAAAACATGTTCATTTTTATATTTAAATAATAACAAAATATGAAATTGAAAGTATATTATATTTAAAAAAATAAAAATAGGGAATCCTACACGGATATTTAACTACATATCCGTGTAGGAATATGACATAATATAATAAAATATTTGGGTAACATTTAATAAAATTTCACATCCGTGGGCTATCCTACACGGATATTTAATTGAATATCCGTGTAGGAAGATGAAGAATCACCATTCCTACACGGATTTGTAACTGAAAATCCGTGTAGCTCTCTCACTATTCCTACACGGATATTTAATGAAATATCCGTGTATAAAAGATTAATTTCCACACGGACACTGATTTTTAAGTTAATATTCGTGTAGGATTCCTAGAACACTGGAAAAATCTTATTTCATACACGTTTTTTTTATAAAATTGAGAAAATCCGTGTATAAGGTGCAGTGTAGGAAGACGTTTTTTGTAGTAGTGATTTCTCTTTCTTGCACAATTTCTTGCACAGCCCCCATATAAGAGTGCTATGGTCATAACATCAGGCTGATGCGCTTTACAAATCATGTTATGAAATTGTTAATTTTTGAATAATTTGCAGCTTGATATGAAGCAAATTAAATGAGCTGACCTATAATACCAGCATGCTTCATTGAACTGGCTTATCGTACCTAAGTTGTGATCTTTGATAATTTGCAGCTTTGAAATGGGAATAGAAAGGATTCATCCAACAACGTTTGTGTGCAGGGGCACACAATAATATATGTATTGATCTCAGCATCTCATCCTTTTTAATTATTATAGGTGATTATTGAGATGACAAACGGAGGTGCTGGCTACTGTTTCGACTGCATCGGCTTAGCATCACTAATGAGTAATGAGTGATGAATTCAAAAGCTCTCGTGAGATTATTTTAACAAACAGCTGGTACCAAACAGTGGGATGCCACAACAACTTTATTTATGAAACCTAAAGATACAAAGAGTAGGTACCAAACAGCTGATACAGTTTTTGTTTGAAAATTATATCTTATGTGTACATAAGAACTGTTTGATTGTATTTGACAACTACAAGCAGTATGGTATGATGATGGTACAACCATTGTACCAGTTTGGTATGATTTTGCATGAATTTTTGAGGGGTGTAATTATGTTACCGGTAGTAGATGTTAAATGCCATTCCTATTTTTTTCCTCTTTCTTTTTTTTTCACATTTTTCAATTTATGAACAAATTACAAGTAGTTAATTGTTCCCACAAATAAACTAAGACCAATGAACAAGAATCGAGTTTTTGTCCCAAGTTTGTATGATTGATTTCGCAAAATTAATATTGGTTTGGTTTGTCCCAGTCGGGACTGGTACGCAAATATCAGGAAATTAGTCAAAATTTGGACGATGTGAAAATTGAAGTCGATTTAATTAGGCCGTGATTTGAATTGACAGATTGAATGAGTACAAACGGCCCCCCTGAACAGTTAAAGAAAACAAAAAAGGTAAGGCGGGCCGACAACTCGGACCGGGATAAAGAGAGGAACAAGTCAGGAATCGGGCCTAATTCAAATCAAGGGAGAAAAGGGAATTCGGATTGGGTTGAGGAAAGAAACAGGTAAAAATGAAGATGGGCCAGAAAATGGGCCGAAGGAAAGAAGAATTTTAGTTCCCTCTTCTTAGCACGACACGGCGGGGACGTTTAGAAAAATTAAAATAGATGGCAATATAAGTAGCTTTAAGTAGAAAAATTTAAAATTAAATTCATCACATTCTGTAATTAGAATATGAAAACATGAATGCAAAGTTATTAATTTAAGTAGCTTTACTCTTCTCCTTCTCACACCATTATTAATTATCATTTTCAGAAAAAAATTTCCAAATTATCTGAACTCCATTTCCATTTCGTTGTGTGTTGTTACATCTTGGATGTAACAATTTCTGTTATTTTATTTCATTTCTCTTTTTAAATATGATTTATAATTGATTACTTGACTAGCTTTTTATTGATTTGAGAAATAAATAGGTATCGATTACTTCAGTAGCTTTTCATTTTTCTTATCAAGTCATTAAAGATTTTTCTGAGCTATGAACAACTGTTATCAAATTTTATCAGAGATGATGTTTACTGCTGTGTTCTATGTACAATAGTTAATTTGTGCATAGGCTGTCAGGCTGCTGGATAGTGCCAAGTTTTTTTCGTGATATAATGCTTAATGGCACCCATGTATGCAGTATGCCAAGATACACCAAAAAAAATGGTTGTGGCCTGGCCGCAAAGAAAGCATCTAGTGTATATATTGTTGTGGCGTGGCCACATGGTTAATTCTTGCTTTACCACTTTGTAGCATGAGATGGTGGGAACATTTACCACGTGCATCTCACGTGAGTAAATTTGGAACTTAAATAAATTACTTTTCTATACAAAATTGGCACGCATAATTAGATACAGAGTCCGGCTAATATAACATCGGTGTCATATGATACTAACTTCAAAATTAATTAGATAGATTTCAAAATTAAGATACTATTCATAACGAATATTATTATTAGATTTATCTTATTCCAAATGAATATTAAATTGTGTTGGTTAAATCAAGAATTATATCAATCGTTCTATCTAAGTTGTCAAAATTAAAATAATGACTAACAAACAAATGACAAGCGACAAGCTTTACCTCGGATTCTTACTTTGCCGCCTCTTAAATTCAAATACCCAAATCAGACTTAATTGATCTGAATGCATGACTAAATCTAGTGTTTGAATTCAGACTCTTGACCCGTGATCCAGACTGGTCCGTCCTTGAACCGTGCCCGTTCGGATTGGACCGTGCACGGATTTGTCCCGGATCAAGGGTAGGCCGAGAAGGGCAAAAATCCGAACTCATATTTTTTAATTTGGACCCGTTTGACCCGTACTTGTGCCTGGGCCGGTTTAAACCCGGACCGCCCACACCCATGTCCTGACCCGTGCTTTGGGATTAATGCAGAATTAAATCACATTGCTTTGGAATTCGTGCTGTGCATACATTTTTCTTTAAGATTCGTGCCAAGTTAAAAAGAATAGTCCGGATTGAATAATTTTGAAAAAATTTCCCACCACACGAGATAATAAACAGAAAAAAAGAAAAAAAAATAGAAAAATAAACTGGTCCGGGTTTGACCCGGACCGTCCTACCCCCGACCCGTGCGAGCAAGGGTCCAAGGCGGGCAAGAGTCCGGTTTCAAAAATAAAACACATTCTACCCAGACCGTGCTACCCGTCCGACCCGAATTGTGCGTGCCCGAGTTACCCGTGCATAGCATAATTGCATCCCTAATGAGCAAGGATGAAAGTCATGTGATGAGCGATGAGCGCAATCCAAATTAAATCCCATATTTTGGGCGGCAACTTTTGCATTCAGAGCATAGCATAATTGCATTTTGAGTTTTTGACACATACCGCGCGCATCTAGTTATTTTTCTAATATTTGGGTTGCGATATAATTGAGTAGTTGAAGAAAAGATCTATTGACGCAATTTTTATATATATAATTGCTTGTTAAGTACGAGTATAACAATTATTCACAATTTAAGTACGAGTATATATAGTGCCTATGAACTCATAATATAAATATTTTATTTTATATGCATTAGTACTTTCAACTTTGTTCATCTTACTGTTTCATCTATTCTTTGTTGGGCAAATTTTCTTCGAAGTTAGCAAAACACCAAGAGGCATCATCTCTTGCACTTGACATTTTGTCGAACACTTTGCGAGCAACCTCAGGACGACTCCATTTACACAATGTATCTAACAGCCAGTTAAAAATAGACCTGAGAAAACATCTCTTGAGAGAAAAAGCTTGAATTTCTTTGCACAAAAACAGAGCAGGCTGTTGACAGATAGCACGAAACAATTTCAAAAGAGTCACTGAATTGGGCACATCACCAGGTGATTGCATCCTTCTAATAAGGTTCATAGCTTCATACAGAGCATTGCTACGTGAAAAGCCGGCAATCATGGCATTCCATGTGACAGCATCTACAACAGCATTTTAAATCAGTAGTTAACCCTCTTCCAGATGATAAACTCTGATTGAACTAGAGGTGCTTGCGCAGTGGTGGTAGAGGAGAAATTAAGGTGTTGTTGCTTTGCAAGAGACGCTGCAAGGATGCTTCTGTTTGTTCCTCTGCATCTCTCTCTCTGTTTCTCTCTGTTTCTGTTTCTTAATGGAACAGACGAGATGATGAGTTTGTGAATTCCAGTGCCTATTCACGTGTTTCTCATTTAATAACATGGGCCATCTCCCAAATGAGGCACACCTTTGTCTCTCATTTAAGTTCTTACAAATGGGACCCTGTTGAACATGACGGTGATGCACGCAAAGCCTGCATTCAACTCCTTCCCCTTCAAAATCAGCAAAGCCGGGTAACACCTTCTCTCTGTTGTTATTGTTGTTGTTTGGAGAGTGGAAGACAGAAACAATAATAGAATAGAGGTAAATGTAACACTGTAATAGGCGGGATAGAGGAGAGAGAGAGACACAATATTAGAGTATTTATTTAGCTCGTCCTTCATTGGGAAATTTTTTTTGATACCTCACCAATCTGTTGGTTCTGTGGGAGGGATCCTTCTGCTTTTTGCAATTCGCATTATTTGAGAGAGATATCTCGAAGTTTAATTAGTAATATGAACCTTTTATTTTGAACGAATCTCAAAGCTCTTGTTTATAAAGACCTGACCGAGGCGTACATTGCAAGGTTTCTCCATTCAATCAAACACTCCCTATATATTAAAATAGAGACATGTTATATCAATAAGTATTTTTACACGTTGGATCAACAGTAATTATTATCAAATTTAATTGATGCCATTAATGATTTAAAAAAAATTAATGAGAGTACGTATGACAAAAACATGAAAAATCAGCAATACATGCCATAGTGATGTACAAAAAAAGAAACCTGGTCTCTGGTTGTATGCATACACTGGTTGGAAAAATAACTTTTTGTATCGGGCGGTTATTAACGCACATCAGTGTCGGACCTAGGGGCGACACTGATCCAGGCGATACACATACCTGAGGTTATCTGTATCGGGTATACAGCCGATACAGAAAGTCACTTTTAGTGTCGGTTAATAAATAGCACCGATACATATCTCAAAATTCGGGATTTAAAAAATAAATATTTGGAACATATTTGTATCGGGTAAACAGTACAACTGATACAAAAAATATATTTGTATCGGTTAACAATTAATAACCCGATATAGATAGTTTATTTGTATCGGTTAATTTAAAAAACCGATACAGATATATTTTTTGTATCGGTTATTAGTGATAGCTGACACAGATCCATTAATTAGACGTTTTTTAAATAATTGTCAAAATACTATTTGTATCGGTTGTTAACATAGAACCGATATAGATTTTTATTTCATATTAAACCAATTTTTTTTATTTCTGGTCAGCTCCCACATATATGAAAAACATGCATTCATCAATCACATCCTAAATTATATTATACACCACCTAAATTGAATTAAACAAATAAATTATTATTGCAATTAGATTATTGTAACAGATTGCAACAGATTGCAACATATGACCTTTGGGTATTGGAGGGCGTTACAGATTGCAACAGATTGCAACAGATGACCGAATCAGACCGTTGCATTATTCGGCAAATGACCGACTTATCTTGTCCTTTGAAAAATCGGCAAATTCTCGGTCAAAAAGGCTTACCAGCTATTCAAAGGGGATGGGATGGTTCGAGGGGACAAGATTTTTTGGGACTGGCTCTGGAATGATGCTACTCTGCAACCGAAACTCAGGATGTTCATTTGGCGATGCTGTTGGAAAGCGATACCGTGCAGGCAGTTTTGGCAGCCCGAATGAGGTACCTCTCCCCAATCTGCAAAATCTGTAGGGCTCAGGATGAAACAGTGATGCATGCCATATTTCACTGTGATTTTGCACGTCCAGTATGGATGCGATCATCCTTGGGGCTCCGAACAGATCGGTTAACTGGTACGTTCCAAGACTCTATGTTCTATGCCAAGGACGCCCTGTCAGACTGGATTTCATTTTGTTTGTAAGCACAATGTGGGCAAAAATATGGATTTCAAAAATGCAGGGATTACACTCGCATAGCAGCTGAATCATCTTCTATAAATTACTGGTGTGCCACTAACTAAGCATAAGTGGAAAAGTGGATGGGTCGTGGGTAAGCAATTTGGGGTAGAATCAGTAAAAGGGATAGGAGAGGTGTCACTGACCCTTTAGCACTAATAGAGGAACTGATGTAATGCCTACGGGCGGTTAATCACCCAAAAAAGAAAGAAAGAAAGAAAGAAAGATTGAGATGGCAACTAATTAATTCACAAGAAAAGGTTGTTTCAAATTCACAGTATAAAATATAGTAACTTAGCAAGTTTTTCCAAATTCACAAGAAAATTGATAACCATTTCAGTTAGCAGAAGAGGGGGTGACTGGGTGAGACCTCCACAAGAAAATAGCTGACCTTCAGCTACTGCCAAGATATCATATTTCACATGTCAGCCCTCTCTCTCTCCTTAGGAGATAATGAAATGAATAAACTGGAGGTCTCTCCTTGATGATTGGAGATGATTTGGAGAATGATGATGCCAGTCTCTGCACCACAACTGATCCTAGAAAAGTAACTACAAAAACCAATGAAGATTACCAGGTTCCTGCACGTACGTACAACTTGTAGATTTTAATTTGATTTTCTAAAGTAACTACAAATTTGACATCAGATTTAAACGTCCAATTATTTTCAGCTATTGAATCCTATTGCTCTCTGTTATTACTAGTAACTACAAATTTTCAGCTATTGTTGTTCTTAAAAGCTTGGCATCTATATATATATATATATATATATATATATATATATATATATATAGTCATATATATAGCTGCCGTGTGTCCATAATTAACGTCTACATTTAAGACACTTGATTTTCGCCAAGAGTATACACATATTTTTCAAGATTCTAACTTAATGCTACAACGTGAAGGAAAAAAAGTTCACATCTTTCGAGATGAAAGAACAAAGGTTGGTTAATGTCAACTTCAAAAAATGCATTTGTTGAAATATTCGCCTCTTAAGCACATTGGTTGACTCGGATCTAAACTTGGATTTTTCATGAGTACTCACCTCACCTCTTTCTAAGGATTGGTTGCTCTGACCTACACTTGGTATGTAAAATGGAACCGGTACCGGCACCACTCCCGTTTGTACCATTCATATATATACATCTACTCCTTGGTCTCATCGCCATAAAAATCTATTTATATAGAATTCATCATTATTTTATAAAAATAAGTACTGCATCTTATGGGGTTTTTTACAAGACATGACAAATAAATAAGTTCTAATTAGAGAAAAAATCATAAGGAAATTAAAAAAATATTTAGTTTGTAAAACCTTTTTATTAAGTTTTGTTTATTTTGTGGACAAATAGAATAAGGCTTTGGATGATTCACTATTTAATTGCAAAGTAATTTTTGTTCTAGATAATTAAAAAAATATATATTTATTTTATTAAAAGATTAGACATACATACTATTAGCTATGTACAATCAGTGGGGGAGAAATACAGTAGTGTGGTACTTCCGTCGATGGAATTTTATTCAACTAAAATATAAATTTTAAGTTCGTAAAGTTGATAATATATATTTGAAAAGCTTATCTTGTAAGTAGTGTTAGCTTTCACTTTTCATAACTGATCCCAAGTAATATCAAAACAAAGAAAACAACAAGCATAGATATAATGTTGCCAAGTCCATGATTTAGGGTCGGAACCTAAGAAATATAACAACTCTACATACAAAACATATTCAATATTAAACTCAGATTATTAACTGCATGCCTTCTCCATTTGTGTAATCACAAAAAGAAATTAAAATACGAATTTTGAACTCTAAACAAAAATGACTAAAGCATCTTCTGATCTTGTAAAAGGCATTGATGGGTGAATGGCTTAGTGTAGTCTATATCCTATCATAATTTCCTGTGAAGCATTAATTAATAAATCCTATCATTATTTCCTGTAAAGCTCGATAAATATATAATAATTGCAAATCCTAAGATGACGTAAATGAATTTAATTACATCATTAAGACATTAAAGCTGTCATATAACTATACTTGCATTAATTGTACAATCAATACAGCCAATTTCTTAGAAAGGTTCTTTAGCCAATAAATCCAAGGAGGAAAAAGTTAAGGGGAAAAGCCTCATGATCATCAGTGAAATTAATATACAATTTTGAAATTAAATTTTAATAATCATTATCAACATATATAATATGTTATAAGAATATTTTGATTTTACTAAACTCATATTAATTTAATTTCTAGCAGCCCAATCTAATTAAATTGTACAGCCCATATTTTCTTAATTAACTCTCAGCCCATATAAATGTCCTTGATTAATTTTGAGATGCTCAGAGGCTCAGAGGATTCGTTATATGTAGTTTTTGGCGGGGACTCATACTGGATAAAGATAAGGGGGTAAATTATATTAACAGTGGGTTGAATTTTGAATACTAGCTAGAAGCCTAGCTTGATTTACCAATAATAAATATAAATATTGTAATAACAGGTGTACGGCATATATATATATATAGCATTGAAGAACCTGAGGGTTTAATCAATTAGAGTATAAATTAAAAATGAGTATCAATTAGAGTATAAATTAAAAATGGATCAGTAATTGATCATTAATTTGTAGATTATATATTATAAGTACAAATAATTGCCACAAACTACTTGTCATTAGCGCAAGTACCGTGACGGACAAGATAATTTCATTGTTGTTGAATACAAGTGTCTCAAAATATATACGTAGAAAGAAGCCTAAAATGCTTTCTATGTATATATTTTACTTAATTTTACCAGATTGTAAAAATTAAAGTAATTTAAAAAAATTCTTTCTAAAATTTTACGTACTTTGAAGTAAATTAATTTCTAAAAAAATTATTAAACGGGAAATAAATCCTTGGTGGAGAGAACCATCTCCCTCCTACTTGTTTGGCCCCAACTTTCTTTCTGGGGCAAACTGATCCATATACCTCTTAATTTGGCGCTACTTTTTTATGCCTCCGTAAGTCTAATTAAGTCATTCCTAATCCAGCCAAACATAACTTGTTAATTTTTTTTTGGTAAAAAATAAGAATCCAGTCCTTGTTTGTCAATTTTTTTTTTGTTAGTAAAAATAATAATCCAGTCCTTATTGAATTAATAAAAGTTACATGTCGGCTAGAAAAATGTAACTTTGAAAGTGATTGAAAAAACTTGAACCCTTCAAATAAAACATAGTAAAAACAAATGAAAATGCAACTATAAAAATATAAATTTTTAATTAGACGCCCGGATTTAATTAAAACTGCTGGATCCTTATCATAAGTTCTTAAGTCAAATATATATATTCCCTTTGTTGATTTGTCTCCTTTACAATTCCTTTACATTTTTTCCACGAATAATAAAACTTTTATAAAGGTAAGCTTTAGAGTATCCTTTATCTTTTGTCGTTTCACTTTATTTTTGTTCACTTTAAAGATACTTGTTGTCTTCCATTAATTTGGTATAATAAATTATCATTTGCACCTGGCACTTGGGTGAGCCGAATTATTAATAAATTCATTGATTCAAATTGTGTCAAATTCAGTTTCTTCAACGTGTCAAAACATGTCGTTTCTTAGACATTTTGTGTGTTATATGTGTTCTGACACATCGTATTTTTAAAATACTTGGCATTTTTAGACATTTTTATATGTGTTCTTGCCAGGCCAGTATATCTTTGTGTATCATACTTGGCCCATGCATTCAACTGATGAAACACAAGATATTATTAGAGTAATTCTTAGACATTTCGAGTTTAACAGGTCATGCTGTGCTGAGTTGTTGTGTGTACCGTTATGTGTGTCCGACACTTCGTATTTTTAAAAGAATCTTGCCAGGCTAGATACACTTATATATCTTTGTGTATCTTACTTGGCCCATGCATTCAACTGATGAAGGAGAAGAGTATATAGTTGTTTTAAAATTTTCTGTCAATGTCAACGTTTGCCGTCATTTAAAACTTGATAGAGACAAATCTTAGAGATGCATACATGCATGATTACTGTGGTGGGGGACAACAGTGCGTATTGTGGTCCACACGCGAACGTGACAATATTTCTAGTGAACTACAAGTTATTAATATATTTATTATATTTTATTTAGAGTGATGCTTCCATGGACCCAAGGACCTATTTGTAAAATGAATATATCTTTATTTTCAAAGTTCAAACAGTCGATCCGAACCGTTTATCTTGTTCTCCATATTAATATGTGCTTGGAGACCAAATTTTACATTTTTCTAAATTTTTTTACTATTTATTAAGATGGTACAAAATTCAATGGTCTGAATTTGATATTTTTTGTACCCATCTTAATAAATAGTAAAAAAATTCAGAAAAATGTAAAATTTGGTCTCCAAGCACATATTAATATGGAGAACAAGATGAACGGTTCGGATCGACTGTTTGAACTTGAAAATAAAAATATGTTCATTTTACAAATAGGTCCTTATGGTCCATGGAAGAATTTGCCTTTTATTAATTACTAGCTTCTTCCAGTTTACTCCTCCAACTAATATGATACCGGCAAAAAGAACACTCTAAAGAAAATGAACGATGGGTGGAAGCAATACAAGAGCACACTCGTGACCGAATGGATGAACAAAGGGAAGAATCCGGTCGGACACTTTGAAGGGTTGACTCAGGAGATCTGGGATGACTTCGTAGCAATGAAGCAAACTCCCGAGTTCCAGGTAACTAAAATTATAAAATTGTAACTATGTTTTTTGTGGATTGATCATTTTTCTGCCTTACACTAATTGATTGGCTTTGATTAATGAAGGCTGCAAGTGAAAGGGGCAGGAGTACTGTTGCCAAGAATAAGTACCCGCACCATTTAGGGTCGGGCGGGGTACGAGGGTAAGTCGTCCGAATTTAAGAAGATACTCGGAGTCAAACATAGATTCCGACTCACCAGTTGTAAAGATAACCAACCCTAGGGGGAGCTGTTGGTTCATGGCAAGATCTCGAGATAACAAACAGACGGAAGGATTCGATCGCCCGAAGAATTGCGGCCCTTGGCTCAGAAAATGGTACTTAATTCTTGTTATAACTTGCATCATTCAAACAAAATTATAACTGCCTCCATTTAATTAGTCTTGTGTTTTATTCAATTTTTTAAACAGTTGGAGGTGGAGGAGGAGGTAAATTTGGGTGCCCGTACAGTCTCGAGGCAGCATGACGAATTGTCTCAAACGCTTGACAATCCGGAGCACCCGGGTCGGGTTAGGGGTGTGGGGGTCCACGTGGGCTTCAAGGATGTCTTCGGTGCATCCAAATCTCGAAGAAAGCGTGAAAAGCAGGATGCCAAGATGGAGCGGCTCCGTCAACAAATGAAACAGGACCATGACGCAGAGATGGTGGAGATGGAGTCAAGAATCTTCGAACGCTTATCCGCTCAGTTTAGGCAGCAATACGAGCACCAACCTCCCATTTCGCCGGGATTTCGGCGCAGCAGTCAAGCTTCTGGGACCTGGGGAGACGCGTTCGATAATCTAAAGGTAATACTAGTTCATAATCACAATTAATTAATTGCTACTTTTTTATTTGTTGTTAGGTAACATTTCCTCTTAAAATGACCACATGATAATTGCAGAGCGCTAAGAAATGCGAGCTGGTTATTTGGTCCGGTGCTGTGCCCGTTACTGTGGCTAAGGGCGTCGTAGAGCCAAGACCGACAGATGTGGACCCTGATCAGCTCGGTCCCGATAATGCTTTGGTGCGTGTCGAGGTGGTCATGAAGGAATGGACGCACATGCCTCTTCCTGTCCCGAACGAGCAGATGTACACTCTGGATGATGTCCGGATGGCCACTATCCCATGGCCCAAGAATCAGATCATTTTGGATCAGGTAATATTTAAACAATCAATATCTTTTGTTACATTCAAATCCGCTCTTTTGAAATGCTGAAATTGATTTAAAATTTTATACAGGCTGATGAGGACGAGTCATATGTCACCGGTACACACGGAGATTAGAGAGATGGGCGTCGCGAGCGATGCGATCGTCGCGGCCGATGCGCCCTGCGGGATCATCACACCCATCTCTGATAACCGCAGAAGAATACAGCCTTTTGCCCAGGGATTGTCGGCGCCTCCATGACAGATTGATCACGGCACCCGACACAAGCCGAGAAATCATGATCATCGTCCCACCGGGAGATGTTTCGCACGATTCATCTACTGTGGCGATATCTTTCAAGGACTTTCGGGATATTTTTCATGCCTCGGGCAGCGATAAATGGCTCGATGTGTCTCACATCGCCATTTTCGCCATGTAAGTGAACAAAATTTATTTATATCAGATGTGTAGCACTGAAATATATGTTCAAATTTAATATGATGATTTTTCAGGAAGCTGAACCGAAGTGTTGAATCGTGGCCGCTTGAACAAAAGAAGAACTGGAGTTTATTTTTGGATCCCGCCAAACTCAATGCCACGATGGTGGAATTATATCCCAAGGATACCGTCGACTACCTGCGCCGAGCAATGCACCGTTGCTTCGAGGATCGAAAGAAATTCATTCTCGTGCCATACCACCAGAGGTTAATTAATTCTAACCTTCAATTTTCAAATTATTTATTATTTATATTTTAATTTAAATAATTACAAAAATGAATTAAATGTGATTATAATTGTGTTTATATTTCTCATGCCACAGCAAACACTGGTGTTTGCTCATCATCGTCCCGACTTCAAATAGGTGCTATTGCATGGATTCTGCAAAGAGAGAAGAAAAAATCGCACTACAAACGGCCAAAAAGCTCGTCAAACTTATTAGACAGTAAGGAATAATTTTCCCACTTTGATTTTTTTTTCAATTCTAATTAAATTGTGTATCAAAATTGCTAATTACAATCACTTAATTTTGTAAGGGCTTTTAACCGATATGTTAGAGAGGGGGGACAACAAAACAAAGATCCAAAGGAAAAGAATAAAATGACTTGCGGGTGGTTAACGGTGAGTCCTCTATAATTATTTTATTTTATGTCATGTTCAGAAAATTATTGTCATTCTAACATATATAGGCCGATCAATGTAAATTTTCGGTGCCCGCGAATGCAGGACTCATGGGAGTGCGGTTATTACACGATGCTTTGCGTGTTAAACTGGATCGAAAGAATACGGTTCACATTTCCAAAAGATGTATGCAATTCATATTAATTTTTCATTTTTTAATATCAATAATAAATCTTGCATCTACATTTTCTAGTTACTAATTAATCACCAATTTATAATTGTAGTTTCAATGGACAAAGGACCCTTACTCCAAGGAGGAAATGGATGAAGTTAGAGATATGTGGGCAAGGTTTTTTCTGTCAGAATTTTGTAATGAACAATATGGATTTGTATAAATTAATTAGTGCAATTTATTAATTACATTTTCAGAATCTTTTTTTTATAAGAAAAAGTTGCATATTTTAATGGCTAGCAAAATTGGAGGCTAGCCAAAAACCAATAAAATTAAAATAATAATAATAATAAAATCCTACACGGATTTTTAATTAGAAATCCGTGTAGGTCTCCTGAAGAAATTTGTAAATAAATAAACGTACATTCCTACACGGTTTGTTAATAAAAATCCTTTGAATTTGTACACGGATAAAACAGAATAGTCGTGTACAAATCTAACTGGAGCTACACGGATTTCTAATTAGAAAACCGTGTAGGAATGTTGATTCCTTCACGGTTTTCTTATTTACAAATCTGTATAGGAATAGATATACCTACACGGTTTGTTAATTAAAAATCCGTTTAGCTCCAGTAGGATTTGTACACGGATAAAATAGAACGGCCGTGTACAAATCCCACTGGAGCTACACGGATTTATAATAAAAAGACCGTGTAGGAATGTTGACTCCTTCACGGTTTTTTATTTAGAAATCCGTATAGGAATGAATATTCCTACACGGTTTCTTAAGTAAAAATCCGTGTAGCTCGAGTTAGATTTGTACACAGATTTTTACTTAATAAACCGTGTAGGAATATTCATTCCTATGCGAATCTCTAAATAAAAAACCGTGCAGGAATCAACATTCCTACACGGTTTCTTAAGTAAAAATCCGTGTAGCTCGAGTTATATTTGTACACGGATTTTTACTTAATAAACCGTGTAGGAATATTCATTCCTATACGGATTTCTAAATAAAAAACCGTGAAGGAATCAACATTCCTACACGGTTTATTAAGTAAATATCCGTGTAGCTCGAGTTAGATTTGTACACGGTTATTATTGTTTATCCGTGTCGGTTTGATGATAATTGCACACGGATAAATATCCGTTTGCAAAAGATGGCCCTTTCCTACACCCTAACATCCTACACTATTGGAAATCCGTGTAGCTCTGGGTGATTTATCCGTGTACAATCATGATATTTTGTAGTAGTGAACCTAAGAAATATAACAACTCTACATACAAAACATATTCAATATTAAACTCAGATTATCAACTGCATGCCTTCTCCATTTGTGTAATCACAAAAAGAAATTAAAATACGAATTTTGAACTCTAAACAAAAATGACTAAAGCATCTTCTGATCTTGTAAAAGTGAATGGCTTAGTGTAGTCTATATCCTATCATAATTTCCTGTGAAGCATTAATTAATAAATCCTATCATTATTTCCTGTAAAGCTCGATAAATATATAATAATTGCAAATCCTAAGATGACGTAAATGAATTTAATTACATCATTAAGACATTAAAGCTGTCATATAACTATACTTGCATTAATTGTACAATCAATACAGCCAATTTCTTAGAAAGGTTCTTTAGCCAATAAATCCAAGGAGGAAAAAGTTAAGGGGAAAAGCCTCATGATCATCAGTGAAATTAATATACAATTTTGAAATTAAATTTTAATAATCATTATCAACATATATAATATGTTATAAGAATATTTTGATTTTACTAAACTCATATTAATTTAATTTCTAGCAGCCCAATCTAATTAATTTGTACAGCCCATATTTTCTTAATTAACTCTCAGCCCATATAAATGTCCTTGATTAATTTTGAGATGCTCAGAGGCTCAGAGGATTCGTTATATGTAGTTTTTGGCGGGGACTCATACTGGATAAAGATAAGGGGGTAAATTATATTAACAGTGGGTTGAATTTTGAATACTAGCTAGAAGCCTAGCTTGATTTACCAATAATAAATATAAATATTGTAATAACAGGTGTACGGCATATATATATATATAGCATTGAAGAACCTGAGGGTTTAATCAATTAGAGTATAAATTAAAAATGAGTATCAATTAGAGTATAAATTAAAAATGGATCAGTAATTGATCATTAATTTGTAGATTATATATTATAAGTACAAATAATTGCCACAAACTACTTGTCATTAGCGCAAGTACCGTGACGGACAAGATAATTTCATTGTTGTTGAATACAAGTGTCTCAAAATATATACGTAGAAAGAAGCCTAAAATGCTTTCTATGTATATATTTTACTTAATTTTACCAGATTGTAAAAATTAAAGTAATTTAAAAAAATTCTTTCTAAAATTTTACGTACTTTGAAGTAAATTAATTTCTAAAAAAATTATTAAACGGGAAATAAATCCTTGGTGGAGAGAACCATCTCCCTCCTACTTGTTTGGCCCCAACTTTCTTTCTGGGGCAAACTGATCCATATACCTCTTAATTTGGCGCTACTTTTTTATGCCTCCGTAAGTCTAATTAAGTCATTCCTAATCCAGCCAAACATAACTTGTTAATTTTTTTTTTGGTAAAAAATAAGAATCCAGTCCTTGTTTGTCAATTTTTTTTTTGTTAGTAAAAATAATAATCCAGTCCTTATTGAATTAATAAAAGTTACATGTCGGCTAGAAAAATGTAACTTTGAAAGTGATTGAAAAAACTTGAACCCTTCAAATAAAACATAGTAAAAACAAATGAAAATGCAACTGTAAAAATATAAATTTTTAATTAGACGCCCGGATTTAATTAAAACTGCTGGATCCTTATCATAAGTTCTTAAGTCAAATATATATATTCCCTTTGTTGATTTGTCTCCTTTACAATTCCTTTACATTTTTTCCACGAATAATAAAACTTTTATAAAGGTAAGCTTTAGAGTATCCTTTATCTTTTGTCGTTTCACTTTATTTTTGTTCACTTTAAAGATACTTGTTGTCTTCCATTAATTTGGTATAATAAATTATCATTTGCACCTGGCACTTGGGTGAGCCGAATTATTAATAAATTCATTGATTCAAATTGTGTCAAATTCAGTTTCTTCAACGTGTCAAAACATGTCGTTTCTTAGACATTTTGTGTGTTATATGTGTTCTGACACATCGTATTTTTAAAATACTTGGCATTTTTAGACATTTTTATATGTGTTCTTGCCAGGCCAGATACACTTATATATCTTTGTGTATCATACTTGGCCCATGCATTCAACTGATGAAACACAAGATATTGTTAGAGTAATTCTTAGACATTTTGTGTTTAACAGGTCATGTTGTGCTGAGTTGTTGTGTGTACCGTTATGTGTGTCCGACACTTCGTATTTTTAAAATAATCTTGCCAGGCTAGATACACTTATATATCTTTGTGTATCTTACTTGGCCCATGCATTCAACTGATGAAGGAGAAGAATATATAGTTGTTTTAAAATTTTCTGTCAATGTCAACGTTTGCCGTCATTTAAAACTTGATAGAGACAAATCTTAGAGATGCATACATGCATGATTACTGTGGTGGGGGACAACAGTGCGTATTGTGGTCCACACGCGAACGTGACAATATTTCTAGTGAACTACAAGTTATTAATATATTTATTATATTTTATTAAGAGTGATGCTTCCATGGACCCAAGGACCTATTTGTAAAATGAATATATCTTTATTTTCAAAGTTCAAACAGTCGATCCGAACCGTTTATCTTGTTCTCCATATTAATATGTGCTTGGAGACCAAATTTTACATTTTTCTAAATTTTTTTACTATTTATTAAGATGGTACAAAATTCAATGGTCTGAATTTGATATTTTTTGTACCCATCTTAATAAATAGTAAAAAAATTCAGAAAAATGTAAAATTTGGTCTCCAAGCACATATTAATATGGAGAACAAGATGAACGGTTCGGATCGACTGTTTGAACTTGAAAATAAAAATATGTTCATTTTACAAATAGGTCCTTATGATCCATGGAAGAATTTGCCTTTTATTAATTACTAGCTTCTTCCAGTTTACTCCTCCAACTAATATGATTTTTTTTTTTTAAAGTTGGAGATCAAGGTACCCAACTATTTAATACCCTTGTTATTATTACAAAAAAAATTTCTCATGTGAGTTTCTAATCCATGACCTCTCCCATATAGAGACCATGTGTCTTTGCCACTAAATCAAAGGTTGGTTCTCTCCAACCAACATGATTAAAGTCAATTTTTATTAATTGTTCAATTCATGTGCACTTTCATAAAACAGATGAAGAAACCTCTGACATTCTCCTTTAGTAAAATAATGCTTGTCTAATTAAAGTGCTGAACTTTGGTTGGTGTGTGAGATCGACTAATTAAAAGCCAGTAAGTATTGTTGTTCATCATTTGTGCATTGCATTAAATATGATATTGTCCCAAATCATCACGGTATAAGTTGACCATAGTAATGAGTTTTTTGAGCTCAATAAAAGATTGGGCAAGTCGCCGATGTATAAAAAAATAATAATCAAAGGTTATTATTGATATGATTGAATCATTACTATCTAATGAGGAAATGTTCGGAGAAAGAGTATTATTATAATTACCACCACTAAATATTATCATTATATTTGGTTGGAATCAAGATTGACTAAAAATGAAACATTCTTCTATTATCACCAAATTTTATTTATGACATTATTTATTTAAGAAAAAAGTTTCATTTATTATGTTCATTTTTTCAATATATTATTTTTTTACCGGGTTGTCAAAAGTAATTATTTAAGATTTTTACCCTAAATTTTTTAGACGGAATTAAAGCTAACCCGTAGCTTAAATTCTTAAGTACCCCACACCCTCCGATTTGTCAAAAGTAATTAATTCATCGAGGTGACACTTCAATTAATAATTAGTAGTTAATTTGTCTTTAAGCATGTGCAACAAGTAATTAATTAATAAACTAATTACCCATGTGCTTTTCAAGAAATAATAAATAATTTTAAAAAAAGTAATTTTCATACACCTGAGAGATCTGATTTGACCGGATGAACAAATTAACAGGTACAATATATTTGGATTATTGAATAGTATAAATCTCGATGAACAAGGAAATTGGAATATAACAATGAAATTTGATAAAAGTTCAGGTTGATAAATCAGCGATAATGAAAAAGGGAAACTAAGATACTTATATTACTAGCCTAGCTGGCATTAAATATTTACATGAAATATTTAGTTTCTTAGAGTCTCCTTTGGTCTTTTATCATTTTTATTCGTTCCTTCTCTACAGTTGACACTTAATAGCAGATTCATTATTTATCCCATTAAAGGTTACTTGCTGTGTACCTCCGAGTTTCGTTGGAGACGAATCTTACAAAAACATATATGATTATTAGTTTAAAGGGGAACAGCGGTCCACACGACAACATGACATTCGTAGTTTAATAAAGTCAATAATTATTGTATTCAATTAATCGAATCGGCACTTTTAATTAATTACTAGTTTGTCTTCAAGCATGTGCATCAATTAATCAATAAACTAACTCACGTTCTTTTCAAGAAATAATAAATAAACGAACCAAGTAACTTTTGTGCATCTCGAATTAACAAGTACAATCATTATGTAATGTGGTTTTTAACGTACGGTAGCATTTGTTTACTTATTTCAATAAAGTCACTTAATTAGCAGTAGAAACAAATCAAATTAGACTAAACTAGTAATTAATTGAAGGGGAACAGCGGTCCACACGCAAACGGGACATTCGTAGTGAACTACAAGTTATGAATATTAATTTATTAATTACTAGTTTAATGAAGTCAATTCTTACTGTGTTCAATTCATCGAATCGGCACTTTAATTAATTACTAGTTTGTCTTCAAGCATATATGTGTGTCAATTAAGTAATTAATAAACTAACCCATGTTTTTTTCAAGAAATAATAAATAAACTAAACAAGTACAACAATTATCTAATTAACGTACGGTAGCATTTGTTTACTTATTTCAAAAAGTCACTTAATAGCAGTAGAAACAATTTAGAATATAAAACAATGAAACAATATTAAAATGAAATATTAATAATTGATATGAAATAATATTAACTAATATGAAATAATAATTATAATTGAAAAATAATTGCAGCACCGCAAAATTATTTCCCAAATACATAGATCGCAAATTATTTCCCGGAAAGGCAATTCGATCTAGATCCGGAAAATAATCTTCCAGTTTGGGCAAATCTGAAAATAATCAGAATTTGAGTGCAGATTTATAAATTATGATTGGGTTAGAGAAAAAATAGATAACATAAGGGAAAAGAAATAGGTACCCCATAGCCGCACAACGTGAACTGTGGTAGAAAGAGAGCAACACCTAAACAACGATTCCAATCA
This sequence comes from Carex cristatella, assembly GCA_024447775.1. Lineage (NCBI taxonomy): Eukaryota > Viridiplantae > Streptophyta > Magnoliopsida > Poales > Cyperaceae > Carex > Carex cristatella. The sequence continues at coordinate 6,173,904 of JAJHPF010000026.1, read as the reverse complement.
CATAACTCCTAATTTCCATCCTAATCTAACAATTTCATGTTACACATTGCAATCAGAGATAAATAGTCCGCTCAGAATAGAATAATAGAAACAACATAATAGATTGAAGAATAAAAATAGTGATTAAGCATCTATATCCCTAAAACTATTAGAGTTTCTAATCTGATGTGGCCGGTTTTAATTCAATTTCAGAGATGTGGAAGAGTTTCTTATTTAGAAACTATGTAGCAGAGTTTCTTTTATAAACTCCATGCTGACCAAATTAATTTTCCTTTTTAATTTGCAACTAATGTAACTTAATAGAAACTCTAAAATTAATTTTAGGAATGTGAGAATTAGAAACTTTAAAGACCTTAATTTCTAAAAAGTTATTAATAGTTATTTAAAAACTCATTTGAATTGCAAGAATGCAGATGCTCTTAATGAAGTCTTATCGGTTACTCTTCTTTTCGAGTTGTACATTTCTCTTGAAGGATCGAAAGAATCCGAACTTTATTGTAACAATAGCTAAAGAAATATTTAAATGTAAAATTCTTCTTATTTCTGAACTGTTATCGTGTGTAAAGCATAATTAACTTTAACAAAGTTGGCGCACTACAATAAATAAAATAAATAAAAAGTTTGCATAAAAGCCTGGAAAATTTCAAAAGATAGAATAAAATAAAATAAAGTAAAAGGTGAGTTGTCCGAGCATTAACATGCATGATTACAATGGCGTTCATGACAATGGCGTGCATGAACTACAAGTTATCAATTTTAAATTATTAATTACATATTTTTCTCTTATTGTCCCATGAGTGGGCATTTTAATAAAAAAATAGTGGATTAATACAAATCTAAATTAATAAACTAAACACGTTATAGCTTTCTTTTATCTTCTTGTCAAGTTTAACCTGTCTTTTTGTACATAAAACCAGTTTTTCTTATGAAAAACAAGAAGAAATATTTTCAGTAACGTAGAAGATTGAGTAATGTAATTCGCTAATAATTTGTATATATATATAAAATGTGATGCCATATGTAGTCTTTCCATTCCGAAAAGAAAATCATCTCCCTCCTACATGATCCATATACCTGTTTGGTGCTACTTTTTATGCCTCCTCAGGTCTAATTAAGTCATTCTTAATCCAGCCAAACTTAACCTTTTAATTTTTTGTTTTGAGTAAAAATAAGAATCCAATCCTTGTTAATTTGTCAATTTTTTTTTAGTAAAATTAAGAATCCAGTGCTTGTTGAATAATTAATAAAAGTTTTTTTTTTTGCTTCAAACACGCCCTTAGGCAATAAAAGTTACATCTCGGTTTCAAAATGAAACCTTGAATGTGATTGAAAAAGCTTGAACCCTTGAAATTAAACATAGTAAAAACAAATGAAAATACAACTGTAAAAATATAAATTTTTAATTAGACACCCGGGTTTAAAACTGCTCCTTATCACAAGTTCTTAAGTCAAATATATACCCTTAATTAGTTGATTAGTCTCCTTAACAATTCCTTAACATTTTTTCCACGAATGAAAATACCTTTATAAAGGTAATCTTTAGAGTCTCCTTTATCTTTTATCATTTTCACTTTATTTTATTGTTCACTTTAAAGGTAATTACTTTGTTGTCTTCCATTTGGTATAAATAATTATAATTTGCACCTGGTGCTTAGGTGACCCGAATTATTAATAAATTCATTCATTCAAATTTGTGAGTGATATGATATTATGCATTGTAGAGGGGAAATACGTAATTTTGAGGTTTTTGAGGGATATATATGAAAATCCCCCAAATAATTTACCCTACATGAACTTTGATAGAGAGCTAGAGAGTGTGTGAGACCTTAGTAGCTTCAGGCGAGTTGAACAATGCCGAGTCGATCTGCACCGATTCCAGGGTCATGAGTCTGCATTGGTTTCAAACCGATTTTCAATTTTATTTTACTTTTGCATTTCTATTTAAGGAAGATAATGGTGCTCCAAGAAATTAATATGATATAAATAATTTAGGTAGATAACAAATTTACCAGATATATGATAAATATAAAGCCTTCTCCGAGATGTGACATCATTATTTCTTTTAGTACAAAACAAGCTTCTGACAAAAAAAAAAAATCAGAGTTTCCGATAAGTTTCGGCCAATTCTGACCAATTCATTCGATTCCAATTCCAATTCCAATTCTACGATCAAGTAACTGATTCCGATTCCGATTTTGTTTTCTATGGATTGGACTCCATCTTACTTTGTGCTCTCAACTGCGAAAATGAGTTTGAGGAAATGAGCTAGAGATTAAGCTCGTCGGGAAATTTTCTGTCCTCTTACGAATCATTTTGTAAAATTTGGGGGAAACAAGGTAGAGTTGTTGTTTTAAAAATTTCCATCCTTGTGTCTCGGTTAATTTGCCACTATTCCGAATTTGATAGACATGATTCTTACTAACGACGTGAGACTTGAACGTACACATAAAAATTTGCGCTGAACTTAATTTGGTTGTAAAATCACCATATATATGATACTTATTTATTATTTAAGGAACCATATCCATTTTAGCCAAAAAAAAAAATGTTTTTGATAATAATTTTGTTGACAGCATTCCAGCTTAAAATCCGTCTGCCTTGATTTGGCGTGTAAAGAATAATAAACGGTAACATAGTTGGCACAATATATAGCCTAAAATAAAATAACAGGTGAGTTTTCGGAGCAGTAACGTGCATAATTACTATGGTGGGGAACAGGGGGTTCGTATATAGTGGGAATCTTACCTAAACACGTTATAGTCTAATTTGTCTTGAAGCATGTATATACTTCCATATGTGCATTTCATACCTAACACTTAAACAAGTTATTATTTGTAATAAAAAAGAAATGAACTAAACAAGTAACTTCCATGAACCTCGAGATCTACTTTGACTGGTAGATCAAATTAAATTAATTAGACAACGAAGCTTCAGTTTGGTTTCCGGTCTGTTCGCCTATTTAATGAGACCATCTTTACCTTCATTGTCATCTATCTGCAATAGCTAATAATTAATATCCTCTTACACATATCAACACAGAAATGGCTGAGGCGGTTTTCAATATTGTTGTGAGCAAGCTTGCCAATATTATCGAGAAAGAAATGGAGCACTTGGGTGGGGTTGGGGGGAAAGTCCAACAGGTGCAGCGTGAGCTAATTCGAATCCAGTGCTGCCTGAGAGATGCAGCCTCGAAAAGAAAAGGAGATAAAAGGGTGCAGAACTGGCTAAATGAGCTCCGTGATGTAGCCAATCGCATCGAGGACACAATCGACACATTCTTTCTGGGAGTTGGTGTTGATGATAATCTCAAACCCAAAGAAGATTCCACCTTTTTGCCAAAATTCAAGAAGCTGCGTCGCATGCCCCAGGTAATATATGATCACCACAAGCTTGGCATTGAGCTCGATGACATTCAAAATCTTCTCAAAGAGATCTCCGAAAGCCGAGTCCACTATGGAATCCAAGACCTACCAGACATTGTGGGAGAGGCGGTTAGAATGCCTTTTCGGAGAGCTACTTATTCTGAAGTCGACGAAACTGAAATCGTAGGCTTACAGGATGATAAGAACAACATTCTGAAGTTGCTGCAACATGATAAAACACCTAGACGGACCGTCATAACCATCGTGGGTCCCGGCGGCCTAGGAAAGACTACTCTTGCATGTATGGTATACAGAAGGCAAGTGCAATTTTTTTTTCTTTTTTCAACTATGTTTTAATGATAAATAATGATTATAAAAATAACAACAAGAGTTAGTCTTAGTTGCTACGTGTAGCAATGATCAACTACAATTACTGTTATATTACAATTTTTAAGATTTGATAGTGATCACAACTCAATTTTTTAATATATAATATTGAGATCTTAGTAATACATGGTTGCAACAATCACTAATGTCCAAAAACTTTGCTAAAAGCCAATCTAATAATATATTTTTTTTGCTTGAATAACTAGAGCCAAGGCAAATTTCGACTATGATATAATGTTGCCAATCTCTCAACAGTTCAGCTTAACTGATCTCTTGAGAAAGATGATCAGCAAGTACAATGATTCTATACCGAAGGATCGAGATGTGGACTATTATGTGGGTGAGCTCAACAGATTTTTAAGTAGCAAAAGATATCTGATCATTCTAGATGATGTGTGGAAGGATGATGTGTGGAATCAATTGAAAGATGTATTACCTGATGTCAAGAACAATAGCCGTATCCTAATAACTAGCAGGTTTGTTGAAGTTGCTAGATTTGCTGACTCCCAAATTCCTCCATTTGAACTCAAGTTCTTAGATGATAGGGCAAGCCTTAATCTCCTTCTCAAAAAGGCTCTCCCTTATCAAGAACCTGATGAACAATGCCCTAACAATCTCCTTGACCTTGCACACAAACTATCAAAGAAATGTAAGGGGTTACCTTTGGGTTTGATAGTATTAGGTGGTATCCTTTCAACCAAAGAACAATCCTACCCTGCGTGGGAACGGGTGTTGCAAACAATGGATTGGCACTCAAATGGCAGTGACTGCATGCAAATCTTAGCAATGAGCTATGAAGATATGCCTTATTATCTCAAGGGATGCTTTCAATACCTTGCATCTTTCCCAGAAGACTATGAGATTTCTGCAAAACGTGTGATCAGAATGTGGGTAGCAGAGGGGTTCATACCATTGGAGGGCAAGACAACAATAGAGATAATGGCTGAGGATTGCCTTGAGGAACTTGCAAAAAGGTTATATTTTTTTTTCCAGGCAACTATACATTATTGCAACTATGTTTTAGCGTTCCTTGTACGGCAGAATTGCAATATCAGACAATTTTAATAATACGAGTCCATTTCACCAATCTAAAGAGCTGATGCACATTTAAAAATCCCATGACCTCTTATTATTTTAAAAATGAAAAAGCTTGAACTGACTTACTAGATTTTCAAATATTTCATAGTATTTAGAGGTTCACAAGATTGAGTTGAATTATTTCCCAATTCTTATCCGCAATATTTATTTGCACTTCCAACGAATTGCCAATCAATTTTCTAGACCCCATCAAATATTTTCCTACAAGCATTCTATTTTAAACCATATAAAAAATGGAGGTCTTGCGACCTAGAGTTTTAATAGTATGTAAAGATTAAAATTATTAATCTTTTTTTGTCATAAATTATTGCAACTATATATTCTAATTTCGACTTAAACCTTCTACCAATTACATTTTTTAATTTTTTTTTTAAATAGATCAGTAACAAAAGCTTCTTTTTTTAAAAAAAAAAAAGGTATATGTTTCACTTGTGTTACAAAAAACATAGTAGGCATGATTTGATACTAAAACATAGCTCTAGGAAATTGAGGGTGCAAAATTATAATTTTGCTAGAGGGATTAGAATTTAAAAAATATGTAGATTATATATTTTTTTTAATTAATGCTATTCAAAATTCATGTTCTTCTTTAGTAAACAGGTTTTTCAAGAAAACTTTGTACGTACCAAGCGCATGTTCTCAAATATTTTTTTGTAAATAAACTGAACAAAAGACTTTTTCAATTGCGTATCTCTGACTTGTGTTAAAAAAAATCAAAGTTTGATGTTTTGGTGATTGAGGGATCGAAATTATAATTTTGCGTAAGGGATTAGGATTTAAAAAAAATATTTTTTTTGAATTTTTTAATATTAATCCAATTTTTCAACCAATATATATGTATATTAAAATATTTCTCTTAAAATCTATAGAAAAATTTACAAAACCTTTTTTTCTAGAATTACGTACAAATTCCATTAATTGCTTATTTTAATTTCGGTGTACTTTCAGTATTTCCTAACTTGTTTATAAACCAAAATTAATTTAGGAGTATGGTTCAAGTACTAAGCCGATATGTGAATGGTTTGATCAAGCACTTCAAAGTACATGATATTCTCCGCGAATTGGCAATGCGTGAAGCCGAGCATGAAAACTTTGTCACGGTTTTCTCACATGCATCAAATGACACAAGGCCCAACAGAATAATCCGACGAGCATCGCTTCAAGTCAAAGAGAATAATTCACAATTCATCAGATACGTCGGTCCAAATACCCGTTCTTTATTATGGTTTCAGTCTGAAGAAATTGAAATGCCCTTAGATTGCTCTAATTTCAGGCTACTTAAAGTTCTAGAAATAGAGAACGCATTAACATTAAAATCATTAGATGGGTTGATTCACCTCCAATACTTGGGGCTTAAATACTGCAAGATTGACCTCTCCTCATGTAATTTTCATCGTATGAGGAGTCTGGAAACTCTAGATGTGTCAAAGTGTCAGGCTAATGGCCAGCTATGTGATGACTTTTGGTCAATTGGGACATTGAGGCATGTCCAGGGTTGGTTGACGAAAAGACCATTACCGAAAGGTATTGATCTAAACCATCTACAAACCCTGAAGTGGGTAATAGTTGAGGGAGCATGTGATTGGAAGTTGCCCAACCTGCGTAAATTAGGTATTAGAAATAAATCTGACGAATGGGTTTCAATAACCAATCTACTTCAAACGTTGCCTCTTCTGGTCTCCCTATGGATTGATGGTGATCGTAATCTCCCGATGGAGATTGTTTACCCAAAAGCACTCCCAAATTATCAGAATTTGCAATCCTTATGGTTGGCGGGAATATGGCATGAGAATGTCAACGTAGAGGCTAGGTTGCTTCCACCACACCTCGTTAAACTCACTTTTTGGCATACCAACTTTAATCATAATCCAATGCCAGAGCTTGGAAAGTTGAATGGCCTCAAAAAACTTCGCTTGATATGTTTTTGGACTGTCGGTTGGGAGGGTCCAATAAACTGTCCAGAAGGATTCCCAGCCCTACAATACTTGGTAGTGTATAATAATAGCCAAATCAAGGATTTGACGGTGGAAGAGGGGGTCATGCCAAACCTTACATACCTCGAAGTATATGAAGCTACCAATGTACACCTGCCAACTGAGCTACAGCACGTGATAGTTGAAAAAAGTCATAAATATGTTTGATTTGGTTAAGTGGTAATATCTATCACAGTGGCCACTTACTTTTTCATTTTACTTTTTTTGTTTTATTTTTGGAAAAACGTGTATTATTAGTAATATATATGGTGCAGCATACGTGTATATTATTCTCTTCTTTTTTTTTTTTGTAAACATGGAAAGTAAACCACAAGTATGTACATGTTCTATTATAATTTGCCTTTTGTTTTCTGTACTATTATTCTTTTCATAGACGAACTATATGAGAATTTAATAGCATTAATTTGTACGTGCTAGTGTTGATTTTTATACTTCATTCTTGTATATTTTTTGTTCCTGCTTTGACTATCAGATTACGTACAATAATATATAGATGCATCTAGATTTTAAAATGAGTACTAGTGCTAAGATATGTTAGCGTAAAAAATAATGATTCGTTATTTTTTTTAATTTTTTTTTGTAATGTTTGTAATCAAGTCACCATAATAGAATTGTAATCAAGTCATCATGTGATTTTATTATTATCATAGCTTTACTGGTGGAATTGGTAATCAGAAATATTTAAAAATTCCCATATGAATCAAGTTGTCAACCATCGAAAATTCGAAATGCCCTCAATTAATTACAGTGATAATTCAAATTTAAAAATAAAAAAAGGGAAAGTAAGATACTTATATTACTAGCCTAGTTGGCATGAAATATTCCCATGAAGAAATTAAAAAGAAATACATTCATTAGTTGATACTGATTATAATATATATTCCCTGCTTTTCTTTCTTGCATTTGGCATCCTCTCCTTGTCTTCTTCATCTCTTCTTGTTTAATTTTATAGACTCACTCGCGCTATTGACAAAGTCAAACCTCTCTTTCATTAAACAAAACCAACATTGGTCTCATAAATCACTGGTACCTATTTTTCAAACTATACAAACAGAATTATGACCTTCAAAAACAATTACCGAAACCCCTTTCTCTCTCTCTCTCTCTCTGTTCTCTGTTTCATTCTTGTCATCCGCACTATATACTCTATTTTTTGCTCCACCCTGTTCCTCCCATCTTCTCTCTGTTTTGCAAGTCGGCCCCCCTCCTCTGTTTTAGTTACTTCTTTAGGTATGTAATATTTAATTCCTATTATGTATTTCTTTATATTCATTTCCATCTAATATATCACTCGTATCTATTACTACAACTACATAAAATATCAAGATTTTATTTTGATTATATAGATTTATTATATCTTGTATTACACTATTTTCGCATAATACTAATAATATACAAAAATATATGCTGCTGCAGTTCATATTCTCTCTTCTCGTGTTAGTTGTATGTACTATACCCATCTCAATTATAGACCCTAGAATACATCTCTTGAGAGCAAAAGCATGAATTTCCTTGCACTAAAACAGAGCACGCAGTTGACAGAACAGGAAACAAGTTCAAAAGAGTCACTGAATTCAGCACTTCCTTCTAAAAACAGAGCAGATAGTTGACAGCTACTTCCATCCTTCTAAAAATGTTCATTGCTTTATACAGAGCATTGCTACATGAAAAAGCCAGTAATCATGGCATTCCATGTGACAGCATCTACAAACAGGCATTTATTTTATCAAACACCTCTCGTGCGGTCGAAACAATGCCAAGTTTAGAATGGAGATGAAGCAATGCATTGCAGGAATCAAGATCATCGATGCATGGCTTGAGGTCATAACCAATCAATTAACATATATAGATTAAATTGTAATGAATGAAATGCTGGGTATACTGGGTCTAGTTATTGTTATTGGATTGGAATCCTCTGCTCGCTGAATTGGCAAGCATGATTCTGCTTTTCCAACACAATCCATTAATCTATGTTGAGATTTGTTCATGAAAAAAATTCAATAGCAAGGTCCTGCTTGTCAATTTGATGAGCAACAGAGTTGGATCCATTGTTATCACATGGCATTGACATCATAACTTTATAAATAGACCATATCTCGTGCCTTCCATTTATTAAAATAAACTGTTCGCACAAAAGTGTATTACAAAGTTTTAGTACAGCAAGATGTACCTTTTAAACTTCGATTCTACTTCTGATTCAGACTGCAAGTGTACAGTCCTATCGTTGGTAATATCGGGTGTCGATCCACAGGACGGTTCAATAACTTAACTAGATTTTTACCTAATTTATCTTCAAACTAGAAGTGTTGAAAAGGTTTGAGTTGGTTGAAATTTTGGTTAACAATATTATAAGGTTGCAAATAAACTAGACTGGAATTCAAAACTAATTTAAAACAAGCGTTTCCGGGTTTCTAATTTCATCTCGCAACTCGCCTCTTGCTCGACACGACCCGTGTACTCGTTACACGACCCATGTCACACGGCCCGTGTAGTCTCCTACACGGTCCGTGTCGACTTGAGTGAAACGTCGTTTTTCGTTTTGCGCCGATTAATTCGTGTAGGATGAACCGACCATACCCGATGTTTCTAAACCTCAACTCTCGTTTGTTGGCTAAATAAACTCGATAATGGAAATACAATTCAATCCTCTTAGGGTTCTAACCTAAACTCTCGTTCATTGGTTTGAATGGCCTAAGTTACTTGTTTGGTTTACTAAAGGTATTCAACATCTCTCGATTGCTGAAAAGTTCACCTTTCGGCTACTAATTAGTCTTCCCTCTCGGTTCATCGACTTACCTCAAATACTTTGGTCTGGTTGAAAGATCAAATTGGACGCAGTACCTTGTTAGACGTGGCCTAGCCTAATGGTAATAACCAAATGATAATCAAACAACGCAGATAAGCAATTAAAATCATACACAAACAAGCAAACACGAAATATCACGCATAATCAAACAACTAGCAATTAAACAAAGTATTCGACTACATCATGTTCCCAAGAAACTAAAAAAATCTACTCAAACATAGTCCTCAAAACAGAAAAACAAATAAAAGATAAACAATTCATGACAAAACCGAAAATACGAAGAAGATTCGTCGGAATTCTCTCGATTTCCTCCTCTCTACTTCGTCTCCAAGTTAGTTGTTGTCAAACTCCCTTAGAAAAATGGTCTCTGTATGATTCTCTCTCTGTTCTGTCCGAATTGATGCCTTTCTGGCCCCAGGGGTCGTCCTTTTATACTCCATAACCGTCCATCTTTAATTAGGCAATAATCTGTAAATTTAGATTAACTGCCGGATTTGTCTGACACAGTCCGTGTGAGATGTTGTACGGACCGTGTGCCTGTGTCTCTTGTCCGGGTCGTGCAGCGCTCGTGTGAGGGGTCGAGTAGGATATGACACGGTCCGTGTGATATGTTGCACGGCCCGTGTGGCATGTCAAGATTTCCAGATTTCGCCCTTTCTTCGCCCGTTTCCTACAATAAACAAACCAAAGCGCAGCAGTACCATATTCTATAGATAATCAATGTAATAAACACGATTTTACAGTTTTGGACACAGGTTTTGGTACAAGATTTGGTCGGAAATGTAGTTAAAATAACGAGATATCATAAACTATAACCTTATAACTGAGTATCTTATTCTCGGGATGATATATTATTTTCACACTCATATTTTGGTACTCATAGAGTCATAGGTCACAGCTGTAGTTTGTTTAACCAACCTCAAATTTGTAACATTTTGTGGTTTACGATTTTCTCACAAATTTTTTTTTTTTTGTTTCTGGTTAAAACAAAAATTAATTTCCAAAATAAAGTAGAAGGTATTGTTTAAGTTCCTTCAATTTTGTGTGTGTACCAATCAGTATAATTTTTGCTCTTATTCAATTAAGATATCAGTAATTGAAATTATTCAGATGAAACTCTAAAATAAGAAAAGTAAAATTGATAAGAAGATATCCTTTTCATATTAGTTGACACAAAATGATTATCTTTTATAGATATAAACAAGAAAGTCATGTTTTTCAACTTTAAATATCAATATGAAATTTCCAGTCAAGTTTTGAGGCAATGACATTGAACACAGAGACTAGTTTTCAATTCAAAATAAATAAAATTAAATAAATAAGATAGTTAAATAGTCTATTCTTCTTCAAGTTCATCGTGTATAATTAGTGCATAATATGATTAGGGTTATATGTTAAAAAAAAAACTTGTACTCAAAATAAATGTGAGAATAATGCAAAATATTTGTAATAAGCTCCTATGTTCAAACCATGATTTATTACTCAACATTGATTCAAGTTCAAGTTGTAGTTTTTATAATATCTGGCCAGATCTTCATTTCAAATTCAAATTTTGATAATTATTTTTAAAATTTACAGCGTTGTATAAGCACATGGATTTGCTGAGCAATGATGTGGAGAGATCTAATGATATGGCATTACCAATGTTGCATATTGTTTATTATTTTAATTATTACATATTGTTTAATTTCTTCTATTTTGCATTATTATCTACCATATCACAACAAATTATCACATAATACTCAGATAGTGGTTCCAGCCTCTCAAGCTTTCAAAAATAGCAATTACAAGTTGAATGGTAGACAAACCAAGCCGAAAAAAAGTATCACATGCATGATATACTCAGTGGTTGGTTTATCATGTGTTGCTTTTAATTGATAAAACTGGTGCACACGTATTATACTTTGAGTGGTAGCTAGGTTGATTCAACAATTTATTATCGACATGTGCATAAACATAGAGAATCATCACATCAACAAATTATTATTAGAGATCACAGTTGAAGATAAATAAAAGTACAGAATCATATAACTTATCTATTAGCATGTTCGTCAATTTTTAAATATTTTTTAATTTTATTGATGTATTTTTTTATGAAAATATGTCAAAATCTATAATATGTTCCGTTCCAACGCACGGGCACGATACTAGTAATTATATATGTACCCCTGCTGTTACACATCTCTTGATTCCCTTTTGGGTTAATGCAGAGAATACGTGTTCCCTGAGAGCTAGGATGCGTACTTTTTGGCTTTCACTTTACCTCATGAGATGCTCAGATCAGGTTCAGAGGACTCATACTGGATAAAGATAAGGGTAAATTATATTAACAGTGGCTTGAAGTAACAGGTGTACGGCATATATATATAGCATTGAAGAACCTGATCGAGCTCCTATCTAAACCTTATCTTTATCCAGCTAGCGAAAGTGACATTTATTCCTGATGAACTGCAAGTGATTGATATTATTAAATTATTAATCATTTGTGTAATTTCTCTTATTGTTCAATGCATCCAGCTGTGGGCATTTTAATTAACAAATTTAGTTGAGTACGAATATTAATTAACTCTTATTGTCAAAATTTGGTTGAGTAACAAATTAGTTTTTTTTTTCATTTTATTACTTAATTTACCAGATTGTAAAAATTAAGGTAATTTAAAAAAATTATTTCTAAAATTTTACGTATTTTGAATTAAATTAATCTCTAAAAAAATTATTAAACGGGAAATGAATCCTTGGTGGAAAGAAGCATCTCCCTCCTACAATTGTTTGGCCCCAACTTTCTTTCTAGGGCAAATTGATCCATATACCTCATTTTTAATTCAGTCCTTATTGTGTTTTATTGAATTTATAAAAGTTACATGTTGGTTTCAAAAAGTTTTTTTTTTTTTTGAGAAAAAATAAGAATCCAGTTCTTATTGTGTTTATTGAATTAATAAAAGTTACATGTCGGTTTCATAATGAAACCTTGTTTTACAGAAAATAAAGAACACGTGATTGAAAAAGCTTGAACCCTTGAAATTAAACATATTAACAATAGCTAATGAAAATGCAATTGTAAAATGATTTCAAACATTTGATATAAATAATTGTAAAAATGCAATTGTTACAACCAATTAAACATATTAACAATAGCTAATGAAAATGCAATTGTAAAAATGCTGTCTTCCATTTGATATAAATAATTATCATTTGCACCTGGCGCTTAACTATAATTGAATAAATGATTTCAAACAATTTAGAATATAAAACAATGAAACAATACTAAAATGAAATATTAATAATTGATATGAAATAATATTAACTAATATGAAATAATAATTATAATTGAAAAATAACTGCAGCACCACAAAATTATTTCCCGAATACACAGATCCGCAAATTATTTCCCGGAAAGGCAATTCTAGATCCCGAAAATAATCTTCTGGTTTGGGCAAATCTGAAAATAATCAGAATTTATGTGAAGATTTTTAAATTTGATCGGATTAGAGAGAAAATAGAGAACATAAGGGAAAAGAAATAGGTACCCCATAGCCGCACAACGTGAATTGTGGTAGAAAGAGAACAACACCTAAACAACGATTCCAATCACATAGCTCCTAATTTCCATCCTAATCAAGCAATTTTATGTTACACATAACTCCTAATTTCCATCCTAATCAAGCAATTTCATGTTACACATTGCAACCAATGATAAATAGTCCGCTCAGAATAAAATAATAGAAACAACATAATAGATTGAAGAATAAAAATAGTGATTAAGCATCTATATCCCTGAAACTATTAGAGTTTCTAATTTGATGTGGCAGTTTCTAATTCAATTTTAGAGATGTGGGAGAGTTTCTTATTTTGAAACTGTTTATAAACTCCATGCTGATCAAATTAATTTTCCTTTTTAATTTGTTGCTGATGTGGCTTAATAGAAACTCTAAAATTAATTTTAGGAAGGTGAGTGTTAGAAACTTTAAAGACCTTAATTTCTAAAAAGTAATTAATAGTTATTTAAAAAATCATTTGAGTTGCAAAAATGTAGATGCTCTTAATGAAATCTTATCAGTTACTCTTCTTTTCGAGTTGTACATTTCTCTTGAAGGAACGAATCCGAACTTTATTGTAACAATAGCTAAAGAAATATTTAAATATAAAATTCTTCTTATTTCTGAATTGTTATCGCGTGTAAAGCATAATTAACTTTAACAAAGTTGGCGCACTTCAATAAATAAAATAAAAAAAAGTTTGCACAATAGCCTGGAAAATTTCGAAAGATTTAATAAAATAAAATAAAGTAAAAGGTGAGTTGTCCGAGCATTAACATACATGATTACAATGGCGTGCGTGAACTACAAGTTATCAATTTTAAATTATTAATTACTTATTTTTCTCTTGTTGTTAATTCCATGTATCGAGTGGGCATTGTAATAAAAAAGTGTGGATTAATACGAATCTAAATAAACTAAACACGTTATAGTGTACTTTGTTACATAAAACACGTTATAGCTTTCTTTTATCTTCTTGTTAGATCGCATAAAATTAAGCTGGGGATGTCATCTCAGGAGACACTAACAAAATAAGATAGTTAGACAATTTATCCTGATAAAGTATTGTACACCGATTTTTATGTTATTATCCATCTGGGATTCTTACAGATATTTTGAACGTTAGAAATAACATATTTCATACACGATTTTTATAAAATAGAGAAAATCTGTGTATAACCTACAGTGTAGGAAGTCTTTTTTTGTAGTAGTGGTTATAGCTTTCGTTTATCTTCTTGTTAGATCACATAAAAGCTGCGGCTGTCATCTAAGGAGACACTAACAAGATAATATAGTTAGACAATTTACCCTGATATATAAATGATGATAATATCAAGTAGTATTTCTCTATAAATATTATACCCAGCTCTTTACTCTACTGATTTTGCAAATAACAACTAAATTTTCTTTAAAGAAAATTGAAGAAGACGGATTTTAGATTTGTGCAAATAAAGAAGCAGATATTTAAAATTAGCTAAAGGAATTAAAAGTTGCAGTTTAAGCTAGTATGGACAATTCAAGGTTAAGTGTTTTTAGAGAGGAGATTGAAATAGCGAACATGCATGCATGATGCAGCTAGTAATATAAAAAAAGAATAACTTACATCAACATAAATAAGGAATAACTTTAATCAATAATTTGTTATTTCAACCAATGAAAATATAATCTCTTGTAGATAATTTTGTTACATTTTTTTTTGCAGATCATGTAGAGAGAATATAGAAATGAATATTCTGACTGTTGCTTGCCTTAATTAAAATGAAATACGTACTAGTTCAGCGCTACTTTTTTTGGGCCTCCTTGAGTCACTCTTAATTTATCAAAATAGAACTTTTTTAGACTAGATTAAAGCTTCTCCTTAGCATAGACTCTTAAGTCAAGTCTCCTTAGCATAGACTCTTAAGTCAATCTTTATCTCATTTCTTGTAAACTACAAGTTATTAATATTAAATTATTAATTACTTGTTTATCTCTTACTCCACCGACCGATGTGATTAAAGTCGATTCCTAATTAATAAACTAACCCAAGTTCTTTTCAAGAAATAATAAATAAGCTAAACAAATAACTTTAATTACTTGTTTGGCCCCAACTTTCTTTAATTCTAGGACAAACTGATCCATGTACCTCAATTTTAATCCAACCAAACATAACCTTTTAATTTTGTTTTGAGTAAAAATAAGAATTCACCTTTTAATTTTGTTTTAAGTAAAAATAAGAATTCAGTCCTTATTTGTCAAAGTTTTTTTTTTTGAGAAAAAATAAGAATCGAGTCCTTATTTTATTTTATTGAATTAATAAAAGTTACATGTCGGTTTCAAAATGAAACCTTGTTTTACTGAAAATAAAGAAAACGTGATTGAAAAATCTTAAACATAGTAAAATTTAAACAAATGAAAATGCAACTGTAAAAGTATAATTTTTTTAATTATACGGCCGGGTTTAAAACTGCTACTGGATCCTTATCATAAGTGCTTAAGTCAAATATATTTCCCTTTGTTGATTTGTCTCCTTTACAATTCCTTTATAAAAGTAAGCTTTAGAGTCTCCTTTATATCTTTTATCATTTTCACTTTATTTTTGTTCACTTTAAAGGTTACTTGCTGTCTTCCATTTGATATAAATAATTATCATTTGCAACTGGCGCTTAATTATTATTGAATAAATAATTTGAAACAATTTAGAATATAAAACAATGAAACAATATTAAAATGAAATATTAATAATTGATATGAAATAATATTAACTAATATGAAATAATTATTATAATTGAAAAATAATTGCAGCACCGCAAAATTATTTCCCAAATACATAGATCGCAAATTATTTCCCGGAAAGGCAATTCGATCTAGATCCGGAAAATAATCTTCCAGTTTGGGCAAATCTGAAAATAATCAGAATTTGAGTGCAGATTTATAAATTATATATGATTGGATTAGAGAGAAAATAGAGAACATAAGGGAAAAGAAATAGGTACCCCATAGCCGCACAACGTGAACTGTGGTAGAAAGAGAGCAACACCTAAACAATGATTCCAATCACATAACTCCTAATTTCCATCCTAATCTAACAATTTCATGTTACACATTGCAATCAGAGATAAATAGTCCGCTCAGAATAGAATAATAGAAACAACATAATAGATTGAAGAATAAAAATAGTGATTAAGCATCTATATCCCTTAAACTATTAGAGTTTCTAATCTGATGTAGCTGGTTCTAATTCAATTTCAGAGATGTGGAATAGTTTCTTATTTAGAAACTATGTAGTAGAGTTTCTTTTATAAACTCCATGCTGACCAAATTAATTTTCCTTTTTAATTTGCAGCTGATGTAACTTAATAGAAATTCTAAAATTAATTTTAGGAATGTGAGAATTAGAAACTTTAAAGACCTTAATTTCTAAAAATTTATTAATAGTTATTTAAAAACTCATTTGAATTGCAAGAATGCAGATGCTCTTAATGAAGTCTTATCGGTTACTCTTCTTTTCGAGTTGTACATTTCTCTTGAAGGATCGAACGAATCCGAACTTTATTGTAACAATAGCTAAAGAAATATTTAAATGTAAAATTCTTCTTATTTCTGAATTGTTATCGTGTGTAAAGCATAATTAACTTTAACAAACTTGGCGCACTACAATAAATAAAATAAATAAAAAGTTTGCATAAAAGCCTGAAAAATTTCAAATGATAGAATAAAATAAAATAAAGTAAAAGGTGAGTTGTCCGAGCATTAACATGCATGATTACAATGGCGTTCATGACAATGGCGTGCATGAACTACAAGTTATCAATTTTAAATTATTAATACATATTTTTCTCTTATTGTCCCATGAGCGGGCATTTTAATAAAAAAATAGTGGATTAATACAAATCTAAATTAATAAACTAAACACGTTATAGCTTTTTTTTATCTTCTTGTCAAGTTTAACCTGTCTTTTTGTACATAAAACCAGTTTTTCTTATGAAAAACAAGAAGAAATATTTTCAGTAACGTAGAAGATTGAGTAATGTAATTCGCTAATAATTTGTATATATATATAAAATGTGATGCCATATGTAGTCTTTCCATTCCGAAAAGAAAATCATCTCCCTCCTACATGATCTATATACCTGTTTGGTGCTACTTTATATGCCTCCTCAGGTCTAATTAAGTCATTCTTAATCCAGCCAAACTTAACCTTTTAATTTTTTGTTTTGAGTAAAAATACGAATCCAATCCTTGTTAATTTGTCAATTTTTTTTTAGTAAAATTAAGAACCCAGTGCTTGTTAAATAATTAATAAAAGTTTTTTTTTTTTTTTTTTTTGCTTCAAACACGCCCTTAGGCAATAAAAGTTACATCTCGGTTTCAAAATGAAACCTTGAATGTGATTGAAAAAGCTTGAACCCTTGAAATTAAACATAGTAAAAACAAATGAAAATGCAACTGTAAAAATATAAATTTTTAATTAGACACCCGGGTTTAAAACTGCTCGTTATCACAAGTTCTTAAGTCAAATATATACCCTTAATTAGTTGATTAGTCTCCTTAACAATTCCTTAACATTTTTTCCACGAATAAAAATACCTTTATAAAGGTAATCTTTAGAGTCTCCTTTATCTTTTATCATTTTCACTTTATTTTATTGTTCACTTTAAAGGTAATTACTTGTTGTCTTCCATTTGGTATAAATAATTATAATTTGTACCTGGTGCTTAGGTGACCCGAATTATTAATAAATTCATTCATTCAAATTTGTGAGTGATATGATATTATGCATTGTAGATGGGAAATACGTAATTTTGAGGTTTTTGAGGGATATATATGAAATTCCCCCAAATAATTTACCCTACATGAACTTTGATAGAGAGCTAGAGAGTGTGTGAGACCTTAGTAGCTTCAGGCGAGTTGAATAATTAATGCCGAGTCGATCTGCACCGATTCCAGGGTCATGAGTCTGCATTGGTTTCAAACCGATTTTCAATTTTATTTTATTTTTGCATTTCTATTTAAGGAAGGTAATGGTGCTCCAAGAAATTAATATGATAGAAATAATTTAGGTAGATAACAAATGAACAAGATATATGATAAATATAAAGCCATCTCCGAGTGCTTAAGGTGTTTAATGTGACATCATTATTTTTTTTTTTAGTACAAAACAAGCTTTTGACAAAAAAAAAATCAGAGTTTCCGATAAGTTTCGGCCAATTTTGACCAATTCATTCGATTCCAATTCCGATTCTACAATCAAGTAACCGATTATGATTCCGATTTTGTTTTCTATGGATTGGACTCCATCTTACTTTGTGCTCTCAACTGCGAAAATGAGTTTGAGGAAATGAGCTAGAGATTAAGCTCGTCGGGAAATTTTCTCTCCTCTTACGAATCATTTTGTAAAATTTGGGGGAAACAAGGTAGAGTTGTTGTTTTAAAAATTTCCATCCTTGTGTCTCGGTTAATTTGCCATTATTCCGAATTTGATAGACATGATTCTTACTAACGACGTGAGACTTGAACGTACACATAAAAATTTGCACTGAACTTAATTTGGTTGTAAAATCACCATATATATGATACTTATTTATTATTTAAGGAACCATATCCATTTTAGCCAAAAAAAAATTTTGATAATAATTTTGTTGCAGCATTCCAGCTTAAAATCCGTCTGCCTTGATTTGGCGTGTAAAGAATAATAAACGGTAACATAGTTGGCACAATATATAGCCTAAAATAAAATAACAGGTGAGCTTTCGGAGCAGCAACGTGCATAATTACTATGGTGGGGAACAGGGGGTTCGTATATAGTGGGAATCTTACCTAAACACGTTATAGTCTAATTTGTCTTGAAGCATGTATATACTTCCATATGTGCATTTCAGACCTAACACTTAAACAAGTTATTGTTTGTAATAAAAAAGAAATGAACTAAACAAGTAACTTCCATGAACCTCGAGATCTACTTTGACTGGAAGATCAAATTAAATTAATTAGACAACGAAGCTTCAGTTTGGTTTCCGGTCTGTTCGCCTATTTAATGAGACCATCTTTAGCTTCATTGTCATCTATCTGCAATAGCTAATAATTAATATCCTCTTACACATATCAACACAGAAATGGCTGAGGCGGTTTTCAATATTGTTGTGAGCAAGCTTGCCAATATTATCGAGAATGAAATGGAGCACTTGGGTGGGGTTGGGGGGAAAGTCCAACAGGTGCAGCGTGAGCTCATTCGAATCCAGTGCTGCCTGAGAGATGCAGCCTCGAAAAGAAAAGGAGATAAAAGGGTGCAGAACTGGCTAAATGAGCTCCGTGATGTAGCCAATCGCATCGAGGACACAATCGACACATTCTTTCTGGGAGATGGTGTTGATGATAATCTCAAACCCAAAGAAGATTATTCCACCTTTTTGCCAAAATTCAAGAAGCTGCGTCGCATGCCCCAGGTGATATATGATCACCACAAGCTTGGCACTGAGCTCGATCACATTCAAAATCTTCTCAAAGATATCTCAGAAAGCCGAGTCCACTATGGAATCCAAGACCTACCAGACATTGTGGGAGAGGCGGTTAGAATGCCTTTTCGGAGAGCCACTTATTCTGAAGTCGACGAAACTGATGTCGTAGGCTTACAGGATGATAAGAACAACATTCTGAAGTTGCTGCAGCATGATAAAACACCTAGACGGACCGTCATAACTATCGTGGGTCCTGGCGGCCTAGGAAAGACTACCCTTGCATGTATGGTATACAGAAGGCAAGTGCAATTTTTTTTCTTTTTTCAACTATGTTTTAATGATAAATAATGATTATAAAAATAACAACAAGAGTTAGTCTTAGTTGCTACGTGTAGCAATGATCAACTACAATTACTGTTATAAATTACAATTTTTAAGATTTGATAGTGATCACAACTCAATTTTTTAATATATAATATTGAGATCTTAGTAATACATGGTTGCAACAATCACTAATGTCCAAAAACTTTGCTAGAAATCAATCTAATAATATATCTTCTTTGCTTGTATAACCAGTGCCAAGGCAGATTTCGACTATGATATAATGTTGTCAATCTCTCAACAGTTCAGCCTAACTGATCTCTTGATAAAGATGATCAGGAAGTACAATGATTCAGTACCGAAGGATCAAGATGTGGACTATTATGTGGGAGAGCTCAAAAGATTTTTAAGTAGCAGAAGATATCTGATCATTCTAGATGATGTGTGGACAGGTGATCTGTGGACTCAACTAAACGATGTATTACCTGATGTCAAAAACGGTAGTCGTATCCTAATAACTAGCAGGTTTATAGAAGTTGCTAGATTTGCTAACTCCCAAATGCCACCATACAAACCCAACTTCTTGGATAATCACGACAGCCTAAATCTCCTTCTCAGAAAGGCTGTCCCTTATGAAGAATGCCCTAACCATCTCTTTGAGCTTGCAGACAAACTATCAAAGAAATGTAAGGGTTTACCTCTTGCTTTGATAGTATTAGGTGGTATCCTTTCAACCAAAGAACTTTCATACCCTATGTGGCAAAGGGTGCTGCAAACAATGAATTGGCACTCAGATGGCAGTGGCTGCATGCAAATCTTAGCAATGAGCTACGAAGACATGCCTTATTATCTCAAGGCATGCTTTCAATATCTTGCTTCTTTCCCAGAAGACAGTGAGATTTCTGCAAAACGTGTGATCAGAATGTGGGTAGCAGAGGGGTTCATACCACTTGAGGGCAAGACAACAATAGAGATAATGGCTGAGGATTGCCTTGAGAAACTTGCAAAAAGGTTATATTATTTTTTCAGGCAACTATACAATATTATTGCAATATTTTTTGTCATACAACTATATATTATTGCAACTATGTTTAGCGTTCCTTGTCCGGCAGAATTGCAATATCATATAATTTTAATAATACGAGTCCATTTCACCAATCTTAAGGATGAAAAAACTTGAATTAGCTTACTAGATTTTCAAATATTTCATAGTATTTTAGAGGTTCACAAGATTGAGTTGAATTATTTCCCAAATCTTATCCGCAATATTACTTTGATGTAACTGGAAGTATATATTTATTCGCACTTTCAACGAATGATGTTCAGAGGGGGTCGTATATATTTATTTATTGTTAATTGCCAATCAATTTTCTAGACCCCCTCAAATATTTTCCTACAAGCATTCTATTTTAAACCATATAAAAAATGGACGTCTTGTGACCTTGCATTTTAATAGTATGTAAACGTTTAAAATTATTAATCTTTTTTGTCATAAATTATTGCAACTATATATTCCAATTTTGACTTAAACCTTCTACCAATTACATGTTCTTTTTTTTTTTTTTAAATAGATCAGTAACAAAAGCTTCTTTTAAAAAAAAAAATAGGTATGTTTCACTTGTGTTACAAAAAACATAGTAGACATGATTTGATACTAAAACATAGCTCTAGGATATTAAGGGTGCAAAATTATAATTTTGCGTGAGGGATTAGAATTGAAAAATATATAGTTTATATTTTTTAATTAATGCTATTCAAAATTCACGTTCTTCTTTAATAAGCAAGTTCTTCAAGAAAACTTTGTACGTACCAAGTGCATGTTCACAAATGTTTTTTTGTAAATAAACTGAACAAAAGCATTTTTCAATTACGCATCTCTGACTTGTGTTGCAAACAAATCAAAGTTTGATGTTTTGGTGATTGAGGGATCAAAATTATAATTTTGCGAGGGATTAGGATTTTGAAAAATTATATTTTTTTGAATGTTTTAATATCAATCCAAATTTTCAACCAATATATATGTATATTAAAATATTTTTCTTAAAATCTATAGAAAAATTTACAAAACTTTTATTTCTATAATTATGTGCAAATTCCATTAATTGCTTATTTTAATTTCGGTGTATTTTTAGTATTTCCTGACTTATTTATAAACCAAAATTAATTCAGGAGTATGGTTCAAGTACTCCGCCGATCTGTGAATGGTTTGATCAATTACTTCAAAGTACATGATATTCTCCGCGAATTGGCAATGCATGAAGCTGAGCATGAAAACTTTGTCACGGTTTTCTTAGATGCATCAAATGACACAAAGCCCAACAGAATAATCCGACGAGCATCGCTTCAAGCCGAAGAGAAGAATTCACAATTCATCAGATATGTCGGTCCTAATACCCGTTCTTTATTATGGTTTCAGTCTCAAGTATTTGAAATACCCTTAGATTGCTCTAATTTTAGGCTACTTAAAGTTATAGAAATAGTGACTAGCAGAAGGGACAAATTAACATTAAAATCAATATTAGATGGGTTGATTCACCTCAAATACTTGGGGCTTAGAAACTGGGATATTGACCTCTCCTCATGTAATTTTCATCGTATGAGGAGTTTGGAAACTCTGTATATGCGACGGTGTGAGGGTAATGTGCAGCCATGTGATGACTTTTGGTCAATTGGGACATTGAGGCATGTCCTGGGTATTTTTGAAAGACCATTACCGAAAGGTATTGATCTAAACCATCTACAAACCCTGAAGTGGGCAACAGTTGAGGGAGCATGTGATTGGAAGTTGCCCAACCTGCGTAAATTAGGTATTGAAAATAGATCTGATGAATGGGTTTCAATAACCAATCTACTTCAAACGTTGCCTCTTTTGGTCTCCCTTGGGATCGTCTCTTCAGGTGCAGATTATCTCCCGATGGAGATTGTTTACCCAAAAGCACTTCCAAATTATCAAGAATTTGCAATCCTTATACTTGTGGGGAAAATGGCCTGAGAATGTTAACGTAGAGGCTAGGTTGCTTCCACCACACCTTGTTAAACTCATTCTTATAGATACCCACCTTAATCATAATCCAATGCCGGAGCTTGGAAAGTTGAATGGCCTCAAAAAACTTCGCTTGGCCGGTTTTTTTAGTACTATCGGTTGGGAGGGTCCAATAAACTGTCCAGAAGGATTCCCAGCCCTACAATACTTGAAAGTGGATGATCCTGACATCAAGAATTTGACGGTGGAAGAGGGGGTCATGCCAAACCTTACATACCTCAAAGTACATTCCAAAACTGAGGTGCACCTGCCTCCTGAGCTACAGCACGTGACAGTTGAAAAATGATAATTTGGTCAAGTGGTAATATCTATCACCGTGACCACTTACTTTCTCATTTCACTTTTTTTTTTTGTCAAGTGGTAATATCTATCACCGTGACCATTATAATTTGTATTTTGTTTTATCTACTATTATTCTTTTCATAGACGAACTATATGAGAATTTGAAAGCATTAAGTCTACGTAAGTGCCGGTGTACGTTGATCTTTATAATTAATCCTTGTATATTTTTTGTTCCTGCTTTGGCTATTAAATTACGTACCATAATATATAGATGCATCTAGATTTTAAACTGAGTACTAGTGCTAAGATATATTAGTGTCAAAAATAATGCTTCGTTCTTTTTCTTCTTCTTTTTTTTAAAAAAATATTCTTGTAATGTTTGTGTTGTTCAATTAATATTATATTTCTTAATTTCAAGTATCGTAAGAGATTTGAAATCAAGTCATCATGCATGTAATTTAACTTTTCTTTATTATTATCACATCGTTAGGGGGTGGAATTGGTAATCAGAAAAAATATAATGAATTTTTTATATGAAAAAAATACTTGGAGTATTAGCATACCAGCAAACGCTACATTCACCTATGAAAAAAAAGTGCACAAGAATGGCTAGCTAAAAGAAAAAATTTCATCTATTTCATCTATTTTGCGGTTAGAGCCAAATTAAACTGATTTGATAGTTAAATCGAATTAATTTGTATTTTTCCATGGATGTAAAAGAGAATTGGGGAAAATAGATGCAACTCAGAGAAGAGAAGAAGCTTTAAAGGATTATAAAATATTAGATAGATTGGGTGACGTCATGACGTGAGGTTTTCTGTTTCACAGTAGACCATGTTCATACCATCTATTATATAGATAGACTGGGTGACGTGAGGTTTTTTGTTTCACAGTAAACCATGTTCTTACCATCTATTATATAGATAAGTGATCCGAATGGATTGTTTTAAATTTGTAATGTTTTACTGAATAGCGACAAGGGTCACTACTACAAAATATCATGATTGTACACGGATAAATCACCCAGAGCTACACGGATTTCCAATAGTGTAGGATGTTAGGGTGTAGAAAAGGGTCATCTTTTGCAAACGGATATTTATCCGTGTGCAATTATCAACAATCTACACGGATTTCTAATTAAAAGCCGTGTAGAAATCCAACTAGAGCTACACGGTTTTTTAATAGAAAATCCGTGTAGGAATATCAACATTCCTACACGGATATTTAGTTAAAATCCGTGTAGCTCTCCTAAACAGAATATTAAATAAATAAACCGGATTCAGTAACCTTCCTACACGGATTTTTAAGTAAAAATCCGTGTAGGAAACAATTATACACGGATTTTTACTTAAAAATCCGTGTAGGAATGTTTCTGAACCGGTTTTTTTTTTTTTTTTTTTTTTTTTTTAAGCTAGCCTCCACTTTTGCTAGCCAATAATATATATTTCAGATTGAATATATATAGTTTTTTGCAAAAATAAATACAGAACCTTTTGCAAAAATAAATAGAGAGCATTTTGTATATACATATAACCTTTTGCAACACATATATATACATAGCTTTTTATACATGCAATCCTTTTGATCCAACATATGACATATACCTCTCAAGATCCTATACAATGTTTGTATAAAAATTATGTGCTCACCACTTAGTAACCATGTGATCAAGTTTTGAGCCATATTTCGATAAGTTGGGCTCATGTTGCCAAAACTCATGGCTATGATCTACTCTAGCATGAAATTTCATACATACTAAGTTGTATTAGATCCAACATATCAAAAAAGAGGTTTTTGCATGTGATCCATGACATGATGGCTCTTGGTTAAAGATCTCCAACAATAGTGCATCTCCTATGGAAAAAAAAAAAACAAGGATCAATATTTGTGCATACATACATACATCATAGAGAATAAAAATTCTCAATTAAAATTGATACATAAAATTAATTGAATCTGTATGACTTTTATATAAACCACTGAAAATCAATTTCGTAAGAAAAAAATTACTGCATCTTAAATGAATTTACGAAGGGAGGGTGACGAAGAGGATAGTAACCAACCAAGACGAAGAAGACAGTAACCAACCAAAACTCTACACAACCAAAAAGAAAAATAAAAGAGAAATAAGCAATAATAATTACACATTTCCTAAATAAGCAATAAGCAATAATAAGTAACAGAAAATTAGAGAAAGAAAAAAAATATATATACAAATTATCTAACCTTGGCAAGATAGAGAGGAGAAAATAAGAACTTCAAATATCTCAGATTCCAGTTGTGCTATGAGCTGAAATCAGACCAATATTTTAATACAGAGATAGAGAGAGTATTATAGAATCAAAACGGCGTTGGAGGGAAAAGACCTTTTTATATAACCCAAACCCTAAAACTACCTTTCTACACGGATTTTTCACTATAAATCCGTGTAGCTCTCTTTCTAGCATTTCTACACTGTTATTTAAATAATAATCCGTGTACAATAACCCCTTCCTACACGGATATTTTAATAAAAATCCGTGTAGCTCTCTAGCATTTCTACACTGTTATTTAAACAATAATCCGTGTACAATAACCCTTTCCTACACGGATTTTTTAATAAAAATCCGTGTAGCTCTCTCACCATTCCTACACGGATATTTAACTAAATATCCGTGTAGGAAATGTAAACTTCAAACGGCTTTTTTGAAACAATGTTTTTCAATGAAATATCCGTGTGGGATTCTTAGAGATATCATTGATCATTGGAAAAATCCTATTTGGTACACGGTTTTACATAAAACTGAGAAAATCCGTGTACAACCACAGTGTAGGAAGTGCCATTCTGTAGTAGTGGGTGTACGTACTGTGTACAACTTTTGACACTTGGCTATTTTTTTATTTTTTTGACTAAAGTAAAGGATGGGAGTATGTGATTAACCTAAAAATTTGATTGTTATGGAAATTTAAAAGTAGATATTAAAAAAAGAAGTATTTCTCTTGTAAATATTAGTTGGTTTATTATTATTTTAGTTTAAAATTATATAAGTTTAAATTATTTATTTTAAGTAATTCAGCACAAATGTGATTGTTATTATATTAATGTCATATTATTTGAATCAGTACAACAATATCCTCTTTTATATTTTAATACAGAGAATAATGTTATTATCAGCTAGGTCATCAGAGCTTTTGATAGTAAAATAAAATACATTATGGTTATAATACTTGTATTATATTAAATTAGTGGATTATTCAAGTGTAATATTTTATCTTAACATAATTTTCTTGACAATTTTTTTTTTATCAATTTTTTCTATATTATTAGTACAAAATAAGGTTCTGCTAACAAAATATGAGTTTACAATCCGATTCGGCCAATTCTGGTCAATTCATCCGATTCCGATTCAACAGTCAAGTGACTGATTCCAATTTCGATTCCAATTCTGATTTTCAAAATCATGGAACTAATTACTTCTCTAAACTAGAAGTACCACAAAAAAAATATCAATTTTTCTCTAATGAGTTACTGTACCGACGACAGTAGTTCCATTTCTTAATCACAGAGTAGAGTAGTGCATCTGAGAGCAAGGCAGAGGGAGACAAGTGGAGATCTGCATTTGGAAACAGGTATAGTGGATCCAGATCAAATAGTAATTCTCAGAGAGGTCGTCGGTACAGTAACTCATTAGAGAATGGGGATGCGGGTACCAGATCTGGATCCGCGAGCCGTCGTACACAGTAAT
This sequence comes from Carex cristatella, assembly GCA_024447775.1. Lineage (NCBI taxonomy): Eukaryota > Viridiplantae > Streptophyta > Magnoliopsida > Poales > Cyperaceae > Carex > Carex cristatella. The sequence continues at coordinate 6,146,913 of JAJHPF010000026.1, read as the reverse complement.
TCCACTTGTCTCCCTCTGCCTTGCTCTCAGATGCACTACTCTACTCTGTGATTAAGAAATGGAATGTGAGCAGTTATTTGCATGTGTAGGCATGAAAATAAAAACCGATATCGGCAAACTTTTTACCGTATTCTGAACTGCCTCTGACTAGCTTGCTGCGGCATCACAGTTGAGGGAGAATTGGTTTAGCGAAGGAAAGTGAAAAGACCGGGGGAACGTGAAGAGGTGCGCGCACATAGCGAGGAGTGTTGTTGAATCGTACATGGTTTCTGTGAAAATGAATCATATTTCTCTTTTATTGTGTGCACATTCCAATCAGTAAATAGAGAAGAATTAATTCTTCTTCATTTTTATTCCAATTAACAAAGTTCAATTGAAAATTATCTCTATTTAATTCCATTGAATTGAAATCAATTGAACTCCATTAACTGTACTGTTCCGATCGAAACCGCTCAATATATAACCTACTATTGGACCACAAAAAAATTTCAACTGAACATCATATGAAAATAAATTAAACATTAATTTCATAGGTCATTTCATACACATGCTTAACGATTCAATTAAAATTTTCTCAATGGCTTTGGTATTTTGGCCAGGTAAGCTTTGAAGCATCTTTTAAATTTGCTCATTGCCTTCTCAATTTCTCTTTCTCGCACAATTTCTTGCACAGCCCCCATATAAGAGTGCTATGGTCATAACATCAGGCTGATGCCCTTTACAAATCATGTTATGAAATTGTTAATTTTTGAGTAATTTGCAGCTTGATATGAAACAAATGAGCTGACCTATAATACCAGCATGCTTCATTGAACTGGCTTATCGTACCTAAGTTGTGATCTTTGATAATTTGCAGCTTTGAAATGGGAATAGAAAGGATTCATCCAACACTGTTTGAAATGACTAAGAAGAAGCCCCTGCACACAAAAATCATCCTTTTTAATTTTTACAGGTGATTATTGAGATGACAAACAGAGGTGCTGGCTACTGTTTCGACTGCATTGGCTTAGCATCACTAATGAGCGATGAATTCAAAAGCTCTCGTGAGATTATTTTAACAAACATCTGGTACCAAACAGTGGGATGCCACAACAACTTTATTTATGAAACCTAAAGATACAAAGAGTAGGTACCAAACAGCTGGTACCGTTTTTGTTTGAAAATTAGATCTTATGTGTACATGAGAGCTGTTTGATTGTATTTCACAACTACAAGCAGTATGGTATGATGATGGTACAACCATTGTACCAGTTTGGTATGATTTTATATGCACTTTTGAGGGGTGTAATTACGTTACCGGTAGTAGATGTTAAATGCCATTCCTATTTTTTTCCTCTTTCTTTTTTTTTTTTTAACATTTTTCAATTTATGAACAAATTACAAGTAGTTGTTCCCACAAATAAACTAAGACCAATGAACAAGAATCGAGTTTTTGTCCAAGTAATTATTGGATGATTGAATTTGCAAAATTAATATTGGTTTGGTTTGTACCAGTCGGGACTGGTACGCAAATATCAGGAAATTAGTCAAAATTTGGACGATGTGAAAATTGAAGTCGATTTAATTAGGCCTTGATTTGAATTGACAGATTGAATGAGTACAAACGGGCCCCCTGAACAGTGGAAGAAAACAAAAAAGGTAAGGCGGGGACCGGAATAAAGAGAGGAACAAGTCAGGAATCGGGCCTAATTCAAATCAAGGGAGAAAAGGGAATTTGGATTGGGTTGAGGAAAGAAACAGGTAAAAATGAAGATGGGCCAGAAATTGGGGCGAAGGAAAGAAGAATTTTAGTTCCCTCTTCTTAGCACGACACGGTGGGAACGTTTAGAAAAATTAAAATAGATGGCAATTAATAGAAGTAGCTTTAAGTAGAAAAATTAAAAATTAAATTCATCACATTCTGTAATTGGGATATGAAAACATGAATGCAAAGTTATTAATTTAACTAGCTTTACTCTTCTCCTTCTCACACTATTATTAATTATCATTTTCACAAAATTTGTTCCAAATTATCTGAACTCCGTTTCCATTTCGTTGTGTGTTGTTACATCTTGGATATTTTATATCCTTTCTCTTTTTAAATATGATTTATCATTGATTACTTGAGTAGCTTTTTATTGATTTGAGAAATAAATAGGAATTGATTACTTCAGTAGCTTTTCATTTTTCTTATCAAGTCATTAAAGATTTTTCTGAGCTATGAACAACTGTTATCAAATTTTATCAAGATGATGTTTGTTTGTTTGAAATATATAGTAAATGTTCAATATTTTTTTAATTATGGATGTGTAATATTGTATGTTTAAAATGACTAGCAAATACGAATACTAGCCAATTATAAATAAAATATTAAAATAATAGAAATCATACACGGTTCTTAAAAATAAACCGTGTACAAATAGTAACATACGCAGTTTGTTTACATAAACCGTGTATGGTTACACATAATAATACAAGATTCCAGCAAACAAATCGTGTATGTTAATTCTATATAGATGTCACAGTTCCGCAACCGTGTACAATGTATCAACTGTTTCATACATAATGCGTGCGGATACGGTTGCGAAATCGCGTGTCATTATTATTTTTACCGTGTATAGTCGTCTTTTATGTAGTAGTGATACAATCATAAAGAATTCAAGTAAATTGGAGCTTTTGATTTTTAAGAGGGGGTCAAATTTATTTTAGAAAGAGCAAAATTTTGAGGACATGCATATCGTGTACAGAATTCAAAATCGATAAAAGCAGCTTTTCTTCCTTTTTCTGTTGTGCTGAGTTGTTGTGTGTACCGTTATGTGTGTCCGACACTTCGTATTTTTAAAATAATCTTGCCAAGCTAGATACACTTATATATCTTTGTGTATCTTACTTGGCCCATGCATTCAACTGATGAAGGAGAAGAGTGTATAGTTGTTTTAAAAATTTCTGTCAATGTCAACGTTTGCCGTCATTTAAAACTTGATAGAGACAAATCTTAGAGATGCATACATGCATGATTACTGTGGTGGGGAACAACAGTGCGTATTGTGACAATATTTCTAGTGAACTACAAGTTATTAATATATTTATTATATTTTATTAATTACTAGCTTCTTCCAGTTTACTCCTCCAACCAATATGATTTTTTTTATAAAGTTAGAGGTCAAGCCACCCAACTATTTAATATCTCTGTTATTATTACAAAAAAAATTTCTCATGTGAGTTTCTAATCCATAACCTCTCATATAGAGACCATGTGTCTTTGCCACTAAATCAAAGACTAGTTCTCTCCAACCAACATGATTAAAGTCAATTTTTATTAATTGTTCAATTCATTCATGTGCACTTTAATAAAACAGATGAAGAAACCTCTGACATCTATGAAAAATATGTGAACAACTATTGTAACTGAAGTATGCTTTGAATTCAAACGGACAGGATTATAACTAATTTTGTACTTTCTACACATATGACTACCTAAAATAATTTATATAAAATCAGACAGTGATTAATAGCTCAGATTAATTGAACATGAGACTTGGATCTTCTCTGATAAAAAAGCCTCCTCATTTCTCTAAAATTTAAGGTGGTTATATTAGGAGTACTAATTTTGTAGTGTGTCCCGTAGAGGAATAATGATAACTGAATGACTTGCATCATATATTGGTAATTCTATCTTTCCCGCTTAATCATTCTCAATTCTGTCCTCCGAATAAAAAAGCATTAATCACGCTAAACGACAAAAAAAACGCGTTAGTCGCACAAAAAAGATGCGGACCATAAAACTGTCCGATAGTATTCATTCGGAACACACATGTATTCATTCTAAAACAAAAAATATTCAACTAATTTCTGTACATTAAGACAAAAAATGGACACATCACTCATCATCTTTTACACGTTTTAGAGGTGGGTGGTTTTTTCTCCGTTCAATCTAACCAATATTTCTTGACGATCTGTAAGGAATTTTTCAAATCTAAAACCACGAACGTCTTCTAAATAATTTTCTCTTTCACATGAGATCCATGATGACATACTTTCGAGTTGTCGGTTGCACAAGTATTCATCCTCGTCGTGCAAGTATTCATACATAATACATCAAGTATTTATCCTTAGGATCTGCCTAGCTGTCCTGCTAATAAATTCCTATGCTTGTAATACTCTTGATACATATTTACACTTACACGGCGAGGATGAATACTTGCTCAATGAGAGATGAATACTTGCATAACAAGGACGAATACTTGTGCAACCGACAACTAAAAACGTGTAAAAGATGGGTGAGTGATGTGTCCAGTTTTTTTTAAAATACTTGATATCTTATTATGAATACTTGATGTATTACAGATGAATACTTGCGTGCGACAGTTGTAAAATCTTTCAAATATTAGGCAGAACCTAAATATTAAGTGGTCTCCCAGTTAGTTAGTAGTTACTCATATAGTTATTGACTAGGGGGACAAAATTGGGGATTGATTAAATGGACAGTTAGGCAGATCCTAAGAATGAATACTTACACAATGAGGATGAATATTTGATGTATTATGTATGAATATATACTTGCATGACGAGGATGAATACTTGTGCAACCGACATCTCGAAAGTATGTCATCATGGATCTCATTTGAAAGAGAATATTATGTAGAATACATCCGTGGTTTTAGATTTGCAAAATTCCTTACAGATCGTTAGAAATATTATTTAGATTGAACGGAGAAAAAAAAATCACCTCTAAAAACGTGTAAAAGATGATGAGTGATGTGTCCAGTTTTTTTGTCTTAATATTTAGACCTCAGTTGAATACTTTTGTGTATTATGATGAATACATTTGTGTTACAAATGAATACTATATATGAGACGATGATTTTATGGTCCGCATCTTTTTTGCGCGATTAATGTGTTTTCTTAGTTGTTTACGCTTTTTTTGTCATTTAGCGTGATTAACAGTTTTTATCCGGGGACGTTTCACGGGGATAGTTAGGCGGACCCTATATAAAAATAAGGGGAAGCATGCGTAGTTAATGCATCAACATTTTTTCGGCCCCAAACTTTCTTATGCTTAATCCAGCCATTATATGGGATTAAATGTCCTCCATAGCTTAATTAATTTATTAAGCCATTATATGGGATTAATTTATTAAGCCAAATCTCCCTCCTTAACTGATTTGTCTCATTTACAGATCCTTGACCATTTTTTCATGAATAATAATAATATTAATTATAAAGACAAGCTACTTAGAATCTCCTTTATAATAATAATTTTATAAAAGGCAAGCTCATAAGAGTCTCCTTTATCTTTATCACTTTAAAGGGTTCATAGGTGAGCTCAAGTATTAATGATTTTTTTTACTCAAACTATGTCAGTCCGTGTCTTAAACGTGTCAAAAAGTGACATATCTTGGTTAGAATATTATCATTATATTTTTTGTTTAACTTGTTGAGAACAAGATTAAAATATTTTTCTGCATCAAATAAGTTAATATTACTTCCTAAAAAGAAAGTTAATATTAAGAAGTTATAAATATATATATATATAGAGTAGAACTAGGGTACTCCTAAGTTCACCCAACCTCTTGTGAACTTGACTCTAAAATATTTCGAATCGACTTTAAACGATGAATCCAGACCATTGAAATCCTTCTACCTAATTATTGATGCGTCTACATGTGAAAATTTTAAAGTTTCAAATTAATTTAATATAGAGTGAAGTGGTCAAAGGAGTCCAAAAAATGAATGCATTAAAATTAATTTATAAACCTTAATCTTTTGACCACTTGACTATATATTAAATTAATTCGAAATTTTAAAATTTTCACATATAGACGCATCACTCATTAGGTAGAAGGGTTTCAACGGTTTGGATTCAGTGTTTAAAGTCGATTCGATATATTTTAGAGTCAAGTTCACAAGAGGCTTTGGTGAACTTAGGAGCACCCTAGTTCTACTCTATATATATATATATATATATATATTATAGATATTTCAAATAAGTTAAACCTATAAAAATGTTAATAATGACATATTCATTTATACTGCATGCTCACATGCATCAAACATTTGATGAAATAGTTTATCTTGAGTGAAGTTGTATCAGCAAAATAAAAGAAAAAAAAAACTCTTTAACCATCATTTTAATTTGAATTAGCTGATTAATCAATTCACCTACATGCGTATACATATATTTTGTTATTATTTAACAAAGAAATATGAGTGTAGTTTTATATAAAAATTATAAAGTTATACCAAGGCAGAAGAATGAATTTCCCTATGAATTTGACAAAGGTATTATTTTTTTTTGTACTATTTCGATCATAGCTAGCTACAATATCGGAAAAATATATAAAATTCTTAAGCCCCCTTTACAGCTTAAACTTTTTTCACAAACAAGTATAAGATTCATTGAGCCTTCTTTTGTCTTTTATCATTTTTTATTTGTTTCTTCTCAACAGTTGACACAAATTTCTCGTTAAATAACAATTGCATTATTTATTTCTTTAAAGAGTTACTTGTTGTCTCCCCCTTCTTTAGAGATGAATCTAATTTCATATACATACATGATAACTCTTGTGCAGAACAACGGTCCGTATCGTGTCAAACACGTGAAAGTGACTTTAATTAATTACATATACATACATGATTAAAGTCGCTTCTTATTGCTCCAATTAATTAATCGAGTTGACACTTCAATTAATTAGTAGTTTGTCTTCAAGCATGTGCATCAATTAATTAATAAACTAATTACCCATGTTCTTTTCAAGAAATAATAAATAATTTTAAAAAGTAACTGTCATAATGAAAAAGGGTAAGTAAGATACTTATATTACTAGCCTAGCTGGCATGAAATATTCCTAAGAAATGAAAAAGGGAAAGTAAGATATATACTTGAATTCAAGTCTGTGTCGATTTCTTTTTTCTTTGGCTGATTTCCTTCATTTACAGCTTCTTACAGTTTTTCTTTTTTCATTACTTGATGTCTCCCTTCTTCTTTAGAGACTAATCTTACATATACATTTGTAGTGAACTACAAGTTATGAATATTAAATTATCTAATATGGTTTTTAACGTACGGTAGCAGTTTGCTTTCCAGCCTGCTTGCCTATATAATGATCAGACCATCTAATAGGCACTATATCTAATAATATCCTCTTACACTGGTGCACATAAATAATTTAAAAAGAGAGAAAACAAGAGAGTGAAATGGCTGAGGCAGTTGTGAGTGTGCTGGGCAAGCTTGCTGTTGTCATAGCAAACGAAGCACAGTTCTTGGGTGGGGTTGGTAAGAAAGTCGAACGGGTGCAGCGTGAGCTAATCCGAATCAAGAGCTGCCTGATAGATGCTGATTCAAAACGGAAGGGAGATGAGAGAGTGCAGAACTGGCTTAATGAGCTCCGCGATGTGGCCTACCGTATCGAGGACACAACCGACACCTTCTTTCTCAAAGTTGAAGGTCACAGCCAAAAACATCCCAAATTTTTGAAAAAACTCAAGATGGTGTGCAACAAGCCCAAACAACTATATTTCCGCCACAAACTTGGCAATGAGCTCGATGATATTCAAAATCTACTCGAAGAGATCTCCAAGAGCAGGCTTACCTACGGGATCAGAGACCTGCCAGTGGAAGACAAGAGCATGGGAGAGGCAGTCAAAATGCCTCTTCGGAGACCTACTTATTCTGAAGTAGACGAAAATGAAGTCGTAGGCATGCAGGCTGACAAGAACAACATTCTGGAGCTGCTACACCCTAAGAAAACACCTCGACGAGCTGTCATAACCATCGTGGGTGCCGGTGGTCTAGGAAAGACTACCCTTGCATGTATGGTATACAAAAGGCAAGTGCAAATTATTTTTCTTGAACTATGTTTTAATGATATAAATAATTACAACAATAATAATAAGAGTTGATGGAATAGCAATTATCAACTACTACTACTGTTATATAATACGATTTTGAAGATTTAACAGTGATCTTAACTGCACAATTGCTCAATATATAATATTGAGATCTTAGTAAAACATGGTTGCAACTATCACTATTGTTTAAAAAACTTTGGTAGAAATCAACATAATAATATATCTTCTTTCTTGTATAACCAGTGCCAAGGCAGATTTCGACTATCATATAATGTTGTCAGTCTCTCAACAGTTCAGCCTAACTGATCTCTTGAGAAAGATGATCAGCAAGTACAACAAAGTTTTTCTACAAGAGAACCAAGATGTGGGTGATTTAGCAAATGAGCTCAAAAGATTTTTAAGTAGCAGAAGATATTTGATCATTCTAGATGATGTGTGGAAAGATGATTTGTGGAATCAATTAAAAGATGTATTACCTGATCTCAAGAACAGTAGCCGTATCCTGATAACTAGCAGGTTTGTTGAAGTTGCTAGATTTGCTGACTCCCAAATTCCTCCATATGAACTCAAGTTCTTAGATGATAGGGAAAGCCTTAATCTCCTCCTCAAAAAGGCTCTCCCTTATCAAGAACCTGATGAAGAATGCCCTAACAATCTCCTTGACATTGCACACAAACTATCAAAGAAATGTAAGGGGTTACCTTTGGCTTTGATAGTATTAGGTGGTATCCTTTCAACCAAAGAACAATCCTACCCTGCGTGGGAACGGGTGTTGCAAACAATGGATTGGCACTCAAACGGCAGTGATTGCATGCAAATCTTAGCAATGAGCTATGAAGATATGCCTTATTATCTCAAGGCATGCTTTCAATACCTTGCATCTTTCCCAGAAGACTATGAGATTTCTGCAAAACGTGTGATCAGAATGTGGGTAGCAGAGGGGTTCATACCATTGGAGGGCAAGACAACAATAGAGATAATGGCTGAGGATTGCCTTGAGGAACTTGCAAAAAGGTTATATTTTTTTTTTCCAGGCAACTATACATTATTGCAACTATGTTTTAGAGTTCCTTGTACGGCGAATTGCAATATCAGATAATTTTAATAATACGAGTCCATTTCACCAATCTAAAGAGGGGATGCACATTTAAGAAATCCCATGATCTCTTATTATTTTAAGGATGAAAAAACTTGAATTAACTTACTAGATTTTCAAATATTTCATAGTATTTTAGAGGTTCACAAGATTGAGTTGAATTATTTCCTAATTCTTATCCGCAATATTACTTTGATGTAACTGGAAGTATATATTTATTGGCACTTTCAACGAATGATGTTCACAGGGGGTCGTATATATTTATTTATTGTTAATTGCCAATCAATTTTCTACACCCCATCAAATATTTTCCTACAAGCATTCTATTTTAAACCATATAAAAAATGGACGTCTTGCGACCTTGAGTTTTAATAGTATGTAAACATTAAAATTATTAATCTTTTTTGTATAAATTATTGCAACTATATATTCTAATTTTGACTTAAACCTTCTACCAATTACATGTTCTTATTTTTTTTTTAAATAGATCAGTAACAAAATCTTCTTTTTTAAAAAAAATAGGTATTTTTCACTTGTGTTAAAAAAACATAGTAGACACGATTTCATACTAAAACATAGCTCTAGGAAATTGAGGGTGCAAAATTATAATTTTGCGTGAGGGATTAGGATTTAAAAAATATGTAGTTTATATTTTTTTTTTAATTGATGCTATTCAAAATTCATGTTCTTCTTTAATAAGTAGGTTTTTCAAGAAAACTTTGTACGTACCAAGCGCATGTTCTCAAATATTTTTTTGTAAATAAACTAAACAAAAGCCTTTTCCAATTACGTATCTCTGATTTGTGTTGCAAAAAAAATCAAAGTTTGATGTTTTGGTGATTGAGGGATCAAAATTATAATTTTGCGTAAGGGATTATGATTTTAAAATTTTTTGATTTTAAAAAATTATAATTTTTTTGAATTTTTTAATATTTTTTAAAAAATTATATTTTTTAATATTATAATTTTGCGTAAGGGATTATGATTATAATGTTGCAAAAGTTTGACGTATCTCTGAATTTTTTAATATAAAAATATTTCTCTTAAAATCTATAGAAAAATTTACAAAACCTTTATTTTTAGAATTACGTACAAATTCTATTAATTGCTTATTTTAGTTTTGGTGTACTTTCAGTATTTCCTGACTTGTTTATAAACCAAAATTAATTCAGGAGTATGGTTCAAGTACTAAGCCGATATGTGAATGGTTTGATCAAGCGCTTCAAAGTACATGATATTCTCCGCGAATTGGCAATGCGTGAAGCCGAGCATGAAAACTTTGTCATGGTTTTCTCACATGCATCAAATGACACAAAGCCCAACAGAATAATCCGACGAGCATCGCTTCAAGACGAAGAGAAGAATTCACAATTCATCAGATATGTCGGTCCAAATACCCGTTCTTTATTATGGTTTCAGTCTGAAGAAATTGAAATACCCTTAGATTGCTCTAATTTTAGGCTACTTAAAGTTCTAGAAATGGAGAGTAGAAGAGGGGACAGATTAACATTAAAATCAATAGATGTATTGATTCACCTCAAATACTTGGGGCTTAGAAATTGTGAAATTGACCTCTCCTCAGGTAATTTTCATCGTATGAGGAGTCTGGAAACTTTGGATGTGCGAGAGTGTGGGGGTAATAAGCAGCCATGTGATGACTTTTGGTCAATTGGGACATTGAGGCATGTCCGTGGTTTTCTTGAAACACCATTACCGAAAGGTATTGATCTAAACCATCTAGAAACCCTGAAGTGGGTAATAGTTGAGGGAGCATGTGATTGGAAGTTGCCGAACCTGCGTAAATTAGGTATTCGAAATATATCTGACGAATGGGTTTCAATAACCAATCTACTTCAAACGTTGCCTCTTCTGGTCTACCTATGGATTCGTGGAAGTGAACTCCCGATGGAGATTGTTTACCCAAAAGCACTCGCAAATTATCAGAATTTGCAATCCTTATACTTGCATGGAAAATGGCCTGAGAATGTCAACGTAGAGGCTAGGTTGCTTCCACCACACCTCGTTAAACTCACTCTTAAGTGGACCCACCTTAATCATAATCCAATGCCGGAGCTTGGAAAGTTGAATGGCCTCAAAAAACTTCTCTTGGAATTTTTTTTTACTTTCGATTGGGAGGGTCCAATAAACTGTCCAGAAGGATTCCCAGCCCTACAACACTTGGCAATGCATGATAGAGACATGACGGATTTGACGGTGGAAGAGGGGGTCATGCCAAACCTTACATACCTCCGAGTACATACCAACACTGAGGTGCTCCTGCCTCCTGAGCTACAGCACGTGAGAGTTGAAAGACGGGGGTAATTGAATTATCTATCACCGTGACCACTTACTTTCTCATTTCACTTTTTTTTTTGTGAGAAAAACGTGTATTATTAGTATTTTTTTTTTTTGGGCAAGTGGTAATATCTATCACCGTGACCATTATAATTTGTATTTTGTTTTATCTACTATTATTCATTTCATAGACAAACTATATGAGAATTTGAAAGCATTAAGTCTACGTAAGTGCTGGTGTACGTTGATCTTTATAATTAATCCTTGTATATTTTTTGTTCCTGCTTTGGCTATTAAATTGCGTACCATAATATATAGATGCATCTAGATTTTAAACTGAGTACTAGTGCTAAGATATATTAGTGTAAAAAATAATGCTTCGTTCTTTTTCTTCTTCTTTTTAAAAAAAAAAAATTTCTTGTAATGTTTGTGTTGTTCAATTAATATTATATTTCTTAATTTCAAGTATCGTAAGAGATTTGAAATCAAGTCATCATGCAATTTAACTTTTCTTTATTATTATCACATCGTTAGGGGGTGGAATTGGTAATCAGAAAAAATATAATGAATTATTTATATGAAAAAAATACTTGGAGCATTAGCATACCAGCAAACGCTACATTCACCTATGAAAAAAAAGTGCACAAGAATGGCTAAAAGAAAAAATTTCATCTATTTCATCTATTTTGCGGTTAGAGCCAATTTAAACTGGTTTGATAGTTAAATCGAATTAATTTGTATTTTTCCATGGATGTAAAAGAGAATTGTGGAAAATAGATGCAACTCAGAGAAGAGAAGAAGCTTTAAATAAGGATTATAAAATATTAGATAGATTGGGTGACGTGAGGTTTTCTGCTTCACAGTAGACCATGTTCATACCATCTATGATATAGATAAGTGATCCGAATGGATTGTTTTAAATTTGTAATGTTTTACTGAATAGCGACAGGGGTGTACTACAACTTTTGACACTCGGCTATTTTTTTTTTGGATAAAGTAAAGAATGGGAGTATGTGATTAAACTAAAAATTTAAAAGTAGATATTAAGAAAAGAAGCATTTCTCTTGTAAATATTAGTTAGTTTATTATTATTTTAATTTAAAATTATATAAGATTTATTTCTTTTAAGTAATTCAGTACAAATGTGATTGTTATCATATTAATGTCATTATTATTTGAATCAGTGCAACAATATCCTCTTTTATATTTTAATACAGAGAATAATGTTACTATCAGCCAGGTCGTCAGAGCTTTTGACAGTAAAATAAAATACATTCTGGTTATAATACTTGTATTATATTATATTACTAGATTATTTGAGTGTAATATTTTATCTTAACATAATTTTTTTTACAAATTATTTTTTTATCATTTTTTTCTATATTATTAGTACAAAATAAGGTTCTACTAACAAAATATGAGTTTCCAATCCGATTCGGCCGATTCTTGCCAATTTATCCGATCCCGATTCAACAATCAAGTAACTGATTCCGATTCCGATTTTAAATTTCAAAACCATGGAACTAATTACTTCTAAGTACATCAAAAAGATACATATGGATCACCAAACTAGAACTACCACAAAAAATTATCAATTTGTCTCTCTACTACGTACTTGGGTGGGGTCGGAGGAAGCCTATTGGGAGTACGACAGCTCGCGGATCCTGATCTGGTACCTGCATCCCCATTCTCTAATGAGTCACTGTACCGACGACCTCTCTGAGAACTACTATTTGATCTGGATTCACTATACCCGTTTCCAAATGCAGATCTCCACTTGTCTCCCTCTGCCTTGCTCTCAGATGCACTACTCTGTGATTAAGAAAAATTGAATGTGAGCAGTTATTTGCATGTGTGTAGGCATGAAAATACAAACTGATATCGACAAACTTTACACCATATTCTGAACTGCCGTCTGACCAGCTTGCTGCGGCAGCACAGTTGAGGGAGATTGGGTTAGCGAAGGACAGTGAAAAGACAGGGGAAATGCAAAGAGGTGCACGCGCATAGCGCCGATTTTTTTATTAATAGAAAAATAATTAAATAAATATCGTGATTAAGGAATGTTTCCGAATTTTTACGAAAAGAGGGAAAACCGTTATCCAAAATCACGGCCAATGGACGTTATTCAAAATCACGGCCGGATTAGCACATAATTATTAGCGAATTGTTAACGGATGGAGGGATAAACGTGGGCCGTTAACTAAAACAATGGCCAAGTTAGGCCGTTATTTAAGACAACGGCCAAGGGTTCGATTCGTCATTGTTGGAAAGGGAGAAAGGACTCCATTATTTTTTTCTTTTTCTTTTCGTTTTTGTTTCTTTACAGGAGAAAGAGAGGAGACCCCAATATAAGGTGAGGTGTTTAACCAGTATGTGCCACGTGCCCATAAGTGCCACGGTGGTCATGTTTTTTATTTTGTTAATTTTTTGCATTTTCTCATAACTATCCTTTAAGTTTACAAATTTTGTAAATTAGTCCAATTACTTAAAAGAATATTAAAAATATTAACAGGTATTAATTTTCTATTATATCTATTTCGTGTAAATTTCGAATTTCGTAAATTCGTTTCGATGTATCTCATTATACGAACTTTATCTCAGTTAAATAGATTTCTAGACAATCAATTTATCATATTTAACTTTAGTTTCACTTAATTATTTTACTCATATGTATTCAAACGTTTAGTACATTACTTTCAGATACTAATTTTATATACGCATTTTGTATAGTGTTACATTCTTCCCCTCTAAAAAAAAAAATTTCGTCCTCGAAATTTAAACCAATATGTATACTTTAAACAATATCATCAGTAGATTAAAATCACTACGCTTCCACAGCGCTACTGTAATATGATTACTATATATAAACAAAAATAAAGTTATGGTCTCGTGATATCAAGGTTATTCATTTCTTCTTTGGTGATCAGTCAAAAAAGAAATGATATACCTTTCAATTTATAAATCAGTAATCAAAACTGATGGCTAGTCAGTTTTGTCAAAATCTCTGTACTTCAGTAAAAATAAGCAGTTCACTTATAACAGTTTATCTCAACTATAGTAGCGAAAGGTATATCATTTTTTATAAGTGAACCGCTTATTTTTTACCGAAGTACGTAGATTTTGACAAAACCGACCGTGTTATAGTCTCGAAATTTTTAAAAATAATTAACTAACTAATTAATAAATAATTAACTAACTAATTAACTAATTAACAAATAATATAGGAAATGAAAATTTAAAACTTGGATGCAAATCAATTTTTGTTTTATCTGTTCCTCGTTTACTTTCCGTCAAATTTAAATTCACAGTCTCTGAGTTATATCAAACTATGAATGTTTTGTTTCCTTTCGACAATCCCAACCGTCCATCAGTTTTGATTACTGATTTATAAATTAAAAGGTATATCATTTCTTTTTTGACTGATCACCAAAGAAGAAATGAATAACCTTGATATCACGAGACCATAACTTTATTTTTGTTTATATATAGTAATCATATTACAGTAGCGCTGCGGAAGCGTAGTGATTTTAATCTACTGATGATATTGTTTAAAGTATACATATTGGTTTAAATTTCGAGGACGAAATTTTTTTTTAGAGGGGAAGAATGTAATACTATACAAAATGCGTATAGAAAATTAGTATCTGAAAGTAATGTACTAAACGTTTGAATGCATACGAGTAAAATAATTAAGTGAAACTAAAGTTAAATATGATAAATTGATTGTCTAGAAATTTATTTAACTGAGATAAAGTTCGTATAATGAGATATATCGAAACGAATTTCTGAAATTCAGAATTTACACGAAATAGATATAATAGAAAATTAATACCTGTTAATATTTTTAATATTCTTTTAAGTAATTGGACTAATTTACAAAATTTGTAAACTTAAAGGATAGTTATGAGAAAATGCAAAAAATTAACAAAATAAAAAACATGACCACCGTGGCACTTATGGGCACGTGGCACATACTGGTTAAACACCTCACCTTATATTGGGGTCTCCTCTCTTTCTCCTGTAAAGAAACAAAAACGAAAAGAAAAAGAAAAAAATAGTGGGAGTCCTTTCTCTCTTTCCAACAGTGACGAATCGAACCCTTGGCCCGCGTTGTCTTAAATAACGGCCTAACTTGGCCGTTGTTTTAGTTAACGGCCCACGTTTATCCCTCCAATTCGCTAATAATTCTGTGCTAATCCGACCGTGATTTTGAATAACGTCCATTGGCCGTGATTTTGGATAACGGTTTTCTCCCTTTTCGCAAAAATTCGGAAACATTCCTTAATCACGATATTTATTTAATTATTTTCCTATTAATAAAAAAATCGGCGCATAGCGAGGAGTGTTGTTGAACCGTACATGGTTTCTGTGAAAATGAATCATGTTTAAATATTTATAACAATCATACACTGTTGAATACGCTTCAAACGTGATTGAATTGATGCAATTGTACAAAGTTCCTTTTTTATAAACCGTGTTTAAATGTTGGTACCTTTCGTACGCAGATTCTATTTTAATTGATTGTGTGTGTATGTTGGAGCTCATTTTCGCACGTGCATTTCCTTCATTAACACTTTTTTTTATTGGAAATTGCTCGGATGATTGACCTTTTTTGTAGTAGTGAACGTCATTAAGTCAATTATTGATGAGTCACCGTCCGATTAAATTCGTAAGAACTACAACTAAATTACATATCTAAACTAATCTATAAACTAAATTAATTAAATTATTTAAGCTATCTAATTAAACTAAACTACAATTATTTTACAACTACATTATCTAAACTAATCTACAAACTATCTAAAATAAAAAAAAAAAAAAAATTACCTTGCTATCTAAACTAATATACAAATTATCTAAGCTATCTAAACTACAACTAAATTACAACTATATTACATATCTAAACTAATCTACAAATTATCTAAGCTATCTAAATTCTAAACTATAAATTTAAAATAAATAAATAAAAAAATTCACCTTGCTGCTGTGGGGCCCTCCTGGGTGTGGGGTGGGGTAAAATCTGGTGCGCAAGGCCTTTATAGCATCAATACTGGGGTGCGCGATACCATTGTGCGGATCCGACTTGGGTGCGCAAGATCATTGTGCAGACCACTCCGATGCACGAAACGCTTGTGCGGACCCAACCAGGCAGGTGCACGAAACCATTGTGCGGGGGTGGTATTTTTTTACGAAACCAGCACCGGGTGGTTTTTAATTTAAAACCACCCGGTGCGCCAGATCATTGTGCAGACCACTCCGATGAGCGAAACGCTTGTGCGGACCCAACCAGGCAGGTGCGCGAAACAATTGTGCGGGGTGGTATTTTTTTACGAAACCAGCACCGGGTGGTTTTTAATTTAAAACGAATCTTGATAGTGGTAAAAAAAAAATTTCGGGCAAATTTGACAGATAAATTAATAATGGTTCAAAAAATAAAATAAAATTTGATATCTATAATAAAATATTTATTTTTATATACATTAGTACTTTCAACTACGTTCATAATAGAATTTGTGTATCTTACGGAAACAAAATAATTCAGTAATCTGAAAGCCAAGGTATGCATTCTAAATTGCACAAAAGATAAGATAAATGTACAGATAACATGGAGAGAATATTTCATCGGCTACTTTAGATCCTTCATGTGGCAATAGATCCTTTGGTATGAACAATCTTACGCTGCTTAGAATTTCAATCTTTAGACAAATAGAATAATGCATTTCGTAGTTGCGAGATGAACTGATAGCAAGTCCTCTGATTACAGGTGGGATTTTCTACCTCCTCTGATTCAGTGTAGCCAGTGTAAACACAGCAAAATTCTCCCCAGATTTTTGCCTTGATTTGCTAAACCTGTTGTAGGATCAGTTTCTATGGACCTCTCTAGAGCCAAATTAGACTCCGGGCATGGGTTCTTAACAGAAGAAGGCTGTTGATAATGGTGAACCCGGTGCACACACTTCCTCTCAATAGCCAAAAATCCCCACAACATGCAGAAAGGGGATGCACCGAGTGCATAGGTATAGGACAAAGGGAGTTTAAAGAAGTCAACAAAATAAACGATAACTGGAACCCCTGCACTAAATAAAGAATGAGAGGCAGATTGAGTGTTTTCAAAAAAATTTACAAGTCAGAGTTACCGGGAAGAATGAATGAAAAAAAAATATCTCATCAACAACAAATTTATTAAGGAAATACCACAAGAAAAGCAGGAGCAGCAAAACTAGAAGATCTAAACACTATAACTAGCAAACAATAAAAAATTATCAGTTTACTAAAAACTTGTGCACTTCTGTCATTTCATCGAACACCTTGTGTGCACGTAATCAAACACCAGTATACAACTAAAAAAACTAAAAAAGCACATAATCAAACACCGGTATACAACTAAAAAAACTAAAAAAATGTACAACAAGGAACTCTCAAACCAGTAAAAAATTGTAAACACGGTAAAAAATGCATGATGTCGGTTAAGAGCAACCATGCACTTTTCCAGGTATTTCATTGAACACCTTGTGTGCACGTAAGTCATGAACAATTAGATTAAACAAAATCACACACAAGAACTCAAGAATACCAAGAATAGAGACTGGAGGGGCGTTGGTGTCGGATCGAGGGGGAGGCCTTAGGAGCGGGTTCGATCGAGAACTGGGGTTCGTCTGACGCATTCAGCGTCGGCCTTGGGCGTGTAGCTCGTCGAGCAGTGCGCTCTCTCCATTTGAGAGTAAGAGGTTCGCGAAGTGTACGAAGCGCCGGAAAGGAGGTGGGCTGGTGGTGTCGCACGACTGGAGGAGGGCGAGAGAGAAAATGAGGAGAGATGGGAAGTGGAAACGCGAAAGGTTATATTCCTATTTTACCCTTTCGATAAATTTTTCCGTTAAATTTAACGGAGAATTTGACTCCTTACAAAATGTATGGACCGTTTGATCAATTAGAAATGAACGGTCCAAAATAAAACGAATTCACAGAAGCATTTGCCTTAAAAATAATTGAGGTTATTCTGATTTTAAGAGTACTTATGCTATTGTGAGGTCAGGGTCACATTTGAGAACATTGCAAAGGAAACGAATGTCTTATGAAAGCTTACATGTCTGATCGAAACACACACTAAATAGAGTTCAATTGATTTCAATTTAATAGAGTTCAATAGAGATGAATTTCAATTGAACTTTGTTGATCGAAATAAAAATAAAAAAGAATTGAATTCTTCTCAAAAAATTTATTGGAAAGTATATGTAATACAAGATAAATGATTTCATTTGATTAAAATGACACCTGTACCCTTAAAACTTATGGTTAGTAATTACATGATGATTCTCTCATATTAGCACAAAAGGATATTAATTCGATACCGAACCATCAAATTAATATCCTTTTTTGCTAATATGAGAGAATCATCATGTAATTTGTATTATAATGGATACTTTGTTAAAATTAATTATCTTACTGTGTAATTTGTATTATTATAGGTGTTTTGTTAATTATTTCACATGTGTGATGTTTTTTTTCTCTTACTTCTCTCTCTTTGGTTAATAGTGACACAAAGTCATGGTGCAATGTACATAAAAGTATACATGATAGAGCTGATTGCTTTTCTGAAAATTAAAAATTAGTTATCAAAACATTGAAAGTTATAATCACTCTTATATTTTTTTTCTTCTAAAAATTAAATATATTTAGTGCTTATGTACATAAAAGTATGCTTGAGAGTAATGAATTCTTAAAATATACCCCATAAAAAAGGTCGTCCATAAAGCGAGCGAAACTGAATGCCATAAATCCAGATGAAAATAAGTGAACCTTAACTTTCACATCTCCAAATTATTGTGTCATGCTTTTCATTTCTATGGAGGCATGTCATGATCATTAAAAACTATAAGAATTAATAGATGCACAATTCAATATAAGAGATGGTCAATATCCTTTTTAAAAATCTTAATGCATTGAATTTCACTTTAACTTCCATACAGCTTGTAAAGAATATAAAGATGCATTTATTTTGATTTTTACAGATCTTTTTAACAACATAACAACATAACTTCTAGGGATTTATCCGGGTAATTAAAAAATGAAAAGAAATCAAGACCAATTAGAAAATCGAGTACATAACAATCAAATAGGGGACTTTAAAAAGTTTCCGAAAAGAATGGGGAAAGAGAAGGAAACGTAGATTCTGTGAGATAGAGAGCGCTGGAGAGGTGTCGACGAATACTTGTCTAAATAAATAAAAAAATAAAAATAAAAGATGCATTGAATAATAAAAAAGACAAACTATTTGATCAAAGGATTGATATTTAATTTGAAATTTAATCACATCGTTGATGAATCAGAACATCTACATATTTAATACAATATAAGTGATTCTACTATTTTAATTTGTTGTAACTCGTAACTAAATTAATCACTGTACTCAAGCTTGTTTCTTATTTTTTTTTCTTTTATTTCCCTAAAGAAAGAGAGATTATAATTTAGTCCTGCATTCAAATCTCAGACTACTTAATGGAGCCAATGAGCAAATATTACACGCATGAGGCCTTTATTTAATTTAAGGCCGTGAGGAAGAACAT
The DNA here is from genome assembly GCA_024447775.1 of Carex cristatella. Taxonomy (NCBI): domain Eukaryota; kingdom Viridiplantae; phylum Streptophyta; class Magnoliopsida; order Poales; family Cyperaceae; genus Carex; species Carex cristatella. Next base: position 6,127,125 of record JAJHPF010000026.1, on the reverse strand, counting down.
ATTTAATTACTTAATCTCAGACTACATATTTAATTTAAGGCCTTTATTACACGCATGAGGCAAATATAAGGCTGAAATTTATAGCAATTACGTCGTCATTCTCATCGCCATTAAATCCATGTGGACTCATGGTCTATATCTCCTTACTGTTAACTTCCCATCTATAATAACAAGATAAAAGAAGGAAAAAAAAAAACAGGGAAGAAAAAAAATTCCTATTTGTTTGCAAGTTCACTCAAGCAATTATTCAAAAAGGAAGAACATGTATAAATAATAAGTATCTTGAAGACACAGATTCCATTTAATCATTCTATGGTGGAGCCTACATCCAAGCAATATTGGGTTAACACACCACATATTTCTTCAAATAGGGAGAACTATACACGTCGTTAGTTACCAATTTTTTATAATCCAAGATAGTAAAATTGTCATATCCTACTTTGAATCTAGAAAACGTTATTAAACAGTTTTAAAGCAATTATTTTTTTTCTGAACCATTGACAAACTACTAATGCCATTAATAATGAGAAGCCAAATGGTATTTATCTCCATCCAAATCATTTTAGAAATTCCATCTTCACAATTTTATTATCATTTTATTATCAACCTATAAAAGACCAAACTTTCTCAAACAGACACCCCAAAATATATATATAAAAAAAAAAAAAAAAAAACAATACAACCAAAACAAAGCACAACACCTCTAATTTGTTTCTTTGTCGATGGTCCAAGTTCAAGCCGAAACATGCTGCGGGTGCTTGCCTGGGTTTGTCTCTAGTGGCTGACAGAAGCGGTGCTTATGGCTGTCACATCTATGTCACCACTTTTATTTCCCTTTGTTTGGTGTATCGTCGGGCAACAGTGTGAAAAAGGCATATATGGATAATGTTATATACCTGATTTTAGGTTAGGTTTATACTGGCATTGGCTATATAGCACTACAATATTCACAAACGTCTTTCTCTAAATGTGAGTGAAAAATATAATATTCATTAATTCTTAATTTCTTTTGTAAATTTACAAATTTACTCCAGAAATCAGGGTAATGTATCAGTATATCTGGTGTATATTCTAATTATTTTAATTTTATGATGTTCTTGTGGAAAATAAATTAATAAGAATCAACATATTAGTGACATAGAGGAAGGTTTCACGATTCAGGACTCAGATTTTAAAACTAAATATAAATGGCCAAACAATACACAAGACATGCAATAAGAGCATCTCCAATTCAACAATTAAAATGAATTGCTAAATAACTTTTAACCGTTAAATAGAAATTAAACCCCTTTTAATTTGTAAGACGCTGCATTCATGAAACAAGAATTAATTTCTTTATATCTACATCAGCCAATAGGAGTAAAGCATTTGATGGGAAGAGAGAGAGAGATTTGGACAGTAGCCAAAACCAATAAGAAAGAGAGAGAGTGTCAGCATGTCAAAAGAAATGGTTTGCTTTAAAAGAAAATTTGCTAATTTACAAACTCTCTCACAACCCAGCCAAAAAACAATTGCCACATCAAATTACAAACAAGAAAACAATAATCATTGGAGATGCTCTAAGTACCATATACCAATTATTGTTACTTTAAACTATTTATGAAAAAATATATATACTCACAGATGACCTCCCTCTTCTGTGGAGACCCGCTAAACCCATTTCTCCTCCTTGGCATTTGCGGAACAATAGCCTTTGTTGGCATGTGGATGCACAACACTGCTGCAGCGCCCATGATGATCCCAGTTACCACCGGAATCCTCCAGCAACTGCATGATGGGTCCCATGTGTCAGGCAACAACACAGACATGTAGGGGTAGGCTAGAAATGAAATCCAATCGGAGTCTTTTGAATTTCAACTCCACAAAAAAGACTTTTTTTTTTACCACTGGCTCACCACGCCTATCACGACCATCTATCCTCTCGCATACTCTTTGACTGTGTCATAAAAAATAGATTAATGAATATATATGCAATATCAGCAGATTAACAAGAAATCAAATTGGCAGGTGTCCAATACTTTCTTGTACAAGTAGTTAGACCCAATGCCGGTTCCACACCTTACTGATGAAGTGCAGGAATCTTACTAATTATGAGCACTAGATGGTTACGATCCTTGTTGGCTTTCTAGTGAGATATTGTACAGTAAAATACTGAAATTGTACGTTTTCTGGCCAATGCAAATTGGTCAATATTTATATTGTCTTTGTGCATTTTTTGGTTTCAGTGATGAAAAAGTTGCAACGCACAAAACAGGAACCAGAAGATGCTTGCCTGGTTCAGCAATAATTGGTTATGTGTTGCCTCGAAAGATTTGTCTTGTGCACAAACATAACTAAATGATCGTTATCTTAACTTCCTGTCTGTCCAAAATTAATGGACCAAAACCTTTTAATTACAATTTACAAATTGCAAATAAAAAAATTGCCATAAAAATAAATTTTCGTATAATGATTTTTGTAAGAGCATTGGTAACAGCTCGAGTTGGATTGGATGTGTTCCGGATTGACGGTTTGTCAATAATAACTGACGAGGGATCAAGTTTTGTTAAGAGATTGGAATTGAGTAAAACAGTTTTCTAACTACGGTTACCGATCAATACCAGTGCTTTGTGTGCATTCTCATATGGATGTTCCATTTTCTGGTAAATCAAAGCTTGTTTAGTAGGGGTGAAAACGGAGTGGATACGGAGCGGATAGTGGTAAAACCATATCCATATCCATATTTCAATGAGCGGATACGAATATGGATACGGATAGTAAACGGATATTAAAATGTAAAACCAAATCCACCTTAAACGGATACGGATACGGAGCAGACAATCTATGGATACGGATTCGAATACGGATACAAACGAATAATTGTCGGATAATTGAACTTTAAGATATAAATACTAATTAACAAAATTCAAATATGAAAATGAATAATTTATGTTAGTTTATTTAAGTTTATAATTTAGATCTATGGAAAAATTAAATTAAAACAAAAATCATAATTGGATAGTTTATTTAAATTTCTTTATTTCTTTATTCAATCAGCGGTCCAAATCTAAACTCTAAATTGCATTATAATATTGTTTAATTTATTTGGGCTAAGGAGCAGCCCAATGCCCAGCGCCCAATGCCCCACAGCCTAGCATATAGAATTCTGGTTTATTCTTCATATGTCCCACAACTTCAAAAGAAACAATTTGATTGCGCTGGAACCTCTATAAAACAAGCTGGGGAGGCTGACCATTGAATTGGACGGGTCCGACTCAGATAATGAGTAATGGATTCGGGTCCGGAAATCTTTTAATAGGTTTTGAATAATTTTAATTTTAAAACACTGTTCGAATGTATGCGGATATCCAATCCGTTTAAACATTTCTGTCCGAATCCGTATCCGGATACTGTTACAACTTTCTAAATATTATCCGGATCCGTATCCAGATTATCTATATCCGTTTAAATCCGAATTCGGATTAAAGTGCATTCGGAGCGGATATCCACCCAGATAATCCGGCTCCGTTTACACCCCTATTGTTCAGTCATCATTGGTTGTTGGATATTTTCTTGATTTATCCTTCATATGTAAATTGAATGAATGTGTTCTTAACTTGGTGATATATATTTTCTTTATTATCTACTTTTTTAGGATGGGTTATTTTTCTGTTCTCTTTTGTTAATTGGAGGCCATAACATATTCATTGCTGGAGCCAGGGAGCCCGGATAAAAAAAATATATATATTCATCTTGTGAAAAAAGTACAAACATATATACTTTGAAAAATTATTTGTATCTTGCAAGAAAAAATAGAACAGAAATATTTCTTAAATGACTGCAATTCTGTAACCGTCAGTTCTGATACCAGCACTGTAGCAGTAGTGTACCTGACAGACATAAACACAGAGAAGTGGAGCACCAGTAAGTTTTTTTTAACAAAAAAATAACTCGGGCACTCAATTTTGTAAAAATGTAATTATTCTGAAGACTGTTGCGAGGCCTTAATGAAGGCTTTTTATGCACAATGTCAAATGGTGTTTTATCTCTAGCTGATGAGCATGAGGCCACCAAAGTCAGTCCGCAGACAGTTTCGCCTTCTTCTTCGATGAAGGCTGAGATGCTCATTTCAAAGGGGTAAGAACCTAGTTGAGGCTGCCTCCTTTTAAAAGAGAAACAGAGGGGACTAATGCAAAATTTTAAAAGGGGATAAAATTGTCAATTTAATTTTTAATCATTATTAATCTGTAATTTTTAGTACAAAAATCAGAAATGGACATATTAATAAAATCAATGAGTTTAGATGGGGATATAACTAATTTTTAAGTTTGAATGGGGAAATATCTAATTAAACAAGTTATGATGGGCATATATCTAAATTTCTCTAAAAAGAAAGCAAACAATAAAACAAAATATAACTTAATTAGTAAATATATTAATTTCAAGTATGTAAGAATACAAATAAGTGGTTTCTTAATTACCAGTATTGATCCATAGAGTGAAAGTAAAAAACCGGAAATTACAGAAGTTGATCCATAAAATACCAGTAAATATCAGTATGTGGATCCTAGCCCCCAGCCTATTACTTCTGACAAGAAAGAAATCAGCCTACTTGACTACTTCCATAAGAAAACATGAATCTAGATTAACATTACAATACAAGTACTTCTAACTTACAGTATTGCTTCACTCTGAAACACATTGATGTGGTTTGAAGCTGTACCGGAGCCCTGAATCTAGCACTTGGATGGCCGTTTCTTCCTACATGTATCATTGTTCTCTCCATGAACTGTTGGTAGGGGTGCAAACGAGTCGGATATTATCCAACAGTATCCGGACCCGTATCCAGATTTTTTGGATTCGGATAATCGGATACGGATAATTTGCAGATACGGATACGGATACGGATACGGATATGAAATATGCGGATACAGATACGGATTCGGGTTCAATCTCAGAAGCGGATGCGGATACGGATACGGATACAGATAATTATCCGTATCCGCATAAGTTATAATTTTCGGATATCCGTTTTTATGCTTCCTGTCATTCAACTTTTCGGTTTGATTTGAATATTAAAAAGAATTAAAAGGAGACATATAGCTGTCACTCTAGCACCGCTTCTTTTGCCAATGAATGAGAGGCTTTGCTTTATTTATTTTAAGAATGGAGGCATTAATCTGTACTCGGCTTTGACATGGTCAATCAAAAATGAAAAGAAAATATAAGGATATGATAATGGTGTCCAACCCACAATTTCTAGAAAAATCTCTACTGCTTTGAAGAGATGGAATCGTACAAATGTTGCCTCTTCTGGTCTCCCTATCGATTCATGGTGATAATCTCCCGATGGAGATTGTTTACCCAAAAGCACTCCCAAATTATCAGAATTTGCAATCTTTATACTTGGTTGGAAAATGGCCTGAGAATGTCAACTTAGAGGCTAGGCTGCTTCCACAACATCTCGTTAAACTCACTCTTTGGAATACCAGCCTTAATCATAATCCAATGCCGGAGCTTGGAAAGTTGAATGGCCTCAAAAAACTTTGCTTGGACAGATTTTTGACTTTCTCTTGGGAGGGTCCAATAAACTGTCCAGAAGGATTCCCAGCCCTACAATACTTGGAAGTGTCTAATAGAGGCATCAAGGATTTGACGGTGGAAGAGGGAGCCATGCCAAACCTTACATACCTCCATGTACTTGAAGATACCGAGGTACACCTACCAACTGAGCTACAGCACGTGACAGTTGAAAAATGGTAATTAATATTCTTGATTTGGTTAAGTGGTAATATCTATCACAGTGACCACTTACTTTTTCATTTCACTTTTTTTTGTTATTTTTTTTGGAAAAACGTGTATTATTAGTAATATAGATGGTGCAGCATATGTGTATATTATTCTTTTTTTTTTTTTTGTACACATGGAAAGTAAACCACAAGTACGTACATGTTCTATTATAATTTGCTTTTTGTTTTCTGTACTATTATTCTTTTCGTAGACGAACTATATGAGAATTTAATAGCATTAATTTGTACGTGCTAGTGTTGATCTTTATACTTAATTCTTGTATATTTTTTGTTCCTGCTTTGGCTAACAGATTACGTACAATAATATATAGATGCATCTAGATTTTAAAATGAGTACTAGTGCTAAGATATGTAAATGTAAAAAATAATGATTCGTTCTTTTATTTTTTTTAAAAAAAAATTCTTTGTAATGTTTGTGTTGTTCAATTAATATTATATTTCTTAATTTCAAGAACCATAATAGAATTGTAATCAAGCCATAATATTATATTTCTTAATTTCTTAATTTAAAATGAGTACTAGTACTATATACTCTATTTTTTGCTCCACACTGTCCCTCCTATCTTCTCTCTGTTTTGCCCCAAGTCCGCCCCCCTCCTCTGTTTTAGTTACTTCTGTAGGTATGTAATATTTAATTACTATTATGTATTTCTTTATATTCATTTCCATCTAATATATCACTCATATCTATTACTCCCACTGCATAAAATATCACACTTTTCTTTTAATTATATAGATTTATTATATCTTGTATTACAACATATGTACACTATTTTATCAAACACCTCTCGTACGGTCAAAACAATGCCAAGTTTATAATAGAGATGAAATTAAGGTGTTGTTGCTTTGCAAGAGACGCTGTAAGGATGCTTCTGTTATTTCCTCTGCATCTCTCTCTCTCTGTTTCTTAATGGAACAAAAGAGATGATGAGTGTGTGAATTCCAGTGCCTATTCACAGCAGCAAATCAGAACGAGGCACATCTTTAATGACAGTGATGCATCATGCACGCAAAGCCTGCATTCATCTCCTTCCCCTTCAAAATCAGTAAAGCCGGGTAACACCTTGTATCTGTTGTTATTGTTGTTTTTGGAGAGTGGAAGAGAGAAACAATAATAGAATAGAGGTAAATGTAACACTGTAATAGGCGGGATCCCTTATGCTTTTCAGAATATTAGAGTATTTATTTAGCTCGTCCTTCATTGGGAAAACAGTTTTTTGACACCTCACCGATCTGTGGGTTCTCTGGGAGGGATCCCTTCTGCTTTTTGCAATTCGCAAAGGTTTAATTAGTAATCTGAACCTTTTATTTTTTTTCACGAATCTCAAAGCACTTGTTTATAAAGACCTGACCGAGGTGTACATTAATGGCAAGGTTTCTCCATTCAATCAAACACTCTTGTTTGTACCATTAAAATAGAGACATGTTATATCAACAAGTATTTTTACACATTGGATGAACATTAATTAATTATTTTCAAATTTAATTGATGCCATTATTGATTTAAAAAAAAACAACTGATAGTACGTATGACCAAAACATGAAAAATCAGCAATACATATATGCCATAGTGATGTACAAAAAAAAGAGCTCTGGTCTCTGCTTGTATGCCGACATTTTTATTCATACCCAAAAAAAAAAAATATTAATATTAATACCCAGGTCCCCAAACTATTTTTATCCATGCCCAAACCGCCCCCCCATGGGGCGGTTTACCCCCCCACCAACCCGCCCCCCAGTGGGGCGGTTTACCCCCCCTCAACCCGCCCCCCCAAGGGGCGGTTTACTAAAATAATTTTTTTTTTTTAATGCGATTATGTTTATAATTTATGTATTTTGTAATATTATGTATTTTTTTATATTTTTAATACGATGAATTTTATAATTTGTAACTAGTTTAAAACATAAGTGAATAAAATAATCAAATAACGTCTAATCAACATAAAATATAGAAACGAAAACAAAGTGAATAAAATCAGCAAATAACGTCTAATCAACATACAATATATAAAATTACTGCGTCAGGTCTACAATATGAAATATAAAAAACTAGCGACGAGGAGGACCGGACAGTGACAGTCTGGGAGCCGGCCCGCACACCCTCGGCGGCTGCACACGGGTCCTTTGTCGCTGCACACACATCCTTTGTGGCTGTGGAGGATCCTCGTTATGAGTCAGATCCACATGCATGTCCTCCTCATCATCAGAATCATCCATATGCATGTCCTCCTGCATTGTGCCCAGAGGGGCGGTCTACTTTTTTTTTTTTAGGATTTGAATTTTCAATCTAAATAATGAATGTATTTGTTTGAAATTATAGATATGAAATTAATGACTAAACATAATATGAAATTAAAAGAAAGGAGAAGTAACATCTCTGATCAGTAATCTATTAGTACCTCCTCATGGCAAGTGCTTTCATTTGGTCGACTAGATCGTCGCTTTTGATTCACAACCTTTATGTGTTCATTGGCACATTCCTTTATTATTTTCTTTATGCACATACAAAACATTACAATAGCAAACAAAAATGTTCAATCTTACTTACTTATGTCCTCAAATTGTTTTTCAAGATCTTAAAATATATATTTTTTTTCAATCTTACTTAATAACATTATTTAAAAAAATATATATCATTAATTACTTAAAAAAATTGCATTAAAATAATTGTAACATGAAAGACTACTGTTTTATTGTATGTATATATTATATATAGATTCAATATTGTAACATGAAAGACTTTGTAGCATAATGGTTAGAGTGTGTGACTCTCACCCAAGGGACGCGGGTTCAAGCCCCAGTGGTGACAAAAAATGGGCTGGAAGCATCATTTTTTTTAAAAACTTTAAACGGCCATAACTTTTGCTAGGAAAGTCGGATTGACGCGTATGACGTCAATTCGGAAAGGGGAGGAGGAGACGGTCGCCACCGTCACCCGGGGGGTAACCCCCGGTATCCGAAAAATCAGAATCGCCAAAAAACGTCGTTTAGTGCCTCAAAAATTAAGTTTAAGATTTTTAGTGTCTCAACTGAATTTTTTTATGTTGAAAAATACTTTTCAGCACCGAGAAATGTATCAGCAGCAAGTGCAATTGCCACAGGAGAAGTCTTATACAAGCATTATGTCTTCCGGTTTGATTTCAAGGACTGGAAGGTACATGCTCTAGCAAACCAAATTTATGAATTTAATTTTGTCTTCCGGTTTGCCAGACTGTCACTGTCCGGTACTCCTCGTCGTCGTCGCTAGTTTTTTATATTTCATATTGTAGACCTGACGCAGTATTTTTATATTTCCGTTTCTATATTGTATGTTGATTAGACGTTATTTGCTGATTTTATTAACTTTGTTTTCGTTTCTATATTTTATGTTGATTAGACGTTATTTGATTATTTTGTTCACTTATGTTTTAAACTAGTTACAAATTATAAAATCCATCGTATTAAAAATATAAAAAAATACATAATATTACAAAATACATAAATTATAAACATCATCTCATTAAAAAAAAAAAAAAAAATTATTTTAGTAAACCGCCCCCTGGGGGGGCGGGTTGAGGGGGGGGTAAACCGCCCCACTCGGGGGCGGGTTAGTGGGGGGGTAAACCGCCCCATGGTGGGGCGGTTTGGGCATGGATAAAAATAGTTTGGGGACCTGGGTATTAATATTAATATTTTTTTTTTTTGGGTATTAAAAAAAATGACGGGCTTGTATGCATAGTGATGTTGAAATACATTTTTGGGACTAAAACATTTGACCATGCTTTGAAGATCAAAACATTATTTAGAACTTAATTAGAAGATTGAGATGGCAACTAATTAATTCACAAGAAGAGGTTGTTTCAAATTCACAGTATAAAATATAGTAAATTAGCAAGTCTTTCCAAATTCACAAGAAAATTGTTAACAATTTCAGCTAGCAGAAGAGGGGGTGACTAGGTCCTTGGAAATGCTTCTCCGCTTAAATTCTCAAAAGCCCTATCGAAATTCACCAGTGAGTGGTATTATTGGACTGATCTTTTGGTGGGAAATGTTCTTCATTTTAGATAATGAAAGCACATGTCAGCCCTCTCTCTCTCCTTGATGATTGGAGATGATTTGGAGAATGATGATGCCAGTCTCTGCACCACAACTGATCCTAGAAAATAATTAACTACAAAAACCAATGAAGATTGCCAGGTTCCTGCACGTACGTACAACTTGTAGATTTTAATTTGATTTTCTAAAGTAACTAGCTACAAATTTGACATCAGATTTAGACGTCCAATTATTTTCAGCTATTGAATCCTATTGCTCTCTGTTAGTATTAGTAACTACAAATTTTCAGCTATTGTTGTTCTTAAAAGCTTGGCATATATAGTCATATATATAGCTGCCGTGTGTCCATAACCTCTACATTTATGACACTTGATTGTGTTTCTACAATCAGAATATTTGTGACCTTTAGATCAGAGACACCTAAAGCACCTAACAATGCACAGTTCTGCAAACCTCTTCACATAATTAAACATCTATACTTAATACTATAAACTGTTGCACTGAATGCCGAACAAACTAGCGATATTTTCCAAGTACGAGAAAATGAACTTCTCAAAAGCAATATGAACATGTAAAGCGCGTGGGATGCAACTGAAAATTTTCAAATTACTGATCCCAAGTAATGCTGGCACGAGCATAGATACAAACGTCAAAATATTTGTTTTCACATTTTCAGAACTGATCCCAAGTAACATCAAAACAAAAGAAAACAAGCATAGATATAATGCTGGCACGAGCGTTTTTTAAAAAAGCTTATAGACCGCATCAATTTTGATCTATAATTTTAATTTTTTGAAAATAATGTTGCCAAGTCCTTGTGAAATTGTAACAGTAGAGATAGAGAAATTTATGAATGATTTGTTTTATTCATTTCCTTGATGTAATTGTACAAGTATAGGAATGCTATATATAGAGATTCATTACAGTTTGTGTTAACTATGGTTTAGATTCTAAGTAGAGTTCTAACAACCACTAATCATGGTTTTAACTACCGTGATTTTTATTAATAACCAAAAAAAATATATATATATTATTAATAACCAGGTCCCCAAAAATTTTTTACCCGTACCCAAACCGCCCCGCCATTGGGCGGTTCACACCCCCCCCAACCCGCCCCCCAGTGGGGCGGTTTACCCCCCCCTCAACCCGCCCCCCCAGGGGGCGGTTTACTAAAATTAATTTTTTTTTTTTAATGCGATGATGTTTATAATTTATATATTTTGTAATATTATGTATTTGTTTATATTTTTAATACGATGGATTTTATAATTTGTAACTAGTTTAAAACATAAGTGAACAAAATAATCAAATAACGTCTAATCAACATAAAATATAGAAACGAAAACAAAGTTAATAAAATCAGCAAATAACGTCTAATCAACATACAATATAGAAACGGAAATATAAAAATACTACGTCAGGTCTACAATATGAAATATAAAAAACTAGCGACGACGACGATGAGGAGGACCGGACAGTGACAGTCTGGCAAACCGGAAGACAAAATTAAATTCATAAATTTAGTTTGCTAGAGCATGTACCTTTCAGTTCTTGAAATCAAACCGGAAGACATAATGCTTGTATAAGACTTCTCCTGTGGCAATTGCACTTGCTGCTGATACATTTCTCGGTGCTGAAAAGTATTTTTCAACATAAAAAAATTCAGTTGAGACACTAAAAATCTTAAACTTAATTTTTGAGGCACTAAACGACGTTTTTTGGCGATTCTGATTTGTCGGAATTGACGTCATACGCGTCAATCCGACTTTCCTAGCAAAAGTTATGGCCGTTTAAAGTTTTTGAAAAAAAAATGATGCTTCTAGCCCATTTTTTGTCACCACTGGGGCTTGAACCCGTGTCCCTTGGATGAGAGTCACACACTCTAACCAATATACTACAAAGTCTTTCATGTTACAATATTGAATCTATATATAATATATACATACAATAAAACAGTAGTCTTTTATGTTACAATTATTTTAATGCATTTTTTTAAGTAATTAATGATATATATATTTTTAAATAATGTTATTAAGTAAGATTGAAAAAAATATATTTTAAGATCTTGAAAAACAATTTGAGGACATAAGTAAGTAAGATTGAACATTTTTGTTTGCTATTGTAATGTTTTGTATGTGCATAAAGAAAATAATAAAGAAATGTGCCAATGAACACATAAATGTTGTGAATCAAAAGCGACGATCTAGTCGACCAAATGAAAACACTTGCCATGAGGAGGTACTAATAGATTACTGATCAGAGATGTTACTTCTCCTTTCTTTTAATTTCATATTATTTTTAGTCATTAATTTCATATCTGTAATTTCAAACAAATCCATTCATTATTTAGATTGAAAATTCAAATTCTAAAAAAAAAAAAAAAAAAAAAAAAGTAGACCGCCCCTCTGGGCACAATGCAGGAGGACATGCATATGGATGATTCTGATGACGAGGAGGACATGCATGTGGATCTGACTCATAACGAGGATCCTCCACAACCACAAAGGATGTGTGTGCAGCGACAAAGGACCTGTGTGCAGCCGCCGAGGGTGTGCGGGCCGGCTCCCAGACTGTCACTGTCCGGTCCTCCTCGTCGTCGTCGTCGCTAGTTTTTTATATTTCATATTGTAGACCTGACGTAGTATTTTTATATTTCCGTTTCTATATTGTATGTTGATTAGACGTTATTTGCTGATTTTATTCACTTTGTTTTCGTTTCTATATTTTATGTTGATTAGACGTTATTTGATTATTTTGTTCACTTATGTTTTAAACTAGTTACAAATTATAAAATCCATCGTATTAAAAATATAAACAAATACATAATATTACAAAATATATAAATTATAAACATCATCGCATTAAAAAAAAAAAATTAATTTTAGTAAACCGCCCCCTGGGGGGGCGGGTTGAGGGGGGGGTAAACCGCCCCACTGGGGGGCGGGTTGGGGGGGGTGTGAACCGCCCAATGGCGGGGCGGTTTGGGTACGGGTAAAAAATTTTTGGGGACCTGGTTATTAATAATATATATATATTTTTTTTGGTTATTAATAAAAATCACGGTTTTAACTATATCTCTAACTAATCCAGTAACAGCATTCCTAACTAATCATCTAACAACATTCCTAACTAACTTTGACTTGCGCCAACTTCCTTTGACTGAGCCTGTGTCTTGTACTCTTGAGCTGTTCATGAGAAATGCAAAAACAGAATTACAGTGACATCATATCTCTGCATTATGTTACCACTTATTGCTAACCGAAGCAGTTCGTGCTGATGTTCCTATTAACTTAATTTAGGGAACCGAAGAAATATAACAAATTTGAGAACTAGCATTTAGTTTAGTAGCTAAGGCACATGGTCTCTATATGAGAGATCATAGGTTTGAAATCCAAATGGAGAAAAATCATTTGTTATAATGACCAATGTATTAAATAGTTGGGTGACTTGACTTTCAACTTTACTCAAAAAAAAAAAATATATATATATATATATACCAAATCTACATACAAAACATATTTGATATTAGACTCAGATTATTAACTCCCTTTTTCATTTGTGTAATCACAAAAAGAAAAATACGAATTTGAACTCTAAACAAAAAAGACTAAAGCAGCTTCTGATCTTGTAAAAAGCATTGATGGGTGAGTGTCTTAGTGTAAAAGTGTTGCTATAAGGCTTAGTATCCTATCATAATTTCCTGTGAAGCATTAATTAATAAATCCTATCATTATTTCCTGTGAAGCTCCATAGATATATAAGAATTGCAAATCCTAAGATGATGTAAATGGATTTAATTACATCATTAAGACTTTAGAGCTGTAATATAACTATACTTGCATTAATTGTACAATCAATTAATACAGCCAATTTCTTAGAAAGGTTCTCTAGCCAATAAATCCAACGAGGAAAAAGTAAAGGGTAAAAGCCTCATGATCATCAGTGAAATTAATATACAATTAATTTTGAAATTAAATTTTAATAATCATTATCAACATATATAATATGTTATAAGAATATTTTGATTTTACTAAACTCATATTAATTTAATTTCTAGCAGCCCAATCTAATTAATTTGTACAGCCCATATTTTCTTAATTAATTAACTCTCTGCCCACATATATATATTTCCTTGATTAATTTTGAGTCCATATATACTAGCTCACTGCCAACCACGTATAATTCCCTGTGACCGGTTGCTCCTTAATTATCCTCTCTGTATATATGTACCCCTTTTGGGTTAATGCAGAGAATACGTGTTCCCTGAGAGCTAGGATGCGTACTTTTTGGCTTTCACTTTACCTCATGAGATGCTCAGATCAGGCTCAGAGGATTCGTTATATGTACTTTTTGGCTGGGACTCATAATGGATAAAGATAAGGGGGTAAATTATATTTGAATATCTACTAGCTAGAAGCCTAGCTTGATTTACCAATAATAAATATAAATATTGTAATAACAGGTGTACGGCATATATATATATATATAGCATTGAAGAACCTGAGCTCCTATCTAAACCTCTGTTTGTTTCGAGTGATATTTATTCCTGATGAACTGCAAGCGATTGATATTATTAAATAATTAATCATTTGTGTAATTTCTCTTATTGTTCAATGCATCCAGTGGGCATTTTAATTAACAAATTTGGTTGAGTACGAATATTAATTAATTCTTATTTTCAAAATTTGGTTGAGTAACAAATTTGTTTTTTTTTTTTTCATTTTACTTAATTTACCAGATTGTAAAAATTAAAGTAATTTAAAAAAATTCTTTCTAAAATTTTACGTACTTTGAAGTAAATTAATTTCTAAAAATATTATTAAACGGGAAATAAATCCTTGGTGGAGAGAAGCATCTCCCTCCTACTTGTTTGGCCCCAACTTTCTTTCTAGGGCAAACTGGTCCATATACCTCTTTGGCGCTACTTTTTTATGCCTCCTTAGGTCTAATTAAGTCATTCTTAATCCAACCAAACATAACCTGTTAATTTTTTTTTTTTGTAAAAAATAAGAATCCAGTTCTTATTTGTCAATTTTTTTTTTGTTAATAAAATAAGAATCCAGTCCTTATTGAATTAATAAAAGTTACATATCGGCTTGAAAAATGTAACTTTGAAAGTGGTTCAAAAAGCTTGAACCCTTGAAATAAAACATAGTAAAAACAAATGAAAATGCAACTGTAAAAATATAAATTTTTAATTAGACGCCCGGATTTAATTAAAACTGCTGGATCCTTATCATAAGTTCTTATGTCAAATATATTCTCCTTGTTGAT
This sequence comes from Carex cristatella, assembly GCA_024447775.1. Classification (NCBI taxonomy): domain Eukaryota; kingdom Viridiplantae; phylum Streptophyta; class Magnoliopsida; order Poales; family Cyperaceae; genus Carex; species Carex cristatella. The sequence goes on along the minus strand of JAJHPF010000026.1, from coordinate 6,112,027 downwards.
TTGTCTCCTTTACAATTCCTTAACATTTTTTCCACGAATAATAAAACTTTTATAAAGGTAAGCTTTAGAGTATCCTTTATCTTTTGTCGTTTTCACTTTATTTTTGTTCATTTAAAGATACTTGTTGTCTTCCATTAATTTGGTATAAAAAATTATCATTTGCACCTGGCACTTAGGTGAACCGAATTATTAATAAATTCATTGATTCAAATTGTGTCAAATTCAGTTTCTTCAACGTGTCAAAACATACCGTTTCTTAGACATTTCGTGTGTTATATGTGTGTCCGACACGTCGTATTTTAAAATAATCTTGCAAGGCTAGATACACTTATATATCTTTGTGTCTCTTACTTGGCCCATTCATTCAACTGAGGAAGCACAAGAGCATATAGTTTTTTTATTTTATTTCTGTCAATGTCACCGTTCGCAGTCATTTAAAATTTGATAGAGACAAATTAATCTTAGAGATGCATACATGCATGATTATTGTGGTGGGGAACAACGGTGCGTATTGTGATCCACACGCGAACGTGACAATATATCTAGTGAACTACAAGTTATTAATATATTTATTATATTTTATTAATTACTAGCTTCTTCCAGTTTACTCCTCCAACCATCATGATTAAATTCAATTTTTATTAATTGTTCAATTCATGTGCACTTTAATAAAACAGATGAAGAAACCTCTGACATTCTCCTTTAGTAAAATAATGCTTGTCTAATTAAAGTGCTGAACTTTGGTTGGTGTGTGAGATCCACTAATTAAAAGCCAGTAAGTATTGATGTTCATGATTTGCATTGCATTATATATGAAATTGTCCTAAATCATCATGGTATAAGTTGACCATAGTAATTAATGAGTTTTTTTAGCTCAATAAAAGATTAAGCAAGTCGCCGATGTATAAAAAAATAAAATCAAAGGTTATTATTGATATGATTGAATCATTATTATCTAATGAGGAAATGTTCTGAGAAAGAGTATTATTATAATTACAACCAGCAAATATTATCATTATATTTGGTTATAATCAAGATTAACTAAAAATGAAACATTCTTCTCTCTCATTTTATTTATAACATTATTTATTGAAGAAAAAAGTATCACTTATTATGTTCATTTTTTCAATACAATATATTTTTTACCGGATTGTCAAAAGTAATTTAAAATTTTTACACTAAATTTTTTAGACGGAATTAAAGCTCACCCTTAGTTTAAATTCTTTAGTACCCCACCCCCCTCCAATTTGTCTCCTTTTACATACAACTCCTTAACGTTTTTCTGAGAGCCTCATTTTGCCTTTTATCATTTTTTATTGGTTCCTTCTTTACAATTGCCAAAAATTGCTTAGATAATAGCAACTGGCGGATTCTTTATCCCATTAAAGGTTACAGTCTGTGTCCTCCCGTCTTTGGAAATGAATCTTACGAAAACATCGGTACTGTGTTCAATTCATCCCAAATTTTTGCAAAAACCTATTCTTACTAGTTTAATAAAGCCTATTCTTACTGTGTAGTGAACACAAACATCGGTACCCACACGCCAACGTGACATTTGTAGTGAACTACAAATTATGAATATTAAATTATTAATTACTAGTTTAATAAAGCCTATTCTTACTGTGTTCAATTCATCGAATCGTCACTTTAATTAATTACTAGTTTGTCTTGAAGCATATATGTGCGTCAATTAATTAATTAATAAACTAACCCATGTTCTTCTCAAGAAATAATAATAAACTAAACGAGTACAACAATTATCGAATATGGTTTTTAACGTACGTTAGCAGTTTGCTTTCCAGCCTGCTTGCCTATATAATGAGACCATCCAATGGACACTATATCTGATCTAATAGAATCCTCTTACACTGGTGCACATTAATTTCAAAAGAGAGAAAACAAGAGAGTGAAATGGCTGAGGCAGTTGTGAGTGTGCTGGGCAAGCTTGCTATTGTCATAGCAAACGAAGCACAGTTCTTGGGTGGGGTTGGTAAGAAAGTCGAACGGGTGCAGCGTGAGCTCATCCGAATCAAGAGCTGCCTGATAGATGCAGATTCAAAACGGAAGGGAGATGAGAGAGTGCAGAACTGGCTTAATGAGCTCCGCGATGTGGCCTATCGTATCGAGGACACAACCGACACCTTCTTTCTCAAAGTTGAAGGTCGTCGACAAAATAATGCCAGCATTTTGCAGAACCTCATCAAGAAGGTGTGCAACAAGCCCAAACAGCTGTATTTCCGCCACAAACTTGGCAATGAGCTCGATGACATTCAAAATCTAGTCGAAGAGATCTCCAAGAGCAGGCTTACCCACGGGATCAGAGACCTGCCAGTGGAAGAGAAGAGCAAGGGAGAGGTAGTCAAAATGCCTCTTCGGAGACCTACTTATTCTGAAGTAGACGAAAATGAAGTTGTTGGCATGCAGGCTGACAAGAACAACATTCTGGAGCTGCTGCGCCCTCAGAAAGCATCTCGACGGGCTGTCATAACCATCGTGGGTGCCGGTGGTCTAGGAAAGACTACCCTTGCATGTATGGTATACAGAAGGCAAGTGCAAATTTTTCTTTTTGAACTATGTTGTTAATGATATAAATAATTACAACAATAATAATAAGAGTTGATGCGAATAGGAATGATCAACTACTACTACTATTATATATTACGATTTTGAAGTACAATTGCTCAATATATAATACAGAGATCTTAGTAAAACATGGTTGCAACAATCACTATTGTTTAAAAACTTTGCTAGAAATCAATCTAATAATATATCTTCTTTGCTTGTCCAACCAGTGCAAAAGCATATTTCGACTATCATATAATGTTGTCAATCTCTCAACAGTTCAGTCTAACTGATCTCTTGAGAACGATGATCAACAAGGACAAAGATTCCATACCGGATCAGGATGATAACTATTATGTTGGCGAGCTCAAGAGAATTTTAAGTAGCAGAAGATATCTGATCATTCTAGATGATGTATGGACGGGTGATTTGTGGAATGAATTGAAAGAAGTATTGCCCGATGATAAGAACAGCAGTCGAATTTTGATGACAACTAGGCTTATCGATGTTGCGAAATCAGCTGACTCCAAAATAGCACCATATGAACTCAACTTGTTAAATGAAAGGGAAAGCCGAGATCTCCTCCTCAAAAGGCTCTCTTATCAAGAACCAAATGAAGAATGCCCTAACGATCTCCTTGTGCTTGCACACAAACTATCAAAGAAATGTAAGGGGTTACCTTTGGCTTTGATAGTATTAGGTGGTATCCTTGCAACCAAAGAACAATCCTACCCTTCCTGGGAAAGGGTGTTGCAAACAATGAATTGGCACTCAAACGGCAGTGATTGCATGCAAATCTTAGCAATGAGCTACGAAGATCTGTCTTATTATCTCAAGGCATGCTTTCAATACCTTGCTTCTTTCCCAGAAGACTCTGTGATTTCTGCAAAATGTTTGATCAGAATGTGGGTAGCAGAGGGGTTCATACCACTTGAGGACAAGATAACAGTAGAGATAACGGCTGAGGACTGCCTTGAAGAACTTGCAAAAAGGTTATTTTTTTTTTTTAGGCAACTATACAATATTATTGCAATATTTTTTGTCATAAATTAACTACTTTATAGAATGCATTTCAGGTTACACTTGATTTATATTCTAATTTTGATTTAAACCTTCTAGCAATTACATGTTCTTAATTTTTTTAAATAGATCAGTAACAAAAGTTTTTATTTTTATTTTTAAATTAGATATATTTCACTTGTGTTACAAAAAACATAGTAGACACGATTTGATAATAAACACAAGCTAATCCTCGAGGGTGTAAAATTATAATTTTGCGTGAGGGATTAGGATTTAAAAAATATATATAGTTTATATTTTTTTAATTAATGTTATTCCAAATTCATGTTCTTCTTTAATAAGCAGGTTCTTCAGAAAATCCTTGTACGTATATACCAAGCGCATGTTCTAATTTTTTTTTAAAATAAACTGAGCAAAAGCTTTTTAATTTCAATTAGGTATCTCTCACTTGTATTCCAAAAAAAATAAAAAGTAGATACGATTTGATACTAAAAACACGGCTCTAATAAAATCAAAATTTGATGTCTAGATGATGAGGGATCAAAATTATAATTTTGAGTGAGGGATTAGTATTTAAAAAAAAATTTGAACTTTTTAATATTAATCCAAATTTTTAACCAACATATATGTATATTAAAATATTTCTCTTAAAATCTAGAGAATAATTTACAAAACTTCTTATTTCTAGAATTCAAATACCATGAATTGCTTTTTTTTAATTTCGTTGTAGTTTAAGTATTTCCTGACTTGTTTATAAACCAAAATTAATTCAGGAGTATGATTCAAGTACTAAGCCGATCTGTAAATGGTTTGATCAAGCACTTCAAAGTACATGATATTCTCCGCGAATTGGCAATGCATGAAGCTGAGCATGAAAATTTTGTCACGGTTTTCTCACATGCATCAAATGACACAAAGCCCAACAGAATAATCCGACGAGCATCGCTTCAAGCCGAAGAGAAGAATTCACAATTCATCAGATATGTTGGTCCAAATACCCGTTCTTTATTAAGGTTTCAGTCTGAAAAAATTGAAATACCCTTAGATTGCTCTAATGTTAGGCTACTTAAAGTTCTACAAATAGTGGGTAGCAGAGACGACAAATTAACATTAAAATCATTAGATGGGTTGATTCACCTCAAATACTTGGAGCTTAGAAACTGGTCTATTGACCTCTCCTCATGTAATTTTCATTGTATGAGGAGTCTGGAAACTCTGGATGTGCAAAAGTGTTGGGATAATAACCAGCCATGTGATGACTTTTGGTCAATTGGGACATTGAGGCATGTCCGGGGTTGGTTTGGAAGACCATTACCGAAAGGTATTGATCTAAACCATCTACAAACCTGAAGTGGGTAAGAGTTGAGGGAGCATGTGATTGGAAGTTGGCCAACCTGCGTAAATTAGGCATTATTAATAGATCTGACGAATGGGTTTCAATAACCAATCTACTTCAAATGTTGCCCCTTCTGGTCTCCCTATGGATCGAGGTAGGTTTAGATTCTTGGATGGAAAATGTCCTCCCGATGGAGATTGTTTACCCAAAAGCACTCCCAAATTATCAGAATTTGCAATCCTTATACTTGGATGGAAAATGGTCTCAGAATGTCAATGTAGAGGCTATGTTGCTTCCACCACACCTCGTTAAACTCACTCTTTGGAGGACCTACCTTAATCATAATCCAATGCCGGAGCTTGGAAAGTTGAATGGCCTCAAAAAACTTCGCTTGCATTGTTTTTTGACTGACGATTGGGAGGGTCCAATAAACTGTCCAGAAGGATTCCCAGCCCTACAATACTTGCAAGTGTTTGATAGCGAAATAAAGGATTTGACGGTGGAAGAGGGGGTCATGCCAAACCTTACATACCTCAAAGTATGTGAAGATACCGAGGTACACCTGCCAACAGAGCTACAGCACGTGACAGTTGAAAAATAGTAATTAATATTCTTAATTTGGTTAAGTGGTAATATCTATCACAGTGACCACTTACTTTTTCATTTCACTTTTTTTTTTTTTTTTTTTTTGGGAAAAACGTGTATTATTAGTAATATAGATGGTGCAGCATACGTGTATATTATTCTTTTGTTTTTTTTGTACACATGGAAAGTAAACCACAAGTACGTACATGTTCTATTATAATTTGCCTTTTGTTTTCTGTACTATTATTATTTTCATAGACGAACTATATGAGAATTTAATAGCATTAATTTGTACGTGCTAGTGTTGATCTTTATACTTAATTCTTGTATATTTTTTGTTCCTGCTTTGACTATCAGATTACGTACAATAATATATAGATGCATCTAGATTTTAAAATGAGTACTAGTGCTAAGATATGTTAGTGTAAAAAATAATGATTCGTTTTCTTTTTTTTTTTTAATTCTTTGTAATGTTGGTGTTGTTCAATTAATATTATATTTCCTAATTTCAAGAACCATAATAGAATTGTAATCAAGTCATCATGTAATTTAACTTTTCTTTATTATTATCATAGCTTTACGGGTGGAATTGGTAATAAGAAATACAGCTTTCCCATATGAATCAAGTTGTCAACCATCGAAAATTCGAAATCCCCTCAAGTACAGTGAAAATTCAAATTTTAAAATAAAAAAAGGGAAATTAAGATACTTATATTACTTAGCCTAGTTGGCAAGAAATTCCCATTAAGAAATTAAAAAGAAATACACTCATGTAATTTAACTTTTCTTTCTTGCATTTGGCATCCTCTCCTTGTCTTCTTCATCTCTTCTTGTTTTATAGACTCACTCGCGCTATGGACAAAGTCATCAAACCTCCCTTTCATTAAACAAAATATAAAGAAATACCTTTCCAGCCAACAATTGGATACAGCATTAGAATTAGCATTACAGCAAACACTAGTACTTTTAAAGTTCACAACCAATCAAAATAAGAATTAATTCCAGACAGTTGAACTATTACACAAGAGTTCATACTAAAAACCAAAAACCTCTGAATACACTACCACAACATACACTTTGCATCACGACTCACTCTTCATTTAATATTAACAATTCAGGGCACAGAACAATTTCTACGGCGAAACATTCACCTATGAAAATTATACTAACTACCAATTAAAACTATACTAACTACCAATTCACAAGATTACTAAATCCAATTATCGACAATATTTCAAACTATACCCCTCTCCCTCTCTCTCTTTCTCTCTCTCTCTCTCTCTCTCTCTCTCTGTTTTGCCCCAAGTCCGCCCCCCTCCTCTGTTTTAGTTACTTCTGTAGGTATGTAATATTTAATTACTATTATGTATTTCTTTATATTCATCTCCATCTAATATATCACTCACTCATATCTATTACTCCCACTGCATAAAATATCACACCTTTCTTTTAATTATATAGATTTATTATATCTTGTATTACAACATATGTACACTATTTTCTCATAATACTAATAATATACAAAAATATGTGCTGCTGCAGTTCATAATCCATTTTATCTCTTCTCGTACTAGTTGTACTATAACCATCTTAATTATAGACCCTAGAATAAATCTCTTGAGAGCCAGTTGACAGATAGCAGGAAACAAGTTCAAAAGAGTCTCTGAATTCGGCACTTCCTTCTAAAAACAGAGCAGACAGTTGACAGCTGCTTGCATCCTTCTAAAATTGTTCATTGACAGATAGCATTGCTACGTGAAAAGCTGGTAATCATGGCATTCCATGTGAGGGCATCTACAAACAGGCATATTATCAAACACCTCTCGTACGGTCAAAACAATGCCAAGTTTATAATAGAGATGAACCAATGCAGTGCAGATAAACACCTCTCGTGTCGATCAGTAGTTAACCCTCTACGTTTGATATCTTCATAAACAAAACTAACATTGCGGGAATCGATATCATCGATGCATGCCTTGAGAACAAGTAATTAAAGGTGAAGGTTTACTTGTCAAGGTGGAACTTTTATCTATCTTAACCGTAAAATCTTAACTTAAAAAAAAAAAGTAGACGTGCAGGTGTCACCATCCAATTAATATTGACACAAAACATTGGACCGAATAATTATGTCTCAATAAGTATTAATTATGAGAATATAATATAAAATATTTGATTTTGTTTATATTTTATTGTGTGAATTTCTATTTCACATGCTTGCCTTTATCTTACTTTTAAGGAAAACTTGCTTATGTGAAATTTTTAGTACCCTACATCATTTGTGACATCCAACTTTTACTCAAAAACAATTATGCTGCACATCGAAAAGGACGAACCCTACCAAAGAACTCTAGGTACCATACCAGTGCTGATTTGGGTTTTCTTTAAACAGGTCAATTACCTACATTTATCTTTCTATCTTTCGTTTTTGACTGAAATTGTGTTCATGTTATTCCTGATATCACAAGCTGCATGTGATAGTATTTTTATTATCTCATATCTTACAGGTAACATATAAGTGTGCTCTGTTGTGGCAATATGGTTAAAGGTCTCTTTTTTTTTTTCATTTTACAAGGTCAAAAAGGAAAAAAAAAACCTAGTATATGACGATCTAATCAAGCTGCAACACAAGAGGCTACAGAGCCCAAAAGATACAAATTAATGGGAATAAGTTGATGGGGATGCATCATGCATGTGATATGATACTTGATGCATGCATGCATACATGCTTTCCCATATATATTTATATATAGTAATGGGGATGCTATTACTGCCCGCTTGATATTTGTTGGGCGGGTAAGTTGGTTCCAAGCCCCTTTAATTTTCATCTTTTTATCTACTTCAGTAATGCACCGAAAATAACATTGAACTAATTTCAAGGACTAGGTAATCAATTATTACCATTTGATGTCTTCCCACCACATAATTCAGTTGCTAGTATATATAACTGAAACAAAAAATGACATGTAAAAAAATTCCAAATTAAAAACAACAAATTTAACGCAAGAAGTACATGATTAGCTAGCACAAACTTTCTAAAACCCACTTCTCCTTTGCTCTAAATTAACAGTCCCGATCCAAGCTCAAACTTTTACTTTAGCACTAAATGCACATTATTGAGCATGCATGAGAAGGCGGAATTTATTTTTTCTTTGGGTCATTCAATAATTGCTTGATTTGATATCCTTACTTTTGATCTCCCCATGTGCACAGCTTATGTGCTTTATATATGAAATAATTTGTAGATTATACCATGCATGTACCCTGGAACTCTTCTAATTCCCCAAGCTGCATGGAGGATGCACCGGCCAGCACTGTCATAAGCAAAGAACACAAGCAGTTCTTTAGCTTTCTTTAGCTTGCTTTAGGAACCCTACTCATTATATTTAGCTAGCACAATATAAGAATAAGAAACCCAATTCTAGATCTAACCCAGGTTGTAGCCAGAAATATACACAACATAAGAATCAGAGTTTATAATGCAAAAGAAAATGCAGTATGTGTAGCTAGCTTTAGTGAATGAATATTTATTCTGTCATTTTATCATGCAATGCACATGTGGCGGCAGTCTATGTTGTCACTGTTTTCTAAAGGTAGAGAGACTTTGATGAGTATCTGTAGCATCATGTAATTTTCAGTTGAAAACGCTGACAAAAAGAATGAAACTTCTCTCTATGCATGAAAAACATTGAAAAGTACAAATATCAGAACTTTTAGATGGGCTGGTTACAAGTCAGAGCAAAAGCGTAAATTTTCTGCGTTTTTCTCTTGCACTTGACATTTTGTCGAACACTTTGCGGGCAACGTCAGGACGACCGCATTTACACTATGCATCTAACAGCCAGTTAAAAATAGGAATACATCTCTTGAGAAAAAAAAAGCACTAATTTCTTTGCACAAAAACAGAGCAGACTGTTGATAGATAGCAGGAAACAAGTTCAAAAGAGTCACTGAATTCGGCACATCCGCAGCTGCTTGCATCCTTCTAAAAATGTTCATTCCTTCATACAGAGCATTACTACGTGAAAAACCGGCAATCATGGCATTCCATGTGACAACATCTACAACAGTATTTTTCACTTAACCCTCTCTCCAGATGACAAACTCTGAGTCAACTCAAGGTGTTTGGGCAGTGGTGGTAGAGGAGAAAGGTGTTGATGCCTTGCAAGAGACGCTGCAAGGATGCTTCTGTTTGTTCCTCTGCATCTCTCTCTCTGTTTCTCTCTGTTTCTGTTTCTTAATGGAACAAACGAGATGATGAGTGTGTTGTTTTTGGAGAGTGGAAGAGAGAAACAATAATAGAATAGAGGTAAATGTATTAAGGTAATACTGTAATAGGCAGGATAGAGGAGAGAGAGACAATATTAGAGTATTAATTTATTTAGCTCGTCCTTAATTGGGAAAAAGTTTTTTGACACCTCCCCGATCTGTTGGTTCTCTGGGAGGGATCCCTTCTGCTTTTTGCAATTCGCAAAGGTCTAATTAGTAATCTGAACCTTTTATTTTTTTCACGAATCTCAAAGCACTTGTTATAAAGACCTGACCGGGGTGTACATTGCAAGGTTTCTCCATTCAATCAAACACTCCGGCCGTATATATTAAAATAGAGACATGTTCTATCAACAAGTATTTTTACACGTTGGATCAACATTAATTATTATCAAATTTAATTGATGCCATTAATGATTTTAAAAAAAAATTGAGAGTACGTATGACAAAAACATGAAAAATCAGCAATACATGCCATAGTGATGTACAAAAAAAGAGCTATGGTCTCTGCTTGTATTTTTATTTTTTTTATCATTGAAACACCCGTAGGCAAGATTTTGCAATGAAAAAAAAAGGATCAACAGACAGAGATCCCTCATTTGAACAGCACTCTAAATTCTACCTAGTCTTGTGCCAAACCTGTCTATAATCCTGGTACAGGGGGAAAGTGAATCCAACTATGTGTCTGCTTGTATGGATAGTGATGTTGAAATACATTTTTGGGACTAAAATATTTGACCATGCTTTGAAGGTGAAAGCATTATTTAGAACTTGTAAGATTGAGATGGCAACTAATTCACAAGAAAAGGTTGTTCGAAATTCACAGTATAAATATAGTAAATTAGCAAGTTTTTCCAAATTCACAAGAAAATTGTTAACCATTTCAGCAGAAGAGGGGGTGACCTTCAGCTGCAGCCAAGATATCATATTTCACATGATATTCCATGCGACAGCATCTACAACAGCATTTTAAATCAGTAGTTAACCCTCCCTCCAGATGATAAACTCTGATTGAACTAGAGGTGTTTGGGCAGTGGTGGTACAGGAGAAATGTGTTGTTGCCTTCCAATAATGCTTCTGTTCTTTGTTCTTTCCTCTGCAATATCTCTCTGTTTTCTCTTTGTTTCTGTTTCTCTTTTTTTAAGGTCCTCTTTGTTTCTGTTTCTTAATGGAACAAACGAGATGAGTATAAATTAAAAATAGAGTAATTGATTATTAATTTGTAGATTATATATTATAAGTAGAAATAATTGCCACAAACTACTTGTCATTAGCGCAAGTACCGTGAGGGAGAAGATAATTTCAGTGTTGTTGAACACAAGTGTCTCAAAATATATTAAACAGAAGAAGCCTAAAATGCTATTCATTGGGGGCCTCCTTTGGCATAAAAACGAAAGAGGCCTAAAACGCAAGAGGCTCATGATCAGTAGAGAAGTTTGATAATGGACTTGACAATTAAATCATCCACCTTTGAACTTTTCCTATACCTTTCATGCATGACGAATAATTATTTCATCATTTATCCTTCATACAAAAACATTTAGTTCAATTAAATGTCTCAAAAAAAAAGGTAGAATATAATAGAATAAAATAAAGTAAAATTTAGAATATAACAAAGTTGCATATATGCCACCATAGCCTGGAAAATTCAATATGTCGAAATATAGAATTGAGTAAAATAAAGTAAAATAAAAGGCAAATTAACAATGCATATATGATTACTATGGTGGGGAACAGCGAAAGTGACATTTATTCCTGATGAACTGCAACTGATTGATATTATTAAATTATTAATCATTTGTGTAATTTGTCTTATTGTTCAATGCATCCAGTGCGCATTTTAATTAACAAATTTTGTTGAGTAACAAATTTTTTTTATTTTTTTTTATTTTACTTAATTTACAAGATTGTAAAACTTAAAAGTAATTTAAAATTTTCTTTCTAAAATTTTACGTACTTTGAAGTAAATTAATTTCTAAAAAGATTATTAAATGGGAAATAAATCCTTGGTGGAGAGAAGCATCTCCCTCCTACTTTATTTCTTGGGCAAACTGATCAATCCATATACCTCTTTGGCGCTACTTTTTTATGCCTCCTCAGGTCCAATTAGGTCATTCTTAATCCAGCCAAACATAACTTTTTAATTTATTTTTTTTGAGTAAAAATAAAAATCCAATCCTTATTGAATTAATAAAAGGTACATGTCACCTTCAAAATGAAACCTTGAAAGTTATTGAAAAAGCTTGAACCCTTGAAATAAAACATATAGTAAAAACAAATGAAAATGCAAATGTAAAAATATAAATTTTTAATTAGACGAAACTGCTGGATCCTTATGATAAGTTCTTAAGTCAAATATATATATTCCCTTTGTTGATTTGTCTCCTTCGCAATTCCTTTATAAAGGTATGCTTTAGAGTCTCCTTTATATCTTCTATCATTTTCACTTTATTTTTGTTCACTTTAAAGGTTACTTGTTGTCTTCCATTTGGTATAAAAGTTTATCATTTGCACCTGGCGCTTAGGTGAGCCGAATTATTAATAAATTCATTAGACGTGCGTACCGCTATGTGAGTCTGACACGTCGTATTTTTAAAATAATCTTGCCTGGCCAGATAGACTTATATATCTTTGTGTATCTTACTTGGTCCATGCATTCAACTGATGAAGCACAAGAGTATATATGATTAATGTCAACGTCACCGTTTGCCATCATTTAAAATTTGATAGAGACAAATTAATCTTAGAGATGCATCCATGATTACTGTGGTGGGGAACAACGGTGCGTATTGTGATCCACACGCGAACGTGACAATATTTCTAGTGAACTACAAGTTATTAATATATATTAGATTTTATTAATTACTAACTTCTTCTTAATTTACTCCTCCAACCAACATGATTAAATTGTTCAATTCATGTGCACTTTAATAATACAGATGAAGAAACCTCTGACATTCTCGATCCTTTAGTAATAAAATGCTTGTCTAATTAAAGTGCTGAACTTTGGTTGGTGTGTGAGATCGACTAATTAACAGCCAGTAAGTATTGATGTTCATAATTTGCATTGCATTATATATGATATTGTCCTAAATCATCATGGTTTAAGTTGACCATACTAATGAGTTTTTTTAGCTCAATAAAAGATTGGGCAAGTCGCGGATGTAGAAAAAAATAATAATCAAAGGTTATTATTGATATGATTGAATCATTATTATCTAAGGAGGAAATGATTAAATGTTCCGAGAAGACAAAGGACACAATAGAGACCATGTGCCTTAACCAATATACCAAAGACTAGTTCTCTACGACCACCAAATATTATCATTATATTTGATTAGAATCAAGATTGACTAAAAATGAAACATTCTTCTCCCTCATTTTATTTATAACATTATTTATTTAAGAAAAAAGTTTCATTTATTTTGCTCATTTTTTCAATATAATATTTTTTTACCGGAATGTCAAAAGTAATTAAAAAATTTTACACTAAATTTTTTAGACTAAATATCAGTTTGGTTTCCAGCCTGCTTGCGTATATAATGAGACCATCTAAACGGCACTACCGTATAATATCCACTTACACTGGTGCACAATAATAAAATTTTAAAAGAGAGAGCGAGCAAAACAAAAATGGCCGAGGCGGTTTTGAATATAGTGTTGGGCAAGCTTGCTGATATGATAGTGAAGGAGGCACAGCTCTTGGGTGGGGTTGGTAAGAAAGTCGAACGGGTGCAGCGTGAGCTAACCCGAATTAAGTGCTGCTTGCAAGATGCTGATTCAAAACGCAAAGGAGATGCGAGGGTGCAGAACTGGTTGAATGAGCTTCGCGATGTGGCCTATCGCATCGAGGACGCAACCGACATGTTCTTTCTCGAAGTTGAAGATCACAACCAAAAAAATCCTGGAGCTGTTCAACAAGTCCCTGGACGTGTTCAAAACTCAAAAAGTTGTTCTCGATGTTTACAAAAACTCAAGAAGTTGTTCAAAAAGCCCCTGGAGGTGCCGATCCTCCACAAACTTGGCAATGAGCTCGATGACATTCAAAATCTACTCAAAGAGATCTATGAAAGCAGGCTGCGCTATGACATCAAAGAACTGCCAGTGGAAGACAAGAGCAAGGAAGAGGCAGTCAAAATGTCTCTTCGTAGAGCTACTTATTCTGAAGTAGACGAAAATGAAGTTGTAGGCATGACAGCTGACAAGAACAACATTCTGGAGCTGCTACGCCCTCAGACAACATCTCGACGGGCTGTCATAACCATCGTGGGTGCCGGCGGTCTAGGAAAGACTACTCTTGCATGTATGGTATACAGAAGGCAAGTGCAAATTTTTCTTTTTGAACTATGTTTTAATGATATAAATAATTACAACAATATAATAATAAGTTTCGCGAATAGCAATGATCAACTACAACTACAGCTGTTATATATTACGATTTTGAAGATTTCATAGTGATCTTAACTGCATAATTGCTCAATATATAATACTGAGATATGATCTTAGTAAAACATGGTTGCAACAATCACTATTATTTAAAAAACTTTGCTAGAAATCAATATAATAATATATCTTCTTTTCTTGTATAACTAGTGCCAAGGCAGATTTCGAGTATCATATAATGTTGTCAATCTCTCAACAGTTCAGCCTAACTGATCTCTTGAGAAAGATAATCAGCAAGTACAACAAAAATTTTCTACAAGAGAACCAAGATGTGGGTGATTTAGCCAACGAGCTCAAAACATTTTTAAGTAGAAAAAGATATCTGATCATTCTAGATGATGTGTGGAAGGATGATTTGTGGAATCAATTGAAAGATGTATTACCTGATGACAAGAACAGTAGCCGTATCCTAATAACTAGCAGGTTTGTTGAAGTTGCTAGATTTGCTGACTCACAAATTCTTCCATACGAACTCAAGTTCTTAGATGATAGGGAAAGCCTTAATCTCCTCCTCAAAAAGGCTCTCCCTTATCAAGAACTTGATGAAGAATGCCCTAACAATCTCCTTGACCTTGCACACAAACTATCAAAGAAATGTAAGAGGTTACCTTTGGCTTTGATAGTATTAGGTGGTATCCTTTCAACCAAAGAACCATCCTATCCTGCGTGGGAAAGGGTGCTGCAAACAATGAATTGGCATTCAGACGGCAGTGGTTGCATACAAATCTTAGCAATGAGCTACGAAGATATGCCTTATTATCTCAAGGCATGCTTTCAATACCTTGCTTCTTTCCCAGAAGACTATGAGATTTCTGCAAAACGTCTAATCAGAATATGGGTAGAAGAGGGGTTCATACCACTCGTGGGCAATACAACAATAGAGATAATGGCTGAGGACTGCCTTGAGAAACTTGCAAAAAGGTTATATTTTTTTTTCCAGGCAACTATACAATATTATTGCAATTTTTTTTGTCATAAATTAACTCTTACATAGAATTCACTTCAGGTGTACTTGATATATATTCTAATTTTGAATTAAACCCTCTACCAATTACATGTTCCTATTTTTTTTTTTAAAATAGATCGGTAACAAAAGCTCCCTTTTTAAAAAAAAAAAAAAATTAGTTATCTTTCACTTGTGTTACAAAAGACATAGTAGACACGATTTGATACTAACAATATAGCTCTAGGATAGTGAGGATGCAAAATTATAATTTTGCGTGAGGAATTAGTATTTAAAAACTATGTATAGTTTATATTTTTTAATTAATGTTATTCCAAATTCATGTTTTTCTTTAATAAGCAGGTTCTTCAAGAAAACTTTGTACGTACCAAGCGCATTTTTTCAAATATTTTTTTGTAAATAAACTGAACAAAAGCCTTTTTCAATTACGTAACTCTGACTTGTGTTGCAAAAAAAGAAAAATTAAAATTTGATGTTTAGGTGATTGAGGGATCAAAATTATAATTTTGCGTGAGGGATTAGGATTTAGAAAATAATATATTTTTTTAATTTTTTAATGTTAATCCAAATTTTCAACCAATATATATGTATATTAAAATATTTCTCTTAAAATCTATAGAAAAATTCACAAAACTTTTATTTCTATAATTATGTGCGAATTCCATTAATTGCTTATTTTAATTTCAGTGTATTTTTAGTATTTCCTGACTTATTTATAAACCAAAATTAATTCAGGAGTATGGTTCAAGTACTCAGCCGATCTGTGAATGGCTTGATCAAGCACTTCAAAGTACATGATATTCTCCGCGAATTGGCAATGCATGAAGCCGAGCATGAAAACTTTGTCACTGTTTTCTCACATCCATCAAATGACACAAAGCCCAACAGAATAATCCGACGAGCATCGCTTCAATCCGATGAGAAGAATTCACAATTCATCAGATATGTCGATCTAAATACCCGTTCTTTATTATGGTTTCAGTATGAAGAAATTAAAATACCTTTATATTGCTCTAATTTTAGGCTACTTAAAAGTTCTAGAAATAGTGGGTAGAGAAAAAGTGGGTGGAAGAGGGGACAAATTAACATTAGAATCATTAGATGGGTTGATTCACCTCAAATACTTGGGGCTTAGAGGCTTCCAGATTGACCTCTCCTCATGTAATTTTCATCGTATGAGGAGTCTAGAAACACTGGATGTGCGAGGGTGTTCGGGTAATAAGCAGCCATGTGATGACTTTTGGTCAATTGGTACATTGAGGCATGTCCTGGGTTTTTTTGAAAAACCATTACCGAAAGGTATTGATCTAAACCATCTACACACCCTGAAGTGGGTAACAGTTGAGGGAGCATGTGATTGGAAGTTGCCCAACCTGCGTAAATTAGGTATTTTAAATGAATCTGACCAATGGGTTTCAATAATCAATCTACTTCAAACGTTTCCTCTTCTGGTCTCCCTATGGATTCAAGGAGTTGATAATCTCCCGATGGAGATCGTTTACCCAAATGGACGATGGCCTCAGAATTTGCAATCCTTATACTTGAATGGACGATTGCCTCAGAATGTCAATGTAGAGGCCAGGTTGCTTCCACCACACCTCGTTAAACTCTCTCTTTGGAATACCCACTTTAATCAGAATCCAATGCCAGAGCTTGGAAAGTTGAATGGCCTCAAAAAACTTCGCTTGGGAAATTTTTTGATTGGCGGTTGGAAGGGTCCAATAAACTGTTCAGAAGGATTCCCTGTCCTCCAATACTTAGAAGTGTATGATGAGACCATCAAGGATTTGATGGTGGAAGAGGGGATCATGCCAAACCTTACATACCTCCAAGTATATAAAGATACCGAGGTGCACCTGCCTCCTGAGCTACAGCACGTGAGAGTTGACAGATGCTAATTAATATTCTTGATTTGGTCAAGTGGTAATATCTATCACAGTGACCACTTACTTTCTCATTTAACTTTCTTTTTTTTTGTGAGAAAAACGTGTATTATTAGTATATTTTTTTGTACACATGGAAAGTAAACCACAAGTACGCACATGTTCCATTATAATTTGCATTTTGTTTTATCTACGATTATTCTTTTCATAGACGAACTATATGTGAATTTGAAAGCATTAAGTCTAAGTATGTGCTGGTGTTGATCCTTATACTCAATCCTTGTATATTTTTTGTTCCTGCTTTGGCTATCAAATTTGAAAGCATTAAGTCTACGTATGTACCATAATATATAGATGGATCTAGATTTTAAAATGAGTACTAGGGCTAACATATATTAGTGTAAAAAATAATGCTTCGTTCTTTTTCTTCTTGTTTTTTTTTTAAAAAAAAAAAATCTTGCAATGTTTGTGTTGTTCAATTAATATTATATTTCTTAATTTCAAGTATCGTAAGAGATTTGTAATCAAGTCATCATGTAATTTAACTTTTCTTTATTATTATCACATTGTTAGGGGTGGAATTGGTAATCAGAAAAAAAATATAATGAATTATTTATATGGATCTCACCTGACTCCTCTATTTTTGCTTGAATTTGAAAAATAAGGTTTCTAGATTGAGATGATGGTGCCGGTACAAACGAATTTCGTTTTTCATTTTTTTCTCGCAATCAAATTTGAAATATCTATTTTTTGAAGATGTAAAATTAGAAGATTAGCAAGATCTTGTCTGAGCATTGATTGATTAATACCTTTCCAGCCAACAAGTGGGTACCAGCCCCTGTTAGTACATAACATCCTACTAGAATTTTACATCAAAAATACTTAGAGCATTAGCATACCAGCAAACGCTACTTTAAAGTTCACCACCAAGCAAAATAAGCATTCCAGACTATTGAACTATTACAACTATTACACGAGCATTCCAGACTATAGAAAGTAATCAAACACCAAAGAACAAAATTAACAAAATAAAATGAAACATCTAAAGATAAAGATTAAACACAAGGAATTTAAAAACACAAAAGGCAAAACAATGATAACAGGAATATGTAATATTTCATTACTATTCTATTTTTTGCTCCCTGTCCGCCCCTCTCCTCTGTTTTAGTTACTTCTATAGGTAATATTTCATTACTATTATATATTTCTTTATATTCATTTCCATCTAATATATCACTCATATCTATTACTATCACTACATAAAGTATCACACTTTTTTTTTAATTATATAGATTTATTATATCTTGTATTACAACGTATCTACACTATTTTCTCATAATATTAATAATATACAAAAAATATGTACGGCGGCAGTTCATAATGCATTTTCTCTCTTCTCGTACTAGTTGTACTATATCTTTTCTCATAATACTAATACTAATAATTATAGACCCTAGAATACATCTCTTGAGAGCAAAAGCATGAATTTCCTTGCACTAAAACAGAGCACGCAGTTGACAAATAGCAGGAAACAAGTTCAAAAGAGGCACCAAATTCGGCACTTCCTTCTAAAAACAGAGCAGACAGTTGACAGCTGCTTGCATCCTTCTAAAAATGTTCATTGCTTTCAAATTTAAATATCAATATGAAATTTCCAGTCAAGTTTTGAGGCAGTGACATTTAACACAGAGACTAGTTTTCAGTACAAAATAAATAAAATTAAATAAATAAGATAGTTTTCATCGTGTATAATTAGTGCATAATATGATTAGGGTTATATGTTAAAAGAAAAACGTGTACACAAAATAAATGTGAGAATAATGCTAAATATTTGTAATAAGCTCCTAAGTTCAAACCATGCTTTATTACTCAACATTGATTCATCTAATTTAAGTTCAAGTTGTAGTTTTTATAATATCTGGTCAGATCTTTATTTCAAATTCAAATTGCACGCAAAAATTTGAAGTAATTTTCAAATAATTAGTTTTGAAAACTTATATTTTGCAAACAATATATGGAATTTTTTCTTAAACATGTATTATATAAAAATATATATATTAAGATAAATTTGGATAAAATATTGAGTGATAACAGAAACGATATTGTTTGATCTAAAAGGAAGGTACCATATGGAGATTAGAGAACATGAAATTACCAATTAGGGGCATTAAAAAGGAATTAAAAGTTGCAATTTAAGCTAGTATGGAAAAGGTTAAGTGATTATAAAGTGGAGATTGAAATAGAGAACATTCATGCATGATGCAGCTAGTAATATAAAAAAGAATAACTTACATGAAGATAAATAAGGAATAACTTTAACCAATCATTTGTTATTTGAACCAATGAAAAGAAAAGATTCTAGATAAATTTTAGATATATTTGTTATATTTTTTTTGCAGATCATGTAGGGAGAATACAAAAATTAATGAATATTCTGACTGTTGTTTATACAAGTTTTAAAACTGTTGCTTGCATTAATTAAATGAAATAAGTGCATTCTATTTCGGATCAGATTGATCTCAAATTTAATCGGACAACTGAGATGTATTAACTTAAATTCTGAGCTAATGCAAAAGATAAGTGTTCAAAAAAGATATGGGGTCAAAATTTGAATTTAGATTCGTACCTTATCTTGACTCTCTATTTTGGTGAAACAAATAGAGTCTCACCTTATTAATTTTGGCTCACGGTCATGTACCATATATATAAATACCTGTTTAATGAAATAGTTTCATTTAATTACAAAATAAAATTGGATGATACCACATATAATATATTGTCACAATCACATCTTAAATCCTGATAAAATACCATATTCATCAATTGGATCGTCATTAGTCATAAATTATGGTAATTATAAATGGGCCTCCAGATATACGGCCCAATTTTGTTCCGCCATGGTACGTGAACTGTGAAACTTGGTACTTACTAAACAGCTTAATATAAACCGCAACAGGTCTAAAATGCTATTCAGTGTACCTGTATTGGACGGAAACAAGTTAGTATTTTGGGCTTGTTCTAGGCCTAATGCACAGGTCAAATGAATAAAATGAACAGACAATAAAATAACTCTTTATCACAATTCTTTTTTAGTGTGTCCATTGGAAGAATAATAGAAGATGATTACTGAATGACATGTATCACATATAAATAAGGTTCACAGTTCTTGAAGTCTATTTTAAGATGATGAAAGTTTCAAGTTTATTTTTAGAGTTCTTTACACATGAAGTTATGGGCGTTTAAGTGAAGCATGCGCATTTAATGCATCATTTTTTTTTTTTCGGCCGCAAACTTTTTTAGACCTAAGTTATTCTTCCTTGAGAAGTAGAAATTGTATGTACTAGTTCAGCGCTACTTTTTTGGGCCTCCTTATACTTAAGTCACTCTTAATTCAGCAAAATAGAACTTTTTTAGACTAGATCATTAAAGCTTCTCTTTAGCATAAACTCTTAAGTCAAGTCTCGCCCATTCCTTAGGTGATTTCCCTCCTCCATATATATCACCTTAGCTTTTTTTCACAGACAAGTATAAGGTTCTTAGAACCTCCTCCTGTCTTTTATCATATTTTTTTATTAGTTTCTTCTCCGCAATTAATGCAAATTCCTTACTTAATAGTAGCTGCATGATTTATCAATCTTTATCTCATTTCTTGTGAACTACAAGTTATTAATATTAAATTATTAATTACTTGCTTATCTCTTACTCCACCGACCGATGTGATTAAAGTCGATTCCTAATTAATAAACTAACCCAAGTTCTTTTCAACAAATAATAAATAAGCTAAACAAATAACTTTGATTCACCTCGAGAGATCTGCTTTAACATTGCGAAAGTCACTTAGCAGTAGCAGCATGGTTAACTTGCGAAAAGAAAATAGAATTAGACTACTTGTTTAACCCCAACTTTCTTTAATTCTAGGGAAAACTGATCCATATACCTCATTTTTAATCCAGCCAAACATAACCTTTTAATTTTTGTTTGAGTAAAAATAAGAATCCGGTTGTCAAAGTTTTTTTTTTTTTTTTTTGAGAAAAAAATAAGAATCCAGTCCTTATTGTGTTTTATTGAATTAATAAAAGTTACATGTGGGTTTCAAAATGAAACCTTGTTTTACTGAAAATAAAGAAAACGTGATTGAAAAAGCCTAAACTTAGTAAAATTTAAACAAATGAAAATGCAACTGTAAAAGTATAAATTTTTAATTAGACGGCCGGGTTTAAAACTGCTGCTGGATCCTTATCATAAGTTCTTAAGTCAAATATATTTCCTTTTGTTGATTTGTCTCCTTTACAATTCCTTTATGAAAGTAAGCTTTAGAGTCTCCTTTATATCTTTTATCATTTTCATTTTATTTTTGTTCACTTTAGAGGTTTCTTGCTGTCTTCCATTTGATATAAATTATTATCATTTGCACCTCGCGCTTAATTACAATTGAATAAATAATTTCAAACAATTTCGAATATAAAACAATGAAACAATATTAAAATGAAATATTAATAATTGATTATAAATTTTGATCACAATAGAGAGAAAATAGAGAACAAAAGGGAAAATAAATAGGTACCCCATAGCCGCAAAACGTGAACTGTGGTAGAAAGAGAGCAACACCTAATTCCAATCACATAACTCCTAATTTCCATCCTAATCAACCAATTTCTTGTTGCACATTGCAATCAGAGATAAATAGTCCGCTCAGAATAAAATAATAGAAACAACATAATAGATTGAAAAATAAAAATAATGATTAAGCATCTATATCCTCGAAACTATTAGAGTTCCTAATATGATGTGGCAGTTTCTAATTCAATTTCAGAGATTTGGGAGAGTTTCTTATTTAGAAATTATGCAGCAGAGTTTCTTATTTAGAAACTGTTTATAAACTCCATGCTGACCAAATTAATTTTCCTTTTTAATTTGTTGCTGATGTGGTTTGATAGAAACTCTAAAAATTAATTTTAGAAATGTGAGAATTAGAAACTTTAAAGACCTTAATTTCTAAAAAGTAGTTAATAGTTATTTAAAAACTCATTTGAATTGCAAGAATGCAGATGCTCTTAATGAAGTCTTATCGGTTACTCTTCTTTTCCAGTTGTACATTTCTCTTGAAGGAATGAATCCGGATTTTATTGTAACAATAACTAAAGAAATATTAAAATATAAAATGCTTCTTATTTTTGAATTGTTATTGCGTGTAAACCATAATTAACTTTAACAAAGTTGGCGCACTTCAATAAATAAAATAAAAAAGTTTGCACAATAGCCAGGAAAATTTCGAAAGATAGAATAAAATAAAATAAAGTAAAAGGCGAGTTGTCCGAGCATCAGCATGCATGATTACAATGGCGTTCATGACAATGGCGTGCATGAACTACAAGCTATCAATTTTAAATTATTAATTACTTATTTTCTCTTATTGTTCCATTCATCGAGTGGGAATTTTCATAAAAAAGTGTGGATTAATACAAATCTAAATAAACTAAACACGTTATAGCTTTCTTTTATCTTCTTGTCAAGTTTATCCTGTCTTTTTTACATAAAACCAGTTTTTCTTATGAAAAACAAGAAGAAATATTTTCAGTAACGTAGAAGATTGTGTAATGTAATTCGCTAATAATTTGTGTATATAAAATGCGATTCCATACGTAGTCTTTTCATTCCGAAAAGAAAATAATCTCCCTCCTACTTGTTTGGCCCCAACTTTCCTCCATATACCTCTTTGGCGCTACTTTTTTATACCTCGTCAGGTCTAATTAGTCATTCTTAATCCAGCCAAACATAACTTTTAAAATTTTTTTAGTGGAAATATAAGAATCCAGTCCATATTTGTCAATTTTTTTTATTTTTTTTAGTAAAATTAAGAATCCAGTGCTTGTTGAATTAATAAAAGTTACATGTCGGTTTCAAAATGAAATCTTGAATGTGATTGAAAAAGCTTGAACCCTTGAAATTAAACATAGTGCAAATGCAACTGTAAAAATATAAATTTTTAATTAGACGCCCGGGTTTAATTAAAACTGCTCTTTATCACATGTTCTTAAGTCAAATATCACTACTACAAAAAACGTCTTCCTACACTGTACCTTATACACGGATTTTCTCAATTTTATAAAAAAACGTGTATGAAATAAGATTTTTCCAGTATTCTAGGAATCCTACACGAATATTAACTTAAAAATTAGTGTCCGTGTGGAAATTAAGCTTTTATACACGGATATTTCATTAAATATCCATGTAGGAATGGTGAGAGAGCTACACGGATTTTTATTAAAAAATCCGTGTAGGAAGGGGTTATTGTACACGGATTATTGTTTAAATAACAGTGTAGAAAGGCTA
This sequence comes from Carex cristatella, assembly GCA_024447775.1. Taxonomy (NCBI): domain Eukaryota; kingdom Viridiplantae; phylum Streptophyta; class Magnoliopsida; order Poales; family Cyperaceae; genus Carex; species Carex cristatella. Next base: position 6,088,635 of record JAJHPF010000026.1, on the reverse strand, counting down.
GAGAGCTACACGGATTTTTACTAAAAAATCCGTGTAGCTAGCTAAAAAAAAAAAAAAAAACGGTTCAGCAACCTTCCTACACGGATTTTTAAATAAAAATCCGTGTAGGATAGCTAAAAAAAAAAACAGATTCAGCAACCTTTCTACACGGATTTTTAAAATCCGTGTAGAAAGGCTAGAGAGCTACACGGATTTATAGTGAAAAATCCGTGTAAAAATGTAGTTTTAGGGTTTTGGTTATATAAGAAGGCATTTTCCCTCCAACGCCGTTCTGATTTCAACTCATAGCACAATTGGAATCTGAGATATCTTACTAAGGTTACCCATGAATATATATATATTTTTTTTCTTTATCTAATTTTCGGTTACTTATTATTGCTTATTTAGGTCATGTGTAATTATTATTGTTTATTTCTCTTTTATTTTTCTTTTCAGTTTTGTATGGTTTTCTTTTCAGTCCTGCGCATGCCTCACGAAAAGGGGCGTAACTTTTGATCCGTCCGTCGGATCGCCCATGTTACGGGTTCAGATTCGCGATCCGAGTCTTCCTTCATGGACTTTTGGACTTTTTTTTTATAATTTTAGAGTTTTTATAGTTTTCCTCCAATTTCTCTATCGTTTTCGTGCATCAAGGAATGTATGTTATGTGTTAGATCACATGGAATTGCATGTACAAAAGGCTATGTATATATATATATATATATATGTTGCAAATGGCTATGTATTTATTTTATTTTTGCAAAAGGCTATGTATATACAAAATGCTCTATATTTTTTTTGCAAAAGACTATGTATATTCAATCTGAAATATATAATTACTGACTAGCAAAACTGGAGGCTAGCTAACAAAAAATAAAAAATAAAAAATAAAACGGTTCAGCAACCTTCTTACACGGATTTTTACTTAAAAATCCGTGTAGGAAACAATTCTACACGGATTTTTACTTAAAAATCCGTGTAGGAATGTTACTGAACCCGGTTTATTTATTTAATATTCTGTTGAGGAGAGCTACACGGATTTTACCTAAATATCCGTGTAGGAAGAGTATTCCTACACGGATATTTAGTTAAAATCCGTGTAGCTCTCTTGTTTTTCCAAACGGCTCTTTATTAATAATCCATGTAGGATTAGTGTAATCGTACACGTATAAATTATCCGTGTGTAAATGTGGACTTTCCTACACCCCAGAATCGCACACGTTTCCAAATCCGTGTAGCTCTCCAGTTATAATCCGTGTACAAACTGTTTTTTTGTAGTAGTGTATATTCCCTTAATTAGTTGATTTGTCTCCTTAACAAATCCTTCACATTTTTCCTACGAATAATAATACCTTTATAAAGGTAATCTTTAGAGTCTCCTTTATTCTTTTATCATTTTCACTTTATTATTTTATTGTTCACTTTAAAGGTAATTACTTGTTGTCTTCCATTTGGTATAAATAATTATCATTTGCACCTGGTGGTTAATTAGGTGAGCCGAATTATTAATAAATTCATTCATTCAAATTGTGTCAAAACATGATGTTTCTTAGACATTTTTGTGTTTAACAGGTCATGTTGTGTTGAGTTGTTGTGTGTACCGTTGTGTGTGTCCGACACTTCGTATTTTTAAATAATCTTGCCAGGCAAGATACACTTATATATCTTTGTGTATCGTACTTGGCCAATGCATTCAATTGATGAAGGAAAAGATATTAGTTGTTCAAAAATTTCTTGGTATAAATATATTCTTTATCACTTTATCACTTTATTGGTATAAATAATTATCATTTGCACCTGGTTCATATGTGAGCTGAATTATTAATGATTTTTTTAATCAAACTGTGTCAATCCGCATCTTAAACGTGTCAAAAAGTAACATATTTTCGTAAGAATATTATCATTATATTTTGTTTAATGTGTTGAAAATGGGAGTAAATTTTTTATTTTTTACTATTTCATAGCTAGAGACAATATCGGAAAAATTTATGCAAGATTTTTAGAGCCTTCTTTATTAGTATTTTGTCTTCTTAACATTTTTTTTAATTAAATACATATACATACTTGATTAGTAGTTTATTCCTTTAAAGGGTTAATTACTTGCCGCTGCCTCCCCCCTTCTTTAGAAACGAATCTCCCCACACTGAAACGTGACATTTCTAGCTAGTGAGTTACAAGTTACTAATATAAAATTATTAATCATTAGTTGATCTCTTACTCCACCAACAAATTAAATTATGAGGGTCTGCTCGCCTATATAATGAGAGCCATCTAATCGGCACTAGCTAATCAATAGTATCCTCTTACACTGGTTCACATTAATTAATTTCAAAAGATAGAGAGAGAGCAAAACAAAAATGGCTGAGGCGGTTTTGAATATTGTGTTGGGCAAGCTTGCTGATATCATAGTGAAGGAAGCACAACTCTTGGGTGGGGTTGGGAAGAAAGTCGAACGGGTGCACCGTGAGCTAACCCGAATTAAGTGCTGCTTGCAAGATGCTGATTCAAAACGCAAAGGAGATGCGAGGGTGCAGAATTGGTTGAACGAGCTTCGCGATGTGGCCCATCGCATCGAGGACACAACCGACATGTTCTTTCTCGAAGTTGAAGATCATAACCAAAACAATCCTGGAGGTGTTCAACAAGTCCCTGCACATGTTCAAACCTCAAAAAGTTGTTCTCGATGTCTACAAAAACTCAAGAAGCTGTTCAAAAAGCCCCTGGAGGTGCCGATCCGCCACAAACTTGGCAATGAGCTCGATGACATTCAAAATCTACTCAAAGAGATCTATCAGAGCAGACTGCTCTATGACATCAAAGAACTGCCAGTGGAAGACAAGAGCAAGGGAGAGGCAGTCGAAATGCCTCTTCGGAGACCTACTTATTCTGAAGTAGACGAAAATGAAGTCGTAGGCATGCAGGCTGACAAGAACAAGATTCTGGAGCTGCTACACCCTCAGACAACATCTCGACGGGCTGTCATAACCATCGTGGGTGCCGGCGGTCTAGGAAAGACTACTCTTGCATGTATGGTATACAGAAGGCAAGTGCAAATTTTTCTTTTTGAACTATGTTTCAATGATATAAATAATTACAACAATAATAATAAGTTATGCGAATAGCAATGATCAACTAGAACTACAACTGTTATATATTACGATTTTGAAGATTTCATAGTGATCTTAACTAGTTAATTGCTCAATATATAATACTGAGATCTTAGTAAAACATGGTTGCAACAAATACTATTGTTTAAAAAACTTTGCCAGAAATCAATATAATAATATATCTTCTTTTCTTGTATAACCAGTGCCAAGGCAGATTTCGACTATGATATAATGTTGTCAGTCTCTCAACAGTTTAGCCTAACTGATCTCTTGAGAAAGATGATCAACAAGTACAATGATTCTGTATCGAAGGATCGTGATGTGGACTATTATGTGGGTGAGCTCAACAGATTTTTAAGTAGCAGAAGATATTTGATCATTCTAGATGATGTGTGGAAGGATGATTTGTGGAATCAATTGAAACATGTATTACCTGATGTCAAGAACAGTAGCCGTATCCTGATAACTAGCAGGTCTGTTAAAGTTGCTAGATTTGCTGAGTCCCAAATTCCTCCATGTGAACTCAAGTTCTTAGATGATAGGGAAAGCCTTAATCTCCTTCTCAAAAAGGCTCTCCCATATCAAGAACCTGATGAGCAATGCTCTAACAATCTCCTTGACCTTGCACACAAACTATCAAAGAAATGTAAGGGGTTACCTTTGGCTTTGATAGTATTAGGTGGTATCCTTTCAACCAAAGAACAATCCTACCTTGCGTGGGAACGGGTGTTGCAAACAATGGATTGGCACTCAAAAGGCAGTGACTGTATGCAAATCTTAGCAATGAGCTACGAAGATATGCCTTATTATCTCAAGGCATGCTTTCAATACCTTGCTTCTTTCCCAGAAGACTATGAGATATCTGCAAAATGTCTGATCAGAATGTGGGTAGCAGAGGGGTTCATACCACTCGAGAACAACTCAACAATAGAGATAATGGCTGAAGACTACCTTGAGGAGCTTGCAAAAAGGTTATATTTTTTTTCCAGGCAACTATACAATATTATTGTAATACTTTTTGTTATAAATTAACTACTGCATAGAATACACTTCATGTGATGCTACTATATATTATTGCAACTATGTTTTAGCGTTCCTTGTACGGCAGAATTGCAATATCAGACAATTTTAATAATACGAGTCCATTTCACCAATCTAAAGAGTTGATGCACATTTAAAAATCCCATGACCTCTTATTATTTTAAAAATAAAAAAGCTTGAACTGACTTACTAGATTTTCAAATATTTCATAGTATTTAGAGGTTCACAAGATTGAGTTTGAATTATTTCCCAATTCTTATCCGCAATATTACTTTGATGTAACCGGAAGTATATATTTATTCGCACTTCCAACGAATTGCCAATCAATTTTCTAGACCCCATCAAATATTTTCCTACAAGCATTCTATTTTAAACAATATAAAAAATGGAGGTCTTGCGACCTAGAGTTTTAATAGTATGTAAAGATTAAAATTATTAATCTTTTTTGTCATAAATTGTTGCAACTATATATTCTAATTTTGACTTAAACCTTCTACCAATTACATGTTCTTATTTTTTTTTTTTTTTAAATAGATCAGTAACAAAAGCTTCTTTTTAAAAAAAAAAAAGGTATATGTTTCACTTGTGTTACAAAAAACATAGTAGGCATGATTTGATACTAAAACATAGCTCTAGGAAATTGAGGGTGCAAAATTATAATTTTGCGAGAGGGATTAGGATTTAAAAAATATGTAGATTATATATTTTTTTTTAATTAATGCTATTCAAAATTCATGTTCTTCTTTAGTAAACAGGTTTTTCAAGAAAACTTTGTACGTACCAAGCGCATGTTCTCAAATATTTTTTTGTAAATAAACTGAACAAAAGCCTTTTTCAATTGCGTATCTCTGACTTGTGTTAAAAAAATCAAAGTTTGATGTTTTGGTGATTGAGGGATCAAAATTAATTATAATTTTGCGTAAGGGATTAGGATTTAAAAAAATTATATTTTTTTTTGAATTTTTTAATATTAATCCAATTTTTCAACCAATATATATATATATATATATATATATATATATATATATATATATATATATATATATATTAAAATATTTCTCTTAAAATCTATAGAAAAATTTACAAAACCTTTATTTCTAGAATTACGTACAAATTCCATTAATTGCTTATTTTAATTTCGGTGTAGTTTCAGTATTTCCTAACTTGTTTATAAACCAAAATTAATTCAGGAGTATGGTTCAAGTACTAAGCCGATCTGTGAATGGTTTGATCAAGCACTTCAAAGTACATGACATTCTCCGCGAATTGGCAATGCGTGAAGCCGAGCATGAAAACTTTGTCACGGTTTTCTCACATGCATCAAATGACACAAGGCCCAACAGAATAATCCGACGAGCATCGCTTCAAGCCGAAGAGAAGAATTCACAATTCATCAGATATGTCGGTCCAAATACCCGTTCTTTATTATACTTTCAGTCTGAACAAATTGATATAGCCCTGGATTGTTCTAATTTTAGGCTACTTAAAGTTCTAGAAATAGCGGGTAGCATATGGCGGAACGAACTAACATTAAAATCATTAGATGGGTTGATTCACCTCAAATACGTGGGGCTTAGATTCTGGAATATTGACCTCTCCTCATGTAATTTTCATCGTATGAGGAGTCTGGAAACTCTGTATATGCGAGGGTGTTTGGGTAATATGCAGCCATGTGATGACTTTTGGTCAATTGGGACATTGAGGCATGTCCAGGGTTGGTTGGAGGAAAGACCATTACCGAAAGGTATTGATCTAAACCATCTACAAACCCTGAAGTGGGTAAGAGTTGAGGGAGCATGTGATTGGAAGTTGCCCAACCTGCGTAAATTAGGTATTAGAAATGAATCTGACGAATGGGTTTCAATAACCAATCTACTTCACACGTTGCCTCTTCTGGTCTCCCTAGGGATTCATGGAAGTAAACTCCCGATGGAGATTGTTTACCCAAAAGAACTCCCAAATTATCAGAATTTGCAATCCTTATACTTGTTTGGAGAATGGCCTGAGAATGTCAATGTAGAGGCTAGGTTGCTTCCACCACACCTCGTTAAACTCACTCTTAGGGGGACCCACCTTAATCATAATCCAATGCCGGAGCTTGGAAAGTTGAATGGCCTCAAAAAACTTTGCTTCTGGTCTTTTTTGACTGTCAGTTGGGAGGGTCCAATAAACTGTCCAGAAGGATTCCCAGCCCTACAATACTTGAAAGTGATGTCCAAAGTGTCTGATTTGAACATCACGGATTTGACGGTGGAAGAGGGGGTCATGCCAAACCTTACATACCTCAAAGTAAATCCCAACACTGAGGTGCACCTGCCTCCAGAGCTACAGCACGTGACAGTTGAAAAATATTAATTAATAATCTTGATTTGGTCAAGTGGTAATATCTATCACAGTGACCACTTACTTTTTCATTTCACTTTTTTTTTTTTTTTTTTTTGGAAAAATGTGTATTATTAGTAATATAGATGGTGCAGCGTACGTGTATATTATTATTATTTTTTTTTTTTACACATGGAAAGTCAACCACAAGTATGTACATGTTCTATTATAATTTGCTTTCTGTTTTCTGTACTATTATTCTTTTCATAGACGAACTATATGAGAATTTAATAGCATTAATTTGTACGTGCTAGTGTTGATCTTTATACTTAATTCTTGTATATATTTTTGTTCCTGCTTTGACTATCAGATTACGTACAATAATATATAGATGCATCTAGATTTTAAAATGAGTACTAGTGCTAAGATATGTTAGTGTAAAAAATAATGATTCTGTTTTTTTTTTTTTTTTTTATATTTTTTTTGTAATGTTTGTGTTGTTCCCTCTCTCTCTTTCTCTCTCTCTCTCTCTGTCCTCTATTTTTTGCTCCACAAAATGATTAGTTGACACAAAATGATTATCTTTTATAGAGATAAACAAGAAAGTCATGTTTTTCAACTTTAAATATCAATATGAAATTTCCAGTCAAGTTTTGAGGCAATGACATTGAACACAGAGACTAGTTTTCAATACAAAATAAATAAAATTAAATAAATAAGATAGTTAAATAGTCTATTCTTCTTCAAGTTCATCGTGTATAATTAGTGCATAATATGATTAGGGTTATATGTTAAAAAAAAAACTTGTACTCAAAATAAATGTGAGAATAATGCAAAATATTTGTAATAAGCTCCTATGTTCAAACCATGCTTTATTACTCAACATTGATTCAAGTTCAAGTTGTAGTTTTTATAATATCTGGCCAGATCTTCATTTCAAATTCAAATTTTGATAATTATTTTTTAAAATCTACAGCGTTGTATAAGCACATGGATTTGCTGAGCAATGATGTGGAGAGATCTAATGATATGGCATTACCAATGTTTCTTGTACATTCTTTGTTTAAAAATCAAATTCAATTTGTCATATGTTTAATAAATAATAATGATTGTCTTCTTGTGAAAAGTCTATATGATGCAAGAGAAGCTAGCAGATAAGGACTATGAGATAAATGGGCTCAAGCAATTGCTTGTGCAGAAATAAGGATGAACTTCAAAGAACGAGATTAACCAGGAGGTCCAGGAGAGGATGAAAAAGGCGATAACATTGATTCTGCTGCTGATTTGGTGCAAGCTGAGGCTTAATTCTACTTTTTCCCTACATTTTTTTCTTGAGAACTAATATAGGTATTAGAAACAGGCTAAATTTTTGGTCTCTCAGCCGCATTTGTTGTTTTAGATCTTGTTTTGTATGGTTTAAAGGAAGTTACAGAGGATTAATTTTGCTATTATTATATTTTCTCACAAGTTGGCATGCACAAAATCCATGAATACAAGGTATTTGTGTTACTTTTTGAATATCAGAATTTTGATCTTTTTTACCCTCTTTTGCAAGTGTGGCAGCTCAGGTCCAGAGAGAAGAATCAAGGTGCAAAACTATGACACCAACAGTTCAACATGTTGAAGAAGAGAGATTAGCATTGGCAGTGGACAGAGACTTCATCGGCAAGTCCAATTTCAACAATTCAAGCATCAACAGTGGCCTGAGCGATACTGGCAGGGAGGAGAGGAATTGAAGTGCAAAATGCAATCACTGTCATCACAATGGACATACAAAGGATCGTTGCTGGTTCCTATATCCGCACCTGCGACCAGCGAAGAAGAAGGAGAAGACTGGAGGAACTAGAGGTATATTGCAAGCGGCAACTGCGCAAGCCAGTAGTTCGGGACCAGAGGTGAGGAACGACCATCGTTTAGCGGGAGTATATTGTTCAGACCCCAGTTTGGGAAGAAATGGTATCACCGTAAATAATAAACATTATAACTCAAACCTTGGATATAGACAAAATAACATACCTTGCCCAATTAGCATCGGAAATTGGAAATGTCCTAATGCAGTGATACAAAGAACTACATTGAGAACCTGGTGCGTGCACTTCAAAATGGGTTAAGAGGAAGTTAACAGTTCCGGCTGCCAGACCTCCACTTCTAAGAGTGGGGCTACCAAAGGCAAGAACAAGAACTGTATCACTCCAGCTGGTGCAATTGGAGAGGACCACTGGTTCTACGATTGCTGCATCTACACCAATCCTGTTTCATCTGACAGATGCCAGATGTGTCAACATCCAGTATAAGAAGATTTGATTTGTCAAGTGGGACTGTAATTTATATATGGCTATGGTTTGGATACAACAATATACATAAAAATTGAATGAGATAACTGCCAATGGCGAAAAATAAAACCAGTCATCAAGAGAGCGAGTTTAAGCGAGAGCTAGAAAGGTCCTTCTCTGATCTATTTTTTTAAGAAACTATGCCATTTATAAAAATAATTATTCTTTTCATTGTTCTCTTACAAAATTATAATGGTAAAGTAAAATAAATGTTCATTTATTTATTATTTTAATTATTACATATTGTTTAATTTCTTCTATTTTGCATTATTATCTACCATATCACAACAAATTATCACATAATACTCAGATAGTGGTTCCAGCCTCTCAAGCTTTCAAAAATAGCAATTACAAGTTGAATGGTAGACAAACCAAGCCGAAAAAAAGTATCACATGCATGATATACTCAGTGGTTGGTTTATCATGTGTTGCTTTTAATTGATAAAACTGGTGCACACGTATTATACTTTGAGTGGTAGCTAGGTTGATTCAACAATTTATTATCGACATGTACATAAACATAGAGAATCATCACATCAACAAATTATTATTAGAGATCACAGTTGAAGATAAATAAAAGTACAGAATCATATAACTTATCTATTAGCATGTTCGTCAATTTTTAAATATTTTTTAATTTTATTAATGTATTTTTTTATGAAAATATGTCAAAATCTATAATATGTCCCGTTGCGTTGCAACGGGCACGATATTAGTAATTATATATGTACCCCTGCTGTTACACATCTCTTGATTCCCTTTTGGGTTAATGCAGAGAATACGTGTTCCCTGAGAGCTAGGATGTGTACTTTTTGGCTTTCACTTTACCTCATGAGATGCTCAGATCAGGCTCAGAAGACTCATACTGGATAAAGATAAGGGTAAATTATATTAACAGTGGCTTGAAGTAACAGGTGTACGGCATATATATATAGCATTGAAGAACCTGATCGAGCTCCTATCTAAACCTCTGCTTGTTTCGAGGAGTTTTAATCCATTAGAGTATAAATTAAAAATGGAGTAATTGATCATTAATTTGTAGATTATATATTATAAGTACAAATAATTGCCACAAACTACTTCTCATTAGCGCAAGTACCACTACAAGATGATTTCATTGTTTTCCGACCATACAAGTGTCTCAAAATATTTAAATAGAAAGAAACGCCTAAAATGCTATCATCGGGGACCGGGGCATCAGCCCATCATCGCTTCAGTCGCTGAAAACCATTTGAAAAGAATAAAAAAAAAAGGTAAAAAGCATCGAGAGACATGCGAAAACCTTTCAGCGACCAAAAATACCGGTCTCTAAAAGTTTTCAATGTGAAAAGCCGCGCGTGACCTTTCTTTTCATTTTGCAGCCGCGTTTTTAAACCCTAGCCCCCTTCGTGAGCCTCTTCCGGATCAAGCAGCCACGTCGGCATACTACTGAGCTATGCCATTCCCGACGTCTGTGCCGCCTCTCTCTCGGCAATAAATCCTTGGTGGAGAGCAGCATCTCCCTCCTACTTGTTTGGCCCCAACTTTCTTTCTAGGCCAAACTGATCCATATACCTCTTTGGCGCTACTTTTTTATGCCTCCGCAGTCAAATTAAGTTATTCTTAATCTAGCCGAATATAACCTGTTAATTTTTTTTTTTTTTTGTAAAAAATAAGAATCCAATCCTTATTTGTCAATTTTTTTTTTGTTAGTAAAAATAAGAATGCAATCCTTTATCGATCTTTTGTCGTTTTCACTTTATTTTTGTTCACTTTAAAGATACTTGTTGTCTTCCATTAGTTTTGTATAAAAAATTATCATTTGCACCTGGCACTTATGTGAGCCGAATTATTAATAAATTCATTGATTCAAATTGCGTCAAATTTAGTTTCTTCAACGTGTCAAAACATGCCGTTTCTTAGACATTTCGTGTGTTATATGTGTGTCCGACACGTCGTATTTTTAAAATAATCTTGCCTGGCCAGATAGACTTATATATCTTTGTGTATCTTACTTGGTCCATGCATTCAACTGATGAAGCACAAGAGTATATATGATTAATGTCAACGTCACCGTTTGCCATCATTTAAAATATGATAGAGACAAATTAATCTTAGAGATGCATACATGATTACTGTGGTGGGGAACAACGGTGCGTATTGTGATCCACACGCGAACGTGACAATATATCTAGTGAACTACAAGTTATTAATATATTTATTATATTTTATTAATTACTAGCTTCTTCCAGTTTACTCCTCCAACCATCATGATTAAATTCAATTTTTATTAATTGTTCAATTCATGTGCACTTTAATAAAACAGATGAAGAAACCTTGACATTCTCCTTTAGTAAAATAATGCTTGTCTAATTAAAGTGCTGAACTTTGGTTGGTGTGTGAGATCCACTAATTAAAAGCCAGTAAGTATTGATGTTCATGATTTGCATTGCATTATATATGAATTTGTCCTAAATCATCATGGTATAAGTTGACCATAGTAATTAATGAGTTTTTTTAGCTCAATAAAAGATTAAGCAAGTCGCCGATGTATAAAAAAATAAAATCAAAGGTTATTATTCATATGATTGAATCATTATTATCTAATGAGGAAATGTTCTGAGAAAGAGTATTATTATAATTACGACCAGCAAATATTATCATTATATTTGGTTATAATCAAGATTAACTAAAAATGAAACATTCTTCTCTCTCATTTTATTTATAACATTATTTATTGAAGAAAAAAGTATCACTTATTATGTTCATTTTTTCAATACAATATTTTTTTTACCGGATTGTCAAAAGTAATTTAAAATTTTTACACTAAATTTTTTAGACGGAATTAAAGCTCACCCTTAGTTTAAATTCTTTAGTACCCCACCCCCCTCCAATTTGTCTCCTTTTACATACAACTCCTTAACGTTTTTTCAGAGATAAGTATAAGATTCTGAGAGCCTCATTTTGCCTTTTATTATTTTTTATTCGTTCCTTCTTTGCAATTGACAAAAATTCCTTAGATAATAGCAACTGGCGGATTCTTTATCCCATTAAAGGTTACAGTCTGTGTCCTCCCGTCTTTGGAAATGAATCTTACGAAAACATCGGTACTGTGTTCAATTCATCCCAAATTTTTGCAAAAACCTATTCTTACTAGTTTAATAAAGCCTATTCTTACTGTGTAGTGAACACAAACATCGGTACCCACACGCCAACGTGACATTTGTAGTGAACTACAAGTTATGAATATTAAATTATTAATTACTAGTTTAATAAAGCCTATTCTTACTGTGTTCAATTCATCGAATCAGCACTTTAATTAATTACTAGTTTGTCTTCAAGCATATATGTGCGTCAATTAATTAATTAATAAACTAACCCATGTTCTTCTCAAGAAATAATAATAAACTAAACGAGTACAACAATTAACGAATATGGTTTTTAACTTACGTTAGCAGTTTGCTTTCCAGCCTGCTTGCCTATATAATGAGACCATCCAATGGACACTATATCTGATCTAATAGAATCCTCTTACACTGGTGCACATTAATTTCAAAAGAGAGAAAACAAGAGAGTGAAATGGCTGAGGCAGTTGTGAGTGTGCTGGGCAAGCTTGCTATTGTCATAGCAAACGAAGCACAGTTCTTGGGTGGGGTTGGGAAGAAAGTCGAACGGGTGCAGCGTGAGCTCATCCGAATCAAGAGCTGCCTGATAGATGCAGATTCAAAACGGAAGGGAGATGAGAGAGTGCAGAACTGGTTGAATGACCTTCGTGATTTGGCCTATCGTATCGAGGACACAACCGACACCTTCTTTCTCAAAGTTGAAGGTCACAGCCAAAAACATCCCAAATTTTTGCAAAAACTCAAGATGGTGTGCAACAAGCCCAAACAGCTGTATTTCCGCCACAAACTTGGCAATGAGCTCGATGACATTCAAAATCTACTCGAAGAGATCTCCAAGAGCAGGCTTACCTACGGGATAAGAGACCTGCCAGTGGAAGACAACAGCAAGGGAGAGGCTGATATCATAATGCCTCTTCGGAGACCTACTTATTCTGAAGTAGACAAAAATGATGTCGTAGGCATGCAGGCTGACAAGAACAACATTCTGGAGCTGCTATGACCTCAGAAAACATCTCGACGGGCTGTCATAACCATCGTGGGTGCCGGCTGTCTAGGAAAGACTACCCTTGCATGTATGGTATACAGAAGGCAAGTGGAAATTTTTGTTTTTCAACTATGTTTTAATGATATAAATAATTACAACAATAATAATAAGAGTTGATGCGAATAGCAATGATCAACTACTACTACTGTTATATATTATGATTTTGAGGATTTAATAGTGATTCTAACAGCACAATTGCTCAATATATAATACAGAGATCTTAGTAAAACATGGTTGCAACAACCACTATTATTTAGAAAACTTTGCTAGAAATCAATATAATAATATATCTTCTTTTCTTGTATAACCGTGCCAAGGAAGATTTCGACTATGATATAATGTTGTCAATCTCTCAAAAGTTCAGTCTCATTGATCTCTTGAGAAAGATGATCAGCAAGTACAATGTTCCTGTACTGAAGGATCCCTTGAGAAAAATGATTAGCAAGTACAACAAAGATTTTGAACAAGAGAACCAAGATGTGGGTGATTTAGCCAACGAGCTCAAAAGATTTTTAAGTAGCAAAAGATATTTGATCATTCTAGATGATGTGTGGAAGGATGATCTGTGGAATCAGTTGAAAGATGTATTACCTGATGTCAAGAACAGTAGCCGTATCCTGATAACTAGCAGGTTTGTTGAAGTTGCTAGATTTGCTGACTCCCAAATTCCTCCATACGAACTCAAGTTCTTAGATGATAGGGAAAGCCTTAATCTCCTCCTCAAAAAGGCTCTCCCTTATCAAGAACCTGATGAAGAATGCCCTAACAATCTCCTTGAACTTGCACACAAACTATCAAAGAAATGTATGGGGTTACCGCTTGCTTTGATAGCATTAGGTGATATCCTTTCAACCAAAGAACAATCCTACCCTGCGTGGGAAAGGGTACTGCAAACAATGAATTGGCACTCAGACAGCATTGGCTGCATGCAAATCTTAGCAATGAGCTATGAAGATATGCCTTATTATCTCAAGGCATGCTTTCAATACCTTGCTTCTTTCCCAGAAGACTATGAGATTTCTGCAAAATGTCTGATCAGAATGTGGGAAGTAGAGGGGTTCATACCACTTGAGAGCAAGACAACAATAGAGATAATGGCTGAGGAGTGACTTGAGAAACTTGCAAAAAGGTTATATTTTTTTTTTCCAGGCAACTATACAATATGATTGCAATCTTTTTTGTCATAAATTAATTACTACATAGAATACACTTCAGGTGTACTTGATATATATATTCTAATTTTGATTTAAACCTTCTACCAATTACATGTTCTTATTTTTTTTTCTAAATAGATTAGTAACAAAAGCTTCTTCATTTTTTTAAATTAGGAATCTTTCACTTGTGTTACAAAAACATAGTAGACACAATTTGATACTAAAACATAGCTCTAGGATATTGAGGGTGAAAAAATTATAATTTTTTCATGAGGGATTAGGATTTAATAAATATATATATAGTTTATATTTTTAATTAATGTTATTCCAAATTCATGTTCTTCTTTAATAAGAAGGTTCTTAAAGAAAATTTTGTACGTACCAAGCGCATGTTCTCAATTTTTTTTTTGTAAATAAACTAAACCAAAGCCTTTTCCAATTACGTATCTCTAACTTGTGTTGAAAAAAAAAATCAAAATTTGATGTTTAGGTGATTGAGGGATCAAAATTATAATTTTGCGTGAGGGATTAGGATTTAAAAAAAAATTATATTTTTTGAAATTTTTAATATTAATCCAAATTTTCAACCAATATATATGTATATTAAAATATTTCTCTTAAAATCTATAGAAAAATTTACAAAACTTTTATTTCTAGAATTACGTACAAATTCCATTAATTTCTTATTTTAATTTCGATGTACTTTCAGTATTTCCTAACTTAATTGTTTATAAATAAAAATTAATTCAGGAGTATGGTTCAAGTACTAAGCCGATCTGTGAATGGCTTGATCAAGTGCTTCAAAGTACATGATATTCTCCGCGAATTGGTAATGCATGAAGCCGAGCATGAAAACTTTGTCACGGTTTTCTCACATGCATCAAATGACTCAAAGCCCAATAGAATAATCCAACGAGCATCACTTCAAGTTGACAAAGGAAAGATTTCACGATTCATTGAATATGTAGGTCCAAATACCCGTTCTTTTATATTCTTTGACCTTGCAAATTCTGAAAGGAGCTTATCGTGTTCTAATTTTAGGCTACTTAAAATTCTAGAAATAGTGCGTTTATTTTCTGAAAACAAAATAGTATTAAAATCATTAGATGAGTTGATTCACCTCAAATACTTGGGGCTTAGAAACTGCACGATTGACCTCTCCTCATGTAATTTTCATCATATGAGGAGTCTGGAAACTCTGGATGTGCAAGAGTGTAAGGGTGATGTGCAGCCATGTGATGACTTTTGGTCAATTGGGACATTGAGGCATGTCCTGGGTTATTTTGAAAGACCATTACTGAAAGGTATTGTTCTAAACCATCTACAAACCCTGAACACTGTAAGAGTGGATGGAGCATGTGATTGGAAGTTGCCCAACCTGTGTAAATTATGTATTGTTAATAATAGATCTGACGAATGGGTTTCAATAACCAATCTACTTCAAACATTGCCTTTTTTGGTGTCCCTAATGATCCATGTATATAGTTTTGGACCTAATTGTAGTGAACTCCCGAAGGAGATTGTTTACCCAAAAGCACTCCCAAAATATCAGAATTTGCAATCCTTTGATTTGTATGGAAAATGGCCTAAGAATGTCAAGGTAGAGGCTATGTTGCTTCCACAACACCTTGTTAAACTCACACTTTGGGATAGCAACCTTAATCATAATCCAATGCTGGAGCTTGGAAAGTTGAATGGCCTCAAAAAACTTTGCTTGCGAGGTGTTTTTACTTCCGGTTGGGAGGGTCCAATAAACTGTTTGGAAGGATTCCCTGTCCTAAAATACTTGGAAGTGTTTGATGGAGGCATCAAGGATTTGACGGTGGAAAAGGGGGTTATGCCAAAGCTTACATACGTCGGAGTATTTATCAACACCAAGATATACCTGCCTCCTGAGCTGCAGCACGTGAAAATTAAAAATGATGCTTAATATTCTTAATTTGGTCAAGTGTATGTATTATTAGTAATATGTATGGTGCAGCATGTATGTATATTATATCTTTTTTTGTACATATGAAAAGTAAACCACAAGTACGTACATGTTCCATTAAATTTGCTTTTTTTTTTTTTGTACTATTATTCTTTTCACAGACAAACAATATGAGAATTTAATAGCATTAATTTGTACGTGCTAGTGTTGATCTTTATACTTAATTCTTGTATATTTTATTTTCCTGCTTTGGCTATCAGATTACGTACAATAATATATAGATGCATCTAGATTTTAAAATGAGTACTAGTGCTAAGATAAGTTAGTGTAAAAAAATAATGCTTCGTTCATCTTGTTCTTCTTCTTTTTTTTTAAAAAAAAATTCTTTGTAATGTTTGTGTTGTTCAATTAATATTATATTTCTTAATTTCAAGTACCGTAAGAGATTTGTAATAATGAAGTCATCATGTGATTTAACTTTTCTATATTATTTTCACAGCGTTAGGGGTGGAATTGATAATCACAAAAATTATGAAGTGTTCTTCTTTTAGCACAACTTTATAATCTATTTTAAAATTGTAAGTTTGTTATTGTTTTTCGTTTGTTTCTGGGAAATTTGCTGAAAACTCCAATTCGACGGTCCGGATCAAAACAAAAACTTTGAGATACTTTATAATTATATGGGATTAAAAAGTTATGAAGGCCTTGTTATTAACACAAGTCCCACATTGTACTAACTTGGTTACATTGGATAATTAATCTTGGTAGTGTTTTTTCTTCTCTAAAATCCAAATCGATAAAATAGCTAGCTAGCTAGATTCCATGCTTCACGACAACGCCAAGTATTTATATTTATAGCAAGAAAGGAACAATGCATGGGGTACGTGCATATCTAAACTTGAACAATACAAATACAATACTATTTGGACCTAGTGTTGACCAAACAGTCTAGTCCAGTCTAAATTCGGCCAGTTCACGGTTCCGCACGGGTCAAGGTTCTCACGATCCATGGTTCTCCACAAGTTAGGTCCAGCGTTTCTAACTTGAAATGGTTGGCTCAAAATCTTGCTGGAACCATGGTCCAAATTCACACAGTCCGGTCCAGTCCGGACGGGTCTAAGGTTCTTTTTTTTTTCTTTCTTTTTTTCAAAACAAAGATATTTTTAATATTTTATTGAAGTGACAAAAAATATTTATAATTGAAAATAAATCTTACCAAGATTTAAAAGATATTAAAATTTGTAATATATAATTGAATTTTAGTATATGTAAAAGGATTAAAAAATAACTCTAACATGACATTTTAAAAATTAGATCTGACATGAGAGTTCTCATTTCTCACTATTTTAGTTTAAGTCTGGTTCTGCATGGTTAGGTCCGGTTTTGTCACGGTTCTAGTTTCCATGGTTCATGGTCTTATTAGATCCGGTCTAGTACGGTTCTAGTCCAAAGTTGTAGCTAATTAAAAACTTTTCTATAACCTTAAATTGATTCGGTCCGGTCCGGTACAATTTTGAACCTCGGTCCGGTTCAGTACGGATGAGGTCCTCAATTCCCACAGTCCAGTCCTAGAACCTCTGGTTTTTTTCAAAACACTATTTTGACCCTATCCGGCCCGATAGCACCTCTAGTTTTGATTTGTTAATTAGAAATATAACATCGTTGTTATTTCTGGATAGACCAGCAATAATTTGTACCATAGTAACAAATTCGAATTTGAAAAATAATTTGCAATGATTTAAAAGTTCTTATTTGAGATATAATTAAATAGTTCATTTTTACAATATAAATAATATATTTAAATGCCTCTCCTTGCATTTAAGACCTGTGGATCACTGACAGAAGCCTTTCCGTCACAGCACAACGTCTGTTGATTTTGTCCTTGGAGCTTTGAAATTGGAGACCTGATTAGTAACTCTATTTGAGAGCTCACTTTTTTAGAAGGAAGCTCTTTGGGTCAGTAATGGCGATTCCACCTACCTCATCTGAGGTGACATGACCACCAATACACCTTTCTTACCTCGTACAATAACTACCTTCTATACATACAATAGCCCCATCTCTACTCCCCAGCATTAAAAAATTGCTCCAGGGCACTTCAACTGAATCGGATTTGACTACATCTTCTGAGTACATCTATTCTATCCTTGACTAACTATTTTACTTAGCTACAAACAATAAATTTGTCACACCCCGCGGCCATAAATAGTGACAGAGCTCCACCGTAAACATACAACCTCTTATATGCTCACAAGTAGGGCTGTAAATGAGCTGGCTCGGGCCGAGCTGGGCCTTAGCTCAGCTCACTAATTCTGGCCCGAGCTGTTAGCGAGCCAGCTCGTTAACAGCTCGCGAGCTAAAAGCTCAGCTCAAACTCGTGATGAGCCAGACCGAGCTAACTCGCAAGCTGGCGAGCTGACTCGTTGGGCTTATTGGGCTGCTATTGTACAGATTCAAAAATATTAAATAAGAAAGCCCATTAATCATTTATATAATCCAAGCCCATCAATTATAATAGAATTCATACAAAACATAGGTAATTAATTTATTACAAACACATTTAAATATAAAAATCCATACAAAATAACACAAATTCACATAATTTCATACAAATTCATACAAATTCATACAAATTCATACAACCAAATTTACACATAGTTAATATTACAAACATTCTAGCCAACATGCCAACAACCAAACAAACTTTCATAACATAGCAATTAATTTAGAAGTTCATACAAACTTTCAAGTCAACATACCAAGTTGCCAACAGTCAAACAAAGTTTCATAACATAGTAATTAATTTAGAATCAACCAACAGGCAACATGCCAAGTTGCCAACATCCAAGCCCAAGAAGAACCCCAACAGCTAAGCAAAAAAAAAAAAAAAAAACATAAGTACTTCTATGTAAAAGCTAGCTTAGATAGTAGACAGTACTACAGTAGACACTAGACACAATATGCCATGAGAACCACCAAAACAACAAAAACATCTGCAGAAAAGTATGAATTGCTGACAATAGTTACAAATCAGTTTCACAAGTAATTAACAGTGATAAATTGATCATGTGAGATGGTTATTCTCATATCTTGGTTATATACGTCATGCCCATAACCACCAGTGAAAGAAAAACTATTTTAAAGATATAAAAACTAAAATTTGATTATTCTATAATCTTTTCAATCCAAATAAGAGCATGCTATTTGTTTGCATACATAATATATAAGATAGCTAAATACATAAACTTGAAATTTACTCAAATTAAGGATTCTTAATTTCTACATAAATAGAAAAACAACATAAATTCAAGACTATACACATAAAAGAACTTGACTACCAGCAGGGACATGCAAAATTAGTTTTGTGAGACATGGAGATTTTAAGTTAAGAAACTGTTTACTCTATGACTATTTTCAAAAAACAATAAAAATGAAAATGGCTAAGCTATACCTCATGTCTCATAACAAGCTCAACTTTGCCTCGAATTCTGTTTACTCCTCGAATACTGTTTACTCCTCGAATTCACAAGTATCTGACAAGTATTTCTCATATTCTATAAATAACAAAATTAAAAGTATTCAACTCACTTGTAAATTGTAAGGGTCGAGGGTCGAGAACTCGAGATCAATTAATACTAAGATTATTCACTGCCATTGGAAACTGAATTTCCAAACTCTCCTCCTCATTTGCGGCTTGCTGAAATTTAAAAATTCAATATGTTATACATTGATTAAGTACAAACTGAAATTAAAAAAAGTAAAACTCACTTGTAAAGTCTGCAATTCGGCTTTTGTGCCTGCTCTAATCCAATCGCCCCCACAAACTAACATCTCAACTGTATCCTTTGTAAGGGAACTTTTATAATCATCTAAAACACGACCACCAGCACTAAAGGCTGACTCGGATGCGACCGTTGAGATTGGAATGCAAAGGATGTCTTTTGCTAGTTTGCTTAAAATGGGGTATCTACTTGCATTCGCATGCCACCAATTCAATATATTGAAGGGTGTATTAAGTTTGTGCTGAAAAACAGTCTCTTTTAGATAGTTTTCCAGATCTGAATTGGATTGGCTTTCGTTCCATGTGGATTGTATAAAGCGCCACATATCAGTATGCTCATTACCTCCGTCAACAACAAGCTGATGCAGCTGAAGCATCGGAACCTATCAATAATAGCATTATGTAAGCATAGTACAAATTTAAACAAGGCAAAATATTAACATTTAAAAAGTTTAAGGATTTACACGATGCGGTAGAGGTGGCATGCTCTTTCTCATAAATCTCATATAGAGCTCGCATTTTTTCCAACACATCATCAATACGGGAATCAACCTCAGAATCAGGGTATAACTTCTGATAACAAAACTTAATTGAGAGGGTTTTCAACCTTGGATCGAGAATGGCAGCCACTGCCATTAGCAAATTAACTTCCCCCCAATATTTCTCAAACTTTGTATACATAGCAAAGCTCATCTCTCGTGTGAAATTATCCTCACTATGATAGGCATCACATATTGCCTTTTTCACATTAAGCATCTCGGCTAAAAACAGATTTGAGGTGGGGTAAGATGTGCCCGAAAAAATCTTTGTGGCCTTAACAAATACCTCAAGTAATTTACAAACCTTGTCTGCCTCTTCCCATTCAGAATCCTTGGGAAGCCACTCAATAAAATTAGAATCTCGACCAGCATAGCCATTAAAGGCTTTTTTGTAATAAAGGGCTGATTGAAGCATTTTGTGGGTTGAGTTCCACCTTGTTTTGACATCAATACACAAAGACCGAGATGTGGATATACCTACTCGATTTGCATGTTCCCCAAATTTTAGAAGCCGACCCGGCGACTTCTTAAGATATTTTACCCCATCTCTAACTTTGGACAAACATTTATCAATCTTGCTAAGCCCATCTTGAACAACCAAGTTCAAGATATGAGCACAACATCTAATATGGAAAAAAAAATCCTTTAAAATGCAACTTATTTCGGGCATCAAAACTCAACTTCAAAATACTTGCTGCCTTGTCATTGCTGCCCGCATTGTCTAATGTTATAGTTCCTACTTTACCCTCAATTCTCCACTTCCCTAACGATTCCACAATTGCATCACCACTGTGAGGTGGTGACAACTCGTTAAAGCTAATTATCCGCTTTCGCAAATTCCATGACTTATCTATATAATGTGTCGTTAAACACATATAACCAATGGTTTGATTGGAAGTCCAACAATCGCTAGTAAGTGAAATCCTATCAACAGATTGGAAAATCTTTTTAACATTGCCTTTTTCATTCTCATACACTTTTATACACTCTCTTTTAATAGTGTTTCTAGACAATGGTTGATAATACGGATTGCAATACTTCAAGAAAATATTCATGCGATGGTATTCGACAAACATAAACGGCAACTCATGACAAATTATGGCCTTGGCAAGTAATTCCCTACTCTTTGCATGATCATACTTCCCATAATCTACAATACCTGTCTCCTCCCCCACTTTTATAGATGTGAGCACAGATTCATCTAAAGGTAGCAAACCAGAATTATTACCTTTATGTCTCTGAATCGGACCACAAACCTCCAAATGACGCAATAATGTTGAGGTTGTTCCACCTCCCACTACTTTATAGCGCTTCTTGCAGTATTGGCACTCGGCTTTATTCTCAACCCCGACTTTCAGTACCTTGAAATACTCCCAAACTTCAGAAGTTTTTTTCCTTTTATTCCCATCAGTCTCATCATGTCCACTGGCAGTGCTATTTGCACTTTCCGGCATCACTGGATTACTGCCAGCGGCAGCAGTAGTACCTTCTGATGATATATGAGTATGAGAAATTCTGCCAAAATTGCACAAATATTAGTTAAAGCTCACATATGGGTTTCAAAATTATTGTCCTTACACCAGTTGCACTAGGAATTTAAGTAAGATAGAAGATATGAAACAATTTTGAAACAGATTTTTCACTTTTGAAACAAATTATCCAGTTTTGAGGAAAGAACTTAATTACATAAACTTTTCATTTTTGAGCTAGCAACTACTGTCTGGTATTTTCTCGGTACAAGGAGAAAAAAAAAACTACCTGCTCAATTGTTGAATTGTTGATCTTCTGGCTTGGTCAATCACATATGAAATTATCTTTAATACTTCATATCCCTGTAGAGATGCCGCTGTAAGTATTTCAAACAGAAATTAAAACAGAAATTCGACAATCACTTAAAATCCTCATGTCACATATTAAAAATAGGTTTCGAAATATTTTTTGGCCCACCTTTAGATATACTGAAATTAAAACAGAAATTAAAACAAGTTCTGCAAATTAACACATAAATTAAAACAAGTTCTGAAATTAGCTAAATAATGAGACCGATTTTACCTAAAGTAGTCAGTGACTCAGTGGTGCGACTGGAACTGGGGCACGCGAGGTGGGTCTGACTCTTGCCGCTTGGAACTGGAGTGCGCGAGTGGCGAGTCCGAGGGTGTAGGTTGTGCAGCACTAGAGTGGCGAGTCGATCGGAGGGTGTAGCGCTAGAGGAGAGAAGAGAAGAGAGCCAAAGAGGAAGGACCGAATCACCCTTAAAAAAGATCAGTTAGTAAGTAAGACTTTCAATTCTTTGATCAATGATCTGGGCGGAATATCACATTAATGGTCGGAAATAAAAAGAGAAAGGAGAAGCTCCCGTGAAATAAAAAGCAGAAGGTCACCGTGAGACTGAACCAAAGAGGAAGGAGGAGAGATGCGCTGGAGAGAGAGCCAAAGAGGAAGAGAGATTTCAGATTTAAGATTTAGCGCTAGAGGAAGAGAGCCAAAGAGGAAAGAGGAAGAGAGAGATTTCAGATTTAGAAATTAGAAGGGAGATGCGCCGCTGGAGGAGAGAAAAGGAGAGTCCAAACGCTAAACCCTAAATCTAAACGAGTAGGATTAAACTATCTGTATTTTAACGGCCCATAGTGTTCAGCTCGTTAAGAGACGAGCTGGCTCGGGCCGAGCTGGGCAAAAGCTCAGCTCATTAATTTTGAATCGGGCTGTTAGCGAGCCAGCTGGTTAACGGCTCGGTCCGCTATCGAACGAGCTATTACCGATCGAGCCAATGTGAGTCGCGAGCGAGCCACGAGCTTACGAGCTTTTTGGACAGCCCTACTCACAAGGCAATTAAAAATACACTCATCATAACACAATAAAAGACATAAAACAAGTCTATTTATAATAATCCAAGTACAAAATATCTGGTAAAAGTATAACATACAAAAGGGTATCTTATACGGATACCAACCGTAAGGTATGACATAGGGTGCTATATCACAAAACAAAATATGCCCCTCTAGTCACATAACCAAAATATCTGCTAAGGTACTATGGTGACATATAACAAGGCCTATTACTCGCGTGCCTCTCCAGGATCGACCGCATCAAAATCTGTAAAAATAACCCAAAGGGTGGGTGTGAGAATATAATTCTTAGTGCGAATTTGCCACAATCGAGTTATTGGACTTGTAATCAGACTCCATGTTCAAAAATGAAATACATACTAAAGCACATTAGCCATTCTATAACAATATATAAGTATATGCATATGTTCGACAACAAATAATCAAATGAAGTTCAATTTACAGAATTTCCAAGGTGAAGTTCAAACAAGCACATATTCGGCCTAACTTATCTTACTATGGCTACTTACAGATGTTCCACCGAGCTGGACCCTTTATCAAACCCTCATCTGTAGGGTTACAGACACTTACAGATGTTCCACCGAGTTGGACCCTTTATTTGACACCCATCTGAAGTGTTTTGGCTTAACCATTTACTAAGGTCTGGTTTCAAGTCATATAGATAATTCACTTGAACTAATTCGAAATGCCGTAATATTCAATTGACTGTCCAAATACATTACCACGTAGGGTAATGCCCCCGAGCCATAGACGTTACACACCAGTCACCCACAATCACAATCAATCACACACATATAGTCACCCCCCCCCTCGTCCCAACCGGTACTGCGAAAAGCCTGAGGGCCATTCACCTATGGCCAATAGGTTCCTGGGATCAAAGTCGGCTCGCCCAGCGCGCCAGACTTTGCAAATTCATTTACATAATTCTGTCTGCTCGCCCAACGGGTCAGACTTTGCAAATTCATTCACATAATTCCATAATCATCAATTTGTGGTGACTTTCAATCATAAACAAATTATAATAGCACAATCAAGATGACAACCATACGAATATGCAAATCAACCATGTCACAAAATTTGGTTTTAACCAAATTGGGTTATGCAAACAATTCACACATAATTCTAATTATGCAACAATCAAACATGCAATCTGTCAAACATGCAACAATTAAATATACAACTTGACAATCGAAAAGAGAATTTAATTCTTGAAAATGAAACATCAAACAAGTCCAAGAACCCCGCACCTGATGACGAAAAGCGTATCGCGTGCCTATGGTTTGAACGTCTCGAAAGGTTCCGCAACCTCTTGCTCAACCGAGCCTACACCTATTTCAATCATACATAATTGATTTAATCTTTGCTCGACAATTGATATGCCTACTTGGGTTTTATTAGTTCATTTATGTTTTCCTAAACATAATTCCTATAGATTCACACAACCTATAAATTGGTTTGTAGGACCGTACACATTTGATCAATGTATTCTGAAAAATACTGGTACAGAAGCTGCTGGTACGCCAGTTCGGACGACTAATTCTCAACATTTTCCCCCATAGCATCCCCTCAAATTTTTACACAACCTTGTCATATATGTTTACTAATATCTCAGAAAGTTTCAAGTGAAAATAAGCAGTCTAGCCCCTGGTTTTCAATATTTTTCTCCAGCAGTCTGAATTTTCCAGAATCTGGACTTATCGAGGCAAAATTCGTACCAGTAAAATTTTAGGTAGTATTTTAGGACAAAATTAAATATGATTACATTGTTAACATGAAATTCTAGTTGCCCATAAATTTTGGTGATCATACACCTTTAGGAACTCTAGTTTTGGGGCCTCCAAAGTTGAAGAAACTTGCTGAAATTTTCAGATTTTCGGTTTTCCCCAATTACACAAACTCTAGATTAATCAAAACAAAATAATTTCCAGATTTTCAAGAGAAAGAGGAGACATTACCAATCAATACCTTGGTTGGTTGGATTGAACTAGATTAATCAAAATTTCTTCTCCAAATTTCGGATTTGAAACCAACCCTAATAGAAAATCAAGATTTAGGTAACATTGAGAAAGGAAGTACCAAATTAACAACATAGAAACTTAATAGATGTAGATTACTCATAATTTATACAAAGAAATTCAAATTTGAGCAAAACCCTAGAATATGGAGAAAATTTAGATTTTGAGAGAATATGAGAGAAACGAAATACCAATTGAAGAATTAGATAGTTACTAGAGAGATGATCAATAATTTCCAACTTTTTTCTTCATTTTCTCAAAGGATTTGGTGAATTTTTGGAACTCTCTCCTTTTCTCTTTCTTTTCTCTCTCTCTTCTTTTTTTTTTCTCTCTTTCTGTTGGCGGAACACACACCGCAGGGAAAGGGACGGAGGGAGAAAAAGAGAAATATTTTTGGAAGTTTTGGAATTTTGCTAAATAGACCTCAAAGTTTTGAATATTCATAAAAGAAGAAATTTTATCCATATTCATGCATAAAAGATTGTATCTTGTCTCAATTTATATATATAATGTATAAATTTCAAAATTCTATTAAGTTTGGTTGTTTCGAAAAATTCAGACCACTACTATAATTGTTTTAAAATTTTGATTTTAGACTCCTAATTTCCCCATAAAATTAGTTTTATCTATATATTATTAATATATATATTTTTTTCTTGTTTGAAATTTTCTTAACGTAACAAAATTTCTCCACCTGCTCTGGACACTCCATCCGATTTACTCTCCATTACGTCTATTCTTTTTTACTTCCTCACTTCTCCTCAATACTGATACCCAAACACTTAATTCCCCCGAACTTCAAGCTTTTTATCCTTCTATTGCACAAAAAAGAGCAACGGCAAGAGAGTTCCCGTTTTGCACTCAACAGAAGCGGAGAGGATGTGTGTACTTTCAAGAAAATGACATACATCACCAAATCTTAGAATCACTAGAGAATTCCATTCGAGTCATGGCCCGAGGTCGGACTAGAAGCGAAGGGGAGTCGATAAGAGAAGTTTTATGCTTTTTGACTGCCAATTTCAATGGTCACTTCTCTGATTACACTAGTACAAAAAATCTTTTCACTGACCCTTAGTCATTGACTGTTTTATTATGTAACAGTCGGTGTAGAGACTATGTGGTAAAATTATAAATATGAATAACTTCAACACTGACTGTTCACTGTTTTTCCGATGGAGATTGTTTACCCAAAAGCACTACCAAATTATCAAAATTTGCAATCTTTATACTTGAATGGAAAATGGCCTGAGAATGTCAACCTAGAAGCTAGGTTGCTTCCACCACACCTCGTTAAACTCACTCTTAGGTGGACCCAACTTAATCATAATCAAATGCCGGAGCTTGGAAAGTTGAACGGCCTCAAAAAACTTCGAATAAACTGTCTAGAAGGATTCCCAGCCCTACAATACTTAGAAATGGATAATCCTGACATGAAGGATTTAACGGTGGAAGAGGGGGTCATGCCAAACCTTACATACCTCCAAGTATATGAAGCTACCGATGTACACCTGCCTCCTGAGCTACAGCACATGAGAGTTGAAAGAGAGCAGTAATTAATATTCTTGATTCGGTCAAGTGGTAATAACTATCACAGTGACCACTAACTTTTTCATTTCACTTTTTATTTTT
Organism: Carex cristatella; assembly: GCA_024447775.1. Classification (NCBI taxonomy): domain Eukaryota; kingdom Viridiplantae; phylum Streptophyta; class Magnoliopsida; order Poales; family Cyperaceae; genus Carex; species Carex cristatella. The sequence continues at coordinate 6,061,810 of JAJHPF010000026.1, read as the reverse complement.
GGTGAGAAAAACGTGTATTATTAGTATATTTATTTTTTGTACACATGGAAAGTAAACCACAAGTACGTACGCACATGTTCCATTATAATTTGCATTTTGGTTTATCTACTATTATTATTTTCATAGACGAACTATATGACAATTTGAAAGCATTAAGTCACCGTACGTGCTGGTGTTGATCTTTATACTTAATCCTTGTATATGTTTTGTTCTTGCTTTGGCTATCAAATTACGTACCATAATATATAGATGCATCTCGATTTTAAAATGAGTACTAGTGCTAAGATATATTAGTGTAAAAAATAATGCTTCGTTCTTTTTCTTTTTCTTTTAAAAAAAAAAAAATCTTGCAATGTTTGTGTTGTTCAATTAATATTATATTTCTTAATTTCAAGTATACGTAAGAGATTTGTAATCAAATCATCATGTGATTTAACTTTTCTTTACCGTTTCGTTACCCAATAATATTAACGGGTAAAGATATGGTAGGGTATGGTTAATTTTTAATAGGTATGGGTAGGATATGGATAAGATCAATTTTAATGGGTATGGGTATGAAAATGTCTCCATCCGACCCGTACCATACCCTTTGACACCCCTATTTGGGTTTTCTTTAAACAGTTCAATTACCTACATTTATCTTTCTATCTTTCGTTTTTGACTGAAATTGTGTTTATGTTATTCCTGATATCACAAGCTGTGATAGTATTTTTATTATCTCATATCTTACAGGTAACATATAACTGTGATCTGTTGTGGCAATATGGTTAAAGGTCTCTTCTTCTTTTTTTTCATTTTACAAGGTCAAAAAGGAAAAAAAAACCTAGTATATGACGATCTAATCAAGCTGCAACACAAGAGGCTACAAAGCCCAAAAGATACAAATTAATGGGAATAAGTTGAGTGCCGTGTCAGCATTTAATTAATTAATGGGGATGCATCATGCATGTGATGTGATACTTGATACATGAATGCTTTACCATGTAGAGAAAGAAGTAGGTCCGATACTCATCGGATCTTGTTTTAAGTTCAATTAACTCTAACACCATATGATTATCATTGAGATTTATGCGTAAGGAAACTGAAAAATACTTGCACGTATATATTTTAATGAATTCGCATGAATCTTGATGCAGATCTGATAGTTATTTCACCTCCGATGGGCATCTGACCTACTCTCAATTCTCCCATATATATATACGTCACTTGATGATGTATGCATGCAATTAATGGGGATGCTATTGCTGCCTGCTTGATATTTGTTGGGCGGGTAAGTTGGTTCCAAGCCCCTTTAATTTTCATCTTTCTATTTTTATTTTTTATCTACTTCAGTACTGCACCGAAAATAACATTGAACTAATTTCAAGGACTAAGTAATCAATTATTACCATTTGATGTCTTCCCACCACATAATTCAGTTGATAGTATAACTGAAACAAAAAATGACATGTAAAAAAATTCCAAATTGAAAACAACAAATTTAACACAAGAAGTACATGATTAGCTAGCACAAACTTTTAAAAAATAAGAATTATAAGTTAATTTTAATACATTCATTTTTCATTATTTTTGTACAACTTGACTTTATACTAAATTAATCTAAAAATTTGTAAATTTTATATGTAAATAAATCACTCGTGAAGTAGATCGGTTTTAACGGTTTGGATTTGTCGTTTGAAGTCTACTCAATAGGTTTTTGAAGAAGTAGCACGACATGTCACTATGCTACAGGTAGCACGCCAGCCTTATTCATTAATAAATACAAAATTAGTTTCATGTTCACCTATAATTCATGTTCTGATCATTTGTTTAAAAAAGTAAAATTTAGTATTGGATAATATTGTTTTGAATTTTATATTGTAATATAAGTGGTTGAAACACTACAGCAGAAATAGTTTTCAGCGACTGTTATCAGCGACCGGCGCTATTATTGGTCGCTGATGCCAATTTTTTTTTTTTTTAAAAAAAAAAGACAGAAAAGCGACCAAATTTTCTGCGACCAGTATCAGCGACCGGCGCCCCACTTGGTCTCTGAAAAAATTTCAGCGACCGGCGAAAAAACTTTTAGCGACGGAATAATCCCGGTCGCTGAAACTTTTCGCTAAAAAATACCCGCGAAACCCTTCTTCTTCTTCTCTCTGCCGCGTTTTTCCAAAAATTTTAGGTTTTCCGGCCGATTCTCTCCGTGCCGATCGACGCCGCCCCCGCGCCTAGTTCGATCCCGCCGCCGTTTAGCCGTCATTTCTCCCTTGCTCTCTCTAGGTTTTGCCATTTTTCTCCAATATTATAGTTCTTTCAATTTATGCTATTATTTGTAGTTTAGAAATTTTAAGTTTGTTGTTTTTCTTTTAGATTTTAGTAATAGGAGTTGGTAGATTCGTTTTTTGTTTTTTTGTTTATTATTTCTGTTTTTTTTTTTTTTTTCTGTTTTCTTCATTTTTTAATTTTTTGGGCTTTTTTAATCCGTTTTTATATTTGTTTTTTAAATTCGTTTTTCCTTTTTTTCTGTTTTTCTTTCCTGTTTACTGATTTAGTTTTTCTGTTTTTGTATTTTTTTTTATTTTTCTGTTTTTAAATTTTTTTTTCCAAATAAATTTTGGATATATATATACATTATTATGGAGATAAGTTACATGAAATCTAATAAAATAAATATTTCCAAATATTTTTTTTTCTGTTTTTTTTTTTATTTTTTCTGTTTTTAAAATTTTTTTCTAATAAAATAAATATTTTCAAAAAAAATTTCTTATATTTTTACTGTTTTTTTAATTTTCTGTTTTTTTTTGTTTTTTTTTTTTTCTGTTTTTTTATTTTATTTTGTTACTGTTTTTAACCCTTTAATTTCAATTGACGACCGTTAATTTCACTTTTAATTTCAATGCTATAAGCAAACTAGCATAACTAGCATAATGACACCCTTTGGTTAAACCCTTAATTTCAATTTGCAAAGACAACCCTTTAATTATTATAACTAATATTAGCTTGATATTGTTCTTATTAGGATACGAGGTGGAGAAGATTGGCATCTTTGCCACTAGCTCGTGCCGTAGGGGTATCGTTCTTTCTACCCCGTTGCTACTCGCTCGAGCCGTAAGTATTTAATTGGAATTGAATTTAATTGAATTTAATTGTGATTGAATTGTGATTGAATTGTGATTGAATTGCTATTGAATTGGGTTGAAGTGGGATTGAATTTGGATTCAATTGGGATTGAATTAAATTGTTGGTAAATTGGTATTAAAAGGAATTGGTATCCGCCCAAATTGGTATTGCATTAGTATTGTTATTGAATTGGCATTGAACCGAATTGGTGTTGAATGTGTATTGAATTGAACCGGTATTGAATTGTTATTGCTTAATGATTGAAACTTTAGGATGCCTTTTAGGTCCATACTCGTTTAACCCGAAATGGTAGTATTGTTTTAAAATCCAAAATAGACGAGAACATTTAGTATGCCTTTTAGGTCCATACCCGTTCAAAATTAATCCAATAGGGATTAATTTTGAATAGTCCCCGGTTTGGGACTGCTCTTTGAATGCTTTGTCTCATTTAGGATGTGACGAAATATATGCGAATCTAGTATTTAAGAAGAATTTGGTGTTATTTTCCCTTATTGTTCCTAACGAGTACGTATTGAATTACATGTCGAAAGATGTGTTTCTAACGCGTACTTGGGGAACTAAGGGGAAATGCTGCCGAATTTTTCTTAAATACTAGATTCACATACATTTCGTCACTACTGAGACATAGCATTCAAAGAGTGGGATAAGGTGGTACACCAGCCCTATGTAAGCCCCAATAGTTAATATTTGAATTGATGTTATTTTATTGATGAAAATTATAATTTAGAACTAATCAAGGCAAGGCAAGGCAAGGAGAAGCGCTCTCTCTCTCCCTCTCTGGTACGAATGTTTAAAATATAAGTAATGTAGATGCCGCTTGTATGGCTGTATACAAGTCCTGTTGCATGGATGATGCAACACTTGATTTGACATTGTGTTTTTTGCATGACTTGCTTTAGAGGGTCCGTTATCAATTGATGATTTCTGGAGGGTCTAAAGCAAAGATCTGGATTTTTAATTTGTTTGAAAAGAAAAATATAGTGATAGGGCTTGTTTTATATAATATCTTATAAATGTGTATATCATAATTAGGAGAAATGGAAGGTGATCGTAGTTGGATGTACGGTCCTCGTTATGTGAACAAGCGAAAGAATCCCGTATTTGTGAAGGGTGTGGAGGGTTTTTTTGACTACGCATTTAATTTCAAAAAAATATAAGTAATGGTAATCGTATTAGGTGTCCATGTGCCAAGTGTGGGTGTACTAGATGGTTGGATATGGAAACTATTGGACAACATTTGATGAAATCGGGGTTCCGACTTTATTACGAAACTTGGTACATGCATGGTGAAAGTCAAGGCGTTGAACAGAGCCAAACGGAACAGCCCCAAATGATCGTTGAAGAGAGGGTCGAGGTGGAGACATCAAATGCTATGGTGGACATGGTTCTTGATGCTGCAGGTCCTTCTTTTGATTGGACTGCGGACGAACCCCCGAATCAACAAGCTCAAGAAAATTAAAAAGCATTTGTACGTAATAGAACATAAGAACTGTTTTACAAAATTAAATTTAGGCTGGTAAAAATATTATTGTTATATCTATAAGATTTGCAGGAAAATTATGAGAATGCGATGAGCTGAGTCATGGAGAGGACAGAAATGACTGGCCTGCATTTGACATAAATGTCTGGTACACTTCGGGTGTCGATGATCGTAATGCTCATGGCGACAATTATGGCCTCGGTGCTCTAGGTAAAAAAACATTTCTTGAAATCTATAATTTTTTTTTACTTTGTAAGATATTAACTAACTATCTTATCTTTAATGATCCAGGCCAAACGAGAGCCATGTATCATGTTGGTGGGTCTAGCAGTACTACATGTTCTTCAGGGTCATATTCTTCTGCACCACTGGCTTCACGCCTTACACAAGATGATATTGAAGCGATATCTTCTCATGTGATGACCTCGATCATGCCTAAGCTCACTGACACGATCACCGACTAGATCAGCAGAGCTTTCAGATCTGCTCAGGTACGAAATTCAATTTATCCGACTGTTCTAATTATCAATTATATATCCGAGATCCTAATTATTTAAACAACTGACAGGGAGGGTCGACCTCGGACCATGCCTCGATGCCGCATCCTCAGGATGACGACGATGATGGCGAGGATGACGGCGAGGATCTTGGCAGAGATGGTACTTAGATTTTCTTGAGTTGACATATTTATCTATGTTATAGTTTACGTCTAGATATTTATGTTACGTACTTATGTGGATTGCATATTTACCATACTTATGTTGGTATATTTATGTTTTTGTGATACTTATTCATGTTCTTGTTCTATTTGATTGTTTATTCGTTTTTTATATTGATTATATATTGGAATATCGATGGAATTGTACGTCTCATAACAATTCCGAAACAACGAAATATCAATAATAAATAAAACCAATGAAATCAACACCAATAAATAAATAAAAAAACAGAAACAAATTAATCATTAAAAAAAAATCAATTATCAGCGACCGGTAGAAAAGAATCAGAGACCAAACTCTGGTCTCTGATACTAGAGGCATCAGCGACCGGATAAGTCATTATCAGAGACCGGCAGGATTGGTCTCTGATAATGAGGGTATCAGCGACCATATATAGTTATCAGCGACCAAAATTATTGGACTCTTGTTAACACCACATGACGTCACCATACACTTTCAGAGACCAAAGTGATTTGGTCTCTAATAGGGTATCAGCGACCGGTGATGTCATCTGAGAACTATCAACGACTACAGTTTCAGAGACCGGGATTTCAGCGACCAAAAATACACATCAGCGACCAGATAGTGTATCAGCGACCGGCGACGTATACTATCAGCGACCGGGTTTCCGGACGCTGATAGTCCATTCTGCTGTAGTGAAAATGGATGTACTGAATTAATTTGGATGGCTTTATACAGCTCTCGCAGAATATACAATAAAACCAAAGTAGTTTTTAACTTTATTACATCCACAGCATTAAACCCTAACGTCATGTGTTCAAGTTTTCATGTGGTCACAGTTTAACTCTATTCACATAATTAAACTTCAAATTCAGTTTTGAAGAACGAAATCCATGAGACAAATTAAAACCAAAATTAATAGAATCTTTAATTAAAGTTAACTGAAACTATATATAAATCAAACTTCAACCACAAATAATATAGTTAGACAATTTACTCTGCAAATAACAACTAATTTTTCATTTTTTTTTTTGAAGAAGACGGATTTTAGATTTGCGCAACTAAAGAAGAACCACATCTATATATAATCTATTTGCTATAAACGTGCATGTATAATATGCAGTATATGCTTTGCGTTCTGTACTAGTGGAGATTGAGACCACATCTATAATCTATTTGTTACAATCATATCTTAATCCCCGATTATAATACCATATTCATTCATTTGGACCATCATAGTCCCAAACGTTCTTCCTTAAGACCAAGAAGTTAAACTTAATCTAGCCTAATATAATTTTTTTAATGGGATTAAATCTCCTCCATAGCTTAAATTATTAGGTCAAACCTCTCCCTCAGCTGATTTGTCTCATTTACAACTCCTTGATCTTTTTTTCACGAACAATAGTAGTCTTATAAAGACAAGCTCCTTAGAGTCTCCTTATATCTTTTATCATTTCTTTATAAAGGCTAGCAGCTGCAATACATTCTTTACCACTTTAAAGGGTTACCTGTTGTCTGCCATTTGGTATAAATAATTATCATTTGCACCTGGTTCATAGGTATGCTGAATTATTAATGATTTTTTTTTAATCAAACTGTGTCAATCCGTGTCTTAAATGTGTCAAAAAGTGACATAACTTGGTTAGAGCATCTACATCCAGCAACTCAAATGAGTTTCTAACTATCTGTTAATTATTTTTTAGAAATTAAGGTCGCCAATGTTTCCAAATTCTCACATTCCTGAAATTAATTTATGAGTTTTTATTAAACCATATCATCAATAAATCAAAAACGGAGAAAAAATTATATTTGAGACAATTATTTAATCAGTATGGAGTTTATAAACAATTTGTTAATAAGTACTTTCCTACATAGTTGCTAACTAAGAAACTCTCCTATATCTTTGAAACTGAATTAGAAACTGCCACCTCAGATTAGAAACTCTAATAGTTTCAAGGATGTAGATGCTCTTAGAATATTATCATTATATTTTGTTTAACGTGTTGAAAATGAGAGTAAAATATTTTTCTAAATCAATAAGTTAATATTATTTCCTCAAAAAAAACTTAATGTTAAGCAGTTAGAAATATATATTATAGATATTTGAAATTAGTAAAACCTAAAAAAATGTTAATAATGACATATTCATTTTATACTGCATGCTTCACATCAAACATTTGATGAAATAGTTTATTTTGAGTGAACTTGTATCAACAAAAAATAATGAAAAATCTATATAACCATCTTTTTAATTTAAATTATCTGATTAATCAATTAAGCTATACGTATGTATACATATATTTTGTTATTATCCAAAAAATAAATATAAGGGTAGCTTATTTAAAAATTATAAAGTTAAACCAGTGCAGAGGGAATAAGGGATGAATTTCCCTATCAACCTGACCAAGATATATATTTTTTTTATTATTTCGATCGAAGCTAGGTACTATATCGGAAAAAATTATGTAAGGTTCTTAGAGCTTCATAACTTTTTTTTAATATGTATGGTTCATAGAGCTTTCTTTTGTCTTTTATTATATTTTATTCGATTCTTCACCATAGTTGACACAAATTCGTTGTTTAATAACAACTGCATTATTTACCCCCTTTAAAGTGTTACTTGTTGTCTCCCCTCTTCTTTAAAGACGAATCTAATTACATATACATACATGATTACTCTTATTCTGGTGCGGAACAACATTCTTGGTGGTCCACACGCGAAGATGATTAAAGTCAATTCTTATTGTGTTCAATTGATCGAGACGGCACTTTAATTATAATTACTAGTTAATTTGTCTTTAAGCATGTGCATCAATTAATTAATTAATAAACTAACCAAAGTTCTTTTCAAGAAATAATAAATAAACTAAACAAGTAACTTTTATACACCTGAGAGATCTGCTTTGACCGGATGAACAAATTAACAGGAACAATATTGAATTATTGAAGAGTATAAGGGTCTATTCGGCAACATAGAAATTTTGTGGAAATGAGAAATTTTAATATGGAAATGAGAATTTTAATTTGTCAAAACTAAAGTCATTTAACTCGTGAGAAATATTAAAATATAGGTGTTCGGTGAATGCATGGAAAAGTTGTTAGAATGTTGGAATGGTTATATTTGACGTTATAATAGGAACATAACTTAAGAAGTTGTCTTGTGTTTTGTTCAATTAAAATTTTTTGTACTTTGAAATTTTGTTTGATTAATTATTTTAAGTTTTGTGTTTGATCAATTATTACTGTACTGTTGAAATGCATTTTGAAGTTATTATTAGTCTTGTGTTTAAATTTTTGTATTTATGTAATTAAATTATTTTAACCAAATCACAATTTAATAAATTTAATAAATAGACCAAATGAGGGCTTAGATTAGATTCTTATTTCTCTTAAAAACAAAAAGAAAAATAGTAGTTCCAGCAAATGAAAAAAATAAAGGCTTGATTTTGCTCTAAGCAAAGAAGTGCTTGATTTAACAAACAGTGAGAAGGGGATCATTATTGTTGGTACTCACTTTAACAATCCTGTTACAGTGAGGTATTATTGTCAATATAAACTAATATTTGGAATATTTGTATTATTAACAAGATTCTGCATACTTTTTCTCATTTTCCATTGAGTTTTTTTTTTTTTTTTTTTTGGCTCCAGTGATTTTTGATCCAGCGAAGAAAGCACAAGTTTGGAAAAAAAAAAATGGAGATGGGCATGGGAGTTAATTTTTTTTTTCCATAAATTACATGTCAAGAGATAGGAAGAAAACCCACAAGCACTACTACAAAAAAGCACATCCTACATTGCAGGTTATACACAGATTTTCTCTATTTCCTAAAATTTCGTGTAGGAAAGTGGATTTTTAAATATCTCTAAGAATTCTACACAGATGCTTACATAATAATAGGTGTACAATTTCCTGGGAAATAGTCCGTGTTGAAATGGAGGTTTTATACACAGCTAATTAACTAAATATCCGTGTGTAATTCAGAGAGAGCGACACATATTTTTTAGACAATATCCGTGTAGGAAAAGTTTTTTATATTAAAAGCCGTGTGTATAAATTACCAGAGCTACACGGATTTCTAGTTAAAAATCCTTGTAGGAAAGGCCATTTAGGGTTTTAATGCTTCTTCCAGCGCCGTTTTGATCACTCTCTCTCCTCTGGATTGGCTGAAAACTTATTTGTGCTGTGTTTGGATCTGAGATTGCTGATTTTCTGGTGATTTTCTCCTCTCTCTCTTGCTCAAGTTAGTAATTGTTCTTCTGTTTTCTTTAATTTTCTGTTATTTTGTTATTATTGAACATTTAGGGTTTAGGGTTTGATTAATTGATTCTTCTTTTTTCTTTAATTTTCTGTTATTTTGTTATTATTGAACATTTAGGGTTTAGGGTTTGATTAATTGATGCATGCATGGTTGTTTTAATTTGTTAATTAGAATAATTAGTGTATTGTTGTCCAATAACCGACCTATTAATATGATTTTAGGTCCATGCCCGTTCAAAATTAATCCAAGAGGGATTAATTTTGGATTGTCCCCGGTTTGGGACTGCTCTTTGAATATTGTGTCTCATTTAGGATGTGGACACTTGTTAGCGGGGTTTAATTAGTATTTGAGAAAAGTTCGACAGTATTTCTCCTTATTACTCCTATGAGTATGTGGTCTTTACGCATACTTGGGGAGTTAAGAGGAAATCCTGCCAAATTTTTCTCAAATACTAATTAAATCCCGCTAACATGTTTTCACATATAAGGCACAATATTCAAAGAGTAGGTTAGGATTGTAAACCAGCCCTTTGTAAGCCAAGAAGTAATTCGTCACAAGTTATATATATGTCGACCATGCACCATGATTAATTAATTGAAATGATTTTTTTTAATTTAATTTACAGATGGATCGAAGTTGGATGTATGAATTGTGGCGAGATAGTGAAGAATATTTGGTTCGCATTGAAGAGTTTTTACAATTTGCGGAGAGTTATAGAGTTAATAAAAGGGATGCCAACATTTTGTGTCCTTGTAGGGACTGTAAAAATTGTATAGGATTTGCGGACTCGGAAGTAATTAGATGTCATTTGATTTGTCAGGGATTTAAGGAAAGTTATACATGTTGGTTCATGCATGGCGAGAAAATTGGAGAAAGTAGTGGTACCAATAAAAATTGTTAAAATAATGATGAGAATGTAAATTTTTTTGATAATGAAGAACTCGATTGCAACGATGATAATGATTATGAGAATCTCGAAAATTTTGATAATTTTGATAATGTTGGATTCGAATGCAGCGACGATGACGAGATGACAGTGAATATTGATGAAAACGTAGAACACGAGTACGATGACAATCTAGAGGACCTGTTGCGTGATGTGGGAGATGAAATTGGTGATAAATATTATGATAAATTTGAGTATTTGAAGGATGAATCCAAAAAGCCGTTGTATCCTGGGTGTACCAAATTTACAAAACTGTTAGCTGTGTTGAAATTATTGAACTTAAAAGCAGATCATGGTTGGAGTGATAAGAGCTTGACGTCCTTATTACAGCTTTTACGAGAAATGCTTTTGGATAACAACGAGTTACCCTGTACAATTTATCAGGCGAAGAAGTTGATCTGTCCAGTGGGTTTGAAGATCGAAAGAATACATGCATGTCCGAATGACTATGTATTATATTGTAAAGAGTACGAGACCATGCATGCATGTCCTAAATGCGGTGTTTCATGGTATAAACGTAAGGGCGATGACACTGATTGATTTAATAGTAAAGAAAAAAAGAGCCGGCCTCCGGCAAAGGTGCTGTGGTACTTGCGGATAATTCTGAGATTCAAATGGTTATTTGCAAATACCAAAGATGCCAAATTATTGCGTTGGCATGAAGAAGAGCGCAAAAAGGACGAAAAACTAAGACACCCGGCTGATTCTCCCCAATGGAGGAACATCGATAGACACTTCAAAGAATTTGGTTCCGACCTGAGAAACCTTAGGATTGTGGTGAGCACAGACGGAATGAGTCCGTTTAGAAGCATGAGCAGTCAGCATAGTACTTGGCCAGTTTTGTTATCTATCTACAATCTGCCTCCATGGTTGTGCATGAAACGCAAGTATATAATGATATCATTACTGATTCAAGGACCCAGACAATCCGAAAATAACATAGATGTGTATCTCGCACCATTAATTGAGGACCTCCAAAAATTATGGAAGGATGGCATCTCGATGTGGGATGCGTACAGTAAAGAGGTATTTAAATTGCGGGCCATGGTATTTTGCACCGTAAATTATTTCCCCGCATACGGGAATTTGTCTGGTTACAGTACTAAAGGGGCAAAAGCGTGCCCTATCTGTGAAGATGACACGCAGGTGCTGAGATTAAAGCATTCTAAAAAGAATGTTTTTATGGGCCATCGTAGGTTTCTCCCTGTGAATCACCCATACCGTAAGCAGAAGAAGGTATTCAACAGAAAAAATGAGCTCGAAGTGGCACGGTGTCCATTGGACGGGAAGAGTGTCTTTGAGCAGGTTGAAAGCCTTGATGTTGTCTTCGGAAAATGTGCCAAAGCACCACCAAAAAATATTTGGAAAAAGAAGTCCATATTTTGGGAGCTATCGTACTAGAAATTTTTAGAAGTGAGACACTGTCTTGATGTCATGCATATTGAAAAAAATGTGTGTGACAGTTTGATTGGCACATTGCTGAACATCCCGACCAAGACTAAAGACGGTATTAAAGCTCGAAAAGACTTGGTGGAAATGGGAATACGACAAAAGCTTGCACCGTAGGATAAAGGGAAGCGGGCATACCTATCCCCCGCAATGTGCACAATGTCGAAGATCGAGAAAGAAAGCTTTTGTAAATACATTCACAGCATTAAAGTCCCATTAGGGTATACTTCGAATATTAAGAAGCTGGTGTCAATGAAGGACCTGAAATTGATTGGTATAAAATCTCACGACTGTAATGTTTTAATGACACATGATTCCCGTTGCAATTCGGGATATTTTACCAAAGGCTGTTCGGCAAACCATTACGAAGCTTTGTTTTTTCTTGAATGCAATTAATTCGAAGGTGATAGATCCGCTAAAATTGGACTCTTTGCAAAAGGAGGTCGTCGTTACTCTTTGCCATCTTGAGATGTATTTTCCACCGTCTCTTTTCGATGTTATGGTTCACCTTGTTGTTCACCTTGTGAGAGAAATTAAGATTTGTGGTACTGTTTTCCTACGGTATTTGTCTCCATTTGAGAGATACATGGGCATTTTGAAAAAATACGTAAGGAACCGACATCGGCCTAAAGGTAGCATTGTAGAAGGATATTCCACGGAAGAGGTGGTTGAGTTTTGCACGAACTACCTGACCGGTGTGTGTCCTATTGGTGTTCCAAAATCTCGATACGAGGAACGGCTCCAAGGAGTAGGGACAATCGGTTTGAAAGCCATAGTTGCTGACCAAGATGAACAACAAAAGGCACATTTTATTGTACTACAGCACATTGCAGATGTCGCTCCCTATATAGATGAGCACATGACATTCCTTCGTCAAGGGAACTACACGAGAAGTCAGAAGTGGATTATTAACGAGCACAATTGTTCTTTTGTAGGATGGCTGAAAGAAAGAGTGAAATCACACCCCGTAAGTGAAATTGTTAGGCTGCTGGGCCAAGGACCTCAAACTGTGGTTAGAACATTCCAAGGATACGAGATTAACGGATATACATTTTACACTAAATTCCAAAGTGATAAGAGCGCGACGCAAAATAGCAAGGTGACGTTGGTGGTGGCCGCTCAAGAATTCAGTAGATCCGGGGATGCCCGGCCTGGAATAGCATCAAAGTCATATTACGGTGTTATTGAAGAAATATGGGAGCTCATTTACAGCCCGAGACTAAGCATTCCCGTGTTTCGGTGTCGATGGGTCGAAGACCGGGGTGTTAAGGTTGATAACAATGGGTTCACACTCGTTGATTTCAACAAAGTCGAGTATGTTATGATCCGTTTATACTCACCAAGCAAGCCACACAGGTCTTCTATGTCACTGACCCGAGTGATGCTAGGTGGAGCATTGTGCTCTCGGGAAAAAGAAGGATTGTTGGGGTCAAAGACGTCGTCGACGAAGAAGAGTACGACCAGTTCGAAGAGATACCTCCATTTTGTGCCGACATGCCAACTGAGGCACCATCGTTCGAAGAACAAGATGAAGCAAACTACATGAGATTTGACCACAACGAAGGATTATGGGCCGATGTTCAAAAAGTGAAAAAAAGAGAAAAAGAAAGAAAAAAGCCAATGTGTAATTTTTTTTTTTTAAACTTGAGGCATTTAATATTTTTTTTTATGTAATATTTTTTAATGTAATATTTTTTTGTAATATTGTTTTAAACTTTACACCTTTAATATATTAGATAATTAGATTTAATTTTCGTTAGTTTTTATTTATGATATTACATTTAATTTTAAAATTGTTACATTTAATTTGTAAATAAGTTATTATATATATTTTAAACATTAATTATATTAAATTTTCAATAGGTTAAATAAATAATTTATGATAAATATTAATTTTAATAATTTACGATAAATATTAATTTTAGTTTACATTAGTTTAACTATTTTCAATATATTACATAAATAGATTTATTTTTGAAAAAAATATAGATTTAAAATTTTTAAATACATATTTTTCAAACATTTTAATATATAAACCACCTAATATATTTCAATTTTTAATGCAAACATTTTAATATACATTTTAAAATTCAGAAATGATTTATATGAACCACCTATATAATTTTTTTTTAGATTCGTACACGGTTTTTATTCTAAAATCCGTGTGCAAAATCCTATTACTACACGGATTTTATATAAAAAACCGTGTAACTCTCCTATATTCCTACACGGATTTTAAGTTAAAACCGTGTAGCTCTCATATATTTATACACGGATAATTAGTTTAAAAACCGTGTAGGAATAGTATTGGCACACGTATGTAAGTTAAGAGCCGTGTAGGAAGAGTGGTACAGGGTTAAAAACACAATTTCAAATGTTTTTCTAAGTATTCGATCGACTTCTCTTCTCTTCCATCTCCTCCTCTGGTGCTCGAAATCGCCATTGCTGGTCTTCCATCTCGTTGACTCGAACTCGTTGTCCTCTCTTGGTAACTGAAAACATCTGTCTTACCTCTCTCTATTGTGTTTTTCTTTTGGAATTGATCATTTAAAATTTCTCTTGGTGATTCTAGGGTTTTGGGTAGTAGCTTGGAACCCGATTTTGGGTAGTGCTTGGAACCCTCCATTGCTGCCTCTCTCTCTCTCTCTCTCTCTCTCTCCATTGCTGCCATCGCTGCCTCTCTTGCTGCCTAAGGTAATCCCCAACTTGTGTTTCGGGTTTAATTTCAAATTAGTGTAAATTGAAGCAATTTATTTGTGCACAATGCTTCGGTCGGGCACAGCTATGTATGCGTGCAGGTCGACTATGTGGAAGAACAATGGCTTAGGCTCGCTCTTCCTGTCTCGACCGAGGACCTGTTTGTTATGGATGACACCCGTGAGTCATTTATCCGTGGCCCAAGAATCAGATCGTTCTGGATCAAGTAATATCTAAATTATCAATATCTCTTGTTACGTTAAAAACTGATCTTTTTAAATACTTGAAAATAAAATTTTAAATTTGATGCATGCGTAGGAGGCCCATTTGTCACCGGTATGGGGGTACAGCGGGATGGTCGGCGCGACCGATGCCCTGGTAGAGACTGATGCTGGAGTCCAGGCTGAGGCGCCTTTACCTACAGACCGTCGTCTGGTCAGTCCCGAAGAATACGTGAATTTGTCTCTCGATTGTCAGCGTCTCCACGACTGCTAGATGCTGGCACCCAAAGGCAAGAAGGACGTCTTCATCCCAATCCCACCTTGGGATGTTCCTGCACGATGGCTGGCATCTCGTGATCAATTTCGAAGACTTCAAGGACTTCCTATATGCCAAGGGCCATGATAGATGGCTCGATTGCTCATTCCTCACAATTTTCGCCATGTAAGTTGCCTTCCTTTATTTATATATTGTATAACACTCAAATATATATTCAAAATGTAATGATCTTTCAGGAAGCTGCTCCGAACCTGTGAAACATGGACGCCCGATGATAAGGTAAACAAGACTGTAATTCTGGATCCCGGCAAACTCAATGCCACTATGCTAACAGGTCAGCCTGACCAGTCTGTCGATTACATGTGCTATGCGATGCACCGTTGCCAAATGGATGACAAGACATTTATTCTCGTGCCATACCACCAGGGGTACGATTCTAACTTTCAAATTTTCTCTATATTTTTAATTAAATAATTATAAAAAAAAATTAAATGTGATTATAATTGTGTTTAAATTTATACAGCACACACTGGTGTTTGTTGGTCATCATTCCGGCTGCAAATAGGGCTTTTATCATGGATTCTACAAGGCCAAAAGGAATCAAACCAGAAGATTGCAGAGATATCTGTCCCTTTGTAGAACAATAAGTAATATCTTTTCATTAGGTTTGATTTTTTTTCTAATTGTAATTAAATTGTCGATTGAAATTGCTAAATACAGTCACGTAATTTTGTAAGGGCTTGGAGCAAATATGTTAAAGGAAGAGTGCAAGCAAAAGGAAGAGGGGTCGCGAAAGATAAATTTAGAATCGAGTGGTTACCGGTGAGCTTATTATACAATAATTTTTTAACTTAAATTTTATAGTTTAAAAAATTATTTTCATTCTAACATGGGCCGATAAATGTAAATTTCAGTGCGTGCGACAGAATGACAGTTGAGAATGTGCTTATTACACAATGAATTTCATGATGGGTTGGATCGAAAGAGATCAATTTAAATTTCCAAAAGAGGTATGTAATTCACATTAAATTTAATTTTAAAAATATCAATAATTCGATATGTTTCTCGTTACTAACTCAAATTATAATTGTAGTTTTTCCGAAGCCATGCCGCTTACTCAACCGAGCAAGTTAACGAAGTGAGAGGGATGTGGTAAAGGTGGTTTGTTTCCCAATTTTGTACTCCACAATATGGATTTGTATAAACTAAATTTGTGTAATTATTAATTTTGAATTGTTATGTTGTTTTGCCAATTTATATCTGTTTTGGGATTTTGTTTTGGATTAAAAAAATATTTTGATTTTATATATAATGGCTAGCAAAAGTGGAGGCTAGCCAAAAATACAAAAAAAATACAAAAAAAATGAAAATCATACACAGATATTTCAACAAATCCGTGTAGGATGTGTTAAAATTAAATAAATCATTTTCGATCTTCCTACACAGATTTCTACTAAAAATCCGTGTAGCTAGGGTATGGAGCTACACGGATTTTTTATACAAAACCGTGTAGGAAGAAGTTTTATACACGGTTTTTTATTAAAAAACCGTGTAGCTCTGAGGATTTCCACACGGCTCTTTAGTAAAAAATCCGTGTAGGATTAGTGTAATCGTACACGGATAAATTATCCGTGTGTAAATGCTAGACTTTTCTACACTCCAGTATTGCACACGTTTCCAAATCCGTGTACCTCTCCAGTTAAAATTCGTGTACAAACTGTATTTTTGTAGTAGTGAAGGTATTACAAATAAGAATTAAACTAGACCTCCGAACATCTTATTAGAAAAATACCCATAACTTCAATATTTTTTTTTTTAATTCTCATGATATTGTGTGTTGCCGAAGAGGCTTTAAATCTCGATGTAACAAGGAAATTAGGAAATAACAATGAAATTTGATAAAAGTTCAGGTTGATACATAGGATAATGAAAAAGGGAAACTAAGATACTTGTATTACTAGCCTAGCTGGCATTAAATATTCCTAAGAAATGAAAAAGGGAAAGTAAAAATACTTGAATTCTCAGACTGATTTGCTTCCTAATTTACAGTTTGTTTTATTTATTTATTTTTTCTTATCTTTTTTCACAAACAAGTATAACGATTCTATTTGAGAAGATAGTACAAATTCTTAGAGCTTCTTTTTGTCTTTTATTATTTTTTATTAGTTTCTTCTCCGCAGTTAACACAAATACCTTACTTGATAGCAACTTGATTCTTTATCCCATTAAAGGTAACTTGTTGTGTCCTCGCTTCTTTTGGAGACGAATCTTACAAAAACATCCATGATTATTAGTTTAAAGGGGAACAACGGTCCACACGCCAACTTGACATTTGCAGTGAACTACAAGTTATGAATATTAAATTATTAATTAATAGTTTAATAAAGTCAATTCTTATTGTGTTAAATTCATCAAATCGGCACTTTAATTAATTACTAGTTTGTCTTCAAGCATATGCATCAATATTAGTTAATTAATAAACTAACCCATGTTCTTCTCAAGAAATAATAATAAACTCAATAAGTACAACAATTATCTAATTAACGTACGGTAGCATTGTTTACTTATTTCAAAATGTCACTTAATTAGCGGTAGCAGCATGCATGGTTAACTTGCGAAAACAAATCCAATTAGACTAAACATCAGTTTGCTTTCCAGCCTGCTTGCCTATATATATAATGAGACCATCTAATCGGCACTACCAAATAATATCCTCTACCACTGGTGCACATTAATTAATTTCAAAAGAGAGAGCGAGCAAAACAGAAATGGCTGAGGCGGTTTTGAATATTGTGTTGGGCAAGCTTGCTGATATCATAGTGAAGGAATCACATCTGTTGGGTGGGGTTGGGAAGAAAGTCGAGCGGGTACAACGTGAGCTAACCCGAATTAAGTGCTGCTTGCAAGATGCTGATTCAAAACGCAAAGGAGATGCGAGGGTGCAGAACTGGTTGAACGACCTTCGCGATGTGGCCTATCGCATTGAGGAAGCAACCGACATGTTCTTTCTCGAAGTTGAAGATCACAACCAAAAAAATCCTGGAGGTGTTCAACAAGTCCCTGGACGTGTTCAAAACTCAAAAAGTTGTTCTCGATGTTTACAAAAACTCAAGAAGCTGTTCAAAAAGCCCCTGGAGGTGCCGATCCTCCACAAACTTGGCAATGAGCTGGATGACATTCAAAATCTACTCAAAGAGATCTATGAGAGCAGGCTACGCTATGACATCAAAGAACTGCCAGTGGAAGACAAGAGCAAGGAAGAGGCAGTCAAAATGCCTCTTCGAAGAGCCACTTATTCTGAAGTAGACGAAACTGAAGTTGTAGGCATGAAAGCTGACAAGAACAACATTCTGGAGTTGTTGCGCCCTCAGACAACATCTCGACGGGCTGTCATAACCATTGTGGGTGCCGGCGGTCTAGGAAAGACTACTCTTGCATGTATGGTATACAGAAGGCAAGTGCAATTTTTTCTTTTTGAACTATGTTTTAAATTTAATGATATAAATAATTACAACAATAATAGTAAGAGTGATACGATTAGCAATGATCAACTGCAACTACAACTGTTATATATTACGATTTTGAAGATTTCATAGTGAACTTAACTGGTTAATTGTTCAATATATAATACTGAGATCTTAGTAAAACATGGTTGCAACAAACACTATTGTTTAAAAAACTTTGCTGGAAATCAATATAATAATATATCTTCTTTTCTTGTATATAACCAGTGCCAAGACAGACTTCGACTATCATATAATGTTGTCAATCTCTCAACAGTTCGGTGTAAGTGATCTCTTGAGAAAGATGATCAGCAAGTACAATGATTCATCAGAAGGATCGAGATGTGGACTATTATGTGGTTGAGCTCAACAGTTTTTTAAGTAGCAGAAGATATCTGATCATTCTAGATGATGTGTGGAAGGATGATGTGTGGAATCAATTGAAAGATGTATTACCTGATGTCAAGAACAGTAGCCGTATCCTGATAACTAGCAGGTTTGTTGAAGTTGCTAGATTTGCTGACTCCCAAATTCCTCCATACGAACTCAAGTTCTTAGATGATAGGGAAAGCCTTAATCTCCTCCTCAAAAAGGCTCTCCCTTATCAAGAACCTGATGAAGAATGCCCTAAAAATCTCCTTGACCTTGCACACAAACTATCAAAGAAATGTTGGGGGTTACCTTTGGCTTTGATAGTATTAGGTGGTATACTTTCAACCAAACAACAATCCTACCCTGCGTGGGAACGGGTGCTGCAAACAATGAATTGGCACTCAAATGGCAGTGACTGCATGCAAATCTTAGCAATGAGCTACGAAGATATGCCTTATTATCTCAAGGCATGCTTTCAATACCTTGCTTTTTTCCCAGAAGATTATGAGATATCTGCAAAATGTCTGATTAGAATGTGGGTAGCAGAGGGGTTCATACCACTGGAGAGCAAGACAACAATAGAGATAATGGCTGAGGATTGCCTTGAGAAACTTGCAAAAAGGTTATACTTTTTTTTTTCTAGGCAACTATACAATATTATTGCAATCTTTTTTTTTTTTTTTCAGGTGATGCATATATTATTGCAACTATGTTTTAGCGTTCCTTGTCCAGCAGAACTGCAATATCAGATAATTTTTAATAATACGAGTCCATTTCACCAATCTAAAGAGGTGATGCACTTTTAAGAAATCCCATGATCTCTTATTATTTTAAGGATGAAAAAACTTGAATTAACTTACTAGATTTTCAAATATTTCATAGTATTTTAGAGGTTCACAAGATTGAGTTGAATTATTTCCCAATTCTTATCCGCAATATTACTTTGATGTAACTGGAAGTATATATTTATTCGCACTTTCAACGAATGATGTTCACTGGGGGTCGTATATATTTATTTATTGTTAATTGCCAATTAATCAATTTTCTAGACCCGATCAAATATTTTCCTACAAGCATTCTATTTTAAACCATAGAAAAAATGGACGTCTTGCGACCTTGAGTTTTAATAGTATGTAAACATTAAAATTATTAATCTTTTTTGTCATAAATTTATTGCAACTATCTATTCTAATTTTGACTTAAACCTTCTACCAATTACATGTTCTTATTTTTTTTTTAAATATATCAGTAAAACAAAAGCTTCTTTTTTAAAAGGAAAAAATAGGTATGTTTAACTTGTGTTACAAAAAACATAGTAGACACGATTTGATACTAAAACATAGCTCTAGGAAATTGAGGGTGCAAAATTATAATTTTGCGTGAGGGACTAGGATTTAAAAAATATATAGTTTATATTTTTTAATTAATGCTATTCAAAATTCATGTTCTTCTTTAATAAGCAGGTTCTTCAAGAAAACTTTGTACGTACCAAGTGCATGTTCTCAAATGTTTTTTTGTAAATAAACTGAACAAAAGCATTTTTCAATTACGCATCTCTGACTTGTGTTGCAAACAAATCAAAGTTTGATGTTTTGGTGATTGAGGGATCAAAATTATAATTTTGCGTTAGGGATTAGGATTTTAAAAAATTATATTTTTTTGAATGTTTTAATATTAATCCAAATTTTCAACCAATATATATGTATATTAAAATATTTCTCTTAAAATCTATAGAAAAATTTACAAAACTTTTATTTCTATAATTATGTGCAAATTTCATTATTTGCTTATTTTAATTTCGGTGTACTTTCCGTATTTCCTGACTTATTTATAAACCAAAATTAATTCAGGAGTATGGTTCAAGTACTAAGCCGATCTGTGAATGGTTTGATCAAGCACTTCAAAGTACATGATATTCTCCGCGAATTGGCAATGCATGAAGCCGAGCGTGAAAACTTTGTCACGGTTTTCTCACATGCATCAAATGACACAAAGCCCAATAGAATAATCCGACGAGCATCGCTTCAAGATGTAGAGAAGAATTCACAATTCTTCAGATATGTCGGTTCAAATACCTGTTCTTTATTATGGTTTCAGTATGAAGAAATTGAAATACCCTTAGATTGCTCTAATTTTAGGCTACTTAAAGTTCTACAAATAGTGGGTAACTTAGGGGGCAAAGTTATAACATTAAAATCATTAGATGGGTTGATTCACCTGAAATACTTGGGGCTTAGAAACTTGGGTATTGACCTCTCCTCATGTAATTTTCATCGTATGAGGAGTTTGGAAACTTTGGATGTGGGAAGGTGTAAGGGTAATGTGCAGCCATGTGATGACTTTTGGTCAATTGGGACATTGAGGCATGTCCAGGGTTTGTTTGTTAAAAGACCATTACCGAAAGGTATTGATCTAAACCATCTACAAACCCTGAAGCGGGTAAGAGTACCTGAGGGAGCATGTGATTGGAAGTTGCCCAACCTGCGTAAATTAGGTATTACAAACCCTGACAAATGGGTTTCAATAACCAATCTACTTCAAACGTTGCCTCTTCTGGTCTCCCTATCGATTGCTGGTGATAATCTCCCGATGGAGATTGTTTACCCAAAAGCACTTCCAAATTATCAGAATTTGCAATCCTTATACCTGGATGGAAAATGGCCTAAGAATGTCAACGTAGAGGCTAGGTTGCTTCCACCACACCTCGTTAAACTCACACTTGAGGGGACCCACCTTAATCATAATCCAATGCCGGAGCTTGGAAAGTTGAATGACCTCAAAAAACTTTGCTTGGTTTATTTTCTGACTGATGATTGGGAGGGTCCAATAAACTGTCCAGAAGGATTCCCAGCCCTACAATACTTGCGAGTGAGAGATAGGCTCATCAAGGATTTGACGGTGGAAGAGGGGGTCATGCCAAACCTTACATACCTCAAAGTGAAGTCTAGTACTAAGGTGCACCTGCCTCCAGAGCTACAGCATGCGAGAGTTTACGTTGAAGATTCAGTACCTTATTGTATTATCAGCTAGGTCATCAGAGCTTTTGATAGTAAAATAAAATAAATTCTGGTTATAATACTTGTATTATATTATATTAGTGGATTATTCGAGTGTAATATTTTATCTTAACATAATTTTTTGACAAATTATTTTTTTTATCAATTTTTTTTATATTATTAGTACAAAATAAGGTTCTGCTAACAAAATATGAGTTTCCAATCCGATTCGACCGATTCTTGCCAATTTATCCGATTCCAATTCAACAGTCAAGTGACTAATTCCAATTTCAATTCCGATTCTGATTTTCAAAAGCATGGAACTAATTACTTCTAAGTACATAAAAAAGATACAAATGGATCACCAAACTAGAAGTACCACAAAAAAATTATCAATTTTTCTCTCTACTACTTGGGTGGGGCCAGAGGAAGCCTGTTGGGAGTACGACAGCTCGCGGATCCAGACACTCTAATTTGAATGTACCAGTCAAAGAGTTGAACAAACTGGTGTCAATCTAAACTTTTATATCAGCCTTCTCATCTACCAGTATACCAAGTACGTCCATATACGACACTTGTACACACTTATACCAGCTAATAATGTGTGATAACAAAATTTACATTTTGCATCGTGTATCCTTCTTCCACTTGCCTCATGTATCATTCTAACTAAATGCATTATCATTTTTTATTCAGTTCGTTCCATAAGAATGTCATGGTGGATCCAGATTTTGAAAATATTTATCCATGTATCAGCATGCCAGAATGCATGCTTTTAAGAGATATTTCCTCCCTTTTTGAAATTACACGAGGAAGAGTAATTAGCAGCACAATTTGGAGGAGAGAAATTAGAAGTTCTTAGTTATAGACAAATTTCCTGCTAGCACTGTTCTTAGAAATTAATGTGAAAACTCATTAAGTTTTAAATAAAAAAATTAGCTGGGTAATCTTCGTACCAGTAAGACTAGTACTATCAGGTACCAGAACCAGCTCGAGCATAAACCCGCTATGTTCAAAAAATAACTGAACTAGCTGTTTGACAAGTTATACTACGTACTGGAAGTAAAATGAATACAAGTGTGTACTTTAATTAAAGGTACAAATTAATGTTATTTTTATTTAAATAAAATAATTTCTCTTTTATTGTGTGCACATTCCAATCAATAAATAGAGAAGGATTAATTCTTCTTCATTTTTATTCCAATTAACAAAGTTCAATTGAAAATTATCTCTATTTAATTCTATTGAATTGAAATCAATTGAACTCCATGAACTGTACTGTTCTGTTCCGATCCAAGCCACTCAATATATAACCTACTATTGGACCAAAAAAAAAATTTCAACTGAACATCAACTTATGAAAATCAATTAAACATTAATTTTACAGGCCATTTCATACACATGCTCAACGATTCAATTAATGAAATTAAAATTTGCTCCGTGGCTTTGGTATTTTGGCCAGGTAAGCTTTGAAGCATCTTTTGAATTTGCTCCATTGCCTTCTCAATTTCATCGTTCTTGCACAATTTCTTGCACAGCCCCCATATAAGAGTGCTATGGTCACAACATCACGCTGATGCCCTTTAGAAATCATGTCATGAACATGGTAATTTTGGAGTAATTTCAGCTTGATATGAAGAGCAGACCTATAATACCAGCATGCTTCATTGAACTGGCTTATCGTACCTAAGTTGTCACTAATGAGCGATGAATTCAAAAGCTCTGGTGAGATGATTTTATCAAACAGCTGGTACCAAACAGTGGGATGCCACAACAACTTTATTTATGAAACCTAAAGATACAAAGAGTAGGTACCAAACAGCTGGTACCGTTTTTGTTTGAAAATTAGATCTTATGTGTACATGAGAGCTGTTTGATTGTATTTGACAACTATCAAGCAGTATGGTATGATAATTGTACCAGTTTGGTATGATTTTGTATGCACTTTTGAGGGGTATAATTACGTTACCGGTAGTAGATGTTAAATGCCATTCCTATTTTTTTCCTTTTTTTTTTTTTTTTTCACATTTTTCAATTTGTGAACAAATTACAAGTAGTTGTTCCCACAAATGAATAAGAATCGAGTTTTTGTCCCAAGTTTGTATGATTGAATTTGCAAAATTAATATTGGTTTGGTTTGTACCAGTCGGGACTGGTACGCAAATATCAGGAAATTAGTCGAAATTTGGACGATGTGAAAATTGAAGTCGATTTAATTAGGCCTTGATTTGAATTGACAGATTTAATGAGTACAAACCGGCCCCCTGAATAGTTGAAGAAAACAAAAAAGGTAAGGCGGGCCGACAACTCGGACCGGGATAAAGAGAGGAACAAGTCAGGAATCGGGCCTAATTCAAATCAAGGGAGAAAAGGGAATTCGGATTGGGTTACAGGTAAAAATGAAGATGGGCCAGAAAATGGGCCGAAGGAAAGAGGAATTTTAATTCCCTCTTCTTAGCCCGACACGGCGGGGAGTTTAGAAAAATTAAAATAGATGGCAATATAAGTAGCTTTAAGTAGAAAAATTAAAAATTAAATTCATCACATTCTGTAATTAAGATATGAAAACATGAATGTAAAGTTATTAACTTAAGTAGCTTTACTCTTCTCCTTCTCACACCATTATTAATTATCATTTTCACAAAATTTGTTCCAAATTATATGAACTCCATTTCCATTTCGTTGTGTGTTGTTACATCTTGGATGTAACAATTTCTGTTATTTTATATCCTTTCTCTTTTTAAATATGATAGAATAAATAAATAGTATTGATTACTTGAGTAGCTTTTTATTTTTCTTATCAAGTCAGTAAAGATTTTTCTGAGCTAGTGTATATGTTGAATACTAAATATTGTTTTCTCTGATTGAAATGTTGAATATTGAATATTGTTTGTTATACATTGTAAATGTTCAATATTTTTTAAATTATGGATGTGTAATATTGTATGTTTCAAATGACGGGCAAATATGGATGCTAGCTAATTATAAATAGAATATTAAAAAATAGAAATCATACACGGTTTTTAAAAAAAACCTTGTACAAATAGTAATATACACAATTTGTTTACATAAACCATGTATGGTTCCACATAATCATACAGGGTTCCAGCAAAAAAAATCGTATATGTTAATTCTATATATATAAACGGCACGGTTCCGCAACCGTATAATGTATCAGCTTTTTCATACATAATATATGTGCATGGGCACGGTTGCAAAACGGCATGTCATTATTTTTTTTAACCTCCTATATAGTCATCTTTTATGTAGTACTGATACAATCATAATAAAGAATAAAAATAAATTAGAGCTTTGGTCTTTTAAGAGGGGTCAAATTTATTTTAAGAAGAGCAAAATTTTAAGAGCATGTATATCATCTACAGAATTCAAAATCAAATAGAGCAGCTGCACCCTGGTTTCAGTAGAGTCTGCCCCTGCTTCTTCCTTTTCCTTTTTTTTATGCTTTTCGTTTCGAGCATAATTTTTGTTTTTTCTAAATTTATGTGTGTTAATAGTACTCAACTTGAAGAGTTAAGCTGAATCATTAGCTAATGAAGATAAAAGAGATTATAACAATCGCACATTTCGTCAAATGGAGAGAAAGGTGTGCCATGATATTGAGAGAACAATGCAAGACAATAACTGAATTAGCAGAAGAAGTTCACAATCAATGGTCCTACTTGAATTAGCATATCAGACTTATTTTTTGGGTTTTTGTTTTATTTAAATTAAAAAATGACTTGCTCTAGAGTCGGCATTTGTAAGGAGTAACTGTTTTTATATCAAAACCTAATTTATAAGACTTTGTTATCAATATACAAATAGGGACATTGATCCCTATTTTTTATCAAAAAAATAAAATAAATAGCTAATGGAGATACGTGACAAATACATGGACACATGGTTATAGAAAATAATGAGCTAATTAACAAGGTTAGTTCTTGCTTTGCCACTTTCTAGCATGACACAGAGGGAACATTTACCATGTGCATCTCACGTGACTAAATTTGGAACTTAAATAAATTACTCTTCTATACAAGATTGGCACGCATAACTGGATACAGGCTCATTTTTTTTTAATTAAGATACTATTCAGAACGAATATTAAAATTAGATTTATCTTGTTATTCCAAGTAAATATGAAATGTGTTGGTTAAATCAAGAATTATAATAATCGTTCTAAGTTGTCAAATTAAAATTATGACTAACAAACAAATGACAAGCGACAAGCTTTACCTCGGATTCTTACTTTGCCGCCTCTTAAATTCAAACACCCAAATGAGACTCAATTGATCTGAATCTGATTTACACCAGAGACCGGGAGAGCGTAGATCTCAAATCAACGGTCTAGATTAGCAGAATCTATGTTCACAAATTTATATGAGGATTCAACCCAAGCCAGGTCGCCAAGCGAGTCCGAATCCCCTCAAGTAACTCAAACTTTTAAATTTAATACTAACCGTCCGATCAGTGATGGAATGTAAACGAACTCTTTAATACTCGTGCAAAACTAGATCGGACGGTAAAATTTAAAACTTAAAATTCGAGTTACTTTAGGTGTAAACAATTTGAGTAGTACGTTCTCAGGTCGCACCTGTGGGTCCAGTTCGTGACGCACCATTTCTCCATCCAAGCGAACAGCACATATGCCCGTTCCATAAACTCTAGTTCCATCGAAGCCGTATGGGACCCAAAGTCAGTTTCTTCCAACTGGAAATGTGGGGCCCGTTAGCAGTAGCTTTCCTCTTTCTCCTGATGCTCGTAGACGCGGTTCAACGTACGTCTACTCTTCATGAGTAATAATATTAACAAAGCTTTCTTCATTTCATGCAGCGCATGGACCATAGAATCATAACAGCGTTGCACATGACGCGTGCTCTGTATGAAGCGAAAAATACTCTGCTAATATTTTACTCCTGTTTATCTCGTTCGCACAAGCATTATGCGTTTCCAGTTTTGTCGGGTGGTACTTTGGTAGCTTCTACCAATCTTTAAAAAAAAAAAAAAAAAAAAGTTTTTTCGGGTGCGCACAAGTATTATGCGTGTCTGTGTTTTCTGGTGCGCACAATAGAAAAATAGAACCGGATGGTTTTTAATTTATTTCGATTTTTCTGGGCGGTAAAAAAAAAAATCCGGGAAAAGAACAGGGGAGGAGGGGCAAAATTGGTTTTTGGCAACTTTTAATGTAGGACAGTTTCTAGTGCTACAGCTCTACCAAACATACACAACACTACAGCAAGCAAAATGGAAGCTGAAAATGGCAACAAAGTTATTATAGAGACCAGCAAGGAGAAAGCTACCTTACGATACACATAAAAGGCTGCATATCTGTACTAGCTAGGAAATTAAAGTAGTTCCCTCTTGGGATTAGGCGGCACGTACATCTGCCTAGAGTTACAATGTGAATGCACAGATGTCCAAGAGAGACAGATATCTAATATTTGAGTAGTCACTGAGCTTTAATTGTAAAAAATATTCTTATTTCAAACTTTCTGAAAAACCTCAAACACCAACATCACCATGATCATGTCATATGACCATCATATTCTTGTCACAGATTACAGTCTCAAAAACTGATTGTACTAACTTGGTTACATTAGATAAATTTGTTAACCTCTTGATGACCTTGTGTACAACAAGATCTATAAAATATGTAGGTGTTCTAAAATATTCAAAACCAAATTACAAGTTGTGATATTACATACATTATATATAGAGTATATATGAATTTAGAATATCAGATTAAAATGTTATGAAGGCCTTGTTATTAACAAATAAAAACACAAGTCCCACATTTCACTCCCATTTCAATCTGACAAAGAAAATGTATATATCAAGTGGGAATAAAAGAAAAGAAAAGAAAAGTGGTGGTGGCAACCAACATTGCTGAGGCCTCTTTGACTATATATGGCATCTTTTATGTGGTGGACCCAGGTTTTGCAAAAATTAATGTATATAACCCTAAACAAGGGCTTAACTCATTTGTCATTACACCTATTTCACAGGCCTCCGCCAAACAAAGAGCAGGTCGTGCCAGCCGTACCGGTCCCGGAAACTGTTACCGACTATATACAGAGGGTGCATACCGAAATGAGATGCCACCTACAACTATACCTGAAATCCAACGAATCAACCTCAGGTTAACAACTCTAACCATGAAGGTTATGGGCATAAATGACCATCTGTTGTTCGATTTCATGGACCCGCCCTCACCTCAAGCCCTAATCTCGGTCATGGAACAGCTATACAGCCTTGGTGCCCTAGATGAAGAGGGGCTTTTGACAAAACTGGGTCGAAAAATGGCTGAATTTCCTTTAGAACCGCCTCTCACAAAGATGCTTTTGGCCAGTGTAGATCTTGGATGCACTGATGAAAATCATGAAATATTGACCATTATAGCCATGATAACCACAGGAAACATATTTTACCGGCCAAGAGAGAAACAGGCTCAGGCTGATCAGAAATGAGCCAAGTTCTTTCAACCTGAAGGGGTTTTGAGAGTTTTGTACAGTCAAGATCGCTCGGGCGGGCCCAGGATGTCAGAAAGCAATTACTCACTATTATGGACAGGTACATATCCTCTTCTTGTGTTTATTCTTACGTCGATTTCTCACTAGTCCAACCCTTTTTATTTGTTAATGGGAAATGTTAAAATTTCATCATATTCTTCAAGTAGAAGGCTAAAAAATAGTTTGGGAATGGTAAAATTTCATATTAGATCTGTAAATATTTTCTTGTGCCTCTGTTTATGGTCTTGAGTACACTGGGGCTTCTACCTATGGTGGTCCCAAAAAGTTTTGTGTACATTTTGGAACCTGACAAATTAATGTTTTTCTGCTGTGCTGCCTGTTACAGGTACAAGTTAGATGTTGTTTCATGTGGCAAGAATTTGACCAAAATTCGAAAGGCAATCACTGCGAGTTTCTTCTTCCACGCAGCTAGGAAGGACCCGCAAGAAGGTTACCGAACGATTGTTGAGAACCAGGCAGTGTACATCCACCCGAGCAGTGCTGTTTTCCAGAGGCAACTGGACTGGCTCATATACCATGAGCTTGTGATGACCACAAAGAGTACATGCGCGCGGAGGTCACTGTCATTGACCCCAAGTGGCTTGTTGAGCTAGCACCTAGATTTTTCAAGTCGACCGATCCAACTAAAATGAGCAAGAGAAAGCGCCAGGAGAGGATCGAGATGAACGGTTCAGATCGACTGTTTGAACTTTGAAAATAAAAAAATGTTCATAAATAGATCCTTATGTCCATAGAAGTCTTTGCCATATATATATATATATATATATATTTGTGACAATCACATCTTAAATCCTCATGAAATACCATATTCATTCCATCAATTGGACCTCCAGCTATACGGCCCAATATTGCTCCGCCATGATACTGCATTAAAATAACCGAAACTAGTTAGTATTTTGGGCTCGTTCTCGGCCCAATACACAAGTCAGACGAATAAAATGAACAGACAATAAAATAACTCTTGTGCAGAACAACGGTCCAATTGATTTGTCTTTTTGTAGTGTGTCCCGTAGAAGAATAATTGAAGATGATAACTGAATGACTCCTATCACATAAAAATAAGGGATGCGCATTTAATGCATTCACATTTTTTTGGCACCAAACTTCCTTTGGGATTAAATCTTCTCCTTAGGTTAATTTATTAAGTCAAATCTCCCTCAACTGATTTGTCTCATTTACAGCCCCTTGACCATTTCTTCACGAATAATAATAATCTTATAAAGATAAGCTACTTAGAATCTTCTTTATAATAATAATTTTATATAAGCAAAACTCAGAGTCTCCTTTATCTTTATCACTTTAAAGGTTACTTGTTGTCTCCCATTTGGTATAAATAATTATCATTTAATTGCACCTGGTTCATAGGTGAGCACTATTATTTGTTAACCTACGTACGTATACATATATTTTGTTATTATCCAAAAAATAAATATAAGTGTAGTTTTATTTAAAAATTATAAAGTTATACTAGTGCAGAAGAATGAATTTCCCTATGAATCTGACAAAGATATATATTTTTTACTATTTCGATCACAGCTTGCTACAATATCAGAAAAAATATATAAAGTTCTTAGAGCCTCCTTTACAGCTTAAACTTTTTTCACAGACAAGTATAAGATTCATTGAGCCTTCTTTTGTCTTTTATCATTTTTTATTTGTTTCTTCTCAACAGTTAGACACAAATTTCTCGTTAAATAACAATTGCATTCTTTATTTCTTTAAAGAGTTACTTGTTGTCTCCCCCTTCTTGAGAGACGAATCTAATTACATATACATACATGATAACTCTTGTGCAGAACAACGGTCCGTATCGTGTCAAACCCATGAAAGTGCCTTTAATTAATTACATATGCATACATGATTAAAGTCGCTTCTTATTGTTCCAATTAATTCATCGAGTTGACACTTCAATTAATTAGTACGTAGTTTGTCTTCAAGCATGTGCATCAATTAATTAATAAACTTATTACCCGTGTTCTTTTCAAGAAATAATAAATAATTTAAAAAAGTAACTGTCATACAACTGAGAGATCTGCTTTGACCGGATGAACAAATTAACAGGTACAATATATTTGGATTATTTAAGAGTATAAATCTCGATTTAACAAGGGAATTGGAAACTAACAATGAAATTTGATAAAAGTTGTGGTTAATACATCAGCCATAATGAAAAAGGGAAAGTAAGATACTTATATTACTAGCCTAGCTGGCATGAAATATTCCTAAGAAATGAAAGTAAGATATATACTTGAATTCAAGTCTATGTCCATCGATTTCTTTCTTTCTTTGGCTGATTTCCTTCGTTTACAGCTTCTTAAAGTTTTTCACAAACAAGTGTAAAGGTTCTTAGAGTCTCTCCACAGTTGGTATATATCTCTTGCTTAATAGCAGCTGGGTTCTTTGTACCTTTAAAGGATTACTTGATGTCTCCCTTCTTCTTTAGAGACGAATCTTACATATATATTTGTAGTGAACTACAAGTTATGAATATTAAATTATCTAATATGGTTTTTAACGTACGGTAGCAGTTTGCTTTCCAGCCTGCTTGCATATATAATGATCAGACCATCTAATATTAGGCACTATATCTAATAATATCCTCTTACACTGGTGCACATAAATAATTTAAAAAGAGAGAAAACAAGAGAGTGAAATGGCTGAGGCAGTTGTGAGTGTGCTGGGCAAGCTTGCTGTTGTCATAGCAAACGAAGCACAGTTCTTGGGTGGGGTTGGGAAGAAAGTTGAACGGGTGCAGCGTGAGCTCATCCGAATCAAGAGCTGCCTGATAGATGCTGATTCAAAACGGAAGGGAGATGAGAGAGTGCAGAACTGGCTTAATGAGCTCCGCAATGTGGCCTACCGTATCGAGGACACAACCGACACCTTCTTTCTCAAAGTTGAAGGTCACAGCCAAAAACATCCCAAATTTTTGAAAAAACTCAAGATGGTGTGCAACAAGCCCAAACAGCTTTATTTCCGCCACAAACTTGGCAATGAGCTCGATGACATTCAAAATCTACTCGAAGAGATCTCCAAGAGCAGGCTTACCTACGGGATCAGAGACCTGCCAGTGGAAGACAAGAGCATGGGAGAGGCAGTCAAAATGCCTCTTCGGAGAGCTACTTATTCTGAAGTAGACGAAAATGAAGTTGTAGGTATGCAGGCTGACAAGAACAACATTCTGGAGCTGCTACGTCCTCAGAAATCAACATTCTGGAGCTTGCAAAAAGGTTATATTTTTTTCCAGCAACTATGCAATATTATTGCAATCTTTTTTTTGTCATAAATTAACTACTGCATAGAATACACTTCAGGTATACTTGATATATATTCTAATTTTGATTTAAACTTCTACCAATTACATGTTCTTATTTTTTTTTTTTTTAAATAGATCAGGAACAAAAGCTTCTTTTTTTAAAACAAAAAATTAGGGATCTTTCACTTGTGTTGCAAAAAACATAGTGGACACGATTTTGATACTAAAACATAGCTGTAGGATATTGAGGATGCAAAATTATAATTTTGCGTGAGGGATTAGGATTAAAAAAATATATATAGTTTATATTTTTTAATTAATGTTATTCCAAATTCATGTTTTTCTTTAATAAGCAGGTTCTTCAAGAAAACTTTGTACGTACCAAGTGTATGTTCTCAAATTTTTTTTTTTGTAAATAAACTGAACAAAAGTCTTTTTCAATTACGTATCTCTGACTTGTGTTGCAAAAAAAAAATCAAAATTTGATGTTTAGGTGATTCAGGGATCAAAATTATAATTTTGCGTGAGGGATTAGGATTTTAAAAAATTATATTTTTTGAATTTTTGAATATTAATCCAAATTTTCAACCAATATATATGTATATTAAAATATTTCTCTTAAAATCTATAGAAAAATTTACAACACTTTTATTTCTATAATTATGTGCAAATTCCATTAATTGCTTATTTTAATTTCGGTGTATTTTTAGTATTTCCTGACTTATTTATAAACCAAAATTAATTCAGGAGTATGGTTCAAGTACTCAGCCGATCTGTGAATGGTTTGATCAAGCACTTCAAAGTACATGATATTCTCCGCGAATTGGCAATGCATGAAGCCGAGCATGAAAACTTTGTCACGGTTTTCTCACATGCATCAAATGACACAAAGCCCAACAGAATAATCCGACGAGCATCGCTTCAAGCCGAAGAGAAGAATTCACAATTCATCAGATATGTCGGTCAAAATACCCGTTCTTTATTATTGTTTCAGTCTAAAGAAATTCAAATACCCCTAGATTGCTCTAATTTTAGGCTACTTAAAGTTCTAGAAATAGTGGGTAGCAGATGGGACATGAAAATACTTGGGAGATTACAATACTTCAAGTTCTACCTAACATTAAAATCATTAGATGGGTTGATTCACCTCAAATACTTGGGGCTTAGATGCTGGGATATTGACCTCTCCTCATGTAATTTTCATCGTATGAGGAGTCTGGAAACTCTGGATGTGGGAGAGTGTGAGGGTAATGTGCAGCCATGTGATGACTTTTGGTCAATTGGGACATTGAGACATGTCTGTGGTGATTTTATTGAAAGACCATTACCGAAAGGTATTGATCTAAACCATCTACAAACCCTGAAGTGGGCAAAAGTTAAGGGAGCATGTGATTGGAAGTTGCCCAACCTGCGTAAATTAGGTATTAAGAAATACCAATTTGACGAATGGGTTTCAATAACCAATCTACTTCAAACGTTGCCTCTTCTGGTCTCCCTTAGGATCGTCTCTTTTGGTCTCCCGATGGAGATTGTTTACCCAAAAGCACTCCCAAATTATCAGAATTTGCAATCCTTATACTTGCGTGAAAAATGGCCTGAGAATGTCAACGTGGAGGCTAGGTTGCTTCCACCACACCTCGTTAAACTCACTCTTTGGAATGCCGGGCTTAATCATAATCCAATGCCGGAGCTTGGAAAGTTGAATGGCCTCAAAAAACTTCGCATGATATATTTTTTGACTGGCGATTGGGAGGGTCCAATAAACTGTCCAGAAGGATTCCCAGCCCTACAATACTTGCAAGTGCTAGAAGTGCTAGATAGCGATATCAAGGATTTGTCGGTGGAAGAGGGGGTCATGCCAAACCTTACATACCTCAAAGCAAACCTCAAGGTGAACCTGCCAACTAAGCTACAGCACGTGACAGTTGAAAAATAGTAATTAATAATCTTCATCTGATTAAGTGGTAATATCTATCACAGTGACCACTTACTTTTTCATTTCACTTTTTTTTGTTTTATTTTTGGAAAAATGTGTATTATTAGTAATATAGATGGTGCAGCATACGTGTATATTATTCTCTTTTTTTTTTTTTTTTTTGTAAACATGGAAAGTAAACCACAAGTACGTACATGTTCTATTATAATTTGCTTTTTGTTTTCTGTACTATTATTCTTTTCATAGACGAACTATATGAGAATTTAATAGCATTAATTTGTACGTGCTAGTGTTGATCTTTATACTTAATTCTTGTATATTTTTTGTTCCTTCTTTTACTATCAGATTACGTACAATAATATATAGATGCATCTAGATTTTAAAATGAGTACTAGTGCTAAGATATGTTAGTGTAAAAAATAATGATTCGTTATTTTTTTTTTAAAATTTTTTGTAATGTTTGTGTTGTTCAATTAATATTATATTTCTTAATTTCAAGAACCATAATAGAATTGTAATCAAGTCATCATGTTATTTAACTTTTCTTTATTATTATCATAGCTTTACGGGTGGAATTGTTAATCAGAAATACAGCTTTCCCATATGAATCAAGTTGTCAACCATCGAAAATTCGAAATCCCCTCAAGTACAGTGATAATTCAAATTTTAAAATAAAAAAGGGAAATTAAGATACTTATATTACTTAGCCTAGTTGGCATGAAATTCCCATTAAGAAATTAAAAAGAAATACACTCATTAGTTGATACTGATTATAATATATATTCCCTGCTTTTCCTTCTTGCATTTGGCATCCTCTCCTTGTCTTCTTCATCTCTTCTTGTTTTATAGACTCACTCGCGCTATGGACAAAGTCATCAAACCTCCCTTTCATTAAACAAAATAAAAAGAAATACCTTTCCAGCCAACAAGTGGATACAGCTTTAGAATTAGCATTACAGCAAACATTAGTACTTTTAAAGTTCACAACCAATCAAAATAAGAATTAATTCCAGACTGTTTGAACTATTACACAAGAGTTCATACTAAAAACCAAAAACCTCTGAATGCACTACCACCACATACACCTTGCATCACGACTCACTCTTCATTTAATGTTAACAATTCAGGGCACAGAACAATTTCTACGGCGAAACATTCACCTATGAAAATTATACTAACTACAATTCAAACTATTTACTTCAAAATTACCCAATTCAAACTATACTAACTACCAATTCACAAGATTACTAAATCCAATTATCGACAATACTTCAAACTATACTAACAAAATTATGACCTTCGAAAACAATTACCGAAACCCCTCTCCCTCTCTCTCTTTCTCTCTCTCTGTCCTCTGTTTCATTCTTGTCCTCCCCACTATATACTCTATATTTTGCTCCACCCTGTCCCTCCCATCTTCTCTCTGTTTTGCCCAAAGTCGGTCCCCTCCTCTGTTTTAGTTACTTCTGTAGGTATGTAATATTTAATTACTATGATGTATTTCTTTATATTCATTTCCATCTAATATATCACTCATATCTATTACTCCCACTGCATAAAATATCACACTTTTCTTTTAATTATATAGATTTATTATATCTTGTATTACAACATATGTACACTATTTTCTCATAATACTAATAATATACAAAAATATGTGCTGCTGCAGTTCATAATCCTTTTTATCTCTTCTCGTACTAGTTGTATGTACTATACCCATCTCAATTAGAGACCCTAGAATACATCTCTTGAGAGCAAAAGCATGAATTTCCTTGCACTAAAACAGAGCATGCAGTTGACAAATAGCAGGAAACAAGTTCAAAAGAGGCACTAAATTCGGCACTCCCTTCTAAAAACAGAGCAGACAGTTGACAGCTGCTTGCATCCTTGTAAAAATGTTCATTGCTTTATACAGAGCATTGCTACGTGAAAAAGCCGGTAATCATGGCATTCCATGTAACGGCATCTACAAACAGGCATTTATTTTATCAAACACCTCTCGTGCGGTCGAAACAATGCCAAGTTTAGAATAGAGATGAAGTAATGCAGTGCAGATAAAGGAGTCGATCAGTAGTTAACCCTCTGCGTTTGATCTCTTCATA
This sequence comes from Carex cristatella, assembly GCA_024447775.1. Lineage (NCBI taxonomy): Eukaryota > Viridiplantae > Streptophyta > Magnoliopsida > Poales > Cyperaceae > Carex > Carex cristatella. The sequence continues at coordinate 6,025,983 of JAJHPF010000026.1, read as the reverse complement.
ACCAAAACTAGCATTGCGGGAGTCGAGATCATCGATGCATGCCTTTAGAACAATTAATTAAAGGTGAAGGTGTACTTGTCAGGGTGGAACTTTAGAAAAAAAAAAAGTAGACAGGTGTCACCATGCAACATTGACACAAAACCTGGGACCGAATAATTATGTCGCAATAAGTATTAATTATGACAAATAATTTGGTAAAAGAAAAGGTTGTGAAGATGGTTACACGTGTCCCACTTCATGCAAATGGTATTATATAAGAATATAAAATATTTGAGAACAAAAAATACCCAAAAAAAAATTAAAAATTTCGTTCTGATCATAAGGTCATAACCGATCAATTAACATATATAGATAAAATTGTAATGAATGAAATGCTGGGTATACTGGGTATTGTTATTGTTATCAGATTGGAATCCGCTGCTCGCTGAATTGACAAGCAGGATCCTACTTTTCCAAATCGATCCATTAATCTATGTTGAGATTCATTCATGAAAAAAATTCAATAGCAAGGTCCTGCTTGCCAATTTGGTGAGCAACGGAGTTGGATCCATTGTTATCACATGACATTGACATCATAACTTTATAAATAGACCAGATCTCGTGCCCTCCATTTTATTAAAATAAACTATAAACTTATAACTTAATATCTTATTCTCGGGATGATATATTATTTTCAAACTCATATTTTGATACTCATAGAGTCATAGGTCACAGTTGTAGTTTGTTTAACCAACCTCAAATTTGTAACATTTTGTGGTTTACGATTTTCTCACAAAAAATTTGTTTTTGTTTCTGGATAAAACAAAAATTAATTTCCAAAATAAAGTAGAAGGTATTGTTTAAGTTCCTACAATTTTGTGTGTGTACCAATCAGTATAATTTTTGCTCTTATTCAATTAAGATATCAGTAATTGAAATTATTCAGATGAAACTCTAAAATAAGAAAAGTAAAATTGATAAGAAGATATCCTTTTCGTATTAGTTGACACAAAATGATTATCTTTTATAGAGATAAACAAGAAAGTCATGTTTTTCAACTTTAAATATTAATATGAAATTTTCAGTCAAGTTTTGAGGCAGTGACATTTAACACAGAGACTAGTTTTCAATACAAAATTAATAAAATTAAATAAATCAGATAGTTAAATAGTCTGTTCTTCTTCAAGTTCGTCGTGTATATATAATTAGTGCATAATATGATTAGGGTTATATGTTAAAAGAAAAACTTGTACACAAAATAAATGTGAGAATAATGCAAAATATTTGTAATAAGCTCCTTAGTTCAAACCATGCTTTATTACTCAACATTGATTCATCTAATTTAAGTTCAAGTTGTAGTTTTTATAATATCTGGCCAGATTTTCATTTCAAATTCAAATTGCACGCAAAAATTAGAAGTAATTTTCAAATAATTAGTTTTGAAAGCTTATATTTTGCAAACAATATTTCACATTTGAAGCAAACAATATATGGTATTTTTTTTTATAAAAAAACATGTATAATATAAAAAATATATATTAAGATAAATTTGGATAAAATATTGAGTGATAAAAAAACGATATCGTTTGATCTAAAAGGAAGGTACCATATGGAGATTAGAGAACATGAAATTACCAATTAGGGGCATTAAAAAAGAATTAAAAGTTGCACTTTAAGCTAGTATGGAAAAGGTTAAGTGATTATAAAGAGGAGATTGAAATAGAGAACATGCATGATGCAGCTAGTAATATAAAAAAGAATAACTTACATGAAGTTTAATCAATCATTTGTTATTTCAACCAATGAAAAGAAAATCTTCTAGATAAATTTTAGACAAATTTGTTATATTTTTTTGCAGATCATGTAGGGAGAATACAGAAATTAATGAACCGCAGTAAGTTTAAAATGCTATTCAGTGGGCCTGCGTTGGATCGTAACCAGTTAGTATATTGGGCTTGTTGCAGGCCCAATACACGTCAAATGAATAAAATGAAAATACAATTATAAGGTTTTTAGAGCCTGCTTTGTCTTTTATCATAATTTTTATTAGTTTTTTCTCCACAATTAGCACAAATTTCTTTTATCATCTTTATCCCTTTGAACGATTACTCTGGTGGGGAACGTGACATTTCTTGTGAACTACAAGTTATAAATATTAAATTTTTAATTACTTGTTTATCTCTTACTCCACCGACCAATGTGATTAAAGTCGATTCCTAATTAATAAACAAACCCAAGTTCTTCTTTTCAAGAAATAATAAATACGCTAAACAAGTAATTACTTTCATGCACCTCGAGAGATCTGCTTTAACATTGCGAAAGTCACTTAGCGATAATAGAATGTTTAACTTAGCGAAAAGAAAATCAAATTACACTACTTGTTTGGCCCCAACTATCTTAATTTCTAGGGCAAACTGATCCATATACCACATTTTTAATCCAGCCAAACATGACCTTTTAATTTTCTTTTTGAGTAAAAATAATAATTCAGTCCTTATTGTGTTTTATTGAATTTATAAAAGTTACATGTTGGTTTCAAAAAGTTATTTTGTTTTAGAAAAAATAAGAATCCAGTTCTTATATATTGTGTTTATTGAATTAATATATATATAATTATCTAATTATTAATAATTAACTAACTTAAGCTTCCAAAATTTTAGTCCACCAATTCTAACCAAAAAAAAAATAGCTTAAGCCATAATCTAAATTGAAACCTCAACCAAACATGAATAATTTATACCGGCGTAAGTTGGAATAATCAATTTAGGCCTTCTTAACTTTAGTCCACAACCAAACCCCACCCATCTGATTACAAAATGGATCCGAAGCAATAGAAAATTACCAAGGCAGAAATATAAATTGAAAATGAAAAAGAAAAACAATAACGTTAATTACCTTATTTCAGGAGTAGATAAATCATTGAAGGAATAAGCTCGCTTCCCCGTTTTGAGAAGTTTTTGAATTAGTACTTTATATATAAAAGAAGAGGTTAGAGTTTACTTCCAGACTTGCACCCTTGATCACTGCGCGAGTATCTAAAATTGGATTTTCCAAGGCGAACTACTTGGTAGAAATATATCAAATTTTATGAAGTTTACAACGTACAGAATCTACAGTTTCATAATGTATTAAATTTTATGAAGTTGAAAATCTTTCAATTTTGATTCACAGCATTTTCGGTCATTTAGTGACGGTTAGATCGCCAGTTGGTTGCTGAAGACCAATTAAAACAAAATTAAAAAAATTCAGCGACAATTCCTTTTAATCCTATTTCGCGTCTCCCTCGTTTAATCCCTATTATACACGCTTGATTATCTTTTTCTCTTGATTGTTTTGGTAGTCTTTACTGGTTTGTACATGTTTCAAGAATTTCTCCATAGATATTTATTTGAAGCAGGAGCTTATTTTTATTGCTCCTTTGGTTACTCTGACAAGAATCATCAGATTAATTATGTCAATTTTTTAATTGAAATGCCCTAATTGTGCAAGTATTTCTAGAGACACACAGTAGTTTGTACTGTGCACTGTGTACCAATTATGCACAGCCAGGTTTCAGTCCTGTAGAGAGAGAGAGCTTATTTTTGACATTTTAAGCACACTGTTCCTTGTAATTTTTGAATTAATTGAATAATTAGGTGGTATAAATGAGTGAATGATTCAATTTATTGGTTAAATTCAATCTTCTTAGCAATTTTCAAGTTACAGTACTACAGTTTTGAGCTTCAATTTAAGTGAAGCTTGTACTTGTATTAGAAGTAAGTGAGCACATGTTCTTAGCAATCATGTTGAAGCTTGTACTTTGACCGGGCAATTGATGATGAAAATAGGAAAACCAACGACATCTTAATTCTAGTGAGCTCTCTTTTCTTTTCTCTATTTGGTTCCGTAAAGTAGAACAAAAGTGTAAAATATACAATTGGTTCTTTTCTTTTTGCAGGATTGAAGGGGTGAAGGGTTGCTCTTTCTCTATAAATTCAGTTCCACTTTGATTTTATCATTACTGTGTATATGAAACTGACAAATCGGTGATTTAATTAGTTTGTATGCACATCTGGTGTCAGTTCTTCGGTATGTATTCTCTTTCCTCCACAGCTGGTTTCCAATTACTACTGATATTTTAGTCGTAAGACACTATTTTTTGCTAATCTGCTATTAATTATCTGTTATGCTGGAGCATCTTCAAGTAGGCAGCATAAGGGTTGTTTGTGTGAACAATTTGTTTAGGAACTTCTGTTATATGCTCTAAAACTGATACTACAGGGCAATTTATTAATCTTCGAGTAACATCAATCTTATGTTAAATTCTTGATTTAAAAGGGCAATTTATTAACCCATCTGTCCAAAACTGATACTACTGGCACCAATATATTGTTACGGTTGTCTAACATGAAACTAATTTTCTGACTTGTTTCCATTCCCCGAATTATTTTGAAAACAGAATGTGAGAGCTTATACAAAGGAAGAAGTTTCCAAGCATAATAGCAGAAAAGATTGCTGGATCATTGTCAAAGATAAGGTTTGACAAATGATTTATTGTGATTAATGATGTGTAGGAAACAAGCATGGCAAATGTCTGGTACGAGGTGTTGTCAGTTCTACATCTCATTAATAACTCCCGTATTGCAAAAACCATTATTACTGTAAAAGTGCATGATAACATTGAAAGGTCTGACATGAGGAGGAAATCCTGCAGTTTAATTGAACTTGCATATAGAAAAACTAAAGTGTTTTGGGCTCGTACTCGGCCTAATACACACAAGTATGGATTAAATCCGTGAAGATGTAATAGAAAGCTGCCAAAGATTGAAACCCAGTTGCATTTTGGGCTTGTCCTCGGCCCAATACAAACAAATCAAATGAAGAGAATAAAACAACTCTTTATCACAATTCTTATGGAGCGTGCTTGGTACAATAAAATAACTCGTATCACTGTTTTTGGTAGAGATGGAAATGGGAATCACGGAATGTTTGAGCTAGATTATAATATAATTAATTAAATCAATTGTCAAGGACCATGCCCCACTACTGTCTCCTCCAATTAATAATTCGGACGTCCCAGTTGTGAGTTGTGAGTGCGTTTGGCATCAACGATGGTGACGATGGTGACGAAGACCCACTAGGTACTGTCAATAATTCAGACCCAGTTGTGAGTTGTGAGTGCGTTTGTCACGGGTAAGACCTGTACTTTGGCATCAACAATAGTGACGAAGACCCACTACGTACTGTCCTCGGTGTGGCTTTGTCCTCTCCCATAAATTACTGGGAAGTGTAAATAGGATTGAAAGTTAAACATGGTGCTGAATTAAAATTAATAAACCAAAGGAATAACTGATAGGTGGGACCTAGGACACATTTTTTAAGTTCTCCCAAAGGAATAACTGAATTTTTCATTCTGACTCCTCTCAGCATCAACAAGGACTCCTTGAACCTGGTAAACCATGTTGGTGTTTATGCTTGAAAAGTCAGGTATTCAAACATTTTAATTTGGTGTTTAATTATATAAGGCGTTTATTGTTAATATCTATAATGATAGGTGTTAATTTTTTAATACCTGTTGTTTTGCCCGTACCAATTGGGGAAAAGAAAATAACACAAAAACAAAAACTTCTGTGACTAATTTTGGGCCCATCAGCGACCACTAAATTGGTCTTTGATGGTCTTCAGCCACATCAGCATAAGGACATCTGTGACTGATTTTTAACCCTTCACTAACCGGTGATGTCAGCGGGGAGGGCATCGGTGACGGAGCAACTGTGACCGGATTCTTCTGCGACCGATTTCAGACTTCTGTGACCGATATATCTTTCTATGACCGGTGCCTTATCCTTCTGTGACCGATTTAGCCTGACCGATTGCAAAAGAACCATTTTGTTGTAGGTACTATATATACATACAAGAGATAATTTACACTCAAATTATGACAAAGATTTATTGCAATTTTAATTTCTATTTTTAATTTTTTTATATAAATGATGCTATTATTTTAATTTATTATTTTTTAAATCTTACGATTTGAAAAACAAAAATCAGATGCTACATGGCGAAATCTGCTACATGTTTTGCTGTACGAACAGACAGGTGTTAAATATTTTTTTGAGGACTCTTACAAAGGTAGCTACTCACAGAATTTAAATGTGATATAAAGAATATCACTTCGGCTGAGATTTTTTTTTCTCGTGTCAGTTATTAATCAAGAAAATAAATTAACTAATAATAGACTTGTTGGATGGGGAAATAATTACGAATAAAATTTAGGTATATAACCTCACCAGTTTTCTTCGTTTTTAAAAAAAGATCAATTTCTCAAAGGAATAGCAGGAATCATTTACTTTGTCACATCTACATCCCATAAAATGTGCATGCGTTTTAACTTGAAAAATTATAAAAAAAATAATTCTCACCTCTTATTGAGTTATAACTATTTTTTATCATGTACATGCGTTTTAACTAAAGGTATATTTAGTAGAAAGAACCTTAAAGAAAGATTTCGGTACGGTATTTTCTTTGAGTACATATAAAAATAATGAATACAAAAGCAATAATTAATTATGATGTGTTACTAATAGATGAATTAGTTATTTTCTTTGATTTTGTAAATTTAGAAATACGGTGAATAGGGACAATTAATTAATTAACTTGACGAGAATATGTACTTTATTATTACTATTTTGTCATTTTATCAAATTATTTGGTTTCATTTCTGATGTAAATAATTAATTAGTAACTATATATTATGGTCGATCGGAAACATCATAAGCAAATATATATAAAGCAAAATACCATAAAAATACTCTAAAAATAAAGTTAGACAAAAAGTGAGGTATGTCACTTAGAGAAGCCTATATATATAGAGAGATACGCAGCCAATCAAATTTAAGCTTTTTGTCATTAAAACAAAAATAGTTCTATCGACAAAACATACCTGAAACATACCATAAGTTCATTTGAAAATTATGTAATTAAAAAAAACAAATATCTAGAACATCATACACAACAAATAAAAATCAAAGGTAATTAGTGATTGCTGTCAATATATGTTATCCAATTCGATCTATAATTTACAAATTCACGCTAAGTATAATTATTCTTCATTTAGTATTATTTTTTTGTATGGAAGTACGTTAGAATTAAAACAAGATTAACGCACTTCTGTTGTCATTTTGATCTTTGCAATTGAGATAATATGTACGTATATTATCAAATGCTAGGTCAATTTCTGAAAAAAAAAAAAAAGATTAAAAAATTAAATTTGGTTGGATCCACGTATTTAGTATCACCTATATATGGCCAAAAGGAAATACAACATAAAAATAAATAAAACGAAGCACAACTGCCAACTAATTTAGAATGACTTTAAAATGATATCAGATAAGTTCTAAAAATTATATTTGGTTACATCATGAGTTTTCTTCTAGGGAAAATTATGAAAATGTCACTTCAAACTTTGAAATTGTCAAAATGCCACTCTAAACTTCATTAATTTGTAAAATTGCCACTCCAAATAATTAATGACTAAAATATCCTTCTTCTCCTCTTCTTTCTCCTACATTCATTTCTTCTCTTGTTCCGAATGGCGGCTGAGGGGGTCGTAGAGGAGGGTTTGATAGTGCTAGTGCTTGTCGTCGTCGGAGGAGTTGAGAAGAATGCGAAGGCGGACGAGGAAAATCATGGACGGGCGAGGATATTTTAGTCATTAATTATTTGGAGTGGCATTTTTACAAATTAATGAAGTTTGGAGTAGCATTTTGACAATTTCAAAGTTTAGAGTAGCACTTTCACAATTTGAAGGTTTTAGAGTGGCATTTTCACAATTTCTCATTTCTTCTATTAAAAACCTGTGGAATGAGAGTCATTTACGTACTTTCTCAGATCTGTTAAGCAAAAACATTCTCAAATCTAGACATTAAATTAATTGCGGCCTTGATTTAAATCAAATTAGGAAACTATACATTGTTTATATTCTTTTCTAATTACAATCATACTTGCAAAAGTGAAGCTATAACTTTGTAATCATATTTGAACCATCAGTCTAATTTGAATTTAGCTCAAATACAAAAACAATATTACTATATATCACAGTCGATTTGATGTGATTAATTTTATAGTTTATGTTTAACAATCTGTTTTGTCAATAATTGGTACTTGTTACCTTAGCAAACTGTTTAGCTATTTGTTGGTCTGTTTAGTTCCAGGCTCTATGTGACGCCTGAAGATTGTGATGTAATTCATATTTTTAGTTTTTTTTTTTTTTTTTTCTGCTTTTAGATAATTGGTACCATTGAACATTGTAAAGAACATTGTTGGTCTAATTTCTAATGAAACTGGTGGGTTAATCCCACCTGTCTCAAAAAAAAATTATATATATATATATATATATATATATATATATATATATATATATAATAACAAATCCAAACAAAATGGAGAGTCACTGTTGATCTCAAAAAGTCTGCTATCTATTTTATAGACACCATAAATATTGATCTCAAAATTTAGTCACTGCATGTGTATCTCAAAAAAATAATTTAAATCCAATTTGATATGTATAGTGAGGTTTACAGGCACCATATATAAATATAATATGAGAACTTATGCAAAATTTGAAAATTACATTTTAGCGTTTCAAAACTAATTAATACATCACAATAAAATATCAACGATAACCTCGAAGCATATCTAATATGAGACTTTGCTCTCAGAATGAAATATAGTACGGAATCTAGATACACTTAACATATTTGATCTATCATTTAATAATTAATATTCGTCAATTAATGAGGATACTGTAGTTGACAGGACTTGTCTGTACTAGACTAAGAATGAAGGAGACTTGAGAGTCAACACTCAATAGTAGAGTAATTCAAAATTATTGCAAAAAGGACAATTATGGGTGTCAGATACCGATTTTTTTTTAAATACCCTCCAAAAAAAAAATTTTAGAATTTGATCTTCTCATTTGTTTCTGAATTTTTTTCAATAAGTACGAGGGTTCAAATGTCTCATGTTATTTCTGTTTTATTGTGTTTCATATTTTATATTTTTATTTTTCAGACACCATGTTAACATGACTAGAAAATAATTTATAAGCAAACTCTAAAAAAAAATAAAAAATTTAGGAACCAAATTGCCAATTCGGTTCGGACTAAAAAAACTGAAAAAATACGAATGACTACCCAGTGTTACAGCATAGTTTCTACATAAAAACTGAAAAAATAATATCAAAACCGAGTTGCAAACTTGATCTGTTGTAAAAAAAAGTTCCAGGTCGAACTGACAACTTGGATTTTATGGGTTTTATAAATTCCAAACAATCATATTGATTCTCAAATATTAATTTATCTATTTATGGTTTATAAAAAAATATTCTATATGTAATAATATTCGTCAATTAATGAGGACACTAGTTGGCAGGACCTGTCTGTACTAGACTTAGAATGAAACAGACTTGAGAGTCAGCATTCAATACGAGAGGAAGGTAGTTCAAAATTATTGCAAAAGGACAATTATTGGTGTTGCTATAGATAGCCATTTTTTTTAAATACCCCTAAAAGAAATAGCAAATCTACGGTCGATTTTAAAAGAAATTGAAAATTAATTTGCCTTTTGTATATTGCTATTTTCTACTGCGTTTTGTATTGATTAGAGGACGCCGAGTAAAATAACCGGTTATCTCAATAAAAAAAATGAAAAGAAAAAAGTCTAACCTTCGAATTGTTCTCAAAAGTGAGACGTTTATAAATGATATTGCAGGAATAATTTATTGCAAGTTAGAAAAATTATAACATGTTATATATCTCAATATTAATGTTTCAAAGTGAGACTTTGTCAAGATATTTTTTTTATATATACTTGGTCGGACATCCAGGAATAAAATCAGAAAAAAAAAAATCTTGGAAGTTGTGCTTAAAGCATTATAAGTAGCAAAACATAAATTATTTTATACAATCATCCAATCAAACCTCACCTATAATCAAATATTCAGTATTTTGTTTAAATTAAATATATAAAACTAGAATTTGTTTATGGGATTTGCTTCAATAAAACAATCTTAATTAAGGCGAGTAAATTTCAGAATATTTTGAAATTTCAGAATACACAAAGCTTACAAAATATTTTGATGCACGCGCCTTCATATGTTGAAATTTTATCCTTGATTTTAAAACAATAAAATTATATTTGGTTACATCATGAGTTTTCTTCTATTAAAAACCTGTGGAATGAGAGTCATTTACGTGCTTTCTCAGATCTGTTAAGCAAAAACATTCTCAAATCTAGACATTAAATTAATTGCGGCCTTGATTTCAATCAAATTAGGCAACTATACATTGTTTATATTCTTTGCTAATTACAATCATACTTGCAAAAGTGAAGCTATAACTTTGTAATCATATTTGAACCATCAGTCTAATTTGAATTTAATTAGCTCAAATACAAAAACAATATTACTATATATCACAGTCGATTTGATGTGATGATTAATTATATAGTTCATGATGGTTTCGGATTTGATGTGATTAATTTTATAGTTTATGTTTAACAATCTGTTTTGTCAATAATTGGTACTTGTTACCTTAGCAAACTATTTAGCTACTTGTTGGTCTGTTTACTTCCAGGCTCTATGTGATGCCTGAAGATTGTGATGTAATTCATGCTTTTAGTTTTTTTTTTTTTTCTGCTTTTAGATAATTGAACATTGTAAAGAACTATTCTAATTTCTAATGAAACTGGTGGGTTAATCCCACTTGTCTAAAAAAAAATATATATATATATATATATATATATATATATATATATATATATATATATATATATATATATATATATATCTATATATATATAATAACAAATCTAAACAAAATGGAGAGCCTGCCTCTTGGAGAATTCAAAAGACACACACACACATATGAGTACAACTAGGGTGCTCCTAAGTTCACCAAACTCTTTTGTAAACTCAACTCTAAAATCTATCGGATTGACTTCAAACGATGAATTCAAACCGTTGAAATCCTTCTACCTTACGAGTGATGCGTTTACATGTGAAAATTTTATAATTTGAAATTAAATTTGTATAGAGTCAAGTGGTCAAAATGCTTACAAAAAAAAAGAATGAATTAAAATTAATTTATAAACTTCTAATTTTGACAACTTGACTTTAAAATTTTCACATGTAGATAAGTCACTCGTAAGATAGAAGGATTTCAATTGTTTTGTTTCACCATTTGAAATTAATCTGATATATACATTTTAGAGTTGCGTTCACAAAGGAGCTTGTGAACTTGGGAGCACCCTAGTTCTACTCTCTCTCTCTCTATATATATATATATCAGACAAGTTGTACATTTTATAGAAGAAATAGTATTTTCCCTAGTTGACAATATATGTTTGATGTTGATGAGATGCAAGCAAAAAAACATTCTAATGCGATATAGGTTATTTAAAAAGTTAAAAATAATAAATAATCCGACAAAATAAACGAAATATGTTATCATAAAAAAATTCTAGCTGTTATCTATAATGATGTATAATATAATTAAAATGCCATGTCAATGGCAGAAAAAAATAGAATAAAAAAAAATTGGTTGGATCCAATCAATTAGGATGACCACAGGACAAAAGAAAACAAATTAAACGAGTTACAACAGCCAATTATTAAGAAATTGTTGGAGCATTTCATGTATGTCTGCCCGAAAATGCACTGCAATATTCATACATAGATTTTAATAAGGAACTGTGCACAATTTTGTAACAAAAAATGCCGTGTATGAAGTAGAAATTTTCACACTTACACACGGTTGTAAATAGTAAAACATTATGCATCGCAAATTTTCAGAACCATATTTTCTTACTTTAGACACGGATTTAATAAGAATTTTGAACAAATGTGTAAGTATAATATAATGTATACTTTCTGTTCTATTGTATATATAGGAGCCTCTCCAATTTTTCCACATTTGGTAATTCTATTAAAAAGTCATTATGGAAATATAGATGAGGAAGTCATAATTGGGCCCCAACCAATTTACACTGTTGCAAGGGTCCCATGACCTTTGGTTCATTGGAAAACAATAATTAAACTCCCATTTGATGCGTTCTTCAATTCATTCTTAAATGAGAACATGGTATCACATGGACAGCAACATGAAAATGTTTTCTATATCGGATTTAAAAATAATTAGGCCAAAATATTTTATTTTCATTGACCCTAAAAATAAGGTTTACACCCTCACAACGCTACCCGTTGCGGAGGTGTAAATGGTGACTTAAGAGTAGGTTTGATGGAGATTGGATCAACTTTGGTTCGACTGGTTCAATCACCATTCAATATACTTTAAAATTCGTGCACAATGTTTTAAATTTCGTGTGAGTCTGCTTTATTTTTGTGCGCATAGATCTTAAAATGGATCAGACGGTCATAAAGCTTGTTGAACCTAAAAGTAGGTCCGATGACTATCGGACCCACTCCGTTCTCATAAATAGTACCTTTATAGCTATTTACTCTCTAGCACTATATTTTATAGGTAAGGTTTTTTGTTAGCTTATCGGGTATGAGTATATGAGTAAGGTTTTTTTTTTTGTTAGCTAAATTTGTAAGAGTATGGATAAAAACTATTTTCGTATTCATTATCCTATACGGTAATTATATAAAATAAAATTATATTATCATGTTTGAGCAACAATTAGTTGTCTTTTCTTTATTTAGTGTATGTTTTTATATAAGAATATGTTATTTAGTTAAATAATTGAATTTATCCGAAGAAATATTCGTGTTTTTTTGTATTCTCTTGTTTTATTAAAAATTAATTTAGTTGGAATTGATTACACATTATTTTTTTTATTTCATATTAGTAATGTAATTGCATATGCGTGAAATGAATGAGTTTTGATGTTCTATTTGTAAAATATAATAAAATTAATTATTATATGAGGGATCCACTTACAACATTAAGTTACAACATCTTACAACAATTCAGTTTTGTGATTTTAAAAGTCCAAATAGTCGATCCAAACTGTTCACCATGATATTCATATTAAAATGTGCTAGGAGATCAAATTTTACATTTTGTTTAATTCTTTTACTGCTTATTAATTAATTTACAAAACAGTTATTTTTCAGTGGTCCAGAATTATCTAAAAACAGCAGTTTAGTTAAATACTTAATAAATAGTAAAAAAATTAAAAAATATAAAATTTGATCTGCAAACATATTTTATTATAGATATCATGTTGAACGGTTTGGATCGACTGTTTAGACTTTCAAAATCACAATACCAAATTGTTGTAACATGTAACTTATAAATATTGTAAGTAAATCCCTTCTCTTATTATATTAGTATTATTTCTTATTCAACTGCTAATGTTTCGTTATCGGATAATTTTAACGGATAATAGTAGTGTAGAATAAGATCAATTCTTAATAAGTAAGGATTAGAATATGAATAACGTCAATTCATAATGAGTTTGAGTATAAAAATGTCAAGAAGTTAACAACTTTATTTAATACTCAATTTTTTAGAGAAAATTGAGTAAACTACTGTATATATTTCACTTTTATATTATATTCAACTCGAATGCTCATATATTTTTCAATTATTATTCAAATAAAAAAAAAAAATCAGAACAAATATTGAGAATTTGAATCAATTTAATATTTGATTGCACATTTGATTGATCTTTCAGTTCTATAGAAAATTGATACACCCCTATCTAAACAATTGAGAATAAAATTATAATTTACATAGTCATTTCTAAGATTATCAATAATTCACAAACAAGCTCTTCTTGTCGGAATAGTGAATTTGAAAAGAACAATCATGGAAAATTATTGCAATCAAAAAGAGTTTTTGAAAATAACCCTCAGTGATAGAGAGCAGTTTGGGTCCGATGTCTATCGGACTCAAACTGAGTTCAATGAGTTCCATAACTGTCCAATTTGTTTTAAGATCCGTGTGAATAGATCTTAAATCAGATCAGACGGTTATGGAACCTATCGGATCCAAAATTGAGTTAGATGGGTATCGGACCCAAACTGCTCTATCAATGATATGGTATGTTAGGTTTTTTCTCAACCCTAAACTCTGAGTATCACCAACGGTGAATCCGACAAGAAACCTGATGGAAGAAACACAAATTCTTTCACGTAATCGATCCGCACCGCTATCAAAATCGAATCGTTCCCTTCCTTCTCTTAACCTATCTTCATGAATCTAATTAATCAAATCTTCTGAAACACATATATCTTGCCTTTCTTTTCTGCACCTATGTTTTGAAAGCTCCTTTTTCTTGAACCTCTATTTCTCTAAAGGACCTGAAGAAAGGATCTTCATCGAGAAGGAAACTGGGAACGAAGATGTTCCGCGTATAGCTATATATTATTCAAGAAGCTCGTGAAGAGGATTTTAGAATTTTGTGGTTTTACCAAATAGGAAATCGATCGTTTTCAGAGCAAAAAAAATGTTGTTTACTCTCATTAATTTGTATTTAATTTAGTTTTGGTTTTTTTTTTTTTGAGAAACTGATAGCAGCTAATTTTTATTTAATTTAATAGGATTCTAACTCAATTAATGGCCGGTAGATTTCGAGGTTTACTTCATTTGTTTATTTTATCATTTTATTTTTTTATTTTATCATTTTATTTTATTCTTTTATCATTTTCACTTTATTATTTTATTGTTCACTTTAAAGGTAATTACTTGTTGTCTTCCATTTGCTACAAATAATTATCATTTGCACCTGGTGGTTAATTAGGTGAGCCGTATTAATAAATTCATTCATTCAAATTGTGTCAAAACATGATGTTTCTTAGACATTTCGTGTTTAACATGTCATGTTGTTATGAGTTGTTGTGTGTACCGTTGTGTGTGTCCGACACTTCACATTTTTAAAATAATCTTGCCAGGCAAGATACACTTATATATCTTTGTGTATCTTACTTGGTCCATGCATTCAACTGATGAACGAAAAGATATTAGTTGTATAAAAATTTCTTGGTATAAACATATTCTTTAACACTTTATCACTTTATTGGTATAAATAATTATCATTTGCACCTGGTTCATATGTGAGCTGAATTATTAATTATTTTTTTAATCAAACTGTGTCAATCCGCGTCTTAAACATGTCAAAAAGTAACATATTTTCGTAAGAATATTATCATTATATTTTGTTTAACGTGTTGAAAATGGGAGTAATTTTTTTTTTTTTTTACTATTTCTTGGAGCCTTCTTTATTAGTAGTTTGTCTTCTTAACTTTTTTTTTAATTAAATACATATACATACTTGATTAGTAGTCTATTCCTTTAAAGGGTTAATTACTTGCTGCTGTCTCCCCCCCTTCTTTAGAGACGAATCTCCCCACACGGAAACGTGATATTTCTAGCTAGTGAATTACAAGTTACTAATATAAAATTATTAATCATTAGTTCATCTCTTACTCCACCAACAAATTAAATTATGAGGGTCTGCTCGCCTATATAATGAGGGCCATCTAATCGGCACTAGCTAATCAATAATATCCTCTTACACTGGTGCACATTAATTAATTTCAAAAGATAGAGAGAGAAAGAGCAAAACAAAAATGGCTGAGGCGGTTTTGAATATTGTGTTGGGCAAGCTTGCTGATATCATAGTGAAGGAAGCACAGCTCTTGGGTGGGGTTGGGAAGAAAGTCGAATCGGTGCAGCGTGAGCTAACCCGAATTAAGTGCTGCTTGCAAGATGCTGATTCAAAACGCAAAGGAGATGGGAGGGTGCAGAACTGGTTGAACGAACTTCGTGATGTGGCCTATCGCATTGAGGAAGCAACCGACATGTTCTTTCTCGAAGTTGATGAAGATCACAACCAAAAAAATCCCAGAGGTGTTCAACAAGTCCCTGGATGTGTTCAAAACTCAAAATGTTGTTCTCGATGTTTACAAAAACTCAAGAAGCTGCTCAAAAAGCCCCTGGAGGTGCCGATCCTCCACAAACTTGGCAATGAGCTCGATGACATTCAAAATCTACTCGAAGATATCTCCAAGAGCAGGCTTACCTACGGGATCGGAGACCTGCCAGTGGAAGACAATTGCAAGGGAGAGGCTGATATCATAATGCCTCTTCGGAGACCTACTTATTCTGAAGTAGACGAAAATGAAGTCGTAGGCATGCAGGCTGATAAGAACAACATTCTGGAGCTGCTACGACCTCCGAAAACATCTCGACGGGTTGTCATAACCATCGTGGGTGCCGGCGGTCTAGGAAAGACTACCCTTGCATGTATGGTATACAGAAGGCAAGTACAAATTTTTCTTTTTGAATTATGTTTTAATGATATAAATAATTACAACAATAATAATAAGAGTTGATGGGAATAGCAATGATCAACTACTACTACTGTTATATATTACGATTTTGAAGATTTAATAGTGATCTTAACTACACAATTGCTCAATATATAATACTGAGATCTTCGTAAAACATGGCTGCAACAATCACTATTGTTTAAAAAACTTTGCTAGAAATCAATATAATAATATATCTTCTTTTTTTTGTATAACCAGTGCCAAGGCAGATTTCGAGTATCATATAATGTTGTCAATCTCTCAACAGTTCAGCCTAACTGATCTCTTGAGAAAGATGATCAGCAAGTACAGCAAAGTTTTTCTACAAGAGAACCAAGATGTGGGTGATTTAGCCAACGAGCTCAAAAGATTTTTAAGTAGCAAAAGATATCTGATCATTCTAGATGATGTGTGGAATCGTGATCTGTGGCCTCAACTAAAAGATTCATTACCTGATGTCAAGAACGGTAGTCGTATCCTGATAACTAGCAGGTTTGTTGAAGTTGCTAGATTTGCTGACTCCCAAATTCCTCCATATGAACTCAAGTTGTTAGATGATAGGGAAAGCCTTAATCTCCTCCTCAAAAAGGCTCTCCCTTATCAAGAACTTGGTGAACAATGCCCTAACAATCTCCTTGATCTTGCACACAAACTATCAAATAAATGTAAGGGGTTACCTTTGGCTTTGATAGTATTAGGTGGTATCCTTTCAACCAAAGAACCATCCTACCCTGAATGGGAAAGGGTGTTGCAAACAATGAATTGGCACTCAAACGGCAGCGACTGTATGCAAATCTTAGCAATGAGCTACGAAGATATGCCTTATTATCTCAAGGCATGCTTTCAATATCTTGCTTCTTTCCCAGAAGACTATGAGATTTCTGCAAAATGTCTAATCAGAATGTGGGCAGCAGAGGGTTTCATACCACTCGAGAACAACTCAACAATAGAGATAATGGCTGAAGACTGCCTTGAGGAGCTTGCAAAAAGGTTATATTTTTTTTTTCCAAGCAACTATACAATGTTATTGCAATCTTTTTTTGTCATAAATTTACTACTACATAGAATACACTTCAGGAATACTTGATATATATTCTAATTTTGATTTAAACTTCTACCAATTACATGTTCTTATTTTTTTTTTTTTTTAAAATAGATCAGAAACAAAAGCTTCTTTTTTTAAAACAAAAAATTAGGTATCTTTCACTTGTGTTACAAAAACATAGTGGACACGATTTTGATACTAAAACATAGCTCTAGGATATTGAGGATGCAAAATTATAATTTTGCGTGAGGGATTAGGATTAAAAAAATATATATAGTTTATATTTTTTTAATTAATGTTATTCCAAATTCATGTTTTTCTTTAATAAGCATGTTCTTCAAGAAAACTTTGTACTTACCAAGTGCATGTTCTCAAATATTTTTTTTAAATACACTGAACAAAATCATTTTTCAATTACGTATCTCTAACCTGTGTTGCATAAAAAAAAATCAAAATTTGATGTTTAGGTGATTGAGGGATCAAAATTATAATTTTGCGTGACGGATTAGGATTTAAAAAATTATATTTTTTTCAATTTTTTAATATTAATCCAAATTCTCAACCAATATATATATATATATATATATATATATATATATATATATATATATATATATATATATATATATATATATATATATATGCATATTAAAATATTTCTCTTAAAATCTATAGAAAAATTTACAAAACTTTTATTTCTATAATTACATGCAAATTCCATTAATTGGTTATTTTAATTTCGGTGTACTTTCCGTATTTCCTGACTTGTTTATAAACCAAAATTAATTCAGGAGTATGGTTCAAGTACTAAGCCGATGTGTGAATGGTTTGATCAAGCACTTCAAAGTACATGATATTCTCCGCGAATTAGCAATGCATGAAGCCGAGTGTGAAAACTTTGTCACGGTTTTCTCACATGCATCAAATGACACAAAGCCCAATAGAATAATCCGACGAGCATCACTTCAAGATGTAGAGAAGAATTCACAATTCATCATATATGTCGGTTCAAATACCCGTTCTTTATTATGGTTTCAGTTTGAAGAAATTCAAATACCCTTAGATTGCTCTAATTTTAGGCTACTTAAAGTTCTACAAATAGTGGGTAGAAAAGAGGACAAATTAACATTAAAATCATTAGATGGGTTGATTCACCTGAAATACTTGGGGCTTAGAAACTTGGATATTGACCTCTCCTCATGTAATTTTCATCGTATGAGGAGTTTGGAAACTTTGGATGTGGGAAGGTGTGGGGGTAATGTGCAGCCATGTGATGACTTTTGGTCAATTGGGACATTGAGGCATGTCCAGGGTTGGTTTGTTAAAAGACCATTACCGAAAGGTATTGATCTAAACCATCTACAAACCCTGAAGCGGGTAAGAGTACCTGAGGGAGCATGTGATTGGAAGTTGCCCAACTGCGTAAATTAGGTATTACAAACCCTGACGAATGGGTTTCAATAACCAATCTACTTCAAACGTTGCCTCTTCTGGTCTCCCTGAAGATTAATGGTCAGTTTCTTGAACTCCCGATGGAGATTATTTACCCAAAAGCACTTCTAAATTATCAGAATTTGCAATCCTTATACCTGGATGGAAAATGGCCTGAGAATGTCAACATAGAGGCTAGGTTGCTTCCACCACACCTCGTTAAACTCACTCTTTGGAATACCGGGCTTAATCATAATCCAATGCCGGAGCTTGGAAAGTTGAATGACCTCAAAAAACTTTGCTTGGTTTATTTTCTGACTGATGATTGGGAGGGTCCAATAAACTGTCCAGAAGGATTCCCAGCCCTACAATACTTGAAATTGTTTGATTACCACATCGATCATTTGACGGTGGAAGAGGGGGTCATGCCAAACGTTACATACCTCCAAGTAGATAAAGCTACCGATGTACACCTGCCTCCAGAGCTACAGCATGCGGTTGAAGAACCACCTAGTTGTATTATCAGCTAGGTCATCAAGAGCTTTTGATAGTAAAATAAAATAAATTCTGGTTATAATACTTGTATTATATTATATTAGTGGATTATTCGAGTGTAATATTTTATCTTAACATAATTTTTTGACAAATTATTTTTTTTATCAATTTTTTCTATATTATTAGTACAAAATAAGGTTCTGCTAACAAAATATGAGTTTCCAATCCGATTCAACCGATTCTTGCCAATTTATCCGATTCCAATTCAACAGTCAAGTGACTAATTCCAATTTCAATTCTGATTCTGATTTTCAAAAGCATGGAACTAATTACTTCTAAGTACATAAAAAAGATACAAATGGATCACCAAACTAGAAGTACCACAAAAAAATTATCAATTTTTCTCTCTACTACTTGGGTGGGGCCAGAGGAAGCCTGTTGGGAGTACGACAGCTCGCGGATCCAGACACTCTAATTTGAATGTACCAGTCAAAGAGTTGAACAAACTGGTGTCAATCTCAACTTTTATATCAGCCTTCTCATCTACCAGTATACCAAGTACGTCCATATACGACACTTGTACACACTTATACCAGCTAATCATGTGTGATAACAAAATTTACATTTTGCATCGTGTATCCTTCTTCCACTTGCCTCATGTATCATTCTAACTAAATGCATTATCATTTTTTATTCAGTTCGTTCAATAAGAATGTAATGGTGGATCCAGATTTTGAAAATATTTATCCATGTATCAGCATGCCAGAATGCATGCTTTTAAGAGATATTTCCTCCCTTTTTGAAATTACAAGAGGAAGAGTAATTAGCAGCACAATTTGGAGGAGAGAAAATAGAAGTTCTTAGTTATAGACAAATTTCCTGCTAGCACTGTTCTTAGAAATTAATGTGAAAACTCATTAAGTTTTAAATAAAAAAATTAGCTGGGTAATCTTCGTACCAGTAAGACTAGTACTATCAGGTACCAGAACCAGCTCGAGCATAAACCCGCTATGTTCAAAAAATAACTGAACTAGCTGTTCGACAAGTTATACTACGTACTGGAAGTAAAATGAATACAAGTGTGTACTTTAATTAAAGGTACAAATTAATGTTATTTTTATTTAAATAAAATAATTTCTCTTTTATTGTGTGCACATTCCAATCAATAAATAGAGAAGGATTAATTCTTCTTCATTTTTATTCCAATTAACAAAGTTCAATTGAAAATTATCTCTATTTAATTCTATTGAATTGAAATCAATTGAACTCCATGAACTGTACTGTTCTGTTCCGATCCAAGCCACTCAATATATAACCTACTATTGGACCAAAAAAAAATTTCAACTGAACATCAACTTATGAAAATCAATTAAACATTAATTTTACAGGCCATTTCATACACATGCTCAACGATTCAATTAATGAAATTAAAATTTGCTCTGTGGCTTTGGTATTTTGGCCAGGTAAGCTTTGAAGCATCTTTTGAATTTTCTCAATTTCATCTTTCTCACACAATTTCTTGCACAGCCCCCATATAACTATATAAGAGTGCTATGGTCATAACATCAGGCTGATGCCCTTTAGAAATCATGTCATGAACTTGGTAATTTGGGAGTAATTTGCAGCTTGATATGAAGCAAATTGGCAGACATATAATACCAGCATGCTTCATTGAACTGGCTTATCGTACCTAAGTTGTGATCTTCGATAATTTGCAGCTTTGAAGTGGGAATAGAAAGGATTCATCCAACACCGTTTGAAATGACAAGGAAGAAGCCCCTGCACACAAAACTATATGTATTGATCTCAGTATCAAATCCTTTTTAATTTTTATAGGTGATTATTGTGATGACAAACGGATATGCTGGCTACTATTTCGACTGCATAGGCTTAGCATCACAAATGAGCGATGAATTCAAAAGCTCTCGTGAGATTATTTTAACAAACAGTGGGATGACCCAACAACTTTTTTTACGAACCTAATTGGTTGTACATGAGAGCTGTTTGATTGTATTTGACAACTATAAAGCAGTATGGTATGATGATGGTACAACCATTGTACCAGTTTGGTATGATTTTGTATGCACTTTTGAGGGTTATAATTACTTTACTGGTAGTAGATGTTAAATGCCATTCCTATTTTTTTCCTCTTTTTTTTTCACATTTTTCTATTTATGAACAAATTGGCAAGTAGTTCTTCCCACAAATAAACTAAGACCAAGGAACAAGGAATCAAGTTTTTGTCCTAATTAATTTTTGTATGATTGAATGTCACACCTCGAAAAGTGTTGGTTGAATCAACGAAAGGGGGCATCACCATCTAATCAATCGATGGATCCACTGATGCAATTGTAAGTTCATTGATTCTTGAATATTACGATGTTTAGAGTAATTAGAAAATATGTAAGCATGTTATGTAATTGCTTTAAAGGTGCAAGAAAATAAAATTCGAGCATATTGAGAAGTTAGTGTTGCGTTCAGCAGCAGTTCTCTTTTTATCAGAATTTTCTGTCAAAACTCTTTTTTCGTACCGGAAAGTTTACCAGTTTATACCAGCAAAAGGCTGCTGCAATCAGCCAAGTTTCCAACAAGTACTACAAATTTTACCAGTAGTGACATATCTGCAAATCCTTCCAAATTATTCTGTGAAGTTCATTACAAAGCAGACCTACAATCAATCGCGCACCACTTTCAACTTTCTTTGTTTTTCCTTGATCTGTTAGCTAGGTTGTACTAAATCTTTTCACATAATACTAATAATAATAATTATGGACCCTAGAATACATCTCTTGATTGCAAAAGCATGAATTTTCTTGCAGTAAAACAGAGCACGCAGTTGACAAATAGCAGGAAACAAGTTCAAAAGAGGCACTTCCTTCTAAAAACAGAGCAGACATTTGACAGCTTCTTTCATCCTTCGAAAAATGTTCATTGCTTTATACAGAGCATTGCTACGTGAAAAGCTGGTAATCTATGTTGAGATTCGTTCATGAAAAAAATTCAATAGCAGGGTCCTGCTCGCCAACGGAGTTGGATCCATTGTTATCACATGGCATGGACATTATAACTTTATAAATAAACCATATCTCGTGCCCTCCATTTTATTAAAATAAACTCTAACTTTATAACTTAATATCTTATTCTCGAGATGATATATTATTTTCAAATTCATATTTTGATACTCATAGGTCACAGCTGTAGTTTGTTTAACCAACCTCAAATTTGTAACATTTTGTGGTTTACGATTTTCTCACAAAAGTTTTGCTTTTGTTTCTGGATAAAATAAAAATTAATTTCCAAAATAAAGTAGAAGGTAGTGTTTAAGTTCCTACAATTTTTTGTGTGTACTAATCAGTATAATTTTTTCTCTTATTCAATTAAGATATCAGTAATTGAAATTATTTAGATGAAACTCTGGATAAGAAAAGTAAAATTGATAGGAAGATATCCTTTTCATATTAGTTGACACAAAATGATTATCTTCTATAAAGATAAACAAGAAAGTCATGTTTTTCAACTTTAAATATCAATATGAAATTTCCAGTCAAGTTTTCAATACAAAATAAATAAAATTAAAAAAATTAGATAGTTATACATAATCTATTCTTCATCAAGTTCGTCGTGTATAATTATTACATAATCTGATTGGGGTTATATGTTAAAAGAAAAACGTGTACACAAAATAAATGTGAGAATAATGCAAAATATTTGTAATAAGCTCCTAAGTTCAAACCATGCTTTATTACTCAACATTGAGTCATCTAATTTAAGTTCAAGTTGTAGTTTTTATAATATCTGGCCAGATCTTCATTTCAAATTCAAATTGCACGCAAAAATTTGAAGTAATTTTCAAATAATTAGTTTTGAAAGCTTATATTTTGCAAACAATATTTCACATTTGAAGCAAACAATATATGGCATTTTTTTTTTGAAAACATGTATAATATAAAAAATATATATTAAGATAAATTTGGATAAAATATTGAGTGATAAAAAAAATGATATCGTTTGATCTAAAAGGAAGGTACCATATGGAGATTAGAGAACATGAAATTACCAATTAGGGGCATTAAAAATGAATTAAATGTTGCACTTTAAGCTAGTATGGAAAAGGTTAAGTGAATATAAAGAGGAGATTGAAATAGAGAACATTCATGCATGATGCAGCTAGTAATATAAAAAAGAATAACTTGCATGAAGATAAATAAGGAATAACTTTAATCAACCATTTGTTATTTCAACCAATGAAAAGAAAATCTTCTAGATAAATTTTAGATAAATTTGTTATATTTTTTTGCAGATCATGTAGGGAGATACAGAAATTAATGAACCGCAATAACTTTAAAATGCTATTCAGTGGGCCTGCGTTGGATCAAAACCAGTTAGTATATTGGGCTCGTTCTAGGCCCAATACACAAGTCAAATGAATAAAATGAAAATACAATTATAAGGTTTTTAGAGCCTGCTTTGTCTTTTATCATATTTTTTTTATTAGTTTTTTCTCCACAATTAGCACAAATTTCTTGCTTAATAGCAGCTGCATGCTTTATCCCATTAAAAGTTTATTCATCTTTATCCCTTTGAACGATTTCTCTGGTGGGGAACGTGACATTTCTTGTGAACTACAAGTTATAAATATTAAATTTTTAATTACTTGTTTATCTCTTACTCCACCGACCAATGTGATTAAAGTCGATTCCTAATTAATAAACAAACCCAAGTTCTTCTTTTCAAGAAATAATAAATACGCTAAACAAGTAATTACTTTCATGCACCTCGAGAGATCTGCTTTAACATTGCGAAAGTCACTTAGCGATAGCACAATGGTTAACTTAGCGAAAAGAAAATCAAATTACACTACTTGTTTGACCTCAACTATCTTAATTTCTAGGGCAAACTGATCCATATACCACATTTTTAATCCAGCCAAACATGACCTTTTAATTTTCTTTTTGAGTAAAAATAATAATTCAGTCCTTATTGTGTTTTATTGAATTTATAAAAGTTACATGTTGGTTTCAAAAAGTTATTTTTTTTAGAAAAAAATAAGAATGTAGTTCTTATATATTGTGTTTATTGAATTAATATATTTATATTTATCTAATTATTAATAATTAACTAACTTAAGCTTCCAAAATTTTAGTCCACCAATTCTAACCAAAGAAAGAATAACTTAAGCCATAATCTAAATTTAAATCTCAACTAAACATGAATAATTTAGACCGGCGTAAATTAGAATAATCAATTTAGGACTTCTTAGCTTTAGTCCACAACCAAACCCCACACATCTTATTACAAAATGGATCCAAAGCAATAGAAAATTACCAAGGCAAAAATATATATGAAAAAGAAAAACAAAAACAATAACGTTAATTTCCTTATTTCACGAGTAGATAAATCATTGAAGAAATAAGCTGGCTTCCCCGTTTTGAGAAGTTTTTGAATTAGTACTTTATATATAAAAGAAGAGGTACGTTAGAGTTTAATTGTCAAACAAAATTCCAGACTTGCACCCTTGATCACCTCGCGAGTATCTAAAATTGGATTTTCCAAGGCGAACTACGTACTTAGTAGAAATATATCAAATTTTATGAAGTTTACAACGTACAGAGTCTACAGTTTCATAATGTATCAAATTTTATGAAGTTGAAAATCTTTTAATTTTGATTCACAGCATTTTCGGTCATTCAGTGACGGTTAGATCACCGGTTGGTTGCTGAAGACCAATTAAAACAAAATTAAAAAAATTCAGCGACAATCCCTTTTAATCCTATTTCATGTCTCCCTCGTTTAATCCATTTTCTACACGCTTGATTATCTTTTTCTCTTGGTTGTTTTGGTAGTCTTTACTGGTTTATACATGTTTGAAGAATTTCTCCATAGATATTTATTTGAAGCAGGAGCTTATTTTTATTGTTCCTTTGGTTACTTTGACAAGGAATCATCAGATTAATTGTGTCAATTTTTTAATTGAAATGCCCTAATTGTGCAAGTATTTCTAGAGACACATAGTAGTTTGTACTGTGCACTGTGTAACAATTATGCACAGCCAGGTTTCTGTCCTGTAGAGAGAGCTTATTTTTGATATTTTAAGCACACTGTTCCTTGTAATTTTTGAATTAATTGAATAATTAGGTGGTATAAATGAGTGAATGATTCAATTTATTGGATTAAATTCAACCTTCTTAGCAATTTTCAAGTTACAGTACCACAGTTTTTAGCTTCAATTTAAGTGAAGCTTGTACTTGTATTAGAACTAAGTTAGCGCATGTTGACAAATGTTGGTCACCTTTGTTGAAATTAGACTTTCATGACTAATTTCTAGTCTAATGTCAGTGCAAAATAAAGGGGATAACTTCGACCGGGCAATTGATGATGAAAATAGGAAAACCAACGACATCTTAATTCTAGTGAGTTCTCTTTTCTTTTGTCTATTTTTGGTTCCGTAAAGTAGAACAAAAGAGTAAAATATACAATTGGTTATTTTCTTTTTGCAGGATTGAAGGGGTGAAGGGTTGCTCTTTCTCTATAAATTCAGTTCCACTTTGATTTTATCATTACTGTGTATATGAAACTGACAAATCGGTGATTTAATTAGTTTGTATGCACATCTGGTGTCAGTTCTTCGGTATGTATTCTCTTTCCTCCTCAACTGGTTTCCAATTACTACTGATATTTTGGTCGTAAGACACAATTTTTTGCTAATCTGCTATTAATTATCTGTAATGCTGGAGTCTTCAAGTAGGCAGCGTAAGGGTTGTTTGTGTGAACAATATGTTTAGGAACTTCTGTTATATGCTCTAAAACTGATACTACAGGGCAGTTTATTAATCTTCAAGTAACATCAATCTTATGTTAAATTCTTGATTTAAAAGGGCAATTTATTAACCCATCTGTCCAAAACTGATACTACTGGCACCAATATATTGTTACTGTTGTCTAACATGAAACTAATTTTCTGACTTGTTTCCATTCCCCGAATTATTTTGAAAACAGAATGTGAGAGCTTATACAAAGGAAGAAGTTTCCAAGCATAATAGCAGAAAAGATTGCTGGATCATTGTCAAAGATAAGGTTTGACACATTTGCCCTTCTTACATTAACATATTACTATAAAAGATATGCAAATTTAGAATTTTGTATGGCTTAACCAAGAGGACAGTGAAGAAGTGAATCGGCTTCTCTTGTTACTAAGAATATTTTGCAATTTTAGAATTGGACAAATGATTTATTGTGATTATTGATGTGTAGGAAACAAGCATGGCAAATGTCTGGTACGAGGTGTTGTCAGTTCTACATCTCATAGCTTTGTTGTGCCTTTCACAAGCTAATGCTTTGCTTGTACCTAAATCTCATGGTGATGGCTATCAGCCAAGAATATCTGAAGGTTTGTGATCATAAACTTAAAAATGTTCATATTGCAAACTTGTAAAGTATAACTTTGCTTGTACCGGTCAGTGGGTATTACTTGTCTTTGTCGTCAACGCGGTAAAACAAATTACCGAATACTTGCCATCACCATTTGATGATTCCTCTTTTAAATTATTTTTTTGGTTTCTCTTGTATTATATGTCAAATTTAATTTTGATTTGTACTATAGCCTGCAAAATCACATACCGTGATATTGTATGGGCAGTGTATCTTCACAATCAAAATTGCAATTCCAATTACAAGAATTATTTGTTTTGTTTCAGGGATCGATTTGCACTTTGATTATTGCAGTCGGCGTTGCATCTGCTGTTATAGGCACATCTTCATCTCTTGCTTAAATTATACAAAACTTAAGTATTTTGTGACATTTTGTTGATGTACAATCCAATTATGGACAGAAAAATATATATGCAGTTTTTGCATGGCACTGCTCCACTTTTTTTTTTATTTTATACCTATGTTGCAAATTATTAATATCGATAATGTTAGATGTTTATGCTTGAAAAGTCAGGTATTCAAACATTTTAATTTGGCCTTTATATAAGACGTTTATTGTTAATATCTATAATGATAGGTGTTAATTTCTTTAATACCTGTTGCTTTGCTCGTACCAATTGGGGAAAAGAAAATAACACAAAAACAAAAACTTCTGCGACCAATTTTGGACCCATCAGCGACCACCAAATTGGTCTTTGATGGTCTTCAGCCACGTCAGCATAAGGGCATAAGGGTATTTTGGATATACGAGTTATATATATAGCTTGCATTTTAGACCATCAATAATTTGCCTTTGATCTCCATCGCTGCTTGTAATTCCCCCTCCTTGCAAACACCCATCATTAATTGAGGGTAGTGCAAGTAACCTTGTTGGCTTTTAACTGTCGTCCTCCATAAGCTGTTTCGACTCATTAATTAATATCTCCCGTATTGCAAAAACCATTATTACTGTAAAAGTGCATGATAACATTGAAAGGTCTGACATGAGGAGGAAATCCTGCAGTTTGAACTTGCATATAGAAAATTATATGTTAAACATGCAAACCTATAATGTAATAAAAGAATAAAAATACTGTAACAGATATAAATAAATACTTTAATAAATATTAATACACTAAATTTGCATGCAAGAACACTGACTTAAATAATGCAACACATATAAAACAATACTGTAACAGATGTGAACAAAATACAGCTCAATTTTGAATAAATAATGTAACTGTATCATGCAGACTGTAACTTAGAGGACTGAACAAATAATGTAACATACTTAGAGAATACTGTAATTTATACGAAGTTGATCATGTAACAGATAGCACATATGCTGTAATAATCACAGTCTGAAAATAAGATCTAGATTCAAAATTAAAAACAAATATAACTGGTTACCTTTGAGCTTTTTGTGAAGATTTATTTCATTCGTATACTCGATTATCTTTGACCACAGCACGAGGTCGCCTCATGTGAAGATCAAGAGTTGTTCATTCCTGCCTTGTTTGATCCATTGTAGGGAGAAGATATAGACCAAATCGAATGAACAGATCGGTAAGGAGAAAAAAAAAATTTCTAAAGAGAGAAGAGAGATCGCGAATGAACAGATCGGGAAAAGAGAGATCGCAAATGAACAGATCGGGAAGGAAATATCGAGGAGAAAGATAAAAGGAAAATCACCCGAAATCGTCCAAAAATCGCGGCACAAAATCACGGAAAGATACGATTTGAATCGCTAGTTTGATTGATCGCTAGTTTGATTGATATTAGCAAATCCTAGGTTCCTCTCCAATTCACGCCAAGAGAGAAATAAATCGCTAGGCAATTTTTGAAATAGCGGAGCTTTGAAATGAAACGCGTGAACGGGAGTTTATATAAGCAGAGTTGACCACTAATTATTGGGACCAAATGACGGTTAATCCATTTGAATAGGATGTGGGTAAAAAGTGGGTACAAGAGAGTGGATATAGAAACATTTTCTCTTAATAAAATTCAAATATGACAATGAATTAATAATTGTCGGTGAAGCTGAACAGGGGAAATATATATATCTCCATGCTAAATTATTACTCATCATTTTGTTGTGTACATCAATATAACATGTTATATTGGTACTCGTTGCCAAATCATATGTTACACGCCTAAATGTAACATAAAATTCATTGGGCCTCAACAGAATTAGAATTTAGATAAGCCACAGTTATATTTTCAAGAATAAGATTGTAACGCGGGGATTGAGTGCGCTCGTGTCAGGCTTTATTGCAGTCCGGATAGGGTGGGAAGGTTAGTCCCACAAGGGACGAAGATAGCTGATAAGTATAGTATATAAGTCCTTCCCGTTTGTAACCGCAATGTGAATTTAGAAAAGTGTCTTTTGCGTTGAAACTAAATCGCTCAGAAAATGGCAGTGTTGTAAAATGCGGCGCATATGCGTTTGCGGTGCCCGGCCGCATAAAATCCAGCTGTGCGGGATTTTACAGCCCACCGCTTAAAAACATTTATTTATTAAGAAATATTACAGCCCACCGCTTAAAAACATTTATTTATTAAGAAATAAAGACCCGTACTCGGATCCTAATAATTTTAATAAGAGAAGGATATCCATTATAAAAACGAAACCCGTATCTTATTCCTCATCCAGATGAAAGTCCAGTCAAATGGTTAGTATTGAGGTTCCCAGCTTCTTTTATAGGCTCTCAAGGGATGCATTTTTTTTGGTTTGGATGTGTGGGACTAAAAAGGATTGATTGTACCGGAGTCATCACGCGGTGGGTTCTTCGTTTAATCTTTACTCCACGCGGTTTCAATGCCGAGCGCCACGTGGTTCGATTTCCTTCACACAGTTTCAACTTTGAAACATGGAACTTCTTTTAAATAATAATAAATAACCAATGATTGCAACATTTTTCACAGGTCTCAGTGAAGATGGATTTGGGCCGAATGATTTTGGGCTAAAAACCTTGAAGATCCTTTTAACTCATAATAAATAAATTATTATGCAGAATTTTGGGCCTAATAACACATAATATTATTAATATACATCATTATTTTATTTGATTAATTTTTTAATCCGCATATATAAATCCGCATATGCAGACGCATACCGCATATGCGGTATGTGGTGGCCTTCCGCATACCGTATGAAAACTGCATTTTATAACACTGGAAAATGGGTACGAATAGGTTCGGATATCCGCTCCATTTATGGATCACGGAAATTATCCTAATCTGCATTTTTCTGCATAGTCAACAATTATCCGGATCCCGTTTACAACTCTAGATACATGTGAACTTTATATGAATTTCCAAATTAAACAAAAATATATTCTAAAAAAAATTCTCAACTAGGTGGGTTAATTTAGTTCTCGTTATTCCACCAAACGAGCATTAATTGAGCCAGACTAAAATGAAATAAGTTAATTTTTAGGCCGACCTAAATTAAACCACCTCACATGGTGGTTTAATTTTAATACACGTTGTGGCCTAACTTTATTTATTATAATAATATATTATTAGTATATAATTGGTTATATTATTATTAATTATTATGATTATTAGTATATAATTATTTAATTAATACCTTATATTGTTAATATTTCAAATAATTATTATAATAATATTATATGAATAAGGCTGGCGTGCTACTTGTAGCATAGTGACATGTCGTGCTACCTCTTCAAAAATCTATTGAATAAACTTCAAACGACAAATCTAAACCGTTGAAACCGATCTACTTAACGAGTGATGTATTTACATATAAAATTTACAAATTTTTACATTCATTTAGTATAAGATCAAACGGTCAAAAAATAATGAAAAATGAATGTATTAAAATTAACTTATAATTCTTATTTTTTTGACCGCTTGACTTTATACCAAATGAATTCAAAACATTATAATTTTGGCATGTAAATACATCACTTATGTAGCAGATTGGTTTCAACGGTTTGGATTAACCATTGAAACATATCCAATAGATTTTTGAAGAGGTAGCACGACATGTCGCTGTGCTACAGGTAGCACGCTAGCCTTATTCATATTATATAGTTAATATTTTTTGTTAATAATTATTATTCATTTATAATTATATAATTAGTTGTTAATATATTAAATAATTATTATAATAATAATATTATAATATATTATAGTTATTATTAATATATTTATACACTAGTGGAAAAATAGGTATCAGGGACGGTCAAAAGTGCACATCAGGGACGGACTATCGGGCGATACTGATCCGAGCGATACTGATAGTACTAATAATCAGTAACGGTTAAAGAGCCGTTACAGATTCAACAATCAGGGACGGTCGTATAAATAACCGATACTAAATAGGACTATTAAGAACGGTCGTTAATAAACGACCGTTACAGAAAGAACTTTCAGTAACGGTCGTTTATTAACGACCGTTACAGTAAGCACTTTCAGTAACGGTCGTTTATTAACGACCGTTACAGAAAGCACTTTCAGTAACGGTCGTTTATTAACAACCGTTACTGAAAGTACTTTTAAGGACGGCTATTTAATAAATGACCGTTCTTGTTTTTTTTTTTTTTTTTTTTACAAAATGTAGGTATTAATAAACTGTGCAGTAATTCAAATATGAAATTTAGGTAATAGAAATTTTACATATTAATTCCACATTTACATTCAAATTTCACTAAATAACACAATAATAGTACCACATTTTTCATAATACAAATTACATTAGCTAATTCCACAATCACTAAAATGGCCTATTAATACTCTCAAGTCCTTAGTTTGTGAACTCTACATCCTCCCTACTCTCACCTAAAGTAAATTAATAAACTCAAAAGGCAGCAATGTCTAACCAGGTACTACCCTTTTTAACCAACCTGATCATATCTTTCACTAGCAAATGAAGCCCCATCGCAGTACCTAATCTTTGCTCTGTTCCAATTATAGAAATCTGAAAATGATTAGAATAATGAAAACAAGTTAGCAATCAATGAATCAAATCAACATGTACTTCTGAAATTGGACTATCTACCTACAAAAGTACAAATTAAATTCCAAGTTTGCTTTGCTCCAGTTTATGCGCTAGCAATTACAGTCTGTCTTTATTGTTAATCCATTATAAAAAAAAACTGGAAACAAGAATGACATGTAGGGGTATATTCTCTATTTACCAGTGCCGATAAAAAATCATGTGATACAACATATGATTTTAGAACCCATGAATGTAGAGAAATATGGAGTTAAATTATATGGGAGCTAATGGCAACATCCTTAGAATAAAACAGCCACCTCAACTCAACATACTTAGAAAAAAAATTATCAACGGTTGCATACAAATATGGCACCCATCCCGAGTAATATGGCACCCAAATAAGCAAAATAACAAATCCTCACAGGTACAATATCAGAGACCAGAGCACAAGGCTCAACCAAAATACACCTCCGACAGGTACCAGCACAGGTACCAGTAAAATCGCAACCCCAACAGTCATCACAGAGCAACAAGAGAAATACACAGCAAGACTGGTACCGACTGGTACCAATGACAGAAAAACAGTGGCAACAAGGAAACCCAAAATCAGCGCAACAGACCAGCAAAACAGCAAGATTGGTACCAACTGGTACCAATGACAGAAATACACAGCAAGCATCACAGTGGAAAAAGGGATATATAGAGGGGTGTATTTACCCGATAGAAGGCAACAGAGGTAGAGAGGGGTAATCCAGTAGGCCGGTACCAAGGTTACCCTCGCCCGTCGGCCGACAGATGGGAGAAATCAGCAAGCACCAAACCAGAACACCGTCAATCGAACAAAATAGCACCACAGCAGTACCAAAGCCAAATCGCAAGAAAAAGGCACAACCCAATTTCTAGGGTTTTGAACATTCACAAGCACAGAGGTAGATGGAATAGAGAGAAAAATGTAAGGTTTTCAACACATGAGAGATGGGACGGGAGCAGGTCGAACGACAGTCGCGCGGGAGAAGGAGCGGCATGTGAGAGGGTACCCAAGCGAACAGAGAGAGGTGAGCGGAGGAGATGCAGGTGCGCAGAGAAGAGAGGCAGGAACCCTAGCTGCGCGGGGATGGAGACAACGCGAGATGGATGTGCGCGGAGGAGATAAGCAGGAACCCTAGCTACGCTGAAAATTTGAGAGAGAGGCAGAACTTAGCGGGAATGAAAATGACGAGATGAGGGAAAGGTTCAGATATTTATTAAGAATTCAGAAACGGTTATGTAAGAACCGTTACTGAAATTTACAATCAGGGACGGTCGTTTATAAACGACCGTTACTAATACAATCAGTAACGGTTGTTTATAAACGACCGTTACTAAAAGTGACAATCAGTAACGGTCGTTTATAAACAACCGTCCCTGATTGTAAATTTCAGTAACGGATTTTAATTTTACCCGTTTCAGAAGACAATCAGTATCGCTTGTTACTTATACCCGATACTGATACACCGATACTGATGTCAGATTTTCCACTAGTGATATTATCTAATTATTAATAATTATCTAACTTAAACTTTCAAAATCTTAGGCCACCAATTCTAACCAAAGAAAGAATAGCTTAAGCCATGATCTAAATTTAGACCTCAACCAAACATGACTAATTTAGACCGGCCTAAATTGGAATAATCAATTTGGACCTCCTTAGCTTTAGTCCACAACCAAACCCCACCCATCTGATTACAAAATGGATCCAAAGCAATAGAAAATTACCAATGCAGAAATATAAATGAAAAAGAAAAAGAAAAACAATAACGTTAATTACCTTATTTCAGGAGTAGATAAATCATTGAAGAAATAAGCTCGCTTCTCCGTTTTGAGAAGTTTTTGAATTAGCACTTTATATATAAAAGAAGAGGTTAGAGTTTGTCAAACCGAATTCCAGACTTGCACCCTTGATCACAGAGTATCTAAAATTGGATTTTGCAAGGCGAACTACTTGGTAGAAATATATCAAATTATATGAAGTTTACAACGTACAGAGTCTACAGTTTCATAATGTATCAAATTTTATGAAGTTGAAAATCTTTAAATTAATTTGATTCACCACTTCATAAAATCTTTAATTTTATGTAGTTGAAAATCAATGATTTATTACAACGTACAGAGTCTACTGTAAAAGACCAGGACTACATATACAAGAGATACTACTTTACACTCAAATTATGACAAATATAGTCAATGATTTATTGTAATTTTAATTTCTATTTTGAAATTTATTTATATAAATGATGCTATTATTTTAATTTATTATTTTTTAAAATCTGACGAATTGTAAAAAGAATCGGATGCTAAATGGCAAAATCTGCTACATGTTTTGCTATACGAACAGACATGTGTAAAATATTTTTTTGAGGACTCTTACGTACAAAGGCAGCTTACTCACAGAATTGAAATGTGATATGCAGAATATCAATTCCTCTGAGATTGTTTTTTCTTAACTGTAATGTCAGTTTTTTTCGTTTCATCTTATGTTTTACTAATTTGAAAATATCTTGTACACTTTGATCACAATTACTCATCATCTGAATTGGAGCTTTACTGACATCTTTTTTCACAAAAAAATAATAATAAATAAATAAATAAAGTTGTCATGTCAGGCAAGTTTGGTGTTAAATGTAAACGGTTCATTCATTAGTTGTGTCTAATGCAGGTATTTTGGACCATCAATAATTTGCCTTTGATCTCCATCGCTGCTTGTAATTCCCCCTCCTTGCAAACACCCATCATTAATTGAGGGTAGTGCAAGTAACCTTGTTGGCTTTTAACTGTCCTCCTCTATAAGCTGTTTCGACTCATTAATAACTCCCGTATTGCAAAAACCATTATTACTGTAAAAGTGCATGATAACATTGAAAGGTCTGACATGAGGAGGAAATCCTGCAGTTTAATTGAACTTGCATATAGAAAAACTAAAGTGTTTTGGGCTCGTACTCGGCCCAATACACACAAGTAAGGATTAAATCCATGAATATGTAATAGAAAGCTGCCAAGGATTGAAATCCAGTTGCATTTTGGGCTTGTCCTCGGCCCAATACAAACAAATCCAAATGAAGAGAATAAAATCACAATTCTTTTGGAGCGTGTTTGGTACAATAAAATAACTCGTATCACTGTTCTTCGAGTCTATTTTAAGATGGTGAAAGTTTCAAATTCATTAGAATTCTCTACAAAAAGTTATGGAAGTATGCGCAGTTAATGCATTTATATTTTTAATTTTTTTTCCTTAAATTATGAATTTTTAGAGTGTTTATCTGATGTTCTAAGGCTATTAAATAGATGTAATATGATGTGATGTAATAGATAATATTAAGGAAAT
Source organism: Carex cristatella (assembly GCA_024447775.1). Lineage (NCBI taxonomy): Eukaryota > Viridiplantae > Streptophyta > Magnoliopsida > Poales > Cyperaceae > Carex > Carex cristatella. The sequence goes on along the minus strand of JAJHPF010000026.1, from coordinate 5,990,984 downwards.
AATAAAAAAATTGGTTCCTAGCTACTTATATAAAGTGTGTTTTTTTTTTTTTTTATTAAGATACATGAAGAGTTTATTCAGAAAATTCTATTTTAAAAGTCTATTCATATATGATGAGAATTAACTCCGTTTTTGTGAAAGAAGCCAATCGTTTTAATTTAGTTTAGTACGTTTAGACTTCATGGCACATGCACTGCCAACTGCAAAATTGTATTTAATTCATTCGTATTTAAATCATGGCCTGCTCATGCGCATGCGCATGCAGATCTCGAGGTTTTTTATTTTTGGTTAATTAATTACTTCATGGCATGCACATGCACATGCACATGCACATGCGGATCTCGAGGTTTTTTTAATTTTGGTTAATTAATTACTTCATTGCCTGCTCATGCACATGCACATGCGGATCTCGAGTTTTTTTTTTTTATTTTTGGTTAATTAATTACTTCATGGCCTGCCCATGCACATGCCGGAATTTTTATTAATTGAAATAAAATAAAATAAATATCGAAAAATAAGAAGAATAAAAATAAAAAGAATATCAGTTATTTTCGAAAACTAATAAGACCGGAGTAATAATCACCATCCCTACGGATGTAACAAAAAATACGTTCCTTTTAATCCTAATCCACCCCGCTTTCCCAGCATAACCCAAACGATCGGAAAAAAAAAAAAAAAAAAAAAAAACGGACCGTTATGAATTCAACGTCCATTGCGGACGTTCTTGAGGACATTGTCCCTCAGGAACGTGTTCATCATCTGCGTCCGTCAAATTTGGAATATATACTGCTAACCGAAAGCGAGAGGTTTGGAAAATATACTCCATCAAGATTCAAACCACAATTTAAAAGGGAGTTATGCACTTGCCTTTTCCAATACTCTGTAATAAGCCTGACACGACTTATAATTGCAGAAAATTAAACTATACCTGATTAGCAATGTCAGATTTAGACCGCCTGTGATTCTTTGACCGAGAGAACAAGAAACCAGTGGTAAACCATGTTGCTGTGGGGCCCGCACACACAACAGGCTCAATGCAGGCAGCTTTTATCAAAATAATAATAACAATAAAAATAGTAATAAAAATAGTTGGCTCGAGGTAAAATATATGATATAGAATATATGATTATAGTAAACTAGTGTATATATTTCACTTTTATATTATATTCAACTCGAATGCTCATATATTTTTCAAAATATTATTCAAATTAAAAAAAAATCAGAACAAGTATTGAGAATTATCAACAATTTAATATTTGATTGCTCATTTGATTGATCTTTCAATTCTATAGAAAATTGATACACCCCTATCTAAACAATTGAGAATAAAATTATAATTTAGATAGTCATTTCTGAGATTATCAACAATTCACAAACAAGCTCTTCTAGTCGGAATAGTGAATTTGAAAAGAACCATCATAGAAAATTATTGCAATCAAAAACAGTTTTTTAAAATAACCCTGAGTCATAGAGAACAGTTTGGGTCTGATGCCTATCAGACTCAAACTGAGTTCAATAAGTTTCATAACTGTCCAATCTGCTTTAAAATCCATGTGAACAGATCTTAAATCAGATCAGGCGGTTATGGAACCCATCGGATCCAAAATTGAGTCCGATGAACATCGGACCCAAACTGCTCTATCAGTGATATGGTACGTTAGGTTTTTTTCTCAACCCTCAACTCTGAGTATCACCAACGGTGAATCCAACAAGAAACCTGATGGAAGAAACACATGTTCTTTCACGTAATCGATCCGCACCGCTATCAAAATCGAATCGTTCCCTTCCTTCTCTTAACCTATCTTCATGAATCTAATTAATCAAATCTTCTAAAACACATATATCTTGCCTTTCTTTTCTGCCCCAATGTTCTGAAAGCTCCTCTTTCCTGAACCTCTATTTCTCTAAAAAACCTGAAGAAAGGATCTTCATCGAGAAGGCAACTGGGAACGAAGATATTCGAAAAGCTCGTGAAGAGGATTTTAAAATTTTGTGGTTTTACCAAATAGGAAATCAATCGTTTTCAGAACCAAAAAAATGTTGTATACTCTTATTAATTTTTATTTAATTTAATTTTGATTTTTTGAGATACTGATGGCAGCTAATTTTTATTTCATTTAATAGGAGTCAAACTCAATTAATGGCCGGTAGATGTCGAGGTTCACTTCATTTGTTTATTTCAGTTAATCTACACAAGTCAAATCGCGCGTCTGCATCCAGCTGTCCATGTGTACTAATTAAATAATAAATGAAATGATAAAAAATATAGAGTTGTTGGATGGGAATATATATTATATTCCACTTCTTAAGAAAAGAACTAAGGTATATACCCTCATAAGTTCTCTTCGTTTTTAAAAAATGTTAGTTTCACAAAGTTATCACATCTTGGTCCGATAAATGCGCTATCCCTATTTGATAATCTACAACAATAACCCGTACATGTTATGACCATTAAATTCATTTGTTTATTTTATCATTTTCACTTTATGAAGACAACTCTAAAGGTAATCTTTAGAGTCTCCTTTATTCTTTTATCATTTTCACTTTATTATTTTATTGTTCACTTTAAAGGAAATTACTTGTTGTCTTCCATTTGTTATAAATAATTATCATTTGCACCTGGTGGTTAATTAGGTGAGCCGAATTATTAATAAATTCATTCATTCAAATTGTCTCAAAACATGCTGTTTCTTAGACATTTGGTGTTTAACAGGTCATGTTGTGTTTTTAAAATAATCTTGCCAGGCAAGATACACTTATATATCTTTGTTATCTTACTTGGCCCATGCATTCAACTGATGAAGGAAAAGATATTAGTTGTATAAAAATTTCTTGGTATAAATATATTCTTTAACACTTTATCACTTTATTGGTATAAATAATTATCATTTGCACCTGGTTCATATGTGAGCTGAATTATTAGTGATTTTTTTAATCAAACTGTGTCAATCCGCGTCTTAAACATGTCAAAAAGTAACATATTTTCGTAAGAATATTATCATTATATTTTGTTTAACGTGTTGAAAATGGGAGTAATTTTTTTTTTTTTTACTATTTCTTGGAGCCTTCTTTATTAGTAGTTTGTCTTCTTAACTTTTTTTTTTTAATTAAATACATATACATACTTGATTAGTAGTTTATTCCTTTAAAGGGTTAATTACTTGCTGCTGTCTCCCCCCTTCTTTAGAGACGAATCTCCCCACACGGAAACGTGATATTTCTAGCTAGTGAATTACAAGTTACTAATATAAAATTATTAATCATTAGTTCATCTCTTACTCCACCAACAAATAAAATCTTGAGGGTCTGCTCGCCTATATAATGAGGGCCATCTAATCGGCACTAGCTAATCAATAATATACTCTTACACTGGTGCACATTAATTAATTTCAAAAGATAGAGAGAGAGAGCAAAATAAAAATGGCTGAGGCGGTTTTGAATATTGTGTTGGGCAAGCTTGCTGATATCATAGTGAAGGAAGCACAGCTCTTGGGTGGGGTTGGGAAGAAAGTCGAACGGGTGCAGCGTGAGCTAACCCGAATTAAGTGCTGCTTGCAAGATGCTGATTCAAAACGCAAAGGAGATGCGAGGGTGCAGAATTGGTTGAACGAGCTTCGCGATGTGGCCCATCGCATCGAGGACACAACCGACATGTTCTTTCTCGAAGTTAAAGATCACAACCAAAACAATCCTGGAGGTGTTCAACAAGTCCCTGGACATGTTCAAACCACAAAAAGTTGTTCTCCATGTCTAGAAAAACTCAAGAAGCTGTTCAAAAAGCCCCTGGAGGTGTCGATCCGCCACAAACTGGGCAATGAGCTCGATGACATTCAAAATCTACTCAAAGAGATCTATCAGAGCAGACTGCTCTATGACATCAAAGAACTGCCAGTGGAAGACAAGAGCAAGGGAGAGGCAGTCGAAATGCCTCTTCGGAGACCTACTTATTCTGAAGTAGACGAAAATGAAGTCGTAGGCATGCAGGCTGACAAGAACAAGATTCTGGAGCTGCTACGCCCTCAGACAACATCTCGACGGGCTGTCATAACTATCGTGGGTGCCGGCGGTCTAGGAAAGACTACTCTTGCATGTATGGTATACAGAAGGCAAGTGCAATTTTTTCTTTTTGAACTATGTTTTAAATTTAATGATATAAATAATTACAACAATAATAGTAAGAGTGATACGATTAGCAATGATCAACTGCAACTACAACTGTTATATATTACGATTTTGAAGATTTCATAGTGATCTTAACTGGTTAATTGTTCAATATATAATACTGAGATCTTAGTAAAACATGGTTGCAACAAACACTATTGTTTAAAAAACTTTGCTGGAAATCAATATAATAATATATCTTCTTTTCTTGTATAACCAGTGTCAAGACAGACTTCGACTATCATATAATGTTGTCAATCTCTCAACAGTTCAGTGTAAGTGATCTCTTGAGAAAGATGATCAGCAAGTACAATGATTCTGTACCGAAGGATCGAGATGTGGACTATTATGTGGTTGAGCTCAACAGATTTTTAAGTAGCAGAAGATATCTTGATCATTCTAGATGATGTGTGGAAGGATGATGTGTGGAATCAATTGAAAGATGTATTACCTGATGTCAAGAACAGTAGCCGTATCCTGATAACTAGCAGGTTTGTTGAAGTTGCTAGATTTGCTGACTCCCAAATTCCTCCATACGAACTCAAGTTCTTAGATGATAGGGAAAGCCTTAATCTCCTCCTCAAAAAGGCTCTCCCTTATCAAGAACCTGATGAAGAATGCCCTAAAAATCTCCTTGACCTTGCACACAAACTATCAAAGAAATGTAGGGGGTTACCTTTGGCTTTGATAGTATTAGGTGGTATACTTTCAACCAAACAACAATCCTATCCTGCGTGGGAACGGGTGCTGCAAACAATGAATTGGCACTCAAATGGCAGTGACTGCATGCAAATCTTAGCAATGAGCTACGAAAATATGCCTTATTATCTCAAGGCATGCTTTCAATACCTTGCTTCTTTTCCAGAAGATTATGAGATTTCTGCACAACATCTGATCAGAATGTGGGTAGCAGAGGGATTCATACCACTCGTGGGCAATACAACAATAGAGATAATGGCTGAGGACTGCCTTGAGAAACTTGCGAAAAGGTTATATTTTTTTTTTTTTCTAGGCAACTATACAATATTATTGCAATCTTTTTTTTTTCAGGTGATGCATATATTATTGCAACTATGTTTTAGCATTCCTTGTCCGGCAGAACTGCAATATCAGATAATTTTTAATAATACGAGTCCATTTCACCAATCTAAAGAGGTGATGCACTTTTAAGAAATCCCATGATCTCTTATTATTTTAAGGATGAAAAAACTTGAATTAACTTACTAGATTTTCAAATATTTCATAGTATTTTAGAGGTTCACAAGATTGAGTTGAATTATTTCCCAATTCTTATCCGCAATATTACTTTGATGTAACTGGAAGTATATATTTATTCGCACTTTCAACGAATGATGTTCACAGGGGGTCGTATATATTTATTTATTGTTAATTGCCAATTAATCAATTTTCTAGACCCGATCAAATATTTTCCTACAAGCATTCTATTTTAAACCATAGAAAAAATGGACGTCTTGCGACCTTGAGTTTTAATAGTATGTAAACATTAAAATTATTAATCTTTTTTGTCATAAATTTTTTGCAACTATATATTCTAATTTTGACTTAAACCTTCTACCAATTACATGTTCTTATTTTTTTTTTAAAATATATCAGTAACAAAAGCTTCTTTTTTTAAAAAAAAAAAATAGGTATGTTTAACTTGTGTTACAAAAAACATAGTAGACACGATTTGATACTAAAACATAGCTCTAGGAAATTGAGGGTGCAAAATTATAATTTTGCGTGAGGGACTAGGATTTAAAAAATATATAGTTTATATTTTTTAATTAATGCTATTCAAAATTCATGTTCTTCTTTAATAAGCAGGTTCTTCAAGAAAACTTTGTACGTACCAAGTGCATGTTCTCAAATGTTTTTTTGTAAATAAACTGAACAAAAGAATTTTTCAATTACGCATCTCTGACTTGTGTTGCAAACAAATCAAAGTTTGATGTTTTGGTGATTGAGGGATCAAAATTATAATTTTGCGTTAGGGATTAGGATTTTAAAAAATTATATTTTTTTTAATGTTTTAATATTAATCCAAATTTTCAACCAATATATATGTATATTAAAATATTTCTCTTAAAATCTATAGAAAAATTTACAAAACTTTTATTTCTATAATTATGTGCAAATTCCATTAATTGCTTATTTTAATTTCGGTGTATTTTTAGTATTTCCTGACTTATTTATAAACCAAAATTAATTCAGGAGTATGGTTCAAGTACTCAGCCGATCTGTGAATGGTTTGATCAAGCACTTCAAAGTACATGATATTCTCCGCGAATTGGCAATGCGTGAAGCCGAGCATGAAAACTTTGTCACGGTTTTCTCACATCCATCAAATGACACAAAGCCCAACAGAATAATCCGACGAGCATCGCTTCAAGCCGAAGAGAAGGATTCACAATTCATCAGATATGTCGGTCCAAATACCCGTTCTTTATTATGGTTTCAGTCTGAAAAAATTGAAATACCCTTAGATTGCTCTAATTTTAGGCTACTTAAAGTTCTAGAAATAGTGGGTATACGTAGCACATGGGACAAATTAACATTAAAATCATTAGATGGGTTGATTCACCTCAAATACTTGGGGCTTAGATACGGGTGTATTGACCTCTCCTCATGTAATTTTCATTGTATGAGGAGTCTGGAAACTCTAGATGTGTCAGAGTGTATGGGTGATGGGCAGCTATGTGATGACTTTTGGTCAATTGGGACATTGAGGCATGTCCGTGGTGTTTTTGAAAGACCATTACCGAAAGGTATTGATCTAAACCATCTACAAACCCTGAAGTGGGTAAGAGTACCTGAGGGAGCATGTGATTGGAAGTTGCCCAACCTGCGTAAATTAGGTATTATAAATGAATCTGGCGAATGGGTTTCAATAACCAATCTATTTCAAACGTTGCATCTTTTGGTCTCCCTAAGGATTGCTGGTGAGAAGCTCCCGATGGAGATTGTTTACCCAAATTATCAGAATTTGCAATCCTTACACTTATCTGGATTTTGGCCTAAGAATGTCAACGTAGAGGCTAGGTTGCTTCCACCACACCTCGTTAAACTCACTCTTGGGTATACCTTCCTTAATCATAATCCAATGCCGGAGCTTGGAAAGTTGAATGGCCTCAAAAAACTTCACTTGTGGTCTTTTATGATTAATGATGGGGAGGGTCCAATAAACTGTCCAGAAGGATTCCCAGCCCTACAATACTTGATAGTGAATGATATCAATGTGAAGGATTTGACGGTGGAAGAGGGGGTCATGTCAAACCTTACATACCTCAAAGTAGATAAAGTTACCGATGTACACCTGCCAACTGAGCTACAGCACGTGACAGTTGAAAAATGTTAATTAATATTCTTTATTTGGTCAAGTGGTAATATCTATCACAGTGACCACTTACTTTTTCATTTCACTTTTTTTGTTTTATTTTTGGAAAAATGTGTATTATTAGTAATATAGATGGTGCAGCATACGTGTATATTATTCTTTTTTTTTTTTTTTGTAAACATGGAAAGTAAACCACAAGTACGTACATGTTCTATTATAATTTGCCTTTTGTTTTCTGTACTATTATTATTTTCATAGACGAACTATATGAGAATTTAATAGCATTAATTTGTACATGCTATTTTTTGTATATTTTTTGTATATTTATACTTAATTCTTTATTGATCTTTATACTTAATAGCATTAATTTGTACCCTTTTGTTGATCTTTATACTTAATTCTTGTATATTTTTTGTTCCTGCTTTGACTATCAGATTACGTACAATAATATATAGATGCATCTAGATTTTAAAATTAGTACTAGTGCTAAGATATGTTAGCGTAAAAAATAATGATTCGTTCTTTTTTTAAAAAAAAAAAAATTCTTTGTAATGTTTGTGTTGTTCAATTAATAATATATTTCTTAATTTCAAGAACCATAATAGAATTGTAATCAAGTCATCATGTGATTTAACTTTTCTTTATTATTATCATAGCTTTACGGGTGGAATTGGTAATCAGAAATACAGCTTTCCCATATGAATCAAGTTGTCAACCATCGAAAATTCGAAATGCCCTCAATTAATTACAGTGATAATTCAAATTTTAAAATAAAAAAAGGGAAATTAAGATACTTATATTACTAGGCTAGTTGGCATGAAATATTCCCATGAAGAAATTAAAAAGAAATACACTCATTAGTTGATACTGATTATAATATATATTCCCTGCTTTTCTTTGTTGCATTTGGCATCCTCTCCTTGTCTTCTTCATCTCTTCTTGTTTAATTTTATAGACTCACTCGCGCTATGGACAAATTCATGAAACCTCCCTTTCATTAAACAAAATAAAAAGAAATACCTTTCCAGCCAACAAGTGGATACAGCATTAGAATTAGCATTACAGCAAACACTAGTACTTTTAAAGTTCACAACCAATCAAAATAAGAATTAATTCCAGACTGTTTGAACTATTACACAAGAGTTCATACTAAAAACCAAAAACCTCTGAATGCACTACCACCACATACACCTTGCATCACGACTCACTCTTCATTTAATGTTAACAATTCAGGGCACAGAACAATTTCTACGGCGAAACATTCACCTATGAAAATTATACTAACTACCAATTCAAACTATTTACTTAATTACCCAATTCAAACTATACTAACTACCAATCACAAGATTACTAAATCCAATTATCGACAATACTTCAAACTATACCCCTCTCCCTCTCTCTCTTTCTCTCTCTCTCTCTCTCTCTCTGTCCTCTGTTTAATTCTTGTCCTCCCCACTATATACTCTATTTTTTGCTCCACCCTGTCCCTCCTATCTTCTCTCTGTTTTGCCCCAAGTCCGCCCCCCTCCTCTGTTTTAGTTACTTCTATAGGTATGTAATATTTAATTACTATTATGTATTTCTTTATATTCATTTCCATCTAATATATCACTCATATCTATTACTCCCACTGCATAAAATATCACACTTTTCTTTTAATTATATAGATTTATTATATCTTGTATTACAACATATGTACACCATTTTCTCATAATACTAATAATATAAAAAAATATGTGCTGCTGCAGTTCATAATCCATTTTATCTCTTCTCGTACTAGTTGTACTATAACCATCTTAATTATAGACCCTAGAATAAATCTCTTGAGAGCCAGTTGACAGATAGCAGGAAACAAGTTCAAAAACAGAGCAGACAGTTGACAGCTGCTTCCATCCTTCTAAAATTGTTCATTGACAGATAGCATTGCTACGTGAAAAGCTGGTAATCATGGCATTCCATGTGAGGGCATCTACAAACAGGCATTTTATCAAACACCTCTCGTCCGGTCAAAACAATGCCAAGTTTATAATAGAGATGAACCAATGCAGTGCAGATAAACGTGTCGATCAGTAGTTAACCCTCGACGTTTGATCTCTTCATAAACAAAACTGACATTGCGGGAATCGATATCATCGATGCATGCCTTGAGAACAAGTAATTAAAGGTGAAGGTTTACTTGTCAAGGTGGAACTTTTATCTATCTTTAAAAAAAAAAAAAGTAGACAGCTGTCACCATCCAATATTGACACAAAACATTGGACCGAATAATTATGTCGCAATAAGTATTAATTATGAGAATATAATATAAAATATTTGATTTTGTTTATATTTTATTGTGTCAATTTCTACTGCACATGCTTGCCTTTATTTTACTTTTAAGGAAACTTGGTTATTATGTGAAATTTTTAGTACCATACATCATAAATATATGTACAGCGATTATCACCAAATCCGAAATACAGCTTGGTTATTATGTGAAATTTTTTTTTTTTTTGTAATGTTTGTATTGTTCAATTAATATTTCTTAATTTCAAGAACCATAATAGAATTGTAATCAAGTCATCATGTGATTTTATTATTATCATAGATTTACGGGTGGAATTGGTAATCAGAAATATAGCTTTCCCATATGAATCAAGTTGTCAACCATCGAAAATTCGAAATCCCCTCAATTAATTACAGTGATAATTCAAATTTAAAAATAAAAAAAGGGAAAGTAAGATACTTATATTACTAGCCTAGTTGGCATGAAATATTCCCATGAAGAAATTAAAAAGAAATACATTCATTAGTTGATACTGATTATAATATATATTCCCTGCTTTTCTTTGTTGCATTTGGCATCCTCTCCTTGTCTTCTTCATCTCTTCTTGTTTAATTTTATAGACTCACTCGCGCTATTGACAAAGTCAAACCTCTCTTTCATTAAACAAAACTAACATTGGTCTCATAAATCACTGGTACCTATTTTTCAAACTATACAAACATAATTATGACCTTCAAAAACAATTACCGAAACCCCTTTCTCTCTTTCTCTCTCTCTCTGTCCTCTGTTTCATTCTTGTCCTCCGCACTATATACTCTATTTTTTGCTCAACCCAGTTCCTCCCATCTTCTCTCTGTTTTGCAAGTCGGCCCCCCTGCTCTGTTTTAGTCACTTCTTTAGGTATGTAATATTTCATTACTATTATGTATTTCTTTATATTCATTTCCATCTAATATATCACTCGTATCTATTACTACAACTACATAAAATATCAAGATTTTATTTTGATTATTTAGATTTATTATATCTTGTATTACACTATTTTCTCATAATACTAATAATATACAAAAATATGTGCTGCTGCAGTTCATAATCCATTTTCTCTCTTCTCGTGTTAGTTGTATGTACTATACCCATCTCAATTATAGACCCTAGAATACATCTCTTGAGAGCAAAAGCATGAATTTCCAATTTCCTTGCACTAAAACAGAGCACGCAGTTGACAGAACAGGAAACAAGTTCAAAAGAGTCACTGAATTCAGCACTTCCTTCTATAAACAGAGCAGATAGTTGACAGCTACTTCCATCCTTCTAAAAATGTTCATTGCTTTATACAGAGCATTGCTACGTGAAAAAGCCGGTAATCATGGCACTCCATGTGACAGCATCTACAAACAGGCATTTATTTTATCAAACACCTCTCGTGCGGTCGAAACAATGCCAAGTTTAGAATAGAGATGAAGCAATGCAGTGCAGATAAAGGAGTCAATCAGTAGTTAACCCTCTGCGTTTGATCTCTTCATAACCAAAACTAGCATTGCAGGAATCGAGATCATCAATGCATGGCTTGAGGTCATAACCAATCAATTAACATATATAGATAAAATTGTAATGAATGAAATGCTGGGTATACTGGGTCTAGTTATTGTTATCGGATTGGAATCCACTGCTCGTTGAATTGGCAAGCAGGTTCCTGCTTTTCCAAATCAATCCATTAATATATGTTCAGATTTGTTCATGAAAAAAATTCAATAGCAAGGTCCTTCTTGTCAATTTGATAAGCAACAGAGTTGGATCCATTGTTATCACATGGCATTGACATCATAACTTTATAAATAGACCATATCTCGTGCCTTCCATTTTATTAAAATAAACTATAACCTTATAACTTAGTATCTTATTCTCGGGATGATATATTATTTTAAAACTCATATTTTGGTACTCATAGAGTCATAGGTCACAGCTGTAGTTTGTTTAACCAGCCTCAAATTTATTTGTAACATTTTGGGGTTTACGATTTTCTCACAAAAATTAATTTCCAAAATAAAGTAGAAGGTATTGTTTAAGTTCCTACAATTTTGTGTGTGTACCAATCAGTATAATTTTTGCTCTTATTCAATTAAGATATCAGTAATTGAAATTATTCAGATGAAACTCTAAAATAAGAAAAGTAAAATTGATAAGAAGATATCCTTTTCGTATTAGTTGACACAAAATGATTATCTTTTATAGAGATAAACAAGAAAGTCATGTTTTTCAACTTTAAATATTAATATGAAATTTTCAGTCAAGTTTTGAGGCAGTGACATTTAACACAGAGACTAGTTTTCAATACAAAATTAATAAAATTAAATAAATCAGATAGTTAAATAGTCTGTTCTTCTTCAAGTTCGTCGTGTATATATAATTAGTGCATAATATGATTAGGGTTATATGTTAAAAGAAAAACTTGTACACAAAATAAATGTGAGAATAATGCAAAATATTTGTAATAAGCTCCTTAGTTCAAACCATGCTTTATTACTCAACATTGATTCATCTAATTTAAGTTCAAGTTGTAGTTTTTATAATATCTGGCCAGATTTTCATTTCAAATTCAAATTGCACGCAAAAATTAGAAGTAATTTTCAAATAATTAGTTTTGAAAGCTTATATTTTGCAAAAATATTTCACATTTGAAGCAAACAATATATGGTATTTTTTTTTTATAAAAAAAAATGTATAATATAAAAAATATATATTAAGATAAATTTGGATAAAATATTGAGTGATAAAAAAAGCGATATCGTTTGATCTAAAAGGAAGGTACCACATGGAGATTAGAGAACATGAAATTACCAATTAGGGGCATTAAAAAGGAATTGAAAGTTGCACTTTAAGCTAGTATGGAAAAGGTTAAGTGATTATAAAGAGGAGATTGAAAAAAATATATACATTCATGCATGATGCAGCTAGTAATATAAAAAAGAATGACTTACATGAAGATAAATAAGGAATAACTTTAATCAATCATTTGTTATTTCAACCAATGAAAAGAAAATCTTCTAGATAAATTTTAGATAAATTTGTTATATTTTTTTGCAGATCATGTAGGGAGAATACAGAAATTAATGAACCACAGTAAGTTTAAAATGCTATTCAGTGGGCCTGCGTTGGATCGAAACCAGTTAGTATATTGGGCTCGTTGTAGGCCCAATACACAAGTCAAATGAATAAAATGAAAATACAATTATAAGGTTTTTAGAGCCACCTTTGTCTTTTATCATATTTTTTATTAGTTTTTTCTCCACCATTAGCACAAATTTCTTGCTTAATATCAGCTGTATGCTTTATCCAATTAAAAGTTTATCCATCTTTATCCCTTTGAACGATTACTCTGGTGGGGAACGTGACATTTCTTGTGAACTACAAGTTATAAATATTAAATTGATTCTGATTTAACAGTCAAGTAACTGATTCTGATTCCGATTTCAATTTCCAAAACCATGGAACTAATTACTTCTAAGTACATCAAAAAGATAAATATGGATCACCAAACTAGAACTACCACAAAAAACTTATCAATTTTTCTCTCTACTACTTGGGTGGGGCCGGAGGAAGCCTGTTGGGAATACGACGGCTCGCGGATCCTGATCTGGTACCCGCATCCCCATTCTCTAATGAGTCACTGTACCGACGACCTCTTTGAGAAGTACTATTTGATCTGGATTCACTATACCCGTTTGCAAATGCAGATCTCCACTTGTCTCCCTCTGCGTTGCTCTAAGATGCACTACTCTGTGATTAAGAAAAATTGAATGTGAGCAGTTATTTGCATGTGTGTAGGCATGAAAATAAAAACTGATATCGACAAACTTTATACCGTATTCTGAATTGCCATCTGACCAGCTTGCTGCTGCAGCACAGTTGAGGGAGATTGGGTTAGCGAAGGAAAGTGAAAAGACAGAAGAAATGCAAAGAGGTGCACGCGCATAGCGAGGAGTGTTGTTGAATCGTACATGGTTTCTGTGTAAATGAATCATGTTTAAATGTTTAGAACAATCATACACAGTTGAATATGCTTCAAACATACACAGTTGAACAATCATACACAGTTGAATATGCTTCAAACTTATCAATATTTGTTAGGGGTTGTGGGAAGAGAAGAGTAGATGAGAGAGACACTCTAATTTGAATGTACCAGTCGAAGAGTTGAACAAACTGGTGTCAATCTAAACTTTTATACCAGCCTTCTCATCTACCAGTATACCAAGTACATCCATATACGACACTTGTACACACTTATACCAGCTAATCATGTTTGATAACAAAATTTACATTTTGCATCGTGTATCCTTCTTCCACTTGCCTCATGTATCATTCTAACTAAATGCATTATCATTTTTTATTCAGTTCATTCAATAAGAATGTAATGGTGGATCCAGATTTTGAAAATATTTATCCATGTATCAGCATGCCAGAATGCATGCTTTTAAGAGATATTTCCTCCCTTTTTGAAATTACAAGAGGAAGAGTAATTAGCAGCACAATTTGGAGGAGAGAAATTAGAAGTTCTTAGTTATAGACAATTTTGCTGCTAGCACTGTTCTTAGAAATTAATGTGAAAACTCATTAAGTTTTAAATAAAAAAAATAGCTGGGTAATCTTCGTACCAGTAAGACTAGTACTATCAGGTACCAGAACCAGCTCGAGCATAAACCCGCTATGTTCAAAAAATAACTGAACTAGCTGTTTGACAAGTTATACTACGTACTGGAAGTAAAATGAATACAAGTGTGTACTTTAATTAAAGGTACAAATTAATGTTATTTTTATTTAAATAAAATCATTTCTCTTTTATTGTGTGCACATTCCAATCAATAAATAGAGAAGGATTAATTCTTCTTCATTTTTATTCCAATTAACAAAGTTCAATTGAAAATTATCTCTACTTAATTCTATTGAATTGAAATCAATTGAACTCCATGAACTGTACTGTTCTGTTCCGATCCAAGCCACTCAATATATAACCTACTATTGGACCAAAAAAAATTTCAACTGAACATCAACTTATGAAAATCAATTAAACATTAATTTTACAGGCCATTTCATACACATGCTCAACGATTCAATTAATGAAATTAAAATTTGCTCTGTGGCTTTGGTATTTTGGCCAGGTAAGCTTTGAAGCATCTTTTGAATTTTCTCAATTTCATCTTTCTCACACAATTTCTTGCACAGCCCCCATATAACTATATAAGAGTGCTATGGTCATAACATCAGGCTGATGCCCTTTAGAAATCATGTCATGAACTTGGTAATTTGGGAGTAATTTGCAGCTTGATATGAAGCAAATTAGCAGACATATAATACCAGCATGCTTCATTGAACTGGCTTATCGTACCTAAGTTGTGATCTTCGATAATTTGCAGCTTTGAAGTGGGAATAGAAAGGATTCATCCAACACCGTTTGAAATGACAAGGAAGAAGCCCCTGCACACAAAACTATATGTATTGATCTCAGTATCAAATCCTTTTTAATTTTTATAGGTGATTATTGTGATGACAAACGGATATGCTGGCTACTGTTTCGACTGCATAGGCTTAGCATCACAAATGAGAGATGAATTCAAAAGCTCTCGTGAGATTATTTTAACAAACAGTGGGATGACCCAACAACTTTTTTTACGAACCTAAATGGTTGTACATGAGAGCTGTTTGATTGTATTTGACAACTATAAAGCAGTATGGTATGATGATGGTACAACCATTGTACCAGTTTGGTATGATTTTGTATGCACTTTTGAGGGTTATAATTACTTTACTGGTAGTAGATGTTAAATGCCATTCCTATTTTTTTCCTCTTTTTTTTTCACATTTTTCTATTTATGAACAAATTGGCAAGTAGTTCTTCCCACAAATAAACTAAGACCAAGGAACAAGGAATCAAGTTTTTGTCCTAATTAATTTTTGTATGATTGAATGTCACACCTCGAAAAGTGTTGGTTGAATCAACGAAAGGGGGCATCACCATCTAATCAATCGATGGATCCACTGATGCAATTGTAAGTTCATTGATTCTTGAATATTACGATGTTTAGAGTAATTAGAAAATATGTAAGCATGTTATGTAATTGCTTTAAAGGTGCAAGAAAATAAAATTCGAACATATTGAGAAGTTAGTGTTGCGTTCAGCAGCAGTTCTCTTTTTATCAGAATTTTCTGTCAAAACTCTTTTTTCGTACCGGAAAGTTTACCAGTTTATACCAGCAAAAGGCTGCTGCAATCAGCCAAGTTTCCAACAAGTACTACAAATTTTACCAGTAGTGACATATCTGCAAATCCTTCCAAATTATTCTGTGAAGTTCATTACAAAGCAGACCTACAATCAATCGCGCACCACTTTCAACTTTCTTTGTTTTTCCTTGATCTGTTAGCTAGGTTGTACTATATCTTTTCACATAATACTAATACTAATAGTTATGGACCCTAGAATACATCTCTTGATTGCAAAAGCATGAATTTTCTTGCACTAAAACAGAGCACGCAGTTGACAAATAGCAGGAAACAAGTTCAAAAGAGGCACTTCCTTCTAAAAACAGAGCAGACATTTGACAGCTTCTTTCATCCTTCTAAAAATGTTCATTGCTTTATACAGAGCATTGCTAGGTGAAAAGCTGGTAATCTATGTTGAGATTCGTTCATGAAAAAAATTCAATAGCAGGGTCCTGCTCGCCAACGGAGTTGGATCCATTGTTATCACATGGCATGGACATTATAACTTTATAAATAAACCATATCTCGTGCCCTCCATTTTATTAAAATAAACTCTAACTTTATAACTTAATATCTTATTCTCGAGATGATATATTATTTTCAAATTCATATTTTGTTGATAGTCATAGGTCACAGCTGTAGTTTGTTTAACCAACCTCAAATTTGTAACATTTTGTGGTTTACGATTTTCTCACAAAAGTTTTGCTTTTGTTTCTGGATAAAATAAAAATTAATTTCCAAAATAAAGTAGAAGGTAGTGTTTAAGTTCCTACAATTTTGTGTGTGTACTAATCAGTATAATTTTTTCTCTTATTCAATTAAGATATCAGTAATTGAAATTATTTAGATGAAACTCTGGATAAGAAAAGTAAAATTGATAGGAAGATATCCTTTTCATATTAGTTGACACAAAATGATTATCTTCTATAAAGATAAACAAGAAAGTCATGTTTTTCAACTTTAAATATCAATATGAAATTTCCAGTCAAGTTTTCAATACAAAATAAATAAAATTAAAAAAATAAGATAGTTATACATAATCTATTCTTCATCAAGTTCGTCGTGTATAATTATTACATAATCTGATTGGGGTTATATGTTAAAAGAAAAACGTGTACACAAAATAAATGTGAGAATAATGCAAAATATTTGTAATAAGCTCCTAAGTTCAAACCATGATTTATTACTCAACATTGATTCATCTAATTTAAGTTCAAGTTGTAGTTTTTATAATATCTGGCCAGATCTTCATTTCAAATTCAAATTGCACGCAAAAATTTGAAGTAATTTTCAAATAATTAGTTTTGAAAGCTTATATTTTGCAAACAATATTTCACATTTGAAGCAAACAATATATGGCATTTTTTTTAAAAACATGTATAATATAAAAAATATATATTAAGATAAATTTGGATAAAATATTGAGTGATAAAAAAAATGATATCGTTTGATCTAAAAGGAAGGTACCATATGGAGATTAGAGAACATGAAATTACCAATTAGGGGCATTAAAAATGAATTAAATGTTGCACTTTAAGCTAGTATGGAAAAGGTTAAGTGAATATAAAGAGGAGATTGAAATAGAGAACATTCATGCATGATGCAGCTAGTAATATAAAAAATAATAACTTACATGAAGATAAATAAGGAATAACTTTAATCAACCATTTGTTATTTCAACCAATGAAAAGAAAATCTTCTAGATAAATTTTAGATAAATTTGTTATATTTTTTTGCAGATCATGTAGGGAGAATACAGAAATTAATGAACCGCAATAAGTTTAAAATGCTATTCAGTGGGCCTGCGTTGGATCGAAACCAGTTAGTATATTGGGCTCGTTCTAGGCCCAATACACAAGTCAAATGAATAAAATGAAAATACAATTATAAGGTTTTTAGAGCCACCTTTGTCTTTTATCATATTTTTTATTAGTTTTTTCTCCACAATTAGCACAAATTTCTTGCTTAATATCAGCTGTATGCTTTATCCCATTAAAAGTTTATCCATCTTTATCCCTTTGAACGATTACTCTGGTGGGGAACGTGACATTTCTTGTGAACTATGTACAAGTTATAAATATTAAATTTTTCATTACTTGTTTATGTCTTACTCCACCGACCAATATGATTAAAGTCGATTCCTAATTAATAAATTAAACAAACCCAAGTTCTTCTTTTCAAGAAATAATAAATAAGCTAAACAAGTAATTACTTTCATGCACCTCGAGAGATCTGCTTTAACATTGCGAAAGTCACTTAGCGATAGCAGAATGGAACCTTGAATGTTACTTGTTGTATTAAAAATTAAAAATCCAATGCTTGTTGTATTAAAGCAAATAGAAAGAGAAGGGAAAAGAAATAGGTACCCGTAGCCGCACAACGTGAACTGTGGTAGAAAGAGAGCAACACCTAAACAACGATTCCAATCACATAACTCCTAATTTCCATTCTAATTTGGAAGAGTTTCTTACTTAGAAACTATGCAACAGATTTTTATATTTAGAAACTTTGCAGCAGAGCTTCTTATTTAGAAACTGTTTGTAAACTCCATGCTGACCAAAT
Organism: Carex cristatella; assembly: GCA_024447775.1. Taxonomy (NCBI): domain Eukaryota; kingdom Viridiplantae; phylum Streptophyta; class Magnoliopsida; order Poales; family Cyperaceae; genus Carex; species Carex cristatella. The sequence continues at coordinate 5,972,403 of JAJHPF010000026.1, read as the reverse complement.
TAATATTCATTTTTAATTTGTTGCTGATGTGGCTTAATAGAAACTCTAAAATTAATTTTAGGAATGTGAAAATTAAAAACTTTAAACACTTTAATTTTTAAAAAGTAGTTAATAGTTATTTACAAACTCATTTGAATTGCAAGAATGCAGATGCTCTTAATGAAATCTTATCGGTTGGTCTTCTTTTCGAGTTGTACATTTCTCTTCAAGGAACGAATCCGAATTTCATTGTAACAATAGCTAAATAAATATTTAAATATAAAATTCTTCTTATTTCTGAATTGTTATTGTGTGTAAAACATAATTAACTTTAACAAAGTTGGCGCACCTCAATAAATAAAATAAAAAAAAGTTTGCACAATAGCCTGGAAAATTTCGAAAGATAGAATAAAATAAAATAAAGTAAAAGGCGAGTTGTCCGAGCATTAACATGCATGATTACAATGGCGTTCATGGCAATGGCGTGCATGAACTACAAGCTATCAATTTTAAATTATTAATTACTTTTTTTCTCTTATTGTTCCATTCATATCGAGTGGGCATTTTAATAAAAAAGTGTGGATTAATACAAATCTAAATAAACTAAACACGTTCTTTTATCTTCTTGTCAAGTTTATCCTGTCTTTTTGTACATAAAAGCAGTTTTTCTTATGAAAAACAAGAAGAAATATTTTCAGTAACGTAGAAGATTGAGTAATGTAATTCGCTAATAATTTGTATATATATATAAAATGTGATGCCATATGTAGTCTTTCCATTCCGAAAAGAAAATCATCTCACTCCTACATGATCCATATACCTGTTTGGTGCTACTTTTTATGCCTCCTCAGGTCTAATTAAGTCATTCTTAATCCAGCCAAACATAACATTTTAATTTTTTTTTTTTGAGTAAAAATAAGAATCCAATATATCCTTGTTTGTCAATTTTTTTTTAGTAAAATTAAGAATCCAGTGCTTGTTGAGTAATTAATAAAAGTTACATCTCGGTTTCAAAATGAAACCTTAAATGTGATTGAAAAAGCTTGAACCCTTGAAATTAAACATAGTAAAAACAAATTAAAATGCAACTGTAAAAATATAAATTTTGAATTAGACACCCGGGTTTAAAACTGCTCCTTATCACAAGTTCTTAAGTCAAATATATACCCTTAATTAGTTGATTAGTCTCCTTAACAATTCCTTAGCATTTTTTCCACGAATAATAATACCTTTATAAAGGTAATCTTTAGAGTCTCCTTTATCTTTTATCATTTTCACTTTATTTTATTGTTCACTTTAAAGGTAATTACTTGTTGTCTTCCATTTGGTATAAATAATTATAATTTACACCTGGTGGTTAGGTGAGCCGAATTATTAATAAATTCATTCATTCAAATTTGTGAGTGATATGATATAATGCATTGTAGATGGGAAATACGTAATTTTGAGGTTTTTGAGGGATATATATGAAATTCCCCCAGATAATTTACCCTACATGAACTTTGATAGAGAGCTAGAGAGTGTGTGAGACCTTAGTAGCTTAAGGTGCCGAGTCGATCTGCACCGATTCCAGGGTCATGAGTCTGCATTGGTTTCAAACCGATTTTCAATTTTATTTTATTTTATTTTTGCATTTCTATTTAAGGAAGATAATGGTGCTCCAAGAAATTAATATGATATAAATGATTTAGGTAGATAACAAATTTACCAGATATATGATAAATATAAAAGCCTTCTCCGAGTGCTTAAGGTGTTTAATGTGACATCATTATTTCTTTTAGTACAAAACAAGCTTTTGACAAAAAAAAAAAAATCAGAGTTTCCGATAAGTTTCGGCCAATTCTGACCAATTTATTCGATTCCAATTCCGATTCTACGATCAAGTAACTGATTCCGATTCCGATTTTATTTTCTATGGATTGGACTCCATCTTACTTTGTGCTCTCAACTGCGAAAATGAGTTTGAGGAAATGAGCTAGAGATTAAGCTCGTCGGGAAATTTTCTCTCCTCTTACGAATCATTTTGTAAAATTTGGGGAAACAAGGTAGAGTTGTTTTTTAAAAATGTCCATCCTTGTGTCTCGGTTAATTTGCCTCTATTCCGAATTTGATAGACATGATTCTTACTAACGACATGAGACTTGAACGGGTACACATAAAAATTTGCGCTGAACTTTATTTGGTTGTAAAATCGCCATATATATGATACTTATTCATTATTTAAGGAACCATATCCATTTTAGCCAAAAAAAAAATTTGATAATAATTTTGTTGACAGCATTCCAGCTTAAAATCCGTCTGCCTTGATTTGGCATGTAAAGAATAATAAAAAGTAACATAGTTGGCACAATATATAGCCTAAAATAAAATAACAGGTGAGTTTTCGGAGCAGTAACGTGCATATATAATTACTATGGTGGGGAACAGGGGGTTCGTATATAGAATATAGTGGGAATCTTACCTAAACACGTTATAGTCTAATTTGTCTTGAAGCATGCATGTATATACTTCCATATGTGCATTTCAGACCTAACACTTAAACAAGTTATTATTTGTAATAAAAAAGAAATGAACTAAACAAGTAACTTCCATGAACCTCGAGATCTACTTTGACTGGAAGATCAAATCAAAATAATTAGACAACGAAGCTTCAGTTTGATTTCCGGTCTGTTCGCCTATTTAATGAGACCATCTTTAGCTTCATTGTCATCGATCTGCAATAGCTAATAATTAATATCCTCTTACACATATCAACACAGAAATGGCTGAGGCGGTTTTCAATATTGTTGTGAGCAAGATTGCCAATATTATCGAGAAAGAAATGGAGCACTTGGGTGGGGTTGGGGGGAAAGTCCAACAGGTGCAGCGTGAGCTCATTCGAATCCAGTGCTGCCTGAGAGATACAGCCTCGAAAAGAAAAGGAGATAAAAGGGTGCAGAACTGGCTAAATGAGCTCCGTGATGTAGCCAATCGCATCGAGGACACAATCGACACATTCTTTCTGGGAGATGGTGTTGATGATAATCTCAAACCCAAAGAAGATTATTCCACCTTTTTGCCAAAATTCAAGAAGCTGCGTCGCATGCCCCAGGTGATATATGATCACCACAAGCTTGGCACTGAGCTCGATCACATTCAAAATCTTCTCAAAGATATCTCAGAAAGCCGAGTCCACTATGGAATCCAAGACCTACCAGACATTGTGGGAGAGGCGGTTAGAATGCCTTTTCGGAGAGCTACTTATTCTGAAGTCGACGAAACTGATGTCGTAGGCTTACAGGATGATAAGAACAACATTCTGAAGTTGCTGCAGCATGATAAAACACCTAGACGGACCGTCATAACCATCGTGGATCCCGGCGGCCTAGGAAAAACTACTCTTGCATGTATAGTATACAGAAGGCAAGTGCAATTTTTTTTTCTTTTTTCAACTATGTTTTAATGATAAATAATGATTATAAAAATAACAACAAGAGTTAGTCTTAGTTGCTACGTGTAGCAATGATCAACTACAATTACTGTTATAAATTACAATTTTTAGGATTTGATAGTGATCACAACTCAATTTTTTAATATATAATATTGAGATCTTAGTAATACATGGTTGCAACAATCACTAATGTCCAAAAACTTTGCTAGAAATCAATCTAATAATATATCTTCTTTGCTTGTATAACTAGTGCCAAGGCAGATTTCGACTATGATATAATGTTGTCAATCTCTCAACAGTTCAGTTTAACTGATCTCTTGATAAAGATGATCAGGAAGTACAATGATTCAGTACCGAAGGATCAGGATGTGGACTATTATGTGGGAGAGCTCAAAAGATTTTTAAGTAGCAGAAGATATCTGATCATTCTAGATGATGTGTGGACAGGTGATCTGTGGACTCAACTAAACGATGTCTTACCTGATGTCAAAAACGGTAGTCGTATCCTGATAACTAGCAGGTTTATAGAAGTTGCTAGATTTGCTAACTCCCAAATGCCACCATACAAACACAACTTCCTAGATAATCGTGACAGCCTAGATCTCCTTCTCAAAAAGGCTGTCCCTTATGAAGAATGCCCTAACCATCTCCTTGAGCTTGCAGACGAACTATCAAAGAAATGTAAGGGTTTACCTCTTGCTTTGACAGTATTAGGTGGTATCCTTTCAACCAAAGAACTTTCATACCCTATGTGGCAAAGGGTGCTGCAAACAATGAATTGGCACTCAGATGGCAGGAGCTGCATGCAAATCTTAGCAATGAGTTACGAAGACATGCCTTATTATCTCAAGGCATGCTTTCAATATCTTGCTTCTTTCCCAGAAGACTATGAGATTTCTACAAACCGTGTGATCAGAATGTGGGTAGCAGAGGGGTTCGTACCACTCGAGGGCAAGACAACGATAGAGATAATGGCTGAGGATTGCCTTGAGAAACTTGCGAAAAGGTTATATTTGTTTTTTTTTTCTAGGCAACTATACAATATTATTGCAACTATTTTTTGTCATACAACTATATATTATCCGCAATTTTACTTTAATTGATGTAACTGGCCTGAAGTATATATTTATTTATTGTCAATTGCCAATCAATTTTCTAGACCCCATCAAATATTTTCCCGATTTTTTTATTTATAACCAAAAAAAATAAAAATATTATTAATAACTGGATCTTCCAATTATTTTCATCCGTACCCAAACCGCCTCCCCATGGGGCGGTTTACACCCCCCAACCTGCCCCCCAGTGGGGCGGTTTACCCCCCCAACCCGCCCCCTGGGGTGGCGGTTTACTAATTTTATTTTTTATTTTTTTATTTTTTTAATGCGATGATGTTTATAATTTATATATTTTGTAATATTATGTATTTGTTTATATTTTTAATACGATGGATTTTATAATTTGTAACTAATTTAAAACATAAGTGAACAAAATAATCAAATAACGTCTGATCAACATAAAATATAGAAACGAAAACAAAGTGAATAAAATCAGCAAATAACGTCTAATCAACATACAATATAGAAACGAAAATATAAAAATACTACGTCAGGTCTACAATATGAAATATAAAAAACTAGCGACGACGACGAGGAGGACCGGACAGTGACAGTCTGGGAGCCGGCCTGCATGCCCTCGGCGGCTGCACACAGGTCCTTTGTCGCTGCACACGCCTCCTCTGTGGCTCTGGAGGATCCTCGTTATGAGTCAGATCCACATGCATGTCCTCCTCGTCATCAGAATCATCCATATGCATGTCCTCCTGCATTGTGCCCGTGGATCGTCGGTATGAATCGGGCCATGAATCATACTGAGTAGCCTGTGATGGATTCGTCTCCCATGAATCAATCTCCCAGTCCCCAGTATATGTGCTCGGGGGCTGTGTCCCGAACGCAGCAGTCTCCCAAGCATCAGTGGGCTGTTGTGCCCCACTGCCACTAGCCTCGTGGTCGTGCTGCCTGGGGGGTGGCATCGATGGTGTGGCTCCGGTGAGATCCTCTACACCAGTGGCGGTGAGGCCAAAGTCTGCCGGAGTGAAAGTGGGTTCGGCACACCATATAGGATGACCATCCTGCAGGTTATATAATGTTAGTTTTTCTTTATGAAAATAACGAAAATTTAATTTATACAGAGACGAACCAGCTTACCTCGCCAAGCTACACTGGCACATTATATTTATTGTAGTAGGCGTGCCATTTTTTGTTGTCGAGCACCCAATCGTGGAACGCCCAAACTGGGTTGTCTTCTGCAACATTTGAGTTGAAGTTGTTAAGAACACATTTTGAAAACCAAATTGATGTGTATTATAATTTAACTTATAATACCTTCGGGGGCTGGTGGTAGGTCATCATTGTATACGGGGACCCGTTCTTGATATGGCTGGTTCGGAGCTTGTGAGTCTTTCTTGATCTCACGCCAGTTGATGTTCTCACCAGCATCGTGCAACATGCCAATGAGGCGCCCATCGAACTGGGAATCTTCGACGATCGGAGCAGTGTGATGCAGCATAGTACATCCGAACGCCCGAAAACTTTTTTTCGCCATGCACACCAAGCTGTGTGCAACTCCTCGGATCCCCGTTAGTACCTATTCATAACGATTAGTTAGAAAATGAGTTGTATGAAAAAAATTAATACTACAAGTAATCTTTATTACTTACCGCTCGAGTACTGGTCGGGCCCCACGGCAAATGGGTCTTACTCTCGTCAACCATCATTCTCCGCCGAAGAGAATCACCGTAGTCGCCCTGTAAGTACACCGAATTCATGCACCACCGCTGGTACCAGACCATATATCGCAATGCCCATGGTCCCGCTCCCAAACTGAAGTCTGCCGGGTCAGGCGGGACCCACAAGTGTTTCTCAGGCATGCGGGCAATCCTATAGTGGCCTAAATGGCGGCCGCTCCAATCCACCTCTGGCTTCTTATGGAAGGTACTGCATTATAAGTTAGTTAGATACAATTTGTAAAATAATATCAATATATGGGTGTGTATTACTTACTTGTGCAACTTCTCCGTCTCCTCCTTACCAAGTATCGGGTCATCGGGGATGAAGGCATCGAAGCCGAACTGACGAGGAACCCGATCAGGATAGTGATACTCAACTATCCAGTAACAAACGACCGGACCACGGTATAAACCGAGATCCCTCTGTTCCATCGTCAAGCGACAGAATATTCTAGCCCGGTACTACGCCTGATACGGGAACCAATTGATGTTTGCCTGGTGCAACAGTTGGAGCTGATTCCGGACGTATGAGATACCCGCCGTCCCTCCCCTTGGCGTATTAAAATAGCTGAGGCTGTTACCCCATATGGCACCGTATGAAGGGCTTTTGTCGATGTCGGAGCCCCTTTGCTACCTCACATTCGATGGAATTTCGGGTCGACAGACCGGTAGGTGCGACCAGGACCATTGCTGTAGTAGAAGGAGTGGCCCATTGAACTGCTGGCTGCCTCTCTGAAATTGTAGATGTGTATTTTTTATTATCTAATTAAAAAAAAGAGTAAAAAATATTAATTGAAGAAGACTTACCAGACAAGCGTGACACAGTCCTCTGTACAAACATGCAAGCACGGCTCCACCCCAATTCCACTGCGATGGCTTATCGAGTAGCTCCAGCTGCTGGAGGAACATAATCGGAACCGAGTCGCCACTAGAATCAACAAACATCGTGGTATCACATAAGTCAAGCACGAATGCCCTAACATACCTCTTGACAAGCTCTACGTCAGACGTGAATGGGGTAATGGCAATTTCGGCGGCATATTGGCGGAGAGCCTTAAGATTGATGCAGTACAGGGAGAACTTCTCATCATCGTTCTCATTCTTCCGTTTTAGCTTCTTTGCCACTCCCTCCACATGCACACCCAACAGCTCTGGGATCAACGTCGGGAGTGTCTGATGATCTGAGACACCTCCTACCGGATCACCATCGATCCGCAGACCCCATAAGGTACTCACGTCCTGTAGGGTCACTGTCATCTCCCCCACCGGGAGATGGAATGAATGGGTCTCAGGTTGCCATCTCTCCTTGAGACCGCACATGAGTGCCTGGTCAATCCGCCGTGGTTGTTTCATTGTGGCTAGCTGGTACAACCCGAGATTAATGAGGTACCGATCCATCAGTGGATTTGTGACAAACTGTACATCTGGCGAGCGGTGCCGCACTGTCAACATGGTCTCATCCTGCATTTATCAATGTTTTAGACCAGTGGAACTGAATAACTATTTGTTGTTTGAAACGTACCTCAATCGATGCAAGTGAGACACGGTGAAGTCTGTGAGGGACTCAAAGGAGAGGACTAAATGTATCTCCACGATGTGGTGCGCCATCCCATGGATCGACACCCTCCGCAGTGGGATCGGTGTGAGCCTGTGAACTCTCGCCGGTCTCCGACGTATCTCGTGGTCGCTCACGGCGAGGTCTAGTCATGCTGCATTTGAAACAATTTCTAACAATTTTATTTAACAATTCCTATGAGATTGTATAACTTAATTTCACTCAATTAAATTTCAACCCTGTTATTTTCTCAAATTTCCAATTCCAATGTAACAATTTCTAACAATTCCAATCAACTATTTCTGACAATTCCAATGTAACAATTTCTAACAATTCCAATAAACTATTTCTGACAATTTCAATCAAATAATTTCTAACAATTCCAATATAATAATTTCTAACAGTTCCAATCAAACAATTACTAACAATTCCACTGAAATAATTTCTAACAATTTCAATCAAACAATTTCTAACAATTCCACTGAAATAATTTCTAACAATTCCACTGAAATAATTTCTAACAATTCCAATCAAATAATTTCTAACAATTCCAATATAATAATTTCTAACAATTTGTACAAATTGCTACCATTTTTCAAACATTTCTAACTATTTCTAACAATCCTAAACAATTACAATCAATTTCTACTAAATTCAATAACAACAATTTCAAGCAAATCCCGCAATTTCTAACAATTTCATATAAAACCCGCAATTTCGAATAATTTATACAAAATTCCAAACAATTTATAAAAAATCTAAATAATTTATAAACAAGTTAAAAAAATAATTTCATACTCGAAAATGAAATCGGAGCGATGGCGCGGCGGAGACTACACACTCGGATGGAGAGAGAGAGGGAGAGAGAGGGAGAGAGGGAGAGGGCGGTAGAGAGAGAGAGAGAGGGGTCGGGAACGGTTGAGAGATGCGAAATGTCGCGTCCGGAACGAAAAAGTGAACTTTTTTGCCCAAATCCCGGCAGTTTGGGGGTGGTTTCGGGTGGGGGGGCTGTGGGGGGCGGGTAGGGTTTGGTTTGAGGAGGGAGGGTATTTAAAAAAATAAAAAAAATTTAGTAAACCGCCCCACCATGGGGCGAGTTGGAGGGTGGGGGGGGGTAAACCGCCCAATGGCGGGGCGGTTTGGGTACGGATGAAAATAATTGGAGGATCCGATTATTAATAATATTTTTTATTTTTTTTGGTTATAAATAAAAAAATCGGAATATTTTCCTACAAGCATTCTATTTTAAACCATATAAAAAATGGACGTCTTGCGACCTTGCGTTTTAATAGTATGTAAAAATTAAAATTATTAATATTTTTTGTCATAAATTATTGCAACTATATATTCTAATTTTGATTTAAACCTTCTACCGATTACATGTTCTTATTATATATATATTTTTAAATAGATCAGTAACAAAAGCTTCTTTTTTAAAAAAAAAAAAAATAGGTATCTTTCACTTGTGTTACAAAAAACATAGTAGAGACAATTTGATACTAAAACATAGCTCTAGGAAATTGAGGGTGCAAAATTATAATTTAGCGTGAGGGATTAGGATTTAAAAAATATATAGTTTATATTTTTTAATTAATGCTATTCAAAATTCATGTTCTTCTTTAATAAGCAGGTTCTTAAAGAAAACTTTGTACGTACCAAGCGCATGTTCTAAAAAAATTTTGTAAATAAACAGAACAAAAGCCTTTTTCAATTACGTATCTCTGACTTGTGTTGCAAAAAAAATCAAAGTTTGATGTTTTGGTGATTGAGGGATCAAAATTATAATTTTGCGTGAGGAATTAGGATTTAAAAAAATTATATTTTTTGAATTGTTTAATATTAATTCAAATTTTTAACCAACATATTTGTATATTAAAATATTTCTCTTAATTAAAATCTAGAGAAGAATTTACAAAACTTCTTATTTCTAGAATCACGTACAAATTCCATGAATTGCATTTGCTAATTTCGGTGTAATTTCAGTATTTCCTGACTTGTTTATAAACCAAAATTAATTCAGGAGCATGGTCCAAGTACTAAGCCGATCCGTGAATGGTTTGATCAAGCGATTCAAAGTACATGATATTCTCCGCGAATTGGCAATGCAAGAAGCCAGGCATGAAAACTTTGTCACGGTTTTCTCACATGCATCAATTGAGACAAAGCCCAACAGAATAATCCGACGAGCATCGCTTCAAGCCGAAGAGAAGAATTCACAATTCATCAGATATGTTGGTCCAAATACCCGTTCTTTATTATTGTTTCAGTCTAAAAAACTTGAAATACCCTTAGATTGCTCTAATTTTAGGCTACTTAAAGTTCTAGAAATAGTGGGTAGCAGAAGGGACGAATTACCATTAAAATCATTAGATGGGTTGATTCACCTCCAATACTTGGGGCTTAGATACTGCAAGATTGACCTCTCCTCATGTAATTTTCATCGTATGAGGAGTCTGGAAACTCTGGATGTGCGAGGGTGCGAGGGTAATGAGCAGCCATGTGATGACTTTTGGTCAATTGGGACATTGAAGCATGTCCAGGGTTGGTTTGATGAAAGACCATTACCGAATGGTATTGATCTAAATCATCTACAAACCCTGAAGTGGGCAATAGTTGAGGGAGCATGTGATTGGAAGTTGCCCAACCTGCGTAAATTAGGTATTGTAAATAGATCTGGCAAATGGGTTTCAATAACCAATCTACTTCAAACGTTGCCTCTTCTGGTCTCCCTTAGGATCGTCTCTCCAGGTGCAGTTTATCTCCCGATGGAGATTGTTTACCCAAAAGCACTTCCAAATTACCAGAATTTGCAATCCTTATACTTGCGTGGAAAATGGCCTGAGAATGTCAACGTAGAGGCTAGGTTGCTTCCACCACACCTCGTTAAACTCACTCTTTTATATACCAAATTTAATCATAATTCAATGCCGGAGCTTGGAAAGTTGAATGGCCTCAAAAAACTTTGCTTGGCATGTTTTTTGACTGACGATTGGGAGGGTCCAATAAACTGTCCAGAAGGATTCCCAGCCCTACAATACTTGGAATTGTATGATTACCACATCGAGGATTTGACGGTGGAAGAGGGGGTCATGCCAAACCTTACATACCTCAAAGTATATGAACATACAGTGGTACACCTGCCAACTGAGCTACAGCACGTCACAGTTGAAAATTAGTAATTAATATTCTTGATTTGGTCAAGTGGTAATATCTATCACCGTGACCACTTACTTTTTCATTTCACTTTTTTTGTTTTTTTTTTTTTGGAAAAACGTGTATTATTAGTAATATAGATGGTGCAGCATACATGTATATTATTCTTTTGTTTTTTTTTGTACAAATGGAAAGTAAACCACAAGTACGTACATGTTCTATTATAATTTTCTTTTTGTTTTCTGTACTATTATTCTTTTCATAGATGAACTATATGAGAATTTAATAGCATTAATTTGTACGTGCTAGTGTTGATCTTTATACCTAATTCTTTTATATTTTTTGGTCCTTCTTTGGCTAACAGATTACGTACAATAATATATAGATGTATCTAGATTTTAAAATGAGTACTAGTGCTAAGATATGTTAGTGTAAAAAATAATGATTCGTTATTTTTTTATAATTTTTTTTTTGTAATGTTTGTATTGTTCAATTAATATTTCTTAATTTCAAGAACCATAATAGAATTGTAATCAAGTCATCATGTGATTTTATTATTATCATAGATTTACGGGTGGAATTGGTAATCAGAAATATAGCTTTCCCATATGAATCAAGTTGTCAACCATCGAAAATTCGAAATCCCCTCAATTAATTACAGTGATAATTCAAATTTAAAAATAAAAAAAGGGAAAGTAAGATACTTATATTACTAGCCTAGTTGGCATGAAATATTCCCATGAAGAAATTAAAAAGAAATACATTCATTAGTTGATACTGATTATAATATATATTCCCTGCTTTTCTTTGTTGCATTTGGCATCCTCTCCTTGTCTTCTTCATCTCTTCTTGTTTAATTTTATAGACTCACTCGCGCTATTGACAAAGTCAAACCTCTCTTTCATTAAACAAAACTAACATTGGTCTCATAAATCACTGGTACCTATTTTTCAAACTATACAAACATAATTATGACCTTCAAAAACAATTACCGAAACCCCTTTCTCTCTTTCTCTCTCTCTCTGTCCTCTGTTTCATTCTTGTCCTCCGCACTATATACTCTATTTTTTGCTCAACCCAGTTCCTCCCATCTTCTCTCTGTTTTGCAAGTCGGCCCCCCCTGCTCTGTTTTAGTCACTTCTTTAGGTATGTAATATTTCATTACTATTATGTATTTCTTTATATTCATTTCCATCTAATATATCACTCGTATCTATTACTACAACTACATAAAATATCAAGATTTTATTTTGATTATTTAGATTTATTATATCTTGTATTACACTATTTTCTCATAATACTAATAATATACAAAAATATGTGCTGCTGCAGTTCATAATCCATTTTCTCTCTTCTCGTGTTAGTTGTATGTACTATACCCATCTCAATTATAGACCCTAGAATACATCTCTTGAGAGCAAAAGCATGAATTTCCAATTTCCTTGCACTAAAACAGAGCACGCAGTTGACAGAACAGGAAACAAGTTCAAAAGAGTCACTGAATTCAGCACTTCCTTCTATAAACAGAGCAGATAGTTGACAGCTACTTCCATCCTTCTAAAAATGTTCATTGCTTTATACAGAGCATTGCTACGTGAAAAAGCCGGTAATCATGGCACTCCATGTGACAGCATCTACAAACAGGCATTTATTTTATCAAACACCTCTCGTGCGGTCGAAACAATGCCAAGTTTAGAATAGAGATGAAGCAATGCAGTGCAGATAAAGGAGTCAATCAGTAGTTAACCCTCTGCGTTTGATCTCTTCATAACCAAAACTAGCATTGCAGGAATCGAGATCATCAATGCATGGCTTGAGGTCATAACCAATCAATTAACATATATAGATAAAATTGTAATGAATGAAATGCTGGGTATACTGGGTCTAGTTATTGTTATCGGATTGGAATCCACTGCTCGTTGAATTGGCAAGCAGGTTCCTGCTTTTCCAAATCAATCCATTAATATATGTTCAGATTTGTTCATGAAAAAAAATTCAATAGCAAGGTCCTTCTTGTCAATTTGATAAGCAACAGAGTTGGATCCATTGTTATCACATGGCATTGACATCATAACTTTATAAATAGACCATATCTCGTGCCTTCCATTTTATTAAAATAAACTATAACCTTATAACTTAGTATCTTATTCTCGGGATGATATATTATTTTAAAACTCATATTTTGGTACTCATAGAGTCATAGGTCACAGCTGTAGTTTGTTTAACCAGCCTCAAATTTATTTGTAACATTTTGGGGTTTACGATTTTCTCACAAAAATTAATTTCCAAAATAAAGTAGAAGGTATTGTTTAAGTTCCTACAATTTTGTGTGTGTACCAATCAGTATAATTTTTGCTCTTATTCAATTAAGATATCAGTAATTGAAATTATTCAGATGAAACTCTAAAATAAGAAAAGTAAAATTGATAAGAAGATATCCTTTTCGTATTAGTTGACACAAAATGATTATCTTTTATAGAGATAAACAAGAAAGTCATGTTTTTCAACTTTAAATATTAATATGAAATTTTCAGTCAAGTTTTGAGGCAGTGACATTTAACACAGAGACTAGTTTTCAATACAAAATTAATAAAATTAAATAAATCAGATAGTTAAATAGTCTGTTCTTCTTCAAGTTCGTCGTGTATATATAATTAGTGCATAATATGATTAGGGTTATATGTTAAAAGAAAAACTTGTACACAAAATAAATGTGAGAATAATGCAAAATATTTGTAATAAGCTCCTTAGTTCAAACCATGCTTTATTACTCAACATTGATTCATCTAATTTAAGTTCAAGTTGTAGTTTTTATAATATCTGGCCAGATTTTCATTTCAAATTCAAATTGCACGCAAAAATTAGAAGTAATTTTCAAATAATTAGTTTTGAAAGCTTATATTTTGCAAAAATATTTCACATTTGAAGCAAACAATATATGGTATTTTTTTTTTATAAAAAAAAATGTATAATATAAAAAATATATATTAAGATAAATTTGGATAAAATATTGAGTGATAAAAAAAGCGATATCGTTTGATCTAAAAGGAAGGTACCACATGGAGATTAGAGAACATGAAATTACCAATTAGGGGCATTAAAAAGGAATTGAAAGTTGCACTTTAAGCTAGTATGGAAAAGGTTAAGTGATTATAAAGAGGAGATTGAAAAAAATATATACATTCATGCATGATGCAGCTAGTAATATAAAAAAGAATGACTTACATGAAGATAAATAAGGAATAACTTTAATCAATCATTTGTTATTTCAACCAATGAAAAGAAAATCTTCTAGATAAATTTTAGATAAATTTGTTATATTTTTTTGCAGATCATGTAGGGAGAATACAGAAATTAATGAACCACAGTAAGTTTAAAATGCTATTCAGTGGGCCTGCGTTGGATCGAAACCAGTTAGTATATTGGGCTCGTTGTAGGCCCAATACACAAGTCAAATGAATAAAATGAAAATACAATTATAAGGTTTTTAGAGCCACCTTTGTCTTTTATCATATTTTTTATTAGTTTTTTCTCCACCATTAGCACAAATTTCTTGCTTAATATCAGCTGTATGCTTTATCCAATTAAAAGTTTATCCATCTTTATCCCTTTGAACGATTACTCTGGTGGGGAACGTGACATTTCTTGTGAACTACAAGTTATAAATATTAAATTGATTCTCGATTTAACAGTCAAGTAACCGATTCGATTCCGATTTCAATTTCCAAAACCATGGAACTAATTACTTCTAAGTACATCAAAAAGATAAATATGGATCACCAAACTAGAACTACCACAAAAAAATTATCAATTTTTCTCTCTACTACTTGGGTGGGGCCGGAGGAAGCCTGTTGGGAATACGACGGCTCGCGGATCCTGATCTGGTACCCGCATCCCCATTCTCTAATGAGTCACTGTACCGACGACCTCTTTGAGAAGTACTATTTGATCTGGATTCACTATACCCGTTTGCAAATGCAGATCTCCACTTGTCTCCCTCTGCGTTGCTCTAAGATGCACTACTCTGTGATTAAGAAAAATTGAATGTGAGCAGTTATTTGCATGTGTGTAGGCATGAAAATAAAAACTGATATCGACAAACTTTATACCGTATTCTGAATTGCCATCTGACCAGCTTGCTGCTGCAGCACAGTTGAGGGAGATTGGGTTAGCGAAGGAAAGTGAAAAGACAGAAGAAATGCAAAGAGGTGCACGCGCATAGCGAGGAGTGTTGTTGAATCGTACATGGTTTCTGTGTAAATGAATCATGTTTAAATGTTTAGAACAATCATACACAGTTGAATATGCTTCAAACATACACAGTTGAACAATCATACACAGTTGAATATGCTTCAAACTTATCAATATTTGTTAGGGGTTGTGGGAAGAGAAGAGTAGATGAGAGAGACACTCTAATTTGAATGTACCAGTCGAAGAGTTGAACAAACTGGTGTCAATCTAAACTTTTATACCAGCCTTCTCATCTACCAGTATACCAAGTACATCCATATACGACACTTGTACACACTTATACCAGCTAATCATGTTTGATAACAAAATTTACATTTTGCATCGTGTATCCTTCTTCCACTTGCCTCATGTATCATTCTAACTAAATGCATTATCATTTTTTATTCAGTTCATTCAATAAGAATGTAATGGTGGATCCAGATTTTGAAAATATTTATCCATGTATCAGCATGCCAGAATGCATGCTTTTAAGAGATATTTCCTCCCTTTTTGAAATTACAAGAGGAAGAGTAATTAGCAGCACAATTTGGAGGAGAGAAATTAGAAGTTCTTAGTTATAGACAATTTTGCTGCTAGCACTGTTCTTAGAAATTAATGTGAAAACTCATTAAGTTTTAAATAAAAAAAATAGCTGGGTAATCTTCGTACCAGTAAGACTAGTACTATCAGGTACCAGAACCAGCTCGAGCATAAACCCGCTATGTTCAAAAAATAACTGAACTAGCTGTTTGACAAGTTATACTACGTACTGGAAGTAAAATGAATACAAGTGTGTACTTTAATTAAAGGTACAAATTAATGTTATTTTTATTTAAATAAAATCATTTCTCTTTTATTGTGTGCACATTCCAATCAATAAATAGAGAAGGATTAATTCTTCTTCATTTTTATTCCAATTAACAAAGTTCAATTGAAAATTATCTCTACTTAATTCTATTGAATTGAAATCAATTGAACTCCATGAACTGTACTGTTCTGTTCCGATCCAAGCCACTCAATATATAACCTACTATTGGACCAAAAAAAAATTTCAACTGAACATCAACTTATGAAAATCAATTAAACATTAATTTTACAGGCCATTTCATACACATGCTCAACGATTCAATTAATGAAATTAAAATTTGCTCTGTGGCTTTGGTATTTTGGCCAGGTAAGCTTTGAAGCATCTTTTGAATTTTCTCAATTTCATCTTTCTCACACAATTTCTTGCACAGCCCCCATATAACTATATAAGAGTGCTATGGTCATAACATCAGGCTGATGCCCTTTAGAAATCATGTCATGAACTTGGTAATTTGGGAGTAATTTGCAGCTTGATATGAAGCAAATTAGCAGACATATAATACCAGCATGCTTCATTGAACTGGCTTATCGTACCTAAGTTGTGATCTTCGATAATTTGCAGCTTTGAAGTGGGAATAGAAAGGATTCATCCAACACCGTTTGAAATGACAAGGAAGAAGCCCCTGCACACAAAACTATATGTATTGATCTCAGTATCAAATCCTTTTTAATTTTTATAGGTGATTATTGTGATGACAAACGGATATGCTGGCTACTGTTTCGACTGCATAGGCTTAGCATCACAAATGAGAGATGAATTCAAAAGCTCTCGTGAGATTATTTTAACAAACAGTGGGATGACCCAACAACTTTTTTTACGAACCTAATTGGTTGTACATGAGAGCTGTTTGATTGTATTTGACAACTATAAAGCAGTATGGTATGATGATGGTACAACCATTGTACCAGTTTGGTATGATTTTGTATGCACTTTTGAGGGTTATAATTACTTTACTGGTAGTAGATGTTAAATGACATTCCTATTTTTTTCCTCTTTTTTTTCACATTTTTCTATTTATGAACAAATTGCCAAGTAGTTCTTCCCACAAATAAACTAAGACCAAGGAACAAGGAATCAAGTTTTTGTCCTAATTAATTTTTGTATGATTGAATGTCACACCTCGAAAAGTGTTGGTTGAATCCATAGAAGGAAAAATCAGAATCGGAATCCGAATCAGTCTTTTGGCCGGGGGATCCAAATAGGATAAATCGGTCGGAATCGGCCGAATCGGATCGGAAACTCAGATTTTTTTGCCAGAAACTCGTTTTATACTAAAAAAATAGAAAAAAAAAATTAATAAAAAATAATTTGTCAATAATTTATGTAAATAATCTATTAATACAATATAATACAAGTATTACACCTAAAAACACACTCTTTCACTGCTGCAATTTAAAAAAAAATTTGGACTTATGACATATATATATATATATATATATATATAAAAGTATCTTTTCTTGTAACAAAGTAATTAATGGTGTAGTACTGTAGTGGTAGTATCCTTTGTTGGTAGAGATTGATTCACACCGTTGAAAAAAATATATATATAATTTTGCCTCCCTTTGCTATGATGAATGGTTTACAATTATAAAATATAGATAAATAAGAATCTCTTTTATTACAAACATAATCACTAGTGTAGTGGTAGTACCCTTGGTTGATAGGGTAAAGTGCTTGGGTTTGAGTCTCGCTGACAGCAACAAAATTTTTGCTGTGTGTTCATTTCGCCCAATTTCAATGAAACAGGAACATTCCGGCAGGAATTTGACAGAAACTGCTGAAATTTGACTGAAATAGGACCGTTCCGGCCGAAATTTGACTGGAATTAACATTAACCGGGTAACTCGGACAGAAATCGGATCGGCTCCGGCCGATTCCGGCCCGGAACGGACGATTCCGTGCCGGAACGGCCGATTTTTCCTTCTATGGTTGAATCAACGAAAGGGGGAATCACCATCTAATCAATCGATGGATCCACTGATGCAATTGTAAGTTCATTGATTCTTGAGTTTTACGATGTTTAGAGTAATTAGAAAATATGTAAGCATGTTATGTAATTGATTTAAAGGTGCAAGAAAAAAAATTCCAACATATTCAGAAGTTAGTGTTGCGTTCAGCAGCAGTTCTCTGTTTATCAGAATTTTCTGTAAAAACTCTGTTTTCGTACCAGCAAATTTACCAGTTTATACCAGAAAAAGGCTGCTGCAATCAGCCAAGTTTCCAACAAGTTTCCACCAAGTATTACAAATTTTACCAGTAGTGACATATCTGCAAATCCTTCCAAATTATTCTGTGAAGTTCATAACAGAGCAGACCTACAATCAATCGCGCTCCACTTTCAATTTTCTTTGTTTTTCCTTGATCTGTTAGCTAGGTTGTACTAAATCTTTTCTCATAATACTAATGCTAATAATTATGGACCCTAGAATACATCTCTTGAGAGCAAAAGCATGAATTTTCTTGCACTAGAACAGAGCACGCAGTTGACAAATAGCAGGAAACAAGTTCAAAAGAGGCACTTCCTTCTAAAAACAGAGCAGACATTTGACAGCTTCTTTCATCCTTCTAAAAATGTTCATTGCTTTCTACAGAGCATTGCTATGTGAAAAGCCCGTAATCTATGTTGAGATTCGTTCATGAAAAAAATTCAATAGTAGGGTCCTGCTCGCCAACGGAGTTGGATCCATTGTTATCACATGGCATGGACATTATAACTTTATAAATAAACCATATCTCGTGCCCTCCATTTTATTAAAATAAACTCTAACTTTATAACTTAATATCTTATTCTCGAGATGATATATTATTTTCAAATTCATATTTTGATACTCATAGGTCACAGCTGTAGTTTGTTTAACCAACCTCAAATTTGTAACATTTTGTGGTTTACGATTTTCTCACAAAAGTTTTGCTTTTGTTTCTGGATAAAATAAAAATTAATTTCCAAAATAAAGTAGAAGGTAGTGTTTAAGTTCCTACAATTTTTTGTGTGTACTAATCAGTATAATTTTTTCTCTTATTCAATTAAGATATCAGTAATTGAAATTATTTAGATGAAACTCTGGATAAGAAAAGTAAAATTGATAGGAAGATATCCTTTTCATATTAGTTGACACAAAATGATTATCTTCTATAAAGATAAACAAGAAAGTCATGTTTTTCAACTTTAAATATCAATATGAAATTTCCAGTCAAGTTTTCAATACAAAATAAATAAAATTAAAAAAATAAGATAGTTATACATAATCTATTCTTCATCAAGTTCGTCGTGTATAATTCACTACTACAGAATGGCGCTTCCTACACTGTGGTTGTACACGGATTTTCTCAGTTTTATGTAAAACCGTGTACTAAATAAGATTTTTCCGATGATCAATGATATCTCTAAGAATCCCACACGGATATTTCATTAAAAAACAGTGTTTCAAAAAAGCCGTTTGAAATTTACATTTCCTACACGGATAGTTACTTAAATATCCGTGTAGGAATTATATGAGAGCTACACGGATATTTATTTAAATATCCGTGTTAGGAGAGTTATTTGTAGACGTATTTTTATTTAAATAGCTGTGTATATATGTAGATAGAGTTACACGGTTTAATATCTAAATAGCCGTGTAGAAAGGTCATCTAGGGTTTCAGCTGAAATAAAAAGCTTCTCTTCCAGCGCCGTTTTGATCACTCTCTAGATCTCTACGAGGCACATAAGAGTTTAGGAAAGATCACTCTCTCTACACGGATTAAGGAGATATAGGATTCAAAGTTTCTCCTCCATTGATTTTACTTTGAGATGGAGGATTCAAAGTCTTTCCTCCCTATTGGAGGTGGAGGAAATGACACTGAATCCTCCATCTCAGAGTAAAATTAACGGAGGAAAAATTCAGCTGAAATTCTAAACCCACAGGTGCAACCGCACACTGCTACAATAGGACCTGCAAAATTGCAAATCAACCAAATCAACCAATTAAATAGAGGCTGCCTAAAAAAAAAAAAAAGAACAATCCTACACGGATATTTAATTAAATATCCGTGTCGGAATGGTTTGCGACGTTTGGACTACCCTAAGTAAACCCTAAACCCTTCGATTCATAAAGGATTTTGTGCAGAAATCCGTGTAGCTATCTATCATCCTACACGGATATTCAGTTAAATATCCGTGTAGGATAGCCCACCGATGTGAAATTTTATTAAATATGATATTAATATAAATATTTTATTATATTATTCATATTTCTACACGGATATGTAGTTAAATATCCGTGTAGGATTCCCTTTTTTTAGTTTTTTAAGTTTCACATTTTGATTATTTAAATATAAAAATGAACTTATGGATGTTTTCATTGCTGTGAAGCTCTTTAAATATTCATTCTTATAAATTAAGAAATGTATTCATTTAGATATGAACTTTGTAAATATTAAGTTCTTTATAATTTATGTATTCATTCTTGTACACTATTTTACAAATAAAAATATTCATCACTGTGTTAGAAATATTAAATATTAACAAATTAAAAATTGTACAACTAATACAAAAAATAAATACAAAAGAACAAAAATGTAAACAAGTAAACTTTCATATATTACTACTGGTAAATATTACAAAAGTTTCCAAAAATTTGATATAATAAACACACAAAAAAAAAAAAGAAACTCTAAACAACAGATTTTTTCTTCTTTGTCCGACGAATGTAGGGCTTCGGTGGCGGATGGCCCCTGGGGCTGCGCCGTGGGCGTGTCGGCCATGGTGGCCATGGCCAACTTCTGGGATAACCTGGTGGTGGTCGTTCGTACCCGGGTGGGATCCAAGGCACTGGCATGAAATCCTCTGGAATTGGTGGTAGTGCGAGAACAGGTGGTGGTGGCGCCTCAATAGGTTGTTCTTCTGTGATACACGACATTTTTTCACTTAGAGAAAGATAGGTTTAAGAGAGGAACCGATTCGGAGGATATATAGGATTTAAGGCGACTCTTCGTTTTTCTGTGTTTATTTTAAATCTATTAATATTTAATATTTCTAATTCACAGTGATGAATACATGAAATAAATGGAGAGCGCATGCATGCTTTGAAATAAATATCATCTTTTCCTACACGGATAGTTACGTAAATATCCGTGTTAAAAAGTATTCCTCACGGATATTTAATAAAAAAGAGGAGAGCTACACGGATATGTACTTAAATATCCGTGTAGGAAAAGAGGATACATACACGGATATGTATTTAAATATCCGTGTAGGTATCTATTGCACACGAATTTGTAATAAAAATCCGTGTAGGAATCCTTGTAGCAGTTCAAAACCAGATTATGTCTTCAAAAATTTTCTAAGTCCCCCCAGTTCACTTCTTTCTCGTCTGATTTTTAAATTCTTCCATATGTCCGAAAATTTATCAAAGTACCCTAACTTCTCTGAATATTTATGTTGATATTTTATTATATTAAATATGATTTGAACATTAATATCTGTGTGGTTCAAAAATTTCAAATTATTTTTTTCAATTTCATATTTTGTTATTATTTTTATATTTAAAGATAACATTAGCTAGTTAGATTAATTATTCAAAAATATAAATATAAACAGAAATTTAAATATAAAACCATACATCACAGAAATAGAAAACATTAAAATAACATACACCATACATCACAGAAATAAAATAAAAAAACTAGCTAGATATCACAAAAAAAAAAAAACTATCTAGATATATAACTAAAATGAAAATACAAAATATAAAACTAACAAAATACAAAACATTTCCAACTAATTGCCGCGCCTTTTTTTCTTAGGGAAGTAGTTGATTCTCTTGCCTCCATCCTTGTTTACATTGTCCCAAATTCTCTTGCTTCTTCTCAAAGATAACCAGACATCCTCATCATCCATAGGACCTTTTGGACCGTAACGCTCATCACCAGAGAACTGGTAGTGATCAGATTCATCGGGGGACGATGTTAATTCAATCACGGGGGGCGGGGCTAAATCACTCCACTCAACTATGTCTGGATGTGGATCAGAGAACTGGAAGGTTTCAGATGGACCAACGAGAGGAGGGTAACCAGCGGGAAAAGGAAGCGGTGGAGGAATTATGGGAGCCCAGTTGGGATCATCTTGGGGGTCTTCGAACGTAGGATTTTCTGCGGGATTTTCAGATGGAGCAGGATTTTCAGATGGAGGATTTTCAGATGGAGGATTTTGCACTGTGGGCGAATTCTGGTTAACGCTAGGAGGACTCTCCATTTGGTTTTTTTTTTCTGATTTGTAAAATTCTGGTTAACGCTAGGAGGCAAATTCTGTGCAGTGCGATTTTTCACTAAAATCAACGGTGATTAAATAGAATTAAGGGAGAAGAGCGTTTGAACTCCCACGCGACGTTTGGACAACCCTAACTAAACCCTAAACCCTTCAGATTCGTAACGGATTTTGAGAAGAAATCCGTGTAGAAAAGTTAATCCTACACGGATAATAAATTAAATATCCGTGTAGCTATTTATCTTCTTACACGGATATATAATTAAATAACCGTGTATGAATATTATAGAGCTACATGGATATTTAATTAAATATCCGTGTTGGAATGGTGATTGTCACACGGTTTTTTATTTAAATAGCCGTGTAGAAATGTCGGGAGAGCTACACGGATTTATCTCTTATTATCCGTGTAGAAAAGGTCATCTAGGGTTCAGCTCACTTAAAGGTATTCCTCCAGCGCCGTTTTGATCACTCTCTCTCCTCTGGATTGGCTAGAATCTGATTTTTGCGCAGCAGGCAGCTGAGATTTGCTGATTTTTAGTTGTGATTTGCTCCTCTTTTCCTTGTTAAGGTTAGTAATACTTCTCTTTTATTTCAATAATTTTCTGTTAATTAGTTTTTATTGCTTATTTACGGTTTAGGGTTTCATTAATGCATTCATGGTTGTAAAATAATTAGTGTATTGCTGTCCAATAACCGACCTATTAATATGCTTGTAGGTCCATACCCGTTCAAAATTAATCCAATAGGGATTAATTTTGGATAGTCCCCGGTTTGGGACTGCTCTTTGAATATTGTGTCTCGTTTAGGATGTGAACACATGTTAGCGGGTTTAATTAGTATTTAAGAAAAATTCGACAGTATTTCTCCTTATTGCTCCTACGAGTATGTGGTATGTACACGTACTTGGGGAGTTAAGGGGAAATGCTGCCGAATTTTTCTCAAATACTAATTAAATCACGCTAACGTGTGTTCACATATGAGGCACAGTATTCAAGGAGTGGGTTAGGATTGTAAACCGGCCCTTTGTAAGCCAAGAATTCGGTAGGTTATACATATGTCGACCATCCACCACGCATGATTAATTGCGATCATTTTTTGGAATTTAATTTACAGATGGATCGAAGTTGGATGTATGAAATGCGGCGTGACAGTGAAGAATATTTGGTCCGGGTTGAAGAGTTTCTACAGTTTGCTGAGAGTTACAGAGTTTTGCAAAAGGAGGCCAACATTTTGTGTCCTTGTAGGGATTGTAAAAATTGTATAGGATTTGAGGAATTGGAAGAAATTAGAACTCATTTAATTTGTCGGGGATTTAAGGAGAGATATACATGTTGGTTCATGCATGGTGAGAAAATTAGAGAAAGTAGTGGTACCGGTAAATTTTGTGATGAAATAAATGAGAGTGATCAAATTTCTGATAATTTTGAATTTGATTACAACGATGATTATAAGAATTTCAAAAAATTGAATAGTGTTGAAGTCGATAGCTGCGACGATGATGAGATGGCAACGAGTATTGATGAAAATGTAGAACACGAGTTTACCGAAAACCTAGATGACATGTTACGTGATGTGGAATGTGAAATTGGTGGTGAAAATTATGATAAATTTCAGTATTTGTCGGATGAATCCAAAAAGCCGTTGTATCCTGGGTGTATCACATTTACCAAACTGTCAGCTGTGTTAAAATTATTGAACTTAAAAGCAGATAGTGGTTGGAGCGATAAGAGTTTCACGTCCTTACTACGACTTTTACGAGAAATGCTCCCGAATAACAACGAGTTACCGTGTACAATATATCAGGCAAAGAAGTTGATATGTCCAGTGGGATTGAAGATTGAAAGAATACATGCATGTCCTAATGACTGTGTATTGTACCGTAAAGAGTACGAGTCCATGCATGTATGTCCTAGATGCGGCGTTTCACGCTATAAGCGTAAGGGCAACGAAACTGACGATTGTAACGATGAAGAAAAAAAGGACCCGCCTCCGGCCAAGGTGCTGTGGTATCTACCGATAATACCGAGGTTTAAACGGTTATTTGCAAATTCCAAAGATGCTAAATTATTGCGCTGGCATGAAGAAGAGCGGAAAAAGGACGGAAAACTAAGACACCCGGCTGATTCTCCTCAATGGAGAAATATTGATAGACAATTCCAAGAATTTGGTTCCGACCCGAGAAACCTTAGGATTGTGGTGAGCACGGATGGAATGAGTCCATTCGGAAGTATGAGCAGTCAGCACAGTACTTGGCCAGTTCTTTTATCCATCTACAATCTTCCTCCTTAGTTGTGCATGAAACGCAAGTATATAATGATGTCATTACTGATCCAAGGACCCAGACAACCCGGAAATGACATAGATGTATATCTCGCACCATTAATTGAGGACCTCCAAAAATTATGGAAGACTGGTGTCTGGGTATGGGATGCGTATGGCAAAGAGGTCTTTAAATTGCAGGCCATGGTATTTTGCACAGTGAATGATTTTCCCGCATACGGGAATTTGTCGGGTTACAGTACGAAAGGAGCAAAAGCGTGCCCTATCTGTGAAGATGACACGCAGGTGCTGAGGTTGAAATATTGTAAGAAGAATGTTTTTATGGGGCATCGCAGGTTTCTCCCCGTTAATCACCCATACCGCAGGAGAAAGAAGACATTCAATGGGAAAAATGAGCTCGGAGTGGCACGTCGTCCATTGGATGGGAAGGGTGCCTTCAAGCGGGTTAAAAACCTTGAGGTTGTTTTCGGAAAATGCGCCAAAGCACCGCCTAAAAATATTTGGAAAAAGAAGTCCATATTTTGGGAGCTACCGTACTGGGAGTATTTGGAGGTGCGGACTTGCCTAGATGTCATGCATGTTGAAAAAAAATGTATGCGACAGTTTAATCGGCACCTTATTGAACATTCCTCGCCCTGACTAAAGACGGTATTAACGCTCGAAAAGACATGGTGGAAATGGGAATACGACAAAAGCTTGCACCCCAAGATAAAGGGAAGCGCGCATACCTACCCCCGCAATGTGCACCATGTCGAAGGAGGAGAAAAGAAGCTTTTGTGAATGCCTTCACCAGTATTAAAGTCCCGTCAGGGTATTCTTCGAATATTAAGAAGCTGGTGTCCATGAAGGACATGAAATTGAAGGGTATGAAATCCCATGACTGTCATGTTTTAATGACACAGATGATTCCTGTCGCAATTCGGGGAATTTTACCAAAGGCCGTTCGGCAGACCCTTACGAAGCTTTGTTTTTTCTTCAATGCAATTAATTCCAAGGTGGTAGACCCGCTCAAATTGGACGATTTGCAAGCGGAGGTCGTCGTTACTCTTTGCCATCTTGAGATGTATTTTCCTCCCTCTTTTTTCAATGTTATGGTTCACCTTGTTGTCCACCTCGTGAGAGAAATTAAGATTTGTGGTCTGTATTTCTGCGGTATATGTATCCGTTCGAGAGATACATGGGTATTTTGAAAAAATACGTAAGGAACCGGCATCGGCCCGAAGGTAGCATCGTAGAAGGGTATTCAACAGAAGAGGCGGTTGAGTTTTGCACTAACTACCTGACCGGTGTGTCTCCTATCGGTGTTCCAAAATCCCGATACGAGGGAAGACTCCAAGGAGTAGGGACAATTGGTTTGAAACCCGTACTTGCTGACACAGATGAACTACAAAAGGCACATTTAATTGTACTACAGCACATGGCAGACGTTTCTCCCTATGTGGATGAGCACATGACAGTCCTTCGACAACAGAACTACACGAGAAGTCAGAAGTGGTTGAATGACGAGCATAATCGTTCTTTTACAGGATGGCTCAAAGAAAGAGTGAAGGAACACGCCGAAAGGTCGCCCGTAGATGAAATTGTCAGGCTACTAGGCGAAGGACCCCAAGTTGTTGTTAGAACATTCCAAGGATATGAGATTAATGGATATACATTTTACACTAAATTACAAAGTGATAAGAGTGCGACGCAAAATAGTGGGGTGACGTTGGTGGCGGCCTCCGAAGAATTCAGTAGATCCGGGGATGCCCGGGCTGTAATAGCATCAAAGTCATATTACGGTGTTATTGAAGAAATTTGGGAGCTCGTTTACAGTCCTCGTCTCAACATTCCCTTGTTTCGGTGTCAATGGGTCGAAGACCGGGGTGTGAAGGTTGATAATAACGGGTTCACACTCGTTGATTTCAACAAAGTCGGGTATATCGATGATCCGTTCATACTAGCCAAGCAAGCCGCACAGGTCTTTTATGTCACTGACCCGAGTGATTCTAGGTGGAGCATCATCCTATCAGGAAAAAGAAGGATTCTAGGGGTTGAAAATGTTGTGGACGAAGAAGAGTACGACCAGTTTGACGAGATACCTCCATTTTGCACCGACGTGCCAATCGAGGTACCGTAAGTGAAGAAGAAGCGAACTACACAAGATCTGATCACAACGAAGGATTATGGGCCGATGTACAAAAAGTGCCAAAAAAGAGGAAAAGAAAGAAAAAGAGCACTGTGTAATATTTTGATTGTGTAATATTTTTTAATCACGTAACAATGTTATTTTGCATTTTTCATTTCATTTTGTTTTTTTAATTATGATTTTTATGTAATATTTTGTATTTAACTATTTAGCAAATTTGCTTTAAAAGAAAATCATTGTTTAATGACACGTGGCTAATTAATTGGCTGAAAATAATTATAGCACTCTTCCTCTCTTCACAAAATTAATTGTTAGAATGGAGTGATTTAGAAATTATGAATATCTAATTGCTAAATTCAGTGACGTGGCAAAATTACAATTTTTAAACTTTTTGTGGGATGGAGATGCTCTTAATTGTTTAAGGCGACTCTTCGTTTTTCTGTATTTATTTTGTAATTCACAGTGATGAATTAATGAAATTAGCTGGCGCGCATCTCCCGCTAAAAATTTCGTCTTCGCCGACGGATATTTAAATAAAAACCCGTGGATGAAAATTTCTAGAGTTACACGGATATATTATATAATGTCCGTGTGCAAAGGGTATCCTACACGGATATTTAATTAAAAATCCGTGTCACTCTTACCTTTCCTACACGGATTGTTAATTAAATATTCGTGTATGATAACCTTTGTACACGGACATTTAATTAGATATCCGTGTGGAAAGCGTATCCTACACGGATATTTAATTAAAAATCCGTGTCACTATTATCTTTACTACACGGATTTTTAATTAATTATCCGTATAGGATACCTTTTGTACACGGACATTTAATTAGATATCCGTGTGGAAAGTTCCCATCTTGCTATATACTATAATTTTGGTAAATATTTCTAAGTATCCGACTCTAGCTTCCTTCAACTTCTCTGATTTTGAAAAACCTGGAGAGATCCGCCGCTGCTTTTTCCTCAACTTCCCTCTGCGCCTTTCTCCCTCTACGCCGCCTCCCTCGACTGCCTCTCTTGGTAATAAAAACAATCTCTATTCTCTCTCTATTTCCTCCTTATTTGGGCATTTCTGATTTAATTTGGTCGTCGTTAATTGTTGATTGTTTTGTCGAGTTCTCCCTGGTGCTCGTCGGCCTTCTTTGCTATTATTCTTTGTAGAATCATGTCACATTCGGGTGATCATTGCGTGAACCCCCAAGACGAAGAAGAGCAAGGTGTAGTCCAGTCGGAATCACAAAGAAGGACGAGAGGTCCGACGACGTGCAAAACCATCACAGAAAAAAAGCTATTTAAAATCGAGTTCAAGAAGGACGGGTGTCCGACGGGGGAAAACAGGGCGCATTATTCAAATTGGTGCAGCCTTTTCGCGAAGAGGAAAGCAGATATCCGTGCAGCCTCTTGGAGGGCCTTCAGCAAGGAGACAAAACAAGAATGGTGGGAGATGGTGAAGGTAATGTCACCATTTCAGTATTTCTTTTGATTCCTGTACATACATGAACTGAAATGACATTTGTTTTGTGTCAATCAGGCACAATGGAACATCACAGATGATACCAGCAAAAAGAACACTCTAAGGAAAATGAACGATGGGTGGAAGCAATACAAGAGCACACTCGTGACCGAATGGATGAACAAAGGGAAGAATCCGGTCGGACACTTTGAAGGGTTGACCCAGGAGATCTGGGATGACTTCGTAGCGATGAAGCAAACTCCCGAGTTCCAGGTAACTATGTTTATAAAATTGTAACTATGTTTTTTGTGGATTGATCATTTTTCCGCCTTACACTAATTGATTGGCTTTGATTAATGAAAGTTGCAAGTGAAAAGGGCGGAGAATCTTGTTGCCAAGAATAAGTACCCGCACCATTTAGGGTCAGGCGGGTACGAGGGTAAGTCGTCCGAATTTAAGAAGATACTGGAGTCAAACATAGATTCCGACTCACCGGTTGTAAAGATAACCAACCCTAGGGGGAGCTGTTGGTTCATGGCAAGATCTGAGATAACTATGACGGAAGGATTCAACTGCCCGAAGAATTGCGGCCCTTGGCTCAGAAAATGGTACTTAATTCTTGTTATAACTTGCGTCATTCAAACAAAATTATAACTACCTCCATTTACTTAGTCTTGTGTTTTATTCAATTTTTTAAACAGTTGGAGGTGGAGGAGGAGGTAAATTTGGGTGCCCGTACAGTCTCGAGGCAGCATGACGAATTGTCTCAAACGCTTGACAATCCGGAGCACCCGGGTCGGGTTAGGGGTGTGGGGGTCCATGTGGGCTTCAAGGATGTCTTCGGTGCATCCAAATCTCGAAGAAAGCGTGAAAAGCAGGATGCCAAGATGGAGCGGCTCCGTCAGCAAATGAAACAGGACCATGCCGCAGAGATGGTGGAGATGGAATCAAGAATCTTCGAACGCTTATCCGCTCAGTTTAGGCAGCAATACGAGCAACAACCTCCCATTTCGCCGGGATTTCGGCGCAGCAGTCAAGCTTCTGGGACCTGGGGAGACGCGTTCGATAATCTAAAGGTAATACTAGTTCATAATCACAATTAATTAATTGCTACTTTTTTATTTGTTGTTAGTCTACAGTTTCCTCTTAAAATGACTACATGATAATTGCAGAGCGCTAAGAAATGCGAGCTGGTTATTTGGGTCGGTGCTGTGCCCGTTACTGTGGCTAAGGGCGTCGTAGAGCCAAGACCGACAGATGTGGACCCTGATCAGCTCGGTCCCGATAATACTTTGGTGCGTGTCGAGGTGGTCATGAATGAATGGACGCGCATACCTCTTCCTGTCCCGAACGAGCAGATGTGCACTCTGGATGATGTCCGGACGGCCACTATCCCATGGCCCAAGAATCAGATCATTTTGGATCAGGTAATATTTAAACAATCAATATCTTTTGTTACATTCAAATCCATTTGTTTTGAAATGCTGAAATTGATTTAAAATTTTATACGGGCGATGAGGACAAGTCATATGTCATCGGTACACACGGAGATTAGAGAGATGGGCGTCGCGACCGATGCGATCGTCGCGACTGATGCGCCTGCAGGATCATCACACCGCTCTCTGATCACCGCAGAAGAATACAGCCTTTTGCCCAGGGATTGTCGGCGCCTCCATGACAGATTGTTCACGGCACCCGACATGCACCGAGAAATCATGATCATCGTCCCACCGGAGATGTTTCTGCACGATTCATCTACTGTGGTGATATCTTTCAAGGACTTTCTGGATATTTTTCATGCCTCAGGTAGCGATAAATGGCTCGATGTGTCTCACATCGCCATTTTCGCCATGTAAGTGAACAAAATTTATTTATATCGGATGTGTAGCACTTGAAATATATGTTCTAATTTAATATGATGATTTTTCGGGAAGCCGAACCGCGAGTGTTGAATCGTGGCCGCTTGAACAAAAGAAGAACTGGAGTATATTTTTGGATCCCAAGCAAACTCAATGCCACGATGGTGGAATTATATCCCAAGGATACCGTCAACTACCTGCGCCGAGCAATGCACAGTTGCTTCGAGGATCGAAAGAAATTCATTCTCGTGCCATACCACAGAGGTTAATTAATTTTGACCTTCAATTTTCAAATTATTTATTATTTATATTTTAATTTAAATAATTACAAAAATGAATTAAATGTGATTATAATTGTGTTTATATTTCTCATGCCACAGACAAACACTCGGTGTTTGCTCATCATCGTCCCGACTTCAAATAGGTGCTATTGCATGGATTCTGCAAGGACCGAAGAAAAAATCCCACTACAAACGGCCAAAAAGCTCGTCAAACTTATTAGACAGTAAGGAATAATTTTCCCACTTTGATTTTTTTTCAATTCTAATTAAACTGTGTATCAAAATTGCTAATTACAATCACTTAATTTTGTAAGGGCTTTTAACCAATATGTTAGAGAGGAGGGACAACAAAGCAAAGATCCAAAGGAAAAGAATAAGATGACTTACGGGTGGTTAACGGTGAGTCCTCTATAATTATTTTATTTTATGTCATGTTCAGAAAATTATTGTCATTCTAACATATATAGGCCGATCAATGTAAATTTTCAGTGCCCGCGACAGCTGGACTCATGAGAGTGCGGTTATTACACGATGCTTTGCATGTTAAACTGGATCGAAAGAATACAGTTCACATTTCCAAAAGATGTATGTAATTCATATTAATTTTTCATTTTTTAATATCAATAATAAATCTTGCATATACATTTTCTAGTTACTAATTAATCACCAATTTATAATTGTAGTTTCGATGGACAAAGGACCCTTACTCCAAGGAGGAAATCGATAAAGTTAGAGATATGTGGGCAAGGTTTTTTCATGCAGAATTTTGTAATGAACAATATGGATTTGTATAAATTAATTAGTGCAATTTATTAATTACATTTTCGGAATCTGGTTTTTTTTTTTTTTAAGAAAAGCTGCATATTTTAATGGCTAGCAAAAGTGGAGGCTAGCCAAAAACCAATAAAATTAAAAAAATAATAATAATAAAATCCTACACGGATTTTTAATTAGAAATCCGTGTAGGTCTCCTGAAGAAATTTTTAAATAAATAAACGTACATTCCTACACGGTTTGTTAATAAAAATCCTTTGAATTTGTACACGGATAAAACAGAATAGCCGTGTACAAATCTAACTGGAGCTACACGGATTTCTAATTAGAAAACCGTGTAGGAATGTTGATTCCTTCATGGTTTTCTTATTTAGAAATCTGTATAGGAATAGATATACCTACACGGTTTGTTAATTAAAAATCCGTTTAGCTCCAGTCGGATTTGTACACGGATAAAATAGAACGGCCGTGTACAAATCCTACTGGAGCTACACGGATTTAGAATGAAAAGACCGTGTAGGAATGTTGATTCCTTCACGGTTTTTTATTTAGAAATCCGTATAGGAATGAATATTCCTACACGGTTTATTAAGTAAAAATCCGTGTAGCTCCAGTTAGATTTGTACACAGTTATTATAGTTTATCCGTGTCGGTTTTATGATAATTGCACACGGATAAATATCCGTTTGCAAAAGATGGCCCTTTCCTACACCCTAACATCCTACACTATTGGAAATCCGTGTAGCTCTGGGTGATTTATCCGTGTACAATCATGATATTTTGTAGTAGTGATTATTACATAATCTGATTGGGGTTATATGTTAAAAGAAAAACGTGTAAACAAAATAAATGTGAGAATAATGCAAAATATTTGTAATAAGCTCCTAAGTTCAAACCATGGTTTATTACTCAACATTGAGTCATCTAATTTAAGTTCTAGTTGTAGTTTTTATAATATCTGGCCAGATCTTCATTTCAAATTCAAATTGCACGCAAAAATTTGAAGTAATTTTCAAATAATTAGTTTTGAAAGCTTATATTTTGCAAACAATATTTCACATTTGAAGCAAACAATATATGGCATTTTTTTTTAAAAAAACATGTATAATATAAAAAATATATATTAAGATAAATTTGAATAAAATATTGAGTGATAAAAAAAATGATATCGTTTGATCTAAAAGGAAGGTACCATATGGAGATTAGAGAACATGAAATTACCAATTAGGGGCATTAAAAAGGAATTAAAAGTTGCACTTTAAGCTAGTATGGAAAAGGTTAAGTGATTATAAAGAGGAGATTGAAATAGAGAACATTCATGCATGATGCAGCTAGTAATATAAAAAAGAATAACTTGCATGAAGATAAATAAGGAATAACTTTAATCAACCATTTGTTATTTCAACCAATGAAAAGAAAATCTTCTAGATAAATTTTAGATAAATTTGTTATATTTTTTTGCAGATCATGTAGGGAGATACAGAAATTAATGAACCGCAATAACTTTAAAATGCTATTCAGTGGGCCTGCGTTGGATCAAAACCAGTTAGTATATTGGGCTCGTTCTAGGCCCAATACACAAGTCAAATGAATAAAATGAAAATACAATTATAAGGTTTTTAGAGCCTGCTTTGTCTTTTATCATATTTTTTTATTAGTTTTTTCTCCACAATTAGCACAAATTTCTTGCTTAATAGCGGCTGCATGCTTTATCCAATTAAAAGTTTATTCATCTTTATCCCTTTGAACGATTACTCTGGTGGGGAACGTGACATTTCTTGTGAACTACAAGTTATAAATATTAAATTTTTAATTACTTGTTTATCTCTTACTCCACCGACCAATGTGATTAAAGTCGATTCCTAATTAATAAACAAACCCAAGTTCTTCTTTTCAAGAAATAATAAATACGCTAAACAAGTAATTACTTTCATGCACCTCGAGAGATCTGCTTTAACATTGCGAAAGTCACTTAGCGATAGCACAATGGTTAACTTAGCGAAAAGAAAATCAAATTACACTACTTGTTTCACCTCAACTATCTTAATTTCTAGGGCAAACTGATCCATATACCACATTTTTAATCCAGCCAAACATGACCTTTTAATTTTCTTTTTGAGTAAAAATAATAATTCAGTCCTTATTGTGTTTTATTGAATTTATAAAAGTTACATGTTGGTTTCAAAAAGTTATTTTTTTTTAGAAAAAAATAAGA
Organism: Carex cristatella; assembly: GCA_024447775.1. Classification (NCBI taxonomy): domain Eukaryota; kingdom Viridiplantae; phylum Streptophyta; class Magnoliopsida; order Poales; family Cyperaceae; genus Carex; species Carex cristatella. Next base: position 5,939,160 of record JAJHPF010000026.1, on the reverse strand, counting down.
ATGTAGTTCTTATATATTGTGTTTATTGAATTAATATATTTATATTTATCTAATTATTAATAATTAACTAACTTAAGCTTCCAAAATTTTAGTCGACCAATTCTAATCAAAGAAAGAATAGCTTAAGCCACAATCTAAATTTAAACCTCAACTAAATATGAATAATTTATACCGGCGTAAGTTGGAATAATCAATTTAGGCCTCCTTAACTTTAGTCCACAACCAAACCCCACCCATCCGATTACAAAATGGATCCGAAGCAATAGAAAATTACCAAGGCAGAAATATAAATTGAAAATGAAAAAGAAAAACAATAACGTTAATTACCTTATTTCACGAGTAGATAAATCATTGAAGGAATAAGCTCGCTTCCCCGATTTGAGAAGTTTTTGAATTAGTACTTTATATATAAAAGAAGAGGTTAGAGTTTAATTCCAGACTTGCACCCTTGATCACTGCGCGAGTATCTAAAATTGGATTTTCCAAGGCGAACTACTTGGTAGAAATATATCAAATTTTATGAAGTTTACAACGTACAGAATCTACAGTTTCATAATGTATTAAATTTTATGAAGTTGAAAATCTTTTAATTTTGATTCACAGCATTTTCGGTCATTTAGTGACGGTTAGATCGCCAGTTGGTTGCTGAAGACCAATTAAAACAAAATTAAAAAAATTCAGCGACAATTTCTTTTAATCCTATTTCGCGTCTCCCTCGTTTAATCCCTATTATACACGCTTGATTATCTTTTTCTCTTGATTGTTTTGGTAGTCTTTACTGGTTTGTACATGTTTCAAGAATTTCTCCATAGATATTTATTTGAAGCAGGAGCTTATTTTTATTGCTCCTTTGGTTACTCTGACAAGGAATCATCAGATTAATTATGTCAATTTTTTAATTGAAATGCCCTAATTGTGCAAGTATTTCTAGAGACACATAGTAGTTTGTACTGTGCACTGTGTACCAATTATGCACAGCCAGGTTTCAGTCCTGTAGAGAGAGAGAGCTTATTTTTGACATTTTAAGCACACTGTTCCTTGTAATTTTTGAATTAATTGAATAATTAGGTGGTATAAATGAGTGAATGATTCAATTTATTGGTTAAATTCAATCTTCTTAGCAATTTTCAAGTTACAGTACTACAGTTTTGAGCTTCAATTTAAGTGAAGCTTGTACTTGTATTAGAAGTAAGTGAGCACATGTTCTTAGCAATCATGTTGAAGCTTGTACTTTGACCGGGCAATTGATGATGAAAATAGGAAAACCAACGACATCTTAATTCTAGTGAGCTCTCTTTTCTTTTCTCTATTTTGGTTCCGTAAAGTAGAACAAAAGTGTAAAATATACAATTGGTTCTTTTCTTTTTGCAGGATTGAAGGGGTGAAGGGTTGCTCTTTCTCTATAAATTCAGTTCCACTTTGATTTTATCATTACTGTGTATATGAAACTGACAAATCGGTGATTTAGTTTGTATTCACATCTGGTGTCAGTTCTTCGGTATGTATTCTCTTTCCTCCACAACTGGTTTCCAATTACTACTGATATTTTGGTCGTAAGATACTATTTTTTGTTAATCTGCTATTAACTATCTGTTATGCTGGAGCATCTTCAAGTAGGTAGCGTAAGGGTTGTTTCTGTGAACAGTTTGTTTAGGAACTTCTGTTATATGCTCTAAAACTGATACTACAGGGCAATTTATTTATCTTGAAGTAACATCAATCTTATGTTAAATTCTTGATTTAAAAGGGCAATTTATTAACCGATCTGTCCAAAACTGATACTACTGGCACCAAAATATTGTTACTGTTGTCTAACATGAAAATAATTTTCTGACTTGTTTCCATTCCCCGAATTATTTTGAAAACAGAATGTGAGAGCTTATACAAAGGAAGAAGTTTCCAAGCATAATAGCAGAAAAGATTGCTGGATCATTGTCAAAGATAAGGTTTGACAAATGATTTATTGTGATTAATGATGTGTAGGAAACAAGCATGGCAAATGTCTGGTACGAGGTGTTGTCAGTTCTACATCTCATTAATAACTCCCGTATTGCAAAAACCATTATTACTGTAAAAGTGCATGATAACATTGAAAGGTCTGACATGAGGAGGAAATCCTGCAGTTTAATTGAACTTGCATATAGAAAAACCAAAGTGTTTTGGGCTCGTACTCGGCCCAATACACACAAGTAAGGATTAAATCCATGAAGATGTAATAGAAAGCTGCCAAGGATTGAAACCCAGTTGCATTTTGGGCTTGTCCTCGGCCCAATACAAACAAATCCAAATGAAGAGAATAAAATCACAATTCTTTTGGAGCGTGTTTGGTACAATAAAATAACTCGTATCACTGTTCTTCGAGTCTATTTTAAGATGGTGAAAGTTTCAAATTCATTAGAATTCTCTACAAAAAGTTATGGATGTTGAAGTATGCGCAGTTAATGCATTTATATTTTTAATTTTTTTTTCCTTAAATTATGAATTTTTAGAGTGTTTATCTGATGTTCTAAGGCTATTAAATAGATGTAATATGATGTGATGTAATAGATAATATTAAGGAAATAATAAAAAAATTGGTTCCTAGCTACTTATATAAAGTGTGTTTTTTTTTTTTTTTTATTAAGATACATGAAGAGTTTATTCAGAAAATTCTATTTTAAAAGTCTATTCATATATGATGAGAATTAACTCCGTTTTTGTGAAAGAAGCCAATCGTTTTAATTTAGTCTAGTACCTTTAGACTTCATGGCACATGCACTGCCAACTGCAAAATTGTATTTAATTCATTCGTATTTAAATCATGGCCTGCTCATGCGCATGCACATGCAGATCTCGAGGTTTTTTATTTTTGGTTAATTAATTACTTCATGGCATGCACATGCACATGCACATGCACATGCACATGCACATGCGGATCTCGAGGTTTTTTTAATTTTGGTTAATTAATTACTTCATTGCCTGCTCATGCACATGCACATGCGGATCTCGAGTTTTTTATTTTTTATTTTTGGTTAATTAATTACTTCATTGCCTGCTCATGCACATGCACATGCGGATCTCGAGTTTTTTTTTTTTTTTTTTTTGGTTAATTAATTACTTCATTGCCTGCTCATGCACATGCACATGCGGATCTCGAGTTTTTTTTTTTATTTTTGGTTAATTAAAAATAAGAAGAATAAAAATAAGAAGAATAAAACTAATAAGACCGGAGTAATAATCACCATCCCTACGGATGTAACAAAAAATACGTTCCTTTTAATCCTAATCCACCCCGCTTTCCCAGCATAACCCAAACGATCAGAAAAAAAAAAAAAAAACGGACCGTTATGAATTCAACGTCCATTGCGGACGTTCTTGAGGACATTGTCCCTCAGGAACGTGTTCATCATCTGCGTCCGTCAAATTTGGAATATATACTGCTAACCGAAAGCGAGAGGTTTGGAAAATATACTCCATCAAGATTCAAACCACAATTTAAAAGGGAGTTATGCACTTGCCTTTTCCAATACTCTGTAATAAGCCTGACACGACTTATAATTTGCAGAAAATTAAACTATACCTGATTAGCAATGTCAGATTTAGACCGCCTGTGATTCTTTGACCGAGAGAACAAGAAACCAGTGGTAAACCATGTTGCTGTGGGGCCCGCGCACACAACAGGCTCAATGCAGGCAGCTTTTATCAAAATAATAATAACAATAAAAATAGTTGGCTCGAGGTAAAATATATGATTATAGTAAACTAGTGTATATATTTCACTTTTATATTATATTCAACTCGAATGCTCATATATTTTTCAAAATATTATTCAAATTAAAAAAAAATCAGAACAAGTATTGAGAATTATCAACAATTTAATATTTGATTGCTCATTTGATTGATCTTTCAATTCTATAGAAAATTGATACACCCCTATCTAAACAATTGAGAATAAAATTATAATTTAGATAGTCATTTCTGAGATTATCAACAATTCACAAACAAGCTCTTCTAGTCGGAATAGTGAATTTGAAAAGAACCATCATAGAAAATTATTGCAATCAAAAACAGTTTTTTAAAATAACCCTGAGTGATAGAGAACAGTTTGGGTCTGATGCCTATCAGACTCAAACTGAGTTCAATAAGTTTCATAACTGTCCAATCTGTTTTAAGATCCGTGTGAACAGATCTTAAATCAGATCAGACGGTTATGGAACCCATCAGATCCAAAATTGAGTCCGATGGGCATTGGACCCAAACTGCTCTATCAGTGATATGGTACGTTAGGTTTTTTTCTCAACCCTCAACTCTGAGTATCACCAACGGTGAATCCAACAAGAAACCTGATGGAAGAAACACATGTTCTTTCACGTAATCGATCCGCACCGCTATCAAAATCGAATCGTTCCCTTCCTTCTCTTAACCTATCTTCATGAATCTAATTAATCAAATCTTCTAAAACACATATATCTTGCCTTTCTTTTCTGCACCAATGTTCTGAAAGCTCCTCTTTCCTGAACCTCTATTTCTCTAAAAGACCTGAAGAAAGGATCTTCATCGAGAAGGCAACTGGGAACGAAGATATTCGAAAAGCTCGTGAAGAGGATTTTAAAATTTTGTGGTTTTACCAAATAGGAAATCAATCGTTTTCAGAACCAAAAAAATGTTGTATACTCTTATTAATTTTTATTTAATTTAATTTTGATTTTTTGAGATACTGATGGCAGCTAATTTTTATTTCATTTAATAGGAGTCGAACTCAATTAATGGCCGGTAGATGTCGAGGTTCACTTCATTTGTTTATTTCAGTTAATCTACACAAGTCAAATCGCGCGTCTGCATCCAGCTGTCCATGTGTACTAATTAAATAATAAATGAAATGATAAAAAATATAGAGTTGTTGGATGGGAATATATATTATATTCCACTTCTTAAGAAAAGAACTAAGGTATATAACCTCATAAGTTCTCTTCGTTTTAAAAAAATGTTAGTTTCACAAAGTTATCACATCTTGGTCCGATAAATGCGCTATCTCTATTTGATAATCTACAACAATAACCCGTACATGTTATGACCATTAAATTCATTTGTTTATTTTATCATTTTCACTTTATGAAGACAACTCTAAAGGTAATCTTTAGAGTCTCCTTTATTCTTTTATCATTTTCACTTTATTATTTTATTGTTCACTTTAAAGGAAATTACTTGTTGTCTTCCATTTGTTATAAATAATTATCATTTGCACCTGGTGGTTAATTAGGTGAGCCGAATTATTAATAAATTCATTCATTCAAATTGTCTCAAAACATGCTGTTTCTTAGACATTTGGTGTTTAACAGGTCATGTTGTGTTTTAAAATAATCTTGCCAGGCAAGATACACTTATATATCTTTGTTATCTTACTTGGCCCATGCATTCAACTGATGAAGGAAAAGACATTAGTTGTATAAAAATTTCTTGGTATAAATATATTCTTTAACACTTTATCACTTTATTGGTATAAATAATTATCATTTGCACCTGGTTCATATGCGAGCTAAATTATTAATGATTTTTTTAATCAAACTGTGTCAATCCGCGTCTTAAACATGTCAAAAAGTAACATATTTTCGTAAGAATATTATCATTATATTTTGTTTAACGTGTTGAAAATGGAAGTAATTTTTTTTTTTTTTTACTATTTCTTAGAGCCTTCTTTATTAGTAGTTTGTCTTCTTAACTTTTTTTTTTAATTAAATACATATACATACTTGATTAGTAGTTTATTCCTTTAAAGGGTTAATTACTTGCTGCTGTCTCGCCCCTTCTTTAGAGACGAATCTCCCCACACGGAAACGTGATATTTCTAGCTAGTGAATTACAAGTTACTAATATAAAATTATTAATCATTAGTTGATCTCTTACTCCACCAACAAATAAAATCTTGAGGGTCTGCTCGCCTATATAATGAGGGCCATCTAATCGGCACTAGCTAATCAATAATATACTCTTACACTGGTGCACATTAATTAATTTCAAAAGATAGAGAGAGAGAGCAAAATAAAAATGGCTGAGGCGGTTTTGAATATTGTGTTGGGCAAGCTTGCTGATATCATAGTGAAGGAAGCACAGCTCTTGGGTGGGGTTGGGAAGAAAGTCGAACGGGTGCAGCGTGAGCTAACCCGAATTGAGTGCTGCTTGCAAGATGCTGATTCAAAACGCAAAGGAGATGCGAGGGTGCAGAATTGGTTGAACGAGCTTCGCGATGTGGCCCATCGCATCGAGGACACAACCGACATGTTCTTTCTCGAAGTTGAAGATCACAACCAAAACAATCCTGGAGGTGTTCAACAAGTCCCTGCACATGTTCAAACCTCAAAAAGTTGTTCTCGATGTCTAGAAAAACTCAAGAAGTTGTTCAAAAAGCCCCTGGAGGTGTCGATCCGCCACAAACTTGGCAATGAGCTCGATGACATTCAAAATCTACTCAAAGAGATCTATGAGAGCAGGCTGCGCTATGACATCAAAGAACTGCCAGTGGAAGACAAGAGCAAGGGAGAGGCAGTCGAAATGCCTCTTCGGAGACCTACTTATTCTGAAGTAGACGAAAATGAAGTCGTAGGCATGCAGGCTGACAAGAACAAGATTCTGGAGCTGCTACGCCCTCAGACAACATCTCAACGGGCTGTCATAACCATTGTGGGTGCCGGCGGTCTAGGAAAGACTACTCTTGCATGTATGGTATACAGAAGGCAAGTGCAATTTTTTCTTTTTGAACTATGTTTTAAATTTAATGATATAAATAATTACAACAACAATAGTAAGAGTGATACGATTAGCAATGATCAACTGCAACTACAACTGTTATATATTACGATTTTGAAGATTTCATAGTGATCTTAACTGGTTAATTGTTCAATATATAATACTGAGATCTTAGTAAAACATGGTTGCAACAAACACTATTGTTTAAAAAACTTTGCTGGAAATCAATATAATAATATATCTTCTTTTCTTGTATAACCAGTGCCAAGACAGACTTCGACTATCATATAATGTTGTCAATCTCTCAACAGTTCAGTGTAAGTGATCTCTTGAGAAAGATGATCAGCAAGTACAATGATTCTGTACCGAAGGATCGAGATGTGGACTATTATGTGGTTGAGCTCAACAGATTTTTAAGTAGCAGAAGATATCTGATCATTCTAGATGATGTGTGGAAGGATGATGTGTGGAATCAATTGAAAGATGTATTACCTGATGTCAAGAACAGTAGCCGTATCCTGATAACTAGCAGGTTTGTTGAAGTTGCTAGATTTGCTAACCCCCAAATTCCTCCATACGAACTCAAGTTCTTAGATGATAGGGAAAGCCTTAATCTCCTCCTCAAAAAGGCTCTCCCTTATCTAAAACTTCATGAAGAATGCCTTAAAAATCTCCTTGACCTTGCACACAAACTATCAAAGAAATGTAAGGGGTTACCTTTGGCTTTGATAGTATTAGGTGGTATCCTTTCAACCAAAGAACCATCCTACTCTACGTGGGAACGGGTGCTGCAAACAATGAATTGGCACTCAAAGGGCAGTGACTGCATGCAAATCTTAGCAATGAGCTACGAAGATATGCCTTATTATCTCAAGGCATGCTTTCAATACCTTGCTTCTTTCCCAGAAGATTATGAGATATCTGCAAAATGTCTGATTAGAATGTGGGTAGCGAGAGGGGTTCATACCACTGGAGAGCAAGACAACAATAGAGATAATGGCTGAGGATTGCCTTGAGAAACTTGCAAAAAGGTTATACTTTTTTTTTTCTAGGCAACTATACAATATTATTGCAATCTTTTTTTTTTTCAGGTGATGCATATATTATTGCAACTATGTTTTAGCGTTCCTTGTCGCGAAGCGCAATATCGGATAATTTTTAATAATACGAGTCCATTTCACCAATCTAAAGAGGTGATGCACTTTTAAGAAATCCCATGATCTCTTATTATTTTAAGGATGAAAAAACTTGAATTAACTTACTAGATTTTCAAATATTTCATAGTATTTTAGAGGTTCACAAGATTGAGTTGAATTATTTCCCAATTCTTATCCGCAATATTACTTTGATGTAACTGGAAGTATATATTTATTCGCACTTTCAACGAATGATGTTCACAGGGGGTCGTATATATTTATTTATTGTTAATTGCCAATTAATCAATTTTCTAGACCCGATCAAATATTTTCCTACAAGCATTCTATTTTAAACCATAGAAAAAATGGACGTCTTGCGACCTTGTGTTTTAATAGTATGTAAACATTAAAATTATTAATCTTTTTTGTCATAAATTTATTGCAACTATATATTCTAATTTTGACTTAAACCTTCTACCAATTACATGTTCTTATTTTTTTTTAAAATATATCAGTAACAAAAGCTTCTTTTTTTAAAAAAAAAAAATAGGTATGTTTAACTTGTGTTACAAAAAACATAGTAGACACGATTTGATACTAAAACATAGCTCTAGGAAATTGAGGGTGCAAAATTATAATTTTGCGTGAGGGACTAGGATTTAAAAAATATATAGTTTATATTTTTTAATTAATGCTATTCAAAATTCATGTTCTTCTTTAATAAGCAGGTTCTTCAAGAAAACTTTGTACGTACCAAGTGCATGTTCTCAAATGTTTTTTTGTAAATAAACTGAACAAAAGCATTTTTCAATTACGCATCTCTGACTTGTGTTGCAAACAAATCAAAGTTTGATGTTTTGGTGATTGAGGGATCAAAATTATAATTTTGCGAGGGATTAGGATTTTGAAAAATTATATTTTTTTGAATGTTTTAATATTAATCCAAATTTTCAACCAATATATATGTATATTAAAATATTTCTCTTAAAATCTATAGAAAAATTTACAAAACTTTTATTTCTATAATTATGTGCAAATTCCATTAATTGCTTATTTTAATTTCGGTGTATTTTTAGTATTTCCTGACTTATTTATAAACCAAAATTAATTCAGGAGTATGGTTCAAGTACTCAGCCGATCTGTGAATGGTTTGATCAAGCACTTCAAAGTACATGATATTCTCCGCGAATTGGCAATGCATGAAGCCGAGCATGAAAACTTTGTCACGGTTTTCTCACATCCATCAAATGACACAAAGCCCAACAGAATAATCCGACGAGCATCGCTTCAAGCCGATGAGAAGAATTCACAATTCATCAGATATGTCGATCCAAATACCCGTTCTTTATTATGGTTTCAGTCTGAAGAAATTAAAATACCCTTTGATTGCTCTAATTTTAGGCTACTTAAAGTTCTAGAAATAGCGGGTATACGTAGCATAATACCGGTCAAATTAACATTAAAATCATTAGATGGGTTGATTCACCTCAAATACTTGGGGCTTAGTGGTTTGGATATTGACCTCTCCTCATGTAATTTTCATCGTATGAGGAGTCTGGAAACTCTAGATGTGCGAGGGTGTGTGGGTGATAGACAGCCATGTGATGACTTTTGGTCAATTGGGACATTGAGGCATGTCCAGGGTTGGTTGGATGAAAGACCATTACCGAAAGGTATTGATCTAAACCATCTACAAACCCTGAAGTGGGCAACAGTTGAGGGAGCATGTGATTGGAAGTTGCCCAACCTGCGTAAATTAGGTATTATAAATGAATCTTGACGAATGGGTTTCAATAACCAATCTACTTAAAACGTTGCCTCTTCTGGTCTCCCTATGGATTAAGGGTGATAATCTCCCGATGGAGATTGTTTACCCAAAAGCACTCGCAAATTATCAGAATTTGCAATCCTTATACTTTCGTGGAGAATGGCCTGAGGATGTCAACGTAGAGGCTAGGTTGCTTCCACCACACCTCGTTAAACTCACACTTAAGTATACCAGGCTTAATCATAATCCAATGCCGGAGCTTGGAAAGTTGAATGGCCTCAAAAAACTTTGCTTGGTAGGTTTTTTGACTATCGGTTGGGAGGGTCCCATAAATTGTCCAGAAGGATTTCCAGCCCTACAATACTTGGAAGTTGGAGATAGCTACATCAAGGATTTGACGGTGGAAGAGGGGGTCATGCCAAACCTTACATACCTCCAAGTATATGAAGATACCGAGGTACACCTGCCAACTGAGCTACAGCACGTGACAGTTGAAAAATGGTAATTAATATTCTTGATTTGGTTAAGTGGTAATATCTATCACAGTGACCACTTACTTTTTCATTTCACTTTTTTTGTTTTATTTTTGGAAAAACTTGTATTATTAGTAATATAGATGGTGCAGCATACGTGTATATTATTCTTTTTTTTTTTTTGTACACATGGAAAGTAAACCACAAGTACGTACATGTTCTATTATAATTTGCTTTTTGTTTTCTGTACTATTATTCTTTTCATAGACGAAATATATGAGAATTTAATAGCATTAATTTGTACCTTCTAGTGTTGATCTTTATACTTAATTATTTTATATTTTTTGTTCCTTCTTTGGCTAACATATCACGTACAATAATATATAGATGTATCTAGATTTTAAAATGAGTACTGGTGCTAAGACATGTTAGTGTAAAAAATAATGATTCGTTATTTTTTTTTATAATTTTTTTTTTGTAATGTTTGTAATCAAGTCACCATAATAGAATTGTAATCAAGTCATCATGTGATTTTATTATTATCATAGCTTTACGGGTGGAATTGGTAATCAGAAATATTTAAAAATTCCCATATGAATCAAGTTGTCAACCATCGAAAATTCGAAATGCCCTCAATTAATTACAGTGATAATTCAAATTTAAAAATAAAAAAAGGGAAAGTAAGATACATATATTACTAGCCTAGTTGGCATGAAATATTCCCATGAAGAAATTAAAAAGAAATACATTTATTAGTTGATACTGATTATAATATATATTCCCTGCTTTTCACTCGCGCTATTGACAAAGCCAAACCTCCCTTTCATTAAACAAAATAAAAACGAAATACCTTTCCAGCCAACAAGTGGGTACGTATACGTACACCCCACCGATTTCATTAAACAAAACCAACATTGTTCTCATAAATCACTGGTACCTATTTTTCAAACTATACTAACAGAATTATGACCATCAAAAACAATTACCGAAACCCCTTTCTCTCTCTCTCTCTCTCTCTCTCTCCTCTGTTTCATTTTTCAAACTATACTCTATTTTTTGCTCCACCCTGTCCCTCCCATCTTCTCTCTGTTTTGCAAGTCGGCCCTCCTCCTCTGTTTTAGTTACTTCTGTAGGTATGTAATATGTAAGTACTATTATGTATTTCTTTATATTCATTTCCATCTAATATATCACTCGTATCTATTACTACAACTACATAAAATATAACGATTTTCTTTTGATTATATAGATTTATTATATCTTGGATTACACTATTTTCTCATAATACTAATAATATACAAAAATATGTGCTGCTGCAGTCCATAATCCATTTTCTCTCTTCTCGTACTAGTTGTATGTACTATACCCATCTCAATTATAGACCCTATAATAGATCTCTTGAGATCAAAAGCATCAATTTCCTTGCAATAAAACAGAGCAGACAGTTGACAGAACAGGGAACAAGTTCAAAAGAGTCAATGAATTCGGCACTTCCTTCTAAAAACAGAGCAGACAGTTGACAGCTGCTTGCATCTTTCTAAAAATGTTCATTGCTTTATATAGAGCATTGCCACGTGAAAAATCTAGTAATCATGGGATTCCATGTGACGGCATCTACAAACAGGCATTTTATCAAACACCTCTCGTGCGGTCAAAACCATGCCAAGCCTAGAATAGAGATCAAGCAATGCAGTGCATGTAAACGAGTCAATTAGTAGTAAACCCTCTACGTTTGATCTCTTCATAAACAAAACCCTCTAGCATTGTGGGAATGGAGATCATCGATGCATGCCATGAGAACATTTAATTAAAGGTGAAGGTGTACTTTTATCTATCTTAACCGTAAAATCCTAACTTTAAAAAAACAAAAAATAGACAGGTGTCACCATGCAATATTGACACAAAACCTTTGACGGAATAATTATGTCGCAATAACTATTAATTATAAGAAATAATTTGGTAAAAGAAACGACGTCGTTTGTGAAGATGGTTACACGTGTCCCAATTCATGAAAATTGTATTATATAAGAGCAGAAAATATTTGAGAATAAAATATACCAAAAACAAAATTAGCAAATATGATAGCCATAGGAGACCTTCATGCATCACTTCTCCGCCATGCAGCTTCCCAGGTAGCAGACCATTTCCTCTTAAAATTTTGTGGTTCCTCTGCTTCCAGATCTCCGAGCACACACTTTTGTGTTGCATTGCATGCAGTGGAAAGAAATTATCTTATACTAGAGATTATAGTATACAATATGACAAATGGTATACCTTCAAACGAATTGTCAGAGCATTTGATCATTTATTTATTTTTATATTAGCAAATTTTGTTTTTGCTTTGTAGAGAATTTGCATGTGGAATCTGACATTGTTTAAAAAAATTGAAAGAGAGAATTATTATTTTATTTTAATGTCTTACGATAACAAATGATTGAAAATCAATGTACTTCCTTGGCACACTATATACAGCTTTTGCATATTTCCGTCCATTTCTGGATGAATGAAAATACATGGACAGCAATTACGGCTAATTTCGTCAAAAAAAAGTAGCTTCATTGTGTAAAGCTGGGGATCAGTATCTTGAAATTCAAAGCGTAGCTTTTATGATCCGAAAAAACTATAGCGTAGCTATAACTAGCTATTTAGAACACTGGTACAATTCATGTCTGACGGCCTAGCCGCACCTTTCCAATTATATGGTACAAATTAACAATAAGTCCCCTGAGCTTCTTGTTTAGGCCAATAGCTCTTCTATTTGGGAAAAATATCCAATATTAAACCCTTAGGCCATAACAGATCCTATTTATTATTGATAATCTCTGGGGCCAACATATTAATTTTGGTTCAGAGTCTAGGCACCCTTGTTGAAAAAATTGCCTATTCGGTACATATTGCATGTATATTCCGGAAGACTGCTAACAAACCATGTAGTATCAAAAAGTTGTCCCTGAACAAATATATATGGTGAAATTGATTAAGCACAAACCACTGCCTCCTCCAGTCATTTTCTTTTGCACTCTTCTTTAAGAGATAACCTTACAAAAAGTAAAACATAAAACGGATATATTGAGATGCAACCACTATTAATACTCAAGATTTAAGTTGTTATTTGAAAATAAATAAACATTTAAATTTATTAGGATGAGCAGAAATAAGAGCACTACAGTACAAGAAGAAGCGTAGGATATTAGGATTCTAAATTTCAGAGTTAAAATTAACAGAGGAGAGAATAGAGAGGGCTTGGCGGACATGTTTTAAAGGGAGGGTTTTTCTCCATGGTTTATGTATGGAAGAGGATAAGGAGCGAACAGGGAGGGGTGCGTGGTTTGGGAGGGAGGTAGTTTATGGGCTGAAAGTTAGTCAAGGAAATATGGGCTTTGGATTAATTAAAGAAATATGGGTTGTGTATGGAAAATTGAGTGAAATGATAGAAACTAAAATAATAGTAGTTTAGTAAAATAGAATATTCTTATAACGTAATATATATATTGATATTGGTTGTATAATATAAAAAAAAAATTTCCGGAGTCATTACAGGTTATTAGTCCAACAGGCTGCATGAAAAATTCCAAGGAGTTATCGCTCCTACAACTCCAAGAAGCTGCATGAAATATTAAAAAATAAAATCTTAAAAACATGCATGTGTATTACACATCAAAGGAAACATGACTTAAGCAAAATTACTTGAAAGCTGACACATACATAATCCATGTAAACATGTCGTACAAATACTTGTCTACTTATATATAATATGTGTCGTTATTGAACTTGTCCATGATTAAAATATGTAGTTGTTATACAGTCAATAAACCTGTTTAAAGTGAACTCTAAAACTGGGCTTAAAAAGATGCTTTAGTACAAATATCAGAAATTTTAGATGGTACAAGTCAGAAAAAAAAGAGTACAAATTTTATGGGTTTCTCTCTAAAGCAACTCAAAAGTTGACTTTGGATCCACACGTCCAATCAAAGGACTATTATATTGTTGCTCAAATAATTTCAAAAGTGTTTATGATCGACTACACCAAATTTAGTTTTTTTGCAACAACATATTGCAACGAATAAATAATTGGTGGCATTAAATTAATAATATTACTACTAAATTAATTAGTTGTAATAGAATGTAATTATTGCAACAAAAAAATTGTTATTGCAACCAAATATGCGGATTTTTTTTTTTTACCACAGTCAAAAATCGGAATTAAATAAAAAACACTGACTCCAGATTTCTATCACATTTACCACCTCCGCGGACTGGATCCGCGTATCCAGATGAGCCGGGTACGCGGGTTGAGAGCGCGAAACCGGGTACGCGAGCTGAATCCGCGTAGGGGCGGATACGCGAGCTGGATCCGCGTAACCGACGGATACGCAATCTGGGTCCGCGTAACCGATTTGGCTGCTATATACAGCGTCCGCGTATCTGATTTTTTCACAGCAGCTTCTCCAGCCTTCTCCCTCCGCGGTAAAAAGGTAATTTTGTTTTAATTTAATTTTTTTAGTTGTAGTTAATAAATTAGATAGTTTAGATATAATTTAGATAATTTAGATATAGTTTAGATATAATTTAGATAATTTAGATATAGTTTAGATATAATTTAGATAATTTAGATATAAATTAGATAGTTTAGATATAATTAAGATAGTTGTAGTTAATTATTTTATATAGGTGCATGGTGTCCGAATAAATTGTACCAAGTATCATAAATGGTATACAAAAGTAGTTATTTTACCGAATGTGTATGGAACTACGCTTGTGTTGTATTATTGTACCAACAGTGTCAAAAAATTATCAAATTTTAAATTTAGCGCGGTTGTAGTACTGTAGACCACAATTGATTGAAAATGCACCCAATTGGACGAAAAACCAAAAAATTATTTCTTTTATCATGGTTTTGCATCTAATTGATTTAGAATAAATTGCAAATGACCAAAAAAAATATTTATTGTCGTTGGTGTATGAAAATATAGATTGCATCAATATTTAACAAAATTGACCAAATTTCTTTTAGTATGGCGTCAACTAGCGGTACCCAAAGCACACCATTCAATAATTGGGATTGGAATGAGGAATTGACGTCTACTATGTTTCCGAACTTGACAAAGGAGTATATTAGCCATGTCTGCTGGTTCCCGGGGGAGGGCCACAAGATGTCGAAAGCATACGTAAGTTCACATTTGAAATGTCCATATCTTTTATTTGAATAAACATTTAGGTGGCGGCCGGAGACACACACATTCCACTTGCCCATTGGAGAGATTACAGTTTCTCTCCAGGACGTTAGCTGTCTATGGGGCCTGCCCATTACTGGAGCTGCTGTGACGGGTACGGAGTATGGAGACTTCTCACAACTCGTGACCGATCTTTTGAGTGAAGGGTTGATGAAGCAGAGGCCGACAAAGAAGGGCCCGGTGACCTCCAAGAACGATATTAATATACCATTACTGCGGGTGCGTTTCAGGTGAGTTTTAAATTAAATAATAATCATTTTATTTTACACATCACATTGTATACTAAATTTGACCAAATTTTTAGTGGAGAGTTAGACGCTGTAGCAGATCCCGATGAGGTACTTCGGTGGACCCGGGCTTACATCATAGAGATGTTCGCTTGTTGGATGTTTCCAGATTCATCTGGTAACACTGTTCCTGCATGTCTACTTCAGTTCCTGGTGGACTTGGAGAATTCCCGACAGATGAATTGGGGTGCAGCGGTGTTGGCATGTCTGTATCGCATGTTATGCACTGTCTGTCAGGTATAAATAATTTCTTAAATTTGTGTTTAATTTTTTTATCTGTTTGTATTAAAAATAACTGCAACTTGTACCAAAATAGGCCACCAAGCATGGCATGTACGGCCCGATTGGTCTCCTCCATCATTGGTCATGGACGAGATTTCCATTCGGGCGTCCACAGCCCCGAAATAAAGGTTGGGCTCCAGATTGGGGTAAGCCCAACCCCCAGACATGCCCGGCGTATGCTCAAAGATTCTGCTCGAGGAAGACTTTTTTCTGTACCCCTCATGGACGACCTACGGGGGTTGCTTTTTTCCGGAGTCAGTTCGAGCAGATGAGGCCAGACAAACACGTCGAGTGGAGGCCGTACGACGGTCGTGATGCTGTTATTGACGATGGTGCTGGCCCCCGCCCTCTCCTACATTCCCTGCCTGCTATCTGCTTGGCTCAGAGTGGATTCTGGTTTGCTCAGGTACCACTTGTAATATCAATGTGTAATTAATTCTATACCGCTCACCTCCTTCTCCCCTTCTCCTCCTTCCCACCGTCTACACCCTCTCCTTCCCCTCCTTCTCCTCTGCTCATCTCCTTCCTAGCATCGACTATTCCAAAAACCTGTTCGGCATACTGAACTGGTACCGGGCTACCGGCCACAATAACACAAGGGGTTTGGCAAGACAGATTTGGGGAACTTGGGGCAGGGCTCAATGGCCCTAAATATCAACAATTCATGGTTAAGGTCTTATTTTTAGTTTTTTTTTTTTTACTTTGCTCAGCTCATAAATTGTGTCAATTTCAGCAGCTACTGCCTGAAAATTGTGCCCTGTAAATTCCATCTTCTCTGTAGGTATGTATTTTTTTTTTTTATTATTTTCTGTAATTGTGTTGGATTATAATAGATATAAATTTAGATTGATAACATATATTAATTAATACAAAATTACTTTCACCTATAATTCTTGTGCTGAATAATTTGATAAAAAAATATAATTTAGTATTGGATAGTACTGTTTTGGGTTTTCTAATTTATTTTGTGATATGGGTGCTTAGCAGATTTTGATTAAAAATGAGTTAGCTGTTTTAGCAGAGACCTTGTTATTTATTAATTCTTTCATTCGATTTTGAATACAGGTTTGGATAGGCATCTTCAATAGTAAATATCATATAGCACTTGTGTTTTACTCAATTAACCTTGATTTTAGTGATGGAATTGCACAATAAAGTTCTTGTATGTCTCTGATCTGCAAATTTTATCCAATAATGCTTCATTTAACCCTGCAACAGTACTCATTTCCCTTTTGGCTTCCATCTCAGCATTAGAAATCGAGGTCGGATACCATACAAACATCATGTGTTGTTTCCTGTTATAAGATATTTTTTGCCCTTCAGGTGTTTGTATCAATTCCCCACTGAAAAGCAGCTGGTTCAAGTATAGAGTTAGATGACTACCCTTTCACAGCTCAGTATATGCACACAACTGGACAAGTTTGGTACCAGTTCGAACTGGGGTATAAACACAATTAAAGTAGTAATGCATATATTTCTTATAGCTTGTTCCTGATGTGGTTCACAGTGAGCTTTCAATCTTCCTCATATCAGGCACATTATAGTGGGGCGCAGCTTGAGAGAATGAGACAAAGAACAAAAGAACATCAGATGGGTGTCAGGTCATAGCCTGAGTTCATTCTCCTATTGTCCGAGGACCATGTTAAAGAGGCAATTGATGCAATAAAAGAGGCAATTGACGCAATAAAGTCCTGGAAGGTCTTAGTGGTTCCTACTGATATCCTCTATTTATTTGCTTGTGATGACCGGTTAGTTTTCCACAGCCACTCTAAAAGTAAAACAGGTTCTTGCAAGTAAAATTCCATTAGTGTTTTTCCCTTACATAATATAAAACCATATAAAAGAAATCCCTTGCTTTATTTATTTTCTCTTTTTTTCCCCAGTGAAGAGGGGTTAAAAATCACATAATTTATTTAATCGGTTTTTTTAGGCCTTGGGACTGCCATTAGGGAACCTTTTTGGATGTCCCCATATGCCCTTTGATCTTTTCTATTAAGTACTTCTCTAAGCCCCTATGGTAGGATCAGATGGTTCCCATTTTATTTTAAGTTCCATATGATAATCAATAAAAAAAATTTAATTCAAATTCAAAATTGGAATAAACTGAAAGGAGACTATATCTATTTAGTCATCCCAGTTGTCTAGTAAATAAGATCACAAATCACCTGCGTTGAATCTCACAAGTTGTATTTTTTTAAAATGCAACATCACAGCTCTGCAGAAGCCTGTAGTTATGAAATAATGGGTCTTAAGCTGACAAGTCTACTTGCCATTTGTGTTGCCGATGGGGCGAACATTCAACAATTTTCTGACAAGACACTTGCCTATTGGGTTATTGGATCAGCTCCAAGCCCATTGCTGTTGTCTTAAAATGAGGTTTGCTGAGTTCTGTATTACAAATCTTGATGATTTCATAATTGGATTGTAGTTCACGGTCCATCCTTGTAAGTATACAATTTGGGTGATATAAACTAAATAAAAAGAACCATGTACTACTTCCAAAATTGCAGCAATACTTGCCGAATTTGGTGCAAGCTGGTACAAATTCTGATGATGTATTTCCTGTTACACTTGATCATATTTCTTTTTTCTGTTCCAAATATGTAACCAAGCCTGCCAGTTTGACCACATGAGACATTCAGTTTCAACAAGACCCACATCAGCTGTAACTCAAACACTATTTCCATAATCCTTCCTTACATATCACATTTTGAAATACTTGTTGTTTCCAAAATTTAATATAAAATTTAAGTTCTTATATTCTGATAAATTTAAAAGGAAATCGGTGCCTTTCCGTTCTGAGTCAAAGCCTAAACCAAGTGATGCAAACCTAGGTGATTTTGTACAATTCAAATGTTCTTTCCGTCGGATTGTACTGAAACCCAACCCATTTTTGTGTCGCTAATTTCACTTATTTAGTCCTTGTGTATTGGAGAAATCACAGAATCAAGGACTGGAATGTCCAGATTTTATTTTATAGTATCATCCATATCATTTTTAATCAAATAAAACTATACCTGACTGCTTGCCTTAAAGACTACATTTCCACACAGTTAGGGACAATGAATTGTGTTTGCTTGAGCTAACTTGGCAAAATCCATTGCAACAAAATCCTTCATGCCCTTTACATCACCGGCGCTGATTCTATCAAGCTGCAACCAACTCTTATCCATCGGTATATAATAACCTGCAACAAGGAATCATTAATAATCCACTATTATTTCTGACATGGTTCTGAAACTCGGAATCGGAATCGGAATCGGGTTCTTCACCGTGGAATCGGAATCGGATGACTCGGCCGGAATCGGCCGAGTTGACTCGGAAACTCGGTTTTTTTGGCAGAAAGCCTGTTTTGCAGCCAGAAGGCCCAAAACGTAAGAAATAATTGGTAAAAAAATAATTTGTAATAAAACTATGTTAAGACATAACATTACACTCAAATAATTCATTAATTATATAATGTAATACAAGCATTAAAAATTAAACACATTTTTTTATTGCCAGAAGCTATGCCGAGCTGGCTGGATCATCTCATCACCCTCTACAACACTCATATTAATTAAATTTGGACGGGTAACAATCAAATTTACATTGTATTACTTATAAAATTAATATTTATCTAATTTAAAAATTAAATAGACTTTCATAAAATAATAACAAAGCTTAATAAATTCACAAAAGACAAATAAATTATATGTTTAATTTTAACTTTTACATTTTTGTATTTTATTTTGTATGCATTAATTTATCTTCAAAGAAAATATTTTATTTCATAAATATTTAATATTTTATTTTGCGTAAGTCAAAATAAAATAAATAAAAACTTAATTTATAAATAAATAAATAAAATCACTATTGTCAACAACTATATACACCATTAACTTTAATCAAATAAAAATAATAATAAAATAAATTATTGTCTATTTAATAGTGTTATAGCACGGAAATTTAAATTTAATTTAATTACACTAACAATTAAATTTTCAACTAATTAAATTTTTTAGTTAATTAAAAAGGTAATATTTAAATTTTATAATATTGTTTATTAAGTAAATTTAAGACTTACCTATTAATAAAGTTAATTTTTACAAATAAAGATTTTCCTTCATACTTAAAAATGTTATTAAAAATTAGTAACCTTGTAGAAATGTATTAAAATTTTGGGTAACAAAATTCTAATAAATTATAAACAAAGTATAAATTAAATGAAGAAAATAATTTGTATAAATTTCAAAACGTAAGTTCGTTGATTTGATTTGATTAGATGTAAATAATTCATTAGATAATATCAATTAAACCCGTTAAAGTAACTGGAGAGATCTCAAACCAATCAACTAAGTTTTAGCACGAATCTCAAAGCCTTCAATTTCACTTCCTTGTTAATCTCTCTTTACCTTCCTTCTCTCTCTGACAGGCTAGGCCCCACCCCCTCGCTCTTTCCTTCTTTTAATCGGATCCCAACCCTTTTCCCTGTCGCTCTCTCTCTCTGCCTCACGGACCCCACTAGTCCCTCATTTCTTTCTCTCGCTCTCGCTTACAGTGGCCCCATCTCCCTCGCCTTGCTTCCTGGAGAAGAAATGGAGGGGACCTTCGCTTCTCTCCTCTTTCGTTGCTCCTGGAGACCAGATCTGCTCCTGTCGCATCTCCTCTGTGCGCGGTGACGACGCCGCAGAGCCAGGCTCGGCTTTGTCCCGGTATCTCTCTGTCTTTCTCTGATTTGGGTTGCTTGTCTTTTGCTTTCGCTCAGCCGGACTCGGGTTGACTCGGCCGGACTCGGCCAGAAACTCGGCTGACTCGGCCTGAAACTCGGAAACTCGGCCGAGTCAGACACTGTTCATCCGAGTTTTACTCCAAAACTCGCACAGGCGAGGAACTCGGGCATAACTCGGCTCGGACCAGCCCGATTCCGAGTTGACTCGGCCGAGTTGACTCGGAATCGGCCGAGTTTACGAACCATGATTTCTGAGCTACTATGTTGTTATGTAACATGTAGATTAATGGTCCAGTTTTTGGAACATCGATGGTTAATACACATCGTAAAAATAAATTGAAAATAAAACAATAGAAATTGAAATTACAAATAACCTACTATAATTAATTAAACCAAATTTATATAAACTTAATTTAAATAAGTTTACTGGTATGAGGCGAAGCAGAGGGGAGGCAGTGGAGAGGATGTGCGCATTTCACCGTCCATGGTGGAGCGAAGAGATTTGAGGAGGAGAAACACTGGGGAAAATAGAGATAAAGTGAAGTATGGTGCGGAATTTAAAAAAAAAAATTCCCTAACCGTATGATTGTAAACCGTATATTTTTTTGGAAATAAATCTGCTGCTATTCCAATTTTGATAGTTCATATATTTGTACACAAATTTTTTTTTTTTTAAGATTCTTATATACTAATAAATGAACGGTTGAGATTAGAATCGCAGAGATGTGTTCCTTTAAAATTGCAGCAGATTTATTCCATTGTTTTTATTAAACCTAACCGTATTATTTAAATCCGAAAGCAGATAAAGCTAATGGACAGTATGATCCTAACCGTTCTTGATCGTAGGGAAGTAATTCCTTGTCCGTGATGATACCTTCCTGCCTTCGGACTGTTAGTATTACTCCGGTCATTGTTATATGCTGTACAACTGAAAAAGAAAAAAACCAATAAAAAAAAAAGTTAAAATTCTCATGTACTATGCTAACTACCTAATACTGTACACTTCCGTCTTTAGTTAGGGATCTTCATCAGAGGAGATATGTAATTCTTAAAAATACCGTCCTTATCCCACTAAATCTTTATTCATAACACAAAACCGAAATGAATTTTTTTTTATCTTAATTATTTTATTAATAACAGCTTATATTTTTCTATTTATTTAATTTGTTCACCGACCAAACGTGGCTCATTTTTTGCTATTTTTTTTTTGCATCGTTTGGTCGGTTTCAAATAAAGTGAACAAAAATTCAAAATATTAATTAAAAGAAGTTTTGATCAAGAATTCAGGACTAAGACATGCACTGTTCATTTTGCACCACTCATTTTTAAATGAATAAAGAAGGAATAATATTATATCAAGCTTGAATTTTACAGCTATTGTGAGGCAAGAGTGGATTCTAAATAGCGGCGCTATAGCGTTGTTATAGCGGTTTCGGACCATAAAAGCTATGGCACTATTGACGATATTGCATGCTATAGCACGCTATATGACAATAGTATCATTTTTTTAACCGTTTCGTTATAATGCGATAAACGCCATTTAAATCTTCGGGTCAGAGTTTGTATTTGTACCTTACGCTAGTAAAAAAAGACCATAAATTCCACGTCAATGTCCCTTCCAAAGAGAGAATCAAAGTAGGTTGAAGGCCTTCCAATTCCGGATTAAGGAGTTGGAGTGTGGTATTTGTAAAAAAGATGAACATTAATAATAAACTCAAAATCAAGACTTTAAGAACCAGAATAATACCAAAATAGGAGAGTAAGTTGAGTAAAATATTCTGCCTTTTAATTGTCGAATCCAAGTGACAGTGTCCTACTTAGAAAATGGATGGAACAATGGTCGTTCCCTTCTGTCCTATTTTTCCCCTCAAATTATGACCAATTTGTGTATCAAATCAAGTCAATTGATTATATATTGTATAATAGTAGTACCACACTACACTTATTATGAAAAGGACCGATTCAGTACTCTCTGGGAGAAGGAAAATAAAGAGTTATAATTTATGGCAACAGAGGGTATATATATTTATAGCGGCAGAGGTAATGTGATTTCGCGCCAAATTATAGTGCAGTTATCTGCTTCCGTGCCAAATTATCATTTTTCTTAATCGTTTAATATTACGTATGATACCGTGCTTTTATTATTAAGATATAATTGGTGCATAAAATTATTTGGCGCCACACCCTCTCTAAAATTTATTCTATAATAACGTCCAAGCTGAGATTATTCAATGGACGCAGTTACGAGGACGTAGTTATTCCAGGAAGCAGTTATTACTTGGCAATAGTACGTCTCTGACTTTTTGTTGGTAAATATTACAAGGACGCAGCAGTTATTCAAAGTTGGTTTTTCACTTTTATTGGTTGAATGTGACGGTTTTAGATCGAATTTTTCTTTTGTATCAAACTGGTTTGGCTCGCAGATAGGTTCGCGCCTTGAGAAAAAAAAATTGAAAGAAAATGCTATTTGGTAGCAAAGTTGGTTTACAAAAGAAAATGTTAAAAAATAATTAAAACTGAATGCTATTAGAAAACAAAAGTGAACTTAAAATTTAACATAATAAGTATAATTCATATAATATAGTATACCTTTCCAAATTATCAGACTTGTTTATATTTTATTGTTTTCACTAAGTAATCTAAATATATTTTACATATCTAAAATTCATGATTGTTGTTGCATTATTAAAAATTCTCTTTGTAAGCATGCATGCAATCTTCTTCTAAACCACTCCATCACCAAATTTATTATACTGTGTAAAACCAGTGTTCATAGAATTTAAATCTGTTCGAATCGAGATTTCTTGAAATTCTTGAAATCCGAGATCCCAGTCATTCAACTTTTTCTGTGCACACATCTCGGAATAGCTAGTTTTTCTGTACACGCATCTTGTAACAACTCGACAGTTGGATCCAGATTGCAGGATTTTAGGAACACTATTCATTCGTCTCGAATTTCATCAGATTCAGATTTGTGTTTATAAGGCTTAGTTCATATTATATTGTTCACTAAGTTTTTTTTTTTCAAACCTAATACAATGATTAATATATATTGTATTATCAAAATAATGTGGTACTATGCATATCATGGTTTAGTATGATTCAAAATAATTTTCATATAAATATGTATTTTCAGACCAAATTCTATATTTTTTAGAATTTTTTACTATTTTTTCAGATTGGTAGAAAATCATTGTTTTTGGATGGTCCAGAATTTGTAGTTCAAGTAATTTTCTACCTCTCTTAAAAAATAGTAAAAAAAAAATTAAAAAATATAAAATTTGGTCTGCAAGTACATATTCATATGTGAATCATATTGAATGGTTTAGATCGACCATTAATATTTTAAAAACGAAAATATTGATCCGTATTACGGATCAACTTGTAATATGCATAGTGCCACAGACTCACTCATGTCACATGCATACAAAATTTACTACTATTAAATTTATGGTTATGTTTGATTTTTGTGAATTCAAATATTCAAAAACATATATAGTTTACATATATAAATATGATTTATGCATATACATATATATTGTGTCGATTTTAGAAGCAGATACTGAAATTTATGTTGAGTGATTCAGATCGACTATTTGAAATTTAAAAAATAAAAATAAAGATGTGATGCATAATTAAGGCACTAAAATAATGTGTCATTTAACTCTATTTTTATTAATATAATTTATATACCTCATGTATTACATCTATCATCAGAAGATTTAGTTAATATTTTGTTCCATGTAGTGATTAAATATATTTTTTAAAATATTTTTCATGATCATTGTTATAGTACTAATTTTAAGCTTTATAAAATCTAAAAAAAATTGATTACTTTGTTAATAATTTATTTTGAAACTTCTGACATTTAAAAACAAAAATAAACTTAAAATTTAACATTATAAGTAGAATTCATATTATAAATATATTATACCTCTATAAATCATAAGACTTACTTTAGATTTTTTGTTCACTAAGTAAAATAAATATTTTAATTTTTTTTTTTTATGAATATTCAATTTTTTTTTTCAGATTTCGATATTCAAATACAGATAATTTGTGGATACATATACTGATGCAGTATAATTTATGCGGATAACGATACAGATACGGTTTCGATTTCGAAAGTTGATATGGACACAATTATATATATAATTATCTTATTGGAATTTTATGGTACTTCAGGGTAGCAGAAAAACAATGCCTACGTCTCCTGGTCGTCGCAACAACTATTCTTGGTGCTCTTTTCTATTACCCAAATGAGAAAGATTACAAATTCAAACCGGTAAGCCCTTACAATTCTTTAGGAAGACACACAACCTACACATAAAAAAATACTTGAGGAACAAAATGATATAAATCATCCAACTATACGAAGAAAACTTAGAATACAATCATTTTATGATTGTCTTCTAATTAAATTACAACACTAACATTACTGTACATTATTTTTTTAGTTTCTCAGATATCCGTTTATGTGGATACAGTTAATCTATATCCATATTTATTATTCATTTGTTTTAGAATCATAAATGTTTACAGTGGAATATCTTTTTCTTGATATCTTTTGATTAAAAATATGATTTTGTTGATGATTATTTTTTCTTAAAGATATATATATATAAATATATCTTGACATAGTAAGTTTAATATGAAAAAAAATATTTTGTTCACCCTACTACAAAAAAACAGTTTGTACACGGATTATAACTGGAGAGCTACACGGATTTGGAAACGTATGCGATTCTGGGGTGTAGGAAAGTCCACATTTACACACGGATAATTTATACGTGTACGATTATACCAATCCTACACGGATTATTAATAAAGAGCCGTTTGGAAAATCAAGAGAGCTACACGGATTTTAACAAAATATCCGTGTAGGAAGAGTATTCCTACACGGATATTTAGTTAAAATCCGGGTAGCTCTCCTCAACAGAATATTAAATAAATAAACCAGGTTCAGTAACATTCCTACACGGATTTTTAAGTAAAAATCCGTGTAGGAAACAATTCTACACGGATTTTTACTTAAAAATCCCTGTAGGAAGGTTGCTGAACCGTTTTTTTTTTTTTTGTTAGCTAGCCTCCAGTTTTGCTAGTCAGTAATTATATATTTCAGATTGAATATACATAGTCTTTTGCAAAAATAAATATAGAGCATTTTGTATATACATAGCCTTTTGCAAAAATAAAATAAATACATAGCCATTTGCAACATATATATATACATAGCCTTTTGTACATGCAATTCCATGTAATCTAACACATAACATACACTCCTCAAGATCCAATACAAGACGAAGATGCTAGTAACCAACTAAGGCGAAGATGACAGTAACCAACGAAAACCATACAAAACGGAAAAGAAAAATAAAAGAGAAATAAGCAATAATAATTACACATGACCTAAATAAGCAATAATAAGTAACAGAAAATTAGATAAAGAAAATATATATATATTCATGGCTAACCTTAACAAGATAGAGAGGAGAAAATAACAACTTCAAATATCTCAGATCTCAGTTGTGCTATGAGCTGAAATCAATACGGCGTTGGAGGAAAAATGCCTTCTTATATAACCAAAACCCTAAAACTACCTTTTTATACGGATTTTTCACTATAAATCCGTGTAGCTCTCTAGCCTTTTTTTTTTTTTTTATAGCTATCCTACACGGATTTTTATTTAAAAATCCGTGTAGGAAGGTTGCCGAACCGTTTTTTTTTTTTTTTTTTAGCTATCCTACACGGATTTTTATTTAAAAATCCGTGTAGCTCTCTAGCCTTTCTACACTGTTATTTAAACAATAATCCGTGTACAATAACCCCTTCCTACACTGATAAAAATCCGTGTAGCTCTCTCACCATTCCTACACGGATATTTAATGAAATATCCGTGTATAAAAGTTTAATTTCCACACGGACACTAATTTTTAAGTTAATATTCGTGTAGGATTCCTAGAACACTGGAAAAATCTTATTTCATACACGTTTTTTTATAAAATTGAGAAAATCCGTGTATAAGGTACAGTGTAGGAAGATGTTTTTTGTAGTAGTGTCATCATAATAATTAAATATCTATATTATATTGAATAATATGTTAATTTTGTGATAATATTTAAATTAGATATTGAAATTACATATGTTCCTGTATTAGTATTTGTTACATATACAGGCACACACACACATCTACATATACATATGCTTGATATATAGATGCCGAAACAATCTTCAAATTTACGTCAAATTCAATTTGGTGCATGTTTAGAGCGTGCGTAATAAAATATTTAATATACTCCATAATTACACCCATCTATCTAAGTTGGTTATATCAACGTGCACGGTTGGTTATATCGACATGTTATATGTACAGATGGTTGGTTATATCATCCGGAATATAACGCGGGATTTCTCCAGATGGGAATAAATTTGTTATATTAACGGTTGATCTTCATTAATCTCAATGTATGAAAATATTTTTTATTTGAGATTGACTTCAGATTCACACATAAAAAAAATTGATCGGATAATATCCGACTGTATCTCATCTGTATTCGGATCCATATCC
The DNA here is from genome assembly GCA_024447775.1 of Carex cristatella. NCBI lineage: Eukaryota > Viridiplantae > Streptophyta > Magnoliopsida > Poales > Cyperaceae > Carex > Carex cristatella. The sequence continues at coordinate 5,911,978 of JAJHPF010000026.1, read as the reverse complement.
AAAAATTAGAAATGGATATCCAATATCTAAATATCCATGTGGATACGGATATGGATACAGATATTTCTTTTAAAATTTGAAGCAGAATTAATTGTCATAATAGTATTTCAAACTCAAACAAAGCGCTTAAGCCATGATACATGTATACTGTTACCAAGTTGTGCACCAAAATGCATTAAATTGACCTCTGCTTACAAAACAGCAAGTCTGGACAAATGCAGAGGCCAAATTGCAAATTTATGAAACAATCAGATAGAGGACTCAAAAACACATAATTTAGACCCATACTTTACATTTTTCTGATTTTTCTTTTATTTTCTATGAATTTTTGAAGTTCAGCTTCTGATATTTAAAATTCTGCACTGTGCATATAACATGACCATCAGCACGGTTCTGCCATTTTCTTCTATTTTCTGTCAAACAGTCAATATGGATAAGATCATATTCATGTAGGGAATTAAAAAATAATCAAGTTAGACTATAAATTTGCATCATTTGGACATATATAATTTGATTTATGAATTTTTAAAGATTTGACAAGCATCTATACTCAGACAGCATGACCCCTGTTCATAAATCTTCCAATATCAGATAGCACAGGGTCTGAAATGAAAAGGTAAAAAACACAGATAAATAAAGAACTTCAAGGCACACAATTTCAACACAAATTTTTCATTTATAGGATCTTCCTTCTGCCTTTTATGATTTTTCAAAGTTCACATTTTGAGAAATATGAAAACTGCATATGTATCAGTTGCTGGAAATATGACCTCTGTCCACTCTTGGGCTCTTTTCATGCCTCAAATGATTCTCAAATCTGCCAATGATTTCAGACATAAAATTTACCCAAATCCATTTTGTATATCGTCCAGAATAAAATCTTGAATTAAATAGAAAAGTCTGTGCACTATTGGACACTTATACCCCTGTCAGTCTTTGGAAAATCCTTAAAAATATAAATAAAATCTCAAAAATGATAAAAATGCTCCTGAATGCTAGTAACACATGATACTATATGCCTTTGATCTCATCCAACATGTTTCTTCATGAAAAATTTGAACATAAAGGGTGTACTGTGAAGGTCCAAAATGTCAAATTATATATCATATGCATAATCAAATCTCAATAATGGAGTTCAAGGTCCTTCAACCCTTGGCATGTCTCAAGATGGTCCTAAATGATGATACAAGCATCCAATCCCACTCTATGCTCTCTGTATCACATATTGGTACCAATTTGGCACTGTACCGAATGTATAAAGCCTCAAATCACGCTCAATAGGTGAACAAACCTCAAATTGATACTCTTCCATGCTTCAAAGCTTCTTTACAATGCTATACAACCAATCAAACCAAGAAAATCACAAGTGAAATGATGAAAATCGGGTTCGACACAAATCGGTACTGACCCTGGAAATGTCAGACAACAACAGCTCCATGGATGATTTATATCAGCCGACAAATGGTGCAATACACTCCCCGTGGCGGTACTATGTATACTGCAGCGGCCCGAGGCCTCCCATGGCCGGAGTATTATCGGAGAATCAAGCTCCTCTCAGAACTGGAGGCGTCCAGTGTATGCAAATGAAGGAAGAAATAAAAGGGGCGCACAGATCTTGATGCAACCCAAACCATGAGATATGGGCGCCAAATAACATATTTAAAATGCGCACGGATCTTGATAAAGCATAGGATAAAATCCAAAGGGTCATATCTTCTCTCTGTATTAAATATGACAGCGGGGGCCCACTTGTAAGGTTTAATAAAAATCTGAAATCTTACCGAATTTCAAAGCCCAATATCAAAGTCTAAAGGCCCAAAAGCCTCTGCACTGATCTTGGAATATATAACCAAATCTTAAATGCCCAAGTCCAATCTAAAGGCCCATGTTAATTATAAACTCAAATAGATAAATTAGTAAAATAAATTTTACATATAGTTCCCTCTGATAAATAAAATTGACAGCGCAGGCCTCAGTAAATTATAAATAGCTCCCTGTCAGATAAAGATGTCTTCAAAACAGCCCTCATGAGTCTAATACTCAAATCAGACCCTATACAAACAAGCCCTTAAAACATAAAAATGTTCACAAACAAGTTCTTTTCAGCCATAACTTCTTCGTTTCAAGTCCAAATTGACTCAAACCAAAACCAAATGAACCCAGATCAAATTCTCTATCATTTTAAATTACACCCAAGCATTTTTAAGTATCAGATAAACCTCAAATGACCAAAATACCCTTTCTTTATAATCAAACTTCATGTTTTATAACAGAAATCGTAACTTTTGTAAAAGAATATTATACAATCCATAGTATAGTCAAACAAAATAGTAAGGATTAAATCCGTGAAGATGTAATAGAAAGCTGCCAAGGATTGAAACCCAGTTGCATTTTGGGCTTGTCCTCAGCCCAATACAAACAAATCCAAATGAAGAGACAATAAAATAACTCTTTATCACAATTCTTTTGGAGATTGTTTGGTACAATAAAATAGAATTGACATCTGCTGCGATCCTAAAAGGATGAACAGTAACCCTAAAATCCCTGCTTTTCTAAATCTAGCCGTCCAATAATTTCGTGCACGTATCTCAAAACAGCTGATTTTTTCTTGCACGCATCTCGAAACAATTCAACAGTTGGATTTGGAAAAGCAGGGATTGTAGGCTACTGTTCATGAGAGAAGAATCGCAGCAGATTCGGACTCAATAAAATAACTCGTATCACTGTTCTTCGAGTCTATTTTAAGATGGTGAAAGTTTTAAATTCATTAGAATTCTGTACAGAAAGTTATGGATGTTGAAGTATGCGCAGTTAATGCATTTATGTTTTTAATTTTTTCCTTAAATTATGAATTTTTAGAGTGTTTATCTGATGTTCTGAGGCTATAAAACAGATGTAATATGATGTGATCGATGTAATAGATAATATTAAGGAAATAATAAAAAAAATTGGTTCCTACTTATATAAAGTTTGAATTTTTTTTTTTATTAACATACATTAAGAGTTTATTCAGAAAATTCTATTTTAAAAGTCTATTCATATATGATGAGAATTAACTCCGTTTTTGTGAAAGAAGCCAATCATTCGTTTTATTGTTTTTAATATAGTCTAGTACGTTTAGACTTCATGGCACATGCACTGCCAACTGCAAAATTGTATGTAATTCATTCGTATTTAAATCATGGCCTGCACATGCGGATCTCGAGGTTTTTTATTTTTGGTTAATTAATTACTTGATGGCCTGCCCATGCACTACATGCCAACTGCTTATTTGTATTTAAATCATTCGTCAAACTCAATGCCAGATCTCACATCGGCATCCAGCTAGCTAGCTCATGTGTTCTTATTAATCAAGAAAATAAATTAACTAATAATAGACTTGTTGGATGGAGAAATAATTACGAATAAAATTTGGGTATATAACCTCACCAGTTCTCTTCGTTTTTTAATTAAAAAAGATCAATTTCTCAAAGGAATAGCAAGAATCATTTACTTTGTCACATCTACATCCCATAAATGTGCTACCTCGCTCTATTTGAAAAATTATAAAAAAAATAATAATACACAAGTACTGTCAATGTATGTTATCCAATTCTATAATTTACAGATTCACGCTAAGTATAATTATTCTTCATTTAGTATTATTTTTTTGTATGGAAGATGAAGCTTCAAAATCAAACTCTACCTAAGTATAGGGTAAAAAGAAAAACATGACTTAATTAAGTCTTTTCTTTCACTCAAAAGGAAAAGTTCATACAATTTAATGCTAAATGGAAAAGTAAAAAATACTATTTTCTTTGAATTAATTAATGGAATATATTTCATGAGAAGTACAATACATGACAACATTACATGTGAGATATTTCATAAAAACTACAATACGTACGTTAGAATTAAAACAAGATTAATGCACTTCTGTTGTCATTTTGATCTTTACAATTGAGATAATATGTACGTATATTATCAAATGCTAGGTCAATTTCTGAAAAAAAAAATTATATTTGGTTGGATTCATGTATTTAGTATCACCTATGGCCAAAAGGAAACACAACATAAAAATAAATAAAACGAAGCACAACTGCCTACTAATTTAGAATGACTTTAAAATGATATCAAATCAGTTCTAAAAATTATATTTGGTTACATCATGAGTTTTCTTCTATTAAAAACCTGTGGAATGAGAGTCATTTAGGTACTTTCTCAGATCTGTTAAGTTGTGTTCACAAAGAAGCTCGTGAATTTGGGGGCACCCTAGTTCTACTCTCTCTCTCTCTCTCTCTCTCTCTCTCTCTATATATATATATATATATATATATATATATCAGACAAGCTGTACATCTTATAGAAGAAATAGTAGTTTCCCTAGTTGACAATATATGTTTGATGTTGATGAGCTGCAAGCAAAAAACATTTTAATGCGATATAGGTTATTTAAAAAGTTAAAAACAATAAATAATCCGACAAAATAAACGAAATATGTTATCATAAAAAAATGCTAGCTGTTATCTATAATGATGTATAATATAATTAAAATGTCATGTCATTATGGCAGAAAAAAAATAGAATAAAAAAAAATTGGTTGGATCCAATCAATTAGGATGACCACAGGGCAAAAGAAAACAAACTAAACGAGTTACAACAGCCAATTATTAATAAATTGTTGGAGCATTTCATTTATGTCCGTCCGAAAATGCACTCCAATATTCATACATAGATTTTAATAAGGAACTGTGCACAGTTTAGTAACAAAAAATACCGTGTATGAAGTAGAAATTTTCACACTTACACACGATTGTAAATAGTAAAACATTATGCATAAATTTACGGAGCAAATTTTCAGAACCATATTTTCTTACTTTAGACACGGATTTAACAAGAATTCTGAACAAATGTGTACGTATAATATAATGTATACTTTGTGTTCTATTGTATATATAGGAGCCTCTCTAATTTTTCCACATTTGGTACTTCTATAAAAGAGTCATTGTGGAAATATAGATGAGGAAGTCATAATTGGGCCCCAACCAATTTACACTGTTGAAAGGGTCCCATGACCTTTGGTTCATTGGAAAACAATAATTAAACTCCCATTTGATGCGTTCTTCAATTCATTCTTAAATGAGAACATGGTATCACATGGACAGCAACATGATAATGTTTTCTATATCGGATATAAAAAATAATTAGGCCAAAATATTTTATTTTCGTTGACCCTAAAAATAAGGTTTACACCCTCGATCACAACGCTACTCGTTGCGGAGGTGTAAATGGTGACTTGAGATTGATGGAGATCCGATCTACTTTGGTTGGACTGGTTCAATCATCATTCAATATATTTTAAAATTCGTGCACAATGCTTTAAAAATGAGTTTAAGTATAAAAATGTCAAGAAGTTAACAACTTTATTTAATACTCAATTTTTTTAGAGAAAATTGAGTAAACTACTGTATATATTTCACTTTTATATTATATTCAACTCGAATGCTCATATATTTTTCAAAATATTATTCAAATTAAAAAAACAAAATCAGAACAAGTATTGAGAATTTGAATCAATTTAATATTTGATTGCTCATTTGATTGATCTTTCAATTCTATAGAAAATTGATACTCCTATCTAAACAATTGAGAATAAAATTATAATTTAGATAGTCATTTCTAAGATTATCAACAATTCTTCTAGTCCGAATAGTGAATTTGAAAAGAACCATCATGGAAAATTATTGCAATCAAAAACAGTTTTTTAAAATAACCCTTAGTGATAGAGAGCAGTTTGGGTCCGATGCCTACCAGACTCAAACTAAGTTCAATGAGTTCCATAACTGTCCAATATATTTTAAGAACCGTGTGAACAGATCTTAAATCAGATCAGACAGTTATGGAACCCATCGAATCTAAAATTGAGTCCAATGGACATCGGACCCAAACAGCTCTATCAGTGATATGGTATGTTAGGTTTTTTCTCAACCCTAAACTCTGAGTATCACCAACGGTGAATCCAACAAGAAACCTGATGGAAGAAACACAAATTCTTTCACGTAATCGATCTGCACCGCTATCAAAATCGAATCATTCCCTTCCTTCTCTTAACCTATCTTCATGAATCTAATTAATCAAATCTTCTGAAACACATATATCTTGCCTTTCTTTTCTGCACCTATGTTCTGAAAGCTCCTCTTCCTTGAACCTCTATTTCTCTAAAGGACCTGAAGAAAGGATCTTCATCGAGAAGGCATCTGGGAACGAAGATGTTCCGCGTATAGCTATATATTATTCGAAAAGCTCGTGAAGAGGATTTTAAAATTTTGTGGTTTTACCAAATAGGAAATCGATCGTTTTCAGAGCCAAATTTTTTTTTGTTTACTCTTAATTTTTATTTAATTTAATTTTTTTTTTTTTTTTGAGAAACTGATAGCAGCTAATTTTTATTTAATTTAATAGGAGTCCAACTGAATTATTGGCCGGTAGATCTCGATCGCGCGTCTTAATTTTATTTAATTAAAAAAATTATCATTTGTTTATTTAAGTTAATATACAAAAGTCAAATGGCGCGTCTGCATCCAGCTGTCCATGGGTACTAATTAAACAGTAAATGAAATGCTAAAAATTATAGAGTTGCTGGATGGGAATATATATTATAATCCACTTCTTAAGAATTGAACTAAGGTATATACCCTCATAAGTTCTCTTCGTTTTAAAAAAATGTTAGTTTCACAAAGTTATCACATCTAGGTCCGATAAATGCGCTATCCCTATTTGATAATCTACAACAATAACCCGTACATGTTATGACCATTAATTTTTATCATGTACATGCATTTAGAGGTATATTGAATTAAATAATAAACGTAAAAGAAAAGGTTTTCTACCGTATTTTCTTTTAGTAAATAAAAAATTAATGAATACAAGAGCAGTATTTATTATGTGTTTTTTTATATAGATAAATTAGTTATTTTATTTGATTTTGTAAATTTTTTTAATAAGCTAAGGCTAACAGGAACAATTAACTTTAAGAGAATTTGTTCTTTATTTTCACTACTTAATTTGTTATTTTATCAAATTATGTGTTCATTTTTTTATGTAGGTAATTAATTTATAGCTATTATGGTTGGGAATATCATAAGAAAATATAAAATAAAGTACCATAACAAGACTCCAAAAATGAAGCCAGACAAAAGAGAGGTCATATATGCATGTCAATTAGAGAAGCCTAGATATACTCGGCTAATCAAAATTATGTTTTTTGTCAATTAAAAAAAATAGTTGTATCCACAAAACATACCTCAATTTGTATGAGCCATAAGTTTATTTGAAAAATAAGTAATTAATTACTAACTATCTATATAATATCATGCACTGCAAGTAAAAATCAAAAGCCAATTATGGAAGTCAATATTTATTGATGGAAGTTATTATTGTTTAATCCAATTCTATAATTTAGAGGTTAACGCCATGTATAATTACTCTCCAATTTATATTATTTTCTGTATGGATAAGATTAAAAATCAAACTCTACCTAACTATAAGCTAAAAAGCCAAGGCATGACTTAAGGGTGCAAACGGATCTGATACGGATCAAATAGTGGTAATACTATTTCTGTATCAGTTTTTATTTTTCAGCTCTGAATACAAATCTGATATTACATTGAAAATAGTAAAAAAAATTAAAAAAAATATAATTTTGTTTCCAAGCATATTTTAAAATGGACATCATGTTAAGTGGTTCACATCTACAGTTTTAACTTTAAAAACAATGATACATGATATGAAGCACAATGAGAAATAAAAGAATGAGGCATTTGAACCCTCCATATAAAATATAAATTAAACTTGCACAAATGCATAATATATACTCAAATGCCATTAATTGCTTATATACTCAATTGCTCTTAATTACTTTAATTTGTACAAGTATATATAGTCCATTTATATTTATCTTTGTCAAAATTATTTAGCAGCCTACATGAGCCACTACTACAAAAAAGCACTTCCTACACTGTAGGTTATACACGGATCTCCTCTATTTTATAAAAAATCATGTATGAAATAGGATTTTTCCAATGTTCAAAATATCTGTAAGAATCCTACACGGATATTAACTTAAAAATAAGTGTACAATTCTTTGAGGAAAAATCCGTGTGGAAATGAAGATTTTATACATGGATATTTCATTAAATATTCCTGTTGGAATGGTGAGAGAGCTACATTGTTTTTTATTTAAATATCCGTGTAGGAATGTGTTTTGTACACGGTTTCTTATTAAAATATCTGTGTATATATGTTGAGAGAGCTACACGGATTTATAGGTAAATATCCGTGTAGGAAAGGTCATTTAGGATTTTAATGAAGTAAACCTCCTCTTCCAGCGCCATTTTGATCACTCTCTCTTCTCTGGATTGGCTGGAATCTGATTTTTGTGCAGCTGGGATTTGAGATTGCTGATTTTCTTGTGATTTGCTCATATCTTTCTTGCTCAAGTTAGTAATTGTTCTTCTTTTTTTCTTTAATTTTATGTTAATTTCTTATTATTGCACATTTACGGTTTAGGATTTGATTGATGCATGCATGGTTGTTTTAATTTGTTAATTAGAATAATTAGTGTATTGTTGTCCAATAACCAACTTATTAATATGCTTGTTGGTCTATGCCCGTTCAAAATTAATCCAATAGGGATTAATTTTGGATAGTCCCCGGTTTGGGACTGCTCTTTGAATATTGTGTCTCATTTAGGATGTGAACACATGTTAGCGGGATTTAATTAGTATTTGGGAAAAATTCGACAGTATTTCTCCTTATTGCTCCTACGAGTATGTGGTTTGTACGCATACTTGGGGAGTTAAGAGAAAATGTTGTTGAATTTTTTTCAAATACTAATTAAATCCCGCTAACATGTGTTCACATATTATGCACAATATTCAAAGAGTGGGTTAGGATTGTAAACCGGCCCTTTGTAAGCCAAGAATTTGGTACAAGTTATATATATATCGACCATGCACCATGATTAAATAATTGAAATCTTTTTTTTTAATTTAATTTACAGATGGATCGATGTTGGATGTATGAATTGCGACGAGATAGTGAAGAATATTTGGTTCGCGTTGATGAGTTTTTACAATTTGCAGAGAGTTATAGAGTGGAGAAAAGGGTTGCCAACATTTTGTGTCATTGTAGGGATTGTAAAAATTGTATAGGATTTGGGGACTTGGAAGTAATTAGAGCTCATCTGATTTGTCGGGGATTTAAGGAAATATATACATGTTGGTTCATGCATGGTGAGAAAATTGGGGAAAGTAGTGGTACCATTAAAATTGTGAAGAGAATGATGGGAATGTAGAAATTTTTGATAATTATGAACTTGATTGCAATGATTATAATGATTATGAGTATCTTGAAAATTTTGATAATGTTGAACTCGAATGCAGCGACGTTGATGAAATGACAGTGAATATTGATGAAAATGTAGAACACGAGTACGACAACAATCTAGAGGACATGTTGTGTGATGTGGGAGATAAAATTGGTGATAAAAATTATGATAAATTTGAGTATTTGAAGGATGAATTCAAAAATCCGTTGAATCCTGGGTGTACCAAATTTACGAAACTGTCAGCTGTGTTAAAATTATTAAACCTAAAAGCATACCATGGTTGGAGCAATAGAGTTTCACGTGTTGGGTTAGGGCGGGTCAAACCCGTTAATTAGCTTAAGCTACGGAAAGACCGTAAAACAAAAATTTTACTTCTAACTTAAGCCAAAGATTAAACAAGGTATGTCAGATAAACAACCGACAGGGTCCATCTCCAGTTTATCTTTGGTATCAAAACCCGATTTAATCCTTTTACAGATCTACTCTATAATTGATTTCTAAAACTTTAATCTACTTACAAATTAAATAGATTCATATAACATATTTATACCTTGATCCAAATTCCAATTGGACTGTAGTCAGACTCACAACGTGAGCACCAGACGTCTGATACCTCTATCGGTCGTCCACCAGGAACCACTAGAGTGCTGGCTTTCCACTGCCAAAAATACTGACCAGCTGGATTTGCAAAAACACTATTCACGGGAGGCGTAAAAACACTATTCACGGGGATCGAAAAAACCAACTTGTGTCTCGCACAAAAATCAGATTCACGAAACCGCAGATTATACGCTTGTAAATTGAATATGTTTAAGCTTGTCATCTTTATGACATTTATATTAATTATACCTTTTAAGCTTGTCATCTTTTATTCACAACAAATGTAAAAACACTATTCATCACTCGCAAGATTATACGTGAATTACGTATATCTTTCATTTCTAACCGAAACACTATTTGGGAGAGAAAACACGAAAGTTATAACTCTCAGATCGATCAGACTTTGATCGGATTTTGGAATAAATTAAACTTTACCCCAACCCCTCTATTTATAGCCTTTTGAAATGGCCTAAAAGACCAAAATACCCTTGGGGAGGTCGGCATAGGTATGAAAAGACCAAAATGCCCTTGGCCCAAAATGAATGAATAGTTTTGGGCTTTCTTATTAAAAATCAATTTATTTAATTTAGGCCCAAAATTCAAATGGGCTTTGAGCCCAAAATATTAATTCATAATTAATATCTGTAATCATCTATATAATCGATCTGATCAGTTATAATTTCTTGCGGCTGTTGCTGCGATTGTTTTTACACAACGTGTCGTACACGCTTGTAAATTGAATATGTTTAAGCTTGTCATCTTTATGACATTTATATTAATTATACATTTTATAATTAATCATAAATATCTTATTATTAATTATAACTATCTATAATTAATTATAAGATTATCTGATTAGTCTCATTTATGGTGTGACCCAATAGGATCTGTGTTATGTTGGTAAATAGAATTAAAACCATTTTAACTTCTATAATCATAGGAGGCATCTGACATCTACACTATGACCATCCAATTACACAGATGATGCTGTACTATATAATACCATGATCCAGTAAACTATTTTTAGCCGTGTTAATTTTTATGTCTCACAGTATCGGATCAGTTTCAAGGTAGGTGTGTGTCATCCTTGCAAACTTAATCTTTTCTCGATCTTGAGTAGATTATCAAATATAATTACTCTTGTAATTATACTGCATGCAGATAATCCTACTCTATCAAGGGGCCCAGTGATACTGTAACTCGTATAGAGATACGAGGTACAACAGTACTTTTGGTAAACCATCACTACCTCCGCTAAGCTATGTATACCGAAAAGCTACCGTTATGACTGCGTTTTACTGATAGTGTTAGATAGCAATCACACATACACATTTTTTTAGTAGGAAAAATGAATACCTCATACTTTAGAACTTAAAACTGAATGAAAACATTAATGACACTTACACAATTCTATTTAATATTTCATTCGAGGTCTGTCAAATACCATATTCCTAGAACATGTATCTATGTGATTAAAATGACATCTCATGTCAATGATCTGTAAAACTTAATCATCTTTTAATCCACATTCTAACCTTGTAACAGTAAATTAGTGTTCCTGCTAATTATCTTGGTTAGTGGCTTTTAAGAGTATATATCATCTATATTATGAAGTTTCACAATTCCAGTTATTGACTCTGGTCACATAAAGGAATGATCCATAAATTCAAAAGAATACTCAAGGCAACAAAATAACAATTTATTAATCACTCAATTTATCGTATTATTGACTTCTAGATTATTACAAACTAACAATCTCTCCCTTAAGGTAGAAGCCAATCATCGTAGGCCCTACTTACACAAATATCCAATTTTCTAAAAATCTCGTAGATCAAAAGAAAGTCTCACAGCCAATCTCCTTTGTGTCTCAGACCCATAGAAGCCGTGTGCAACTGGTGCTTGGCTTGAGGAAGAGGTTTTGTGAGTGGATCAGCTGTGTTGCTGACTGTGTCAACTTTACATATTTTTATATCACCTCTATTTACGATTTCTCGTATCAGGGGATAACGTCGTAAAACATGCTTGGATCTCGAGTGCGATCTCGGTTCCTTGGCCTGAACTATAGCTCCATTGTTATCACAGTAGAGGCCCACAGGCCCTTGAACACTGGGAACCACTCCTAGTTCGCTAAGGAACTTCTTGATCAAGAATCCTTCTTTAGCTGCTTCGGATGCGGCTATGTACTCAGCTTCGGTGGTTGAGTCTGTTGTAGTCTCTTGCTTTGAACTCTTCCAGCTCACAGCCCCACCGTTGAGTATGAACACGTATCCGGACTGTGATCTCGAATCATCTCGATCAGTTTGGAAACTTGCATCAGTGTAACCGTTTATTACGAGCTCGGAGTCACCACCATAGACGAGAAACATATTCTTAGTTCTTCTTAAGTACTTAAAGATATTCTTTGCAGCATTCCAGTGCTCCATGCCTGGATTAGCCTAATATCTACTCGTCACACTCAAAGCGTACGAGACATCAGGGCGAGTGCACAACATGGCGTATATGATAGAGCCTATAGCCGAAGCGTATGGCACTTTACTCATTATGCTTTGCTCATCAGTTGTCGAAGGACACTGAGTCTTGCTAACCTGTGCACCATGATTCATTGGCAGGAATCATTTCTTAGAATCCTGCATGCTAAACCTATTTAGCACTTTGTCAATGTACATGCTTTGACTTAATCCTATAAGTTTTTTCGATCTATCTCGATAGATCCTTATGCCTAATATATAGACAGCATCGCCCAAGTCCTTCATCGAGAACACTTTCTTTACTGAAGACTTAGCTTGTTGCAACATAGGAATATCATTTCCTATTAAGAGTATGTCATCTACATATAAGATTAGAAAGGCGATAGCACTCCCACTAGTTTTCCTGTACACACATGGTTCTTCTTCGCATCTGACGAAGTCAAACTTTTTGACTTCTTCGTCAAACCAAAGATTCCAACTCCGTGATCCTTGCTTCAATCCATAAATAGATTTAAGAAGCTTCCATACCTTCCCAACATTCTTTAGATCTTCAAAACCCTCAGGCTGTGTCATGTATACATCCTCTTCTAAATTTCCATTTAAGAAGGTGGTTTTGACATCCATTTGTCATATTTCATAATCATGAAATGCGGCAATTGCTAGGAGTATCCGAATTGACTTAAACATAGCTACGGGCGAAAAAATTTCATCATAATCAACTCCTTGAATTTGTTTGAAACCTTTCGCTACAAGCCGTGCTTTGTATACAGTCATATTACCATCCATATCCGTTTTTCTTTTAAAAATCCACTTGTTAGCTATGGGTTTCACCCCATCAAATGGTACAACTAGGTTCCAAACCGTGTTGTCATACATGGACTGTATTTCGGATCTCATGGCCTCCAGCCATTTATCAGAGTCAGGCCTATCCATTGCTTCCTCATAGGTCAGAGGATCTTCAGTATCAAAGACTGAGACCTCGTGCAGTCCCAAGTACCTCTCGGGTGCATGGACTGTTCTTGTAGACCTACGTAGCACTTGACCTTCGGGCTGTTGAACTTGATCTACAACTATTTGCAGATCTAGTTCTTCTTCAACTTGCATCGAAGTACTTGAACTCGGGACTAGAACCTCCTCCACAACTACTTGTGGATTTGATTCTTCCAGATGCTCTTCGGCCGAAGTATCAAGTGGTGGGTTAATCTGATCTGGTTCAGATATTGTATTGTGTAATGTATCTCGAATTTCTTCAGGTATTACATTACTCTACATACTTCATTTTGCGAGAAACTGGTTCTCCAAAAATATACCAACACGAGCAACAACTATTTTGTTCTCGAACTGGTGATAGAAGTAATATCATTTCGTTTCCTTAGGATACCCTACGAAAAAGCATTTGTCAGATTTGGGATCAAGTTTGCTAGATGTCGGACGTTTGACAAATATTTCGCAGCCCCATATTTTAAGATAAGACATATTTGGGGTTTTCCGAAACCATAACTCATATGGAGTCTTTTCAACTGACTTAGACGGAATCTTATTTATTGTTCGTGCGGCAGTTTCTAGTGCGTGTCCCCAAAATGATTTTAGAAGAGTGGAATTACTCATCATGGATCGAACCATGTCCAACAGAGTTCGATTCCTTCTCTCAGAAACACCATTCCATTGTGGTGTCCCTGGAGGCGTGAGTTGTGAGACTATCTCACATTCTTTTAAGTACGTAATAAACTCGAAACTCAAGTACTCGCCTCCATGATAAGATCGTAAGGCCTTAATACTCTTGTTTAATTGATTTTCTACTTCAGCCTTGAATTCCTTGAACTTTTCAAAAGATTCAGACTTATGTCTCATCAAGTAGACGTAACCATATCTACTGTAATCATCAGTAAACGTGATAAAGTAAGAATAACCATTTCTTGCACAAGTACTCATAGGTCCACATACATCAGTATGTACAAGTCCTAGTAAGTCACTTGTCCTTTCGCCCTTTTTGGAGAAAGGCGATTTGGTCATTTTTCTACATAAGCAAGAATCGCATGTGTTAATTGATTCAAGATCAAATTTACCAAGAAGTCCATCTTTATGCAACTTCTTGATGCGTTTCTCGTTTATATGACCAAGGCGACAATGCCACATGTAAGTCGTGCTTTCATGAGACGCTTTGAGTCGTTTGTTAGTTATGTTGAACACAGGTTTTTCCATTTCCAATATATATAGACCATTCATCAGACAAGAGGATCCATAATATAATTCATCTTTATATATTGAACATCTATTGTTCTTTATAGAGAACCCATTCGTCTCTAAACATGAGACCGATATGATGTTCTTGGAAATGCTAGGAACAAAATATACATTTTCAAGTTTCATTACAAGCCCGCTAGGCAAATACAACTCTATATTTTCAACTGTTACGGCTGCAACCATTGCTCTATTTCCAACTTGGAGTTGTACTTCCTTGTTACATAGCTTCCTCCTGTTCTTTAGTGCCTGCATATTCGAACAGATATGAGCACATGATCCGGTATCCAATACCCAATCATTAATAGAGGTAGTAACGTTTACTTCAACAACAAACATACCTGAGGATGAAGCTTTGGAAAACTTTCCAGACTTCAAGTCCGCCAGATACTTTGGGCAGTTTCTCTTCCAATGACCCTTTACGTTGCAGTAATAGCAGTCAGAGGCAATAGAAACCTTTACCTTGGGAGAATTTGGTTTAACAATATTTTTACCTTTGCCCTTGTACTTAGGAGCCACTTTCTTTGGGGCCTTCTTAATCTTCCTCTCACCAGCTCGGATCATCAGAACAGAAGAACTTTTCTTCATGTCATCATCTGCAATCATGAGCATCCCTTGCAGCTCTTGCAGACTCTTGTCCATCCCCAGCATGTGGAAGTTCATGATGAACCCCGAAAAGCTGGGAGGGAGTGAAATATTATTGACACTTACACAATTCTATTTAATATTTCATTCGAAGTCTGTCAAATACCATATTCCTAGAACATGTATCTATGTGATTAAAATGACATCTCATGTCAATGGTCTGTAAAACTTAATCATCTTTTAATCCACATTCTAACCTTGTAACGGTAAATTAGTGTTCTTGCTAATTACCTTGGTTAGTGACTTTTAAGAGTATATATCATCTATATTATGAAGTTTCACAATTCCAGTTATTGACTCTAGTCACATAAATGAATGATCCATAAATTCAAAATAATACTCAAGACAACAAAATGACAATTTATTAATCACTCAATTCATGAACAAAACTTTATGATAATTTATCATATTATTGACTTCTAGATTATTACAAACTAATATCACGTCCTTATTACAGCTTTTACGAGAAATGCTCCCGGATAACATGTTCTAGGAACATAGTATTTGACAGCTTTTTTTTTCGGGATTGTCTTGGTTCTTGGATCTACAGTTTTATGTCAACTCTTAGTGAACAACTAACTATGGAAAATAAATATGTTGCTATTCTTTGGAATCGCAGGTTCCTGCGTTTCTAAATCTAGCCATTCATTAATTTGTATTGAAATTTGTGCATAAATATCAACTTCCTTTGAGATTCATGCATTTTAAAAAATGAATGGTTGAATTTAGAAAAACAGAAAACTTGCAATTCCAAGGAATGGCAGAAGATTTATTTTCGTAACTGATAGGGAAAAACGATCCGGTGTTGTGCTCCACATGAATATGAAAAGGTGACATTTCTTGATGAACTACAATAAGTTATTAATATTAAATTATTAATTACTTGCTTTTCTCTTCCTCCACAGCCAATTAAGGTGATTCAGACAATTCTCATTGATCGATGCATCAAGTCGGCATTTTAATTAACAGGTATATGGATGAGAACGAATATTAATTACTTAATAAACTATAAACACGTCATATGGAATTGCAAGTTCCTGCTTTTCTAAATCTAGCTATTCATTAATTTGTATTGAAATTTGTGCATAAATATCAACTTCTTTTGAGATTCATGCATTTCAAAAAATGAATGGTTGAATTTAGAAAAACAGAAAACTTGCCATTCCAAGGAATGGCAGAAGATTTATTTTCGTAACTGATAGGGAACAACGATCCGTGTTGTGCTCCACATGAATATGAAAAGGTGACATTTTTTGATGAACTACAATAAGTTATTAATATTAAATTATTAATTACTTGCTTTTCTCTTCCTCCAACAACCAATTAAGGTGATTCAGACAATTCTCATTGATCAATGCATCAAGTCGGCATTTTAATTAACAGGTATATGGATGAGAACGAATATTAATTACTTAATAAACTATAAACGTTATAGTACTAGCTCTAAAGTAACTTTCATATAACTCGAGGTCGAAAAACAAATTAACAAGTACAATAATTAATTATGTAATAGGGTTATTTTTTAGGGTACCATTTGTTTCCTTATTTCAAAAGGTCACTTCATAGAGAAAACATGATTAATTAACTTGCGAAAACAAAATATAGGAATCGTTTTGCAAAAATATCATCACATCACCAAAATAGAACGAACAACTTGTCGTCGTGCTGATCAATGCAAGACAACGATTTTGTAAGGAAAGGTTAACTGGCAACCAATGACAATCTAAAGTAACCGCAATTATTTTGTTATAATTCTAATTATTTAGAAGGAAAGGTCAACTGCCAACCAATAATGATAGGGAATTTTTCTCAAAAAATTATTTCAGAGCCAGGGAACTCCAGATTTAATTAAATTTATTTCTGCAATTAGACTAAACATCAGTTTGTCTCGTCTATATAATGAGACCATCTTTGGCTAGGATAGTCATCTCCACTAGCTAATAATATCCTCTTACACTGGTGCACATTTCTAAAGAGAATAAACAAGAAAGTGAAATGGCTGAGGCAGTGGTGAGTGTGCTGGGCAAGCTTTCTGTTGTCATAGCGAACGAAGCAAAGTTCTTGGGTGGGGTTGGGGAGAAAGTCGAACGGGTGAAACGTGAGCTCACCCGAATCAAGTGTTGTCTGATAGATGCAGACTCCAAACGAAAAGGAGATGCGAGGGTTCAAAACTGGTTGAATGAGCTCCGCGATGTGGCCTATCGCATCGAGGATGCCATTGACACATTCTTTCTCAAAGTGGGGTACGCAGATGCCAGCGTTCTGCAAAAGTTCGTGAAGGTCTGCAAGAAGCCCATAAAGCTGTACACCCTCCACAATCTTGGCACTGAGCTCGATAATATTGAAAATCAACTCAAAGAGATCTATGAGAGCAGGCTTAGCTATGACATCAAATTAGACCAACCAGTCGAAGACAAGAGCAAGGGATCAGAGGCAGTCAAAATGCCTCATCGTAGAGCTACTTATTCTGAAGTAGACGAAAATCAAGTCGTAGGCATGCAGGCTGACAAGGACAACATTCTGAAGATGTTGCATCCGGAGCAAACAACAAAGCTGGCAGTCATAACCATTGTAGGTACCGGCGGTCTTGGAAAGACTACCCTGGCATGTATGATATACAAAAGGCAAGTGTAATTTTGTTTTT
This sequence comes from Carex cristatella, assembly GCA_024447775.1. Classification (NCBI taxonomy): domain Eukaryota; kingdom Viridiplantae; phylum Streptophyta; class Magnoliopsida; order Poales; family Cyperaceae; genus Carex; species Carex cristatella. Next base: position 5,894,013 of record JAJHPF010000026.1, on the reverse strand, counting down.
TGTCAACTATAATTTAAAGATATTTCAACGAGGAACTAGTACAACAATTGTTAATTACAATTTTTAAGATCTAATATTGATCCTAATAGCTCAATTGTTCAATATAAAATCCAGTAGTAATACAAGTCTGCAACAATCACTATTGTTGAGAAACCTTGCTACAAAATCAATCTAATAATATATCTTGTTTTCTTGTCCAACCAGTGCAAAGGAAGATTTCGACTATCATATAAACTTGCCGATATCTCAGCAATTCAATATGCGTGATCTCTTGACAAAGATGGTTAGCGAGTACAACAAAGAAGTACCTAAAGATCGGGATGTGGGCTATTATGTTGGTGAGCTCAAAAGTTTTTTAAGTAGCAAAAGATATCTGATTATTCTAGATGATGTGTGGCAGGAGGATCTATGGAATGAACTCAGAGATGTATTGCCTAATTCTAACAAGAATGGGAGTCGAGTTTTAATCACTAGCCGCTCTATCGCAGTTGAAAAATCAGCAGAATACCAAACAATACAATATGAACTCAAGATCTTAGATGATGAGAAAAGCCTAGATCTCCTCCTCAAAAAGGCTTTCCCTTATCAAGAACCTGATAAAGAATATCCTACCGATCTCCTTGAGCTTGCCGACAAACTATCAAAGAAATGTAATGGGTTACCTCTGGCTTTGGTAGTATTAGGTGGTATCCTTTCTAAAGAACAATCCTACCCTAAGTGGGAAAGGGTGTTGGAAACAATTAATTGGCACTCAAACGGCAGTGACTGCATGCAAATCTTAGCAATGAGCTACGAAGATATGTCTTATTATCTCAAGGCATGCTTTCAATACCTTGCTTCTTTCCCAGAAGACTATGAGATTTCTGCAAAACGTCTGATCAAAATGTGGGTGGCAGAGGGGTTCATACCACTCGAGAACAACACAACAATAGAGATAATGGCTGAGGACTGCCTTGAGGAGCTTGCAAAAAGGTTATATTTTTTTTTCAGGCAACTATACAATATTATTGCAATATTTTTTTGTCATAAATTAACTACTACATAAAATACACTTCAGGTGTACTTGATATATATTATAGTTTTGATTTACACCTTCTACCAATTGCATGTTCTTATTTTTTTTTAATAGATCAGTAAAGGCTTCTTTTTTTTTAAAATTAGGTATCTTTCACTTGTGTTACAGAAAACATAGTAGACACAATTTGATACTAAAACATAGCTCTAGGATATTGAGGATGCAAAATTATAATTTTGCGTGAGGGATTAGGATTTAAAAAATATATATAGTTTATATTTTTTAATTAATGTTATTCCAAATTCATGTTTTTCTTTAATAAGCAGGTTCTTCAAGAAAACTTTGTACTTACCAAGTTCATGTTCTCAAATATATATTTTTTAAAATAAACTGAACAAAAGCCTTTTTCAATTACGTATCTTTGACGGTGATTGACGGATCAAAATTATAATTTTGCGTGAGGGATTAGGATTTAAAAAAAATTATATTTTTTGAATTTTTTAATATTAATCCAAATTTTCAACCAATATATATGTATATTAAAATATTTCTCTTAAAATCTATAGAAAAATTTATAAAACTTTTATTTCTATAATTACGTGCAAATTCCATTAATTGCTTATTTTAATTTCGGTGTACTTTCAGTATTTTCTGACTTGTTTATAAACCAAAATTAATTCAGGAGTATAGTTCAAGTACTCAGCCGATCTGTGAATGGTTTGATCAAGCACTTCAAAGTACATGATATTCTCCGCGAATTGGCAATGCATGAAGCCGAGCGTGAAAACTTTGTCACGGTTTTCTCAAATGCATCAAATGACACAAAGCCCAACAGAATAATCCGTCGAGCATCACTTCAAGCAAAAGAGAAGAATTTACAATTCATCAGATATGTCGGTCCAAATACCCGTTCTTTATTATGGTTTCAGTCTCAAGTATTTGAAATACCCTTAGATTGCTCTAATTTTAGGCTACTTAAAGTTCTAGAAATAGTGGGTAGAAGAGGGGACAAATTAACATTAGAATCATTAGATGGGTTGATTCACCTCAAATACTTGGGGCTTAGAGGCTTCCGGATTGACCTCTCCTCATGTAATTTTCATCGTATGAGGAGTCTGGAAACTCTGGAGGTGCGAGAGTATGAGGGTACTGGGCAGCCATGTGATGACTTTTGGTCAATTGGGACATTGAGGCATGTCCGTGGTCTTTTTGATGAAAGACCATTACCGAAAGGTATTGATCTAAACCATCTACAAACCCTGAAGTGGGTAAGAGTTGAGGGAGCATGTGATTGGAAGTTGCCCAACCTCCGTGAATTAGGTATTTATAATGGATCTGACGAATGGGTTTCAATAACCAATCTACTTCAAACGTTGCCTCTTCTGGTCTACCTATGGATTCGTGGAAGTGAACTCCCGATGGAGATTGTTTACCCAAAAGCACTCCCAAATTATCAGAATTTGCAATCCTTACACTTGATTGGAAACTGGCCTAAGAATGTCAACGTAGAGGCTAGGTTGCTTCCACCACACCTCGTTAAACTCACACTTCAGTTTACCTCCCTTAATCATAATCCAATGCCGGAGATTGGAAAGTTGAATGGCCTCAAAAAACTTCTCTTGGTATTTTTTTTGACTGACGATTGGGAGGGTCCAATAAACTGTCCAGAAGGATTCCCAGCCCTACAATACTTGACAATGATGGATAGAAACATGAATGAATTGACGGTGGAAGAGGGGGTCATGCCAAACCTTACATACCTCCAAGTAAATCCCAGCACTGAGGTGCACCTGCCTCGTGAGCTACAGCACTTGTATTATTAGTATATTTCTTTTTGTACACATGGAAAGTAACCACAAGTACGCACATGTTCCATTATAATTTGCGTTTTGTTTTATCTACTATTATTCTTTTCATAAACGAACTATATGAGAATTTGATAGCATTAAGTCTACGTACGTGCTGGTGTTGATCTTTATACTTAATCCTTGTATATTTTTTCTTCCTGTTTTGGCTATCAAATTACGTACCATAATATATAGATGCATCTAGATTTTAAAATGAGTACTAGTGCTAAGATATATTAGTGTAAAAAATAATGCTTCGTTCTTTTTCTTCTTCTTTTTAAAAAAAATAAAAAATTCTTGTAATGTTTCTGTTGTTCAATTAATATTATATTTCTTAATTTCAAGTATCGCAAGAGATTTGTAATCAAGTTATCATGTGATTTAACTTTTCTTTATTATTATCACATCGTTATATAGGGGGAGAACTGGTAATCAGAAAAAAAAAATAATGAATTATTTATATGAAAAGAATACTTACAGCATTAGCATACCAGCAAACGCTACTTTAAAGTTCACCACCAAGCAAAATAAGCATTCCAGACTATTGAACTATTACAACTATTACACAAGCACACCTTGCATGACCACTCACTCTTCATTTAGGTCGAGTCCACACAAAGCCAAGCAATCACTACTACAAAAAACGTCTTTCTACACTGTACCTTATACATGAATTTTCTCAAGTTTATAAAAAAACGTGTATGAAATAAGATTTTTCCAGTGTTCTAGGAATCCTATACGAATATTAACTTAAAAATCAGTGTCCGTGTGGAAATTAAGCTTTTATACACGGATTTTCTCAAGTTTTGGATATTTGACTCAAAACTTGAGAAAAATGGTTACTAAGTGGTGAGAACATAATTTTTATACAACCATTGTATAGGATCTTGAGGGGTATATGTCATATGTTGGATCAAAAGGATTGCATGTATAAAATGCTATGTATATATATGTGTTGCAAAAGGTTATATGTATATACAAAATACTCTCTATTTATTTTTGCAAAAAGCTATGTATATTCAATCTGAAATATATATTGTTAGCTAGCAAAAGTGGAGGCTAGCCAAAAACAGAAAAAAAATACAAAAAAAAAGAAAGTCGTACACGGATATTTGAAGAAATCCGTGTAGGATGTGTTAAAAATAAAAATTGATTTATGATCTTCCTACACGGATTTGTACTAAAAATCCGTGTAGGAAGATGTTTCATACACGGTTTTTTGTTAAAAAACCGTGTATGAAACATCTTCCTACACGGTTACACGGTTTTTTATTAAAAAAACCGTGTAGCTCCATACCCTAGCTACACGGATCTTGAGTAAAAAATCCGTGTAGGATTAGTGTAATCGTACACGTATAAATTATCCGTGTGTAAATGGTGGACTTTCCTACACCCCAGTATCGCACACGATTCCAAATCCGTGTAGCTCTCCAGTTAAAGTCCGTGTACAAACTGTTTTTTTGTAGTAGCGAATATATTTATTTAATATTTACAATTGAGGGCACATAACAATTTCTACGGAGAAACATTCACCTATGGAAAAAAGTGCACAAGAACAGGTAAAAGAAAAAATTGAATGCGTATTCAATTAATAAAAAGGAAAAATGAAATTTAACAAAACCAGTCAATGAGAAGTCACTTGTGCAACGAAATAAAGGAAAAATAAAAAATGGAAGAAACGAACAACTAAATAAAACCCTAAGGCATGCAACCTGATGAGCATCGGACATAACCATATTAAAATATTAGAATGGCATGCATCATTCAACAAAGAAAGAATCAACACATGAGATGATATCTCTCACCCGCTATTTTTATATATACGCGCGTACTTCTTCTATTAACAACCCTCTTTTGTAGTATTAATTTGATTAATTCCCTCTGCCAAATTCAAACCCCAAAACCAACTTCAATGAATTAAATTAATGTTTGGAAAATCGGCCGATTCCGAGTTGACTCGGTCGAGTCGGACCGGAATCGGCTAGAAGCTAGCCGATTTTTCCCGAGTTGACTCGGTTGTGCGAGTTATGTGCAAAAAAATGATAAAATCAATGATGAATCAAAACAATCGATCAAATTTCCTCTATATTTTCTCTTGTGTCTAGAACCAAATTAAACTGTTTTGATAGTAAAATCAATCTAATTTGTATTTTTCCATGAATGCAAACGATAATTGTTGAAAATAGATGCGACTCGGAGAAGAGAAGAAGCTTTAAAGAATCATAAAATGTTAGATAGACTGGTGTATGTGAGGTGTACTGTTATATTTGACAATATAATTGTTTTCCAGTAGATCATGTTCATACCAACTATTATATAGATAAGTGATCCAAACGGATTGTTTTAAATTTGTAATGTTTTACTGAATAGAGACAAGGGTGTACAACTTTGGACACTCGACTATTTTTATTTTTTACTAAAGTAAAGGATGGGAGTATGGGTTTAACCTAAAAATTTGATTGTTATGAAAATTTAAAAGTAGAAATTAAAAAAATAAGTATTTCTCTTGTAAATATTATTTAGTTTATGATTATTTTATTTTAAAATAATATATAAGTTTTATTTCTTTTAAGTAATTCAACACAAATGTGATTGTTATCATATTAATGTCATTATTATTTGAATGAGTATAACAATGTGCTCTTTAATATTTTAATTATAGAGAATAACAAGATGATCCTCCAGGTCGGCAGAGCTTTTGATAGTAAAATAAAATATGATCTAGTTATAATGTTATATTATATTAGTGGATTATTTGAGTGTAATATTTTGTCTTGACATAATTTTTTTGACAAATTATTTTTTTATTAATTTTTTCTACATTATTAGTACAAAATAAGGTTCAGCTAAAAAAATCTGAATTTTTGATCGAATTCGGCCGATTTAATTCGATTCCAATTCAACAATCAAGTGAACGATTCTGATTCCTATTTCGATTCCAACTTTTAGAACCATGGAATTAAGTACTTCTAAGTACATCAAAACGATACAAATGAATCACCAAACTATAAGTACCACAAAATAATTATCAATTTTTCTCTCTACTACTTGGGTGGGGCCGGAGGAAGCCTGTTGGGAGTACCACGGCTTGCGGATCCGGATCTAGTGCCAGCAGCCCCATTCTCTGATGGGTCACTGTACCGATGGCCTCGCTAAGAACTATTTGATCTGGATTCGCTATACCCGTTTCCAAATGCAGATCTCCACTTGTCTCCCTCTGCCTTGCTCTCAGATGCACTACTCTCTGATTAAGAAAAATGACATGTCAGCAATTATTTGCATGTGTGTAGGCATGAAAATAAAAATGTCAAAGCATCATGTCGACAGCGTGTTGTTTGGTAGTAGCAAGACCGCGTTGCAACCCCATCGCCTTCTTCTCGGACGCCAAGATTCGTCCTGCCGATTCACAATTACAAAATGGTTTCAAAAGAGAAAGACAAAAAGAAAAAGAAAGAGAGAGAACCCACCTCGGTATCACCCATGGAGCCGAGAGAGAAAGAGTAAAATGGTAATTGTTCGTTAATGGCGGTTGAGAGAAGGAAAGAAGGGGTGAGAGAGAGCGAGTCTGAGTTGCTGCTCGCTCTCTTTCTCTTTCTTGCTTTTAATTCATACACACTGCATTAATGCACCGTTTAATTCATTACATACTGGCACGAATTTTGAAGTACTTCTGTGTTTTTATAGGCGTGGGATGGAGTGGTTCGGATTCTGATCGGACGGTCTGCAGCTAGACTCGAATGGTGCGTTAATGCAAGGATTTGGAATGTTTGAGCGGGAGGATCAGTTGGTTTGGGGAACTAATGGGGTAGGTGGTCTAGCATTTAATGCTTGAACTTATAGATGAGAAGAATATTTTTTTGGAGGAATTTCACGTATATCCCTCAAAAACTTGAAAATTACATATTGCTCCCCCTAAATTTAAAATTACATATTTTTCCTTCAAATTTCAAAAATTGACATATTTACCCATTTTATTATATTTTGTATTAAAATACATTATAAATTTATAAATACATATTTTACCCTTTATTAAAAATCATAAAACATCCATATGACTCCAATATGAATCTTAAAAGTTCCTCTAACATCCGAATTGCTTTAAGATCTGTGTGTGCTATGTCACATGAATCTTGAAGCGAACATGCACGAATATTGAAGCAACATGCACAGTTATTGATGCGATGCATGCATATCAAAAACTCTTTAAGATCCGTTCGCACTATATTAGCACGAATCTTGAAACGAACACGCACATATCTTATTGCAATGAGGACAGATCAGACGGTGGAGGAACCCTTCAGATTCAAATTTGAGTTCGATGGGGCGTTTTATACTTTTAATAAAGAGTAAAATAAGTATTTTATGAATTTAAAATGTGTTTTAATATAAAATATAATAAAATTGGTAAATATGTGAGTTTTTGAAGTTTAGAGGGAGAAATATGTAATTTCAAAATTTAGAGGGAAAAATACGTAATTTTGAAGTTTTTGAGGGGTATACGCGAAATTGCCTCTTTTTTTACCCTTTTGAACTACATTGTTGCTACCAAAATTTCAAAAGTGTTTATGAATTAAGAATTATAAAAGTATTATTTAATTGTATTTACGTTATGCATATAAAGTTAATGAAAAACTTATTTTGGATTGAAATCTGAAACTTGATTTTTATTTTATTAGTATAAAGATGTTTCAAATTTTGTAATTATAACATCTCAAATAAAATACTTCAAATTTAGATAAATTAATATTTCCAATATTGTTTGTTTTCTTCTGCTGAAGTGATATTTTATCTAAAATCAAAGAAAAGAGAAAATCGAAAAATTAAACTTCGCCCACTATAACATCATTTAATAACATCGATCTACATCAATTAAATTAAAATATTATTTAATACAGTTGCTATGAAAATAAGAGAAATTAATTTAGAGCATTTATATATTCTAAATTAATTAGAAATTTCACGTTAAATTAGAAATTAGAATTGAAGGACCAATGTAGAACTAAAAATTAACAATCATCAAATGAAAATTCATAATTTTGTCAACGTGATAATTAGAAAGTGATATCCTTTAAAAAAAAAAGGTTGTTAATCATAAAATTCTCATACATCTAAGAAATTGAAAAAAAAAAATTAGTCAAATCAAATTAGCAATTAGAGTACAAAATCCAATGCACATGTTACAAACTAATACAAAACAAACGCATCAAACAAACAAACAAAAAAAGAAGGGAAAGATGGGCTCTATTTCAGTTAATCCTGCACCGAATCTAGGAAGACGGGCGCAGTGTCATTTCCACTTGAGAAACGCTCCTTCAATCGGACAGTCGGGAGAATTTTTTTTATAAACCATAAATAGAAAAATTAATTTTAAAGATCCAATATGATTAATTCGGTTTTTACATTAATCATAAAAAACGAGTTGTCAACTCATTCTATATTTTTTTTTTTACCCACAAAACGAGTTGATGAGTTGTTCTTAATCTTTCACTCAATTGTCCAAAACGAGTTGCTAATTCGTTCTCCCACAAAGAACGAGTTGTCAAATTCTTCTTTTCTTTTGTAAAAATATTCTCCGGTTCCAATTCGGGAAATGCGCAGGGATAGTATTATTCGTACTTTGAGATTGGTACAAAACTATTTAAACAGTTATGATTTTTATAATTGCGCTGGGACAGTATTATTCATACTTTGAGTTGGTGCAAAACTATTCAAACGATTATGATTTTCCATAAAGTCATGCAAAATAGAGAGCATGTCTCTTATCCTTCAAAGCAACACGGTTATGATGGCATGAAAAAGTTCAAAAGAAAAGGCGGCAAGAAAATAAACGGTTATGATTTTTCATAAAGTCACAGAGATTGCGCTGGGGGAGTATTATTTGTACTTTGTGATTGGTGCAAAACCATTTAAACAGTGAAAAAAGAAGAAGACAAGAACGAATTGGCAACTCGTTTCGGAGATGCTGGTCAGGCACAATTATGTGAAATTTGGTTAAGAACGAGTTGCTAACTCGTTATGTGTGTAAAAAAAAAATCCAAAACGAATTGGCAACTTGTTTTTTATGATTTCTATAAAATCCGAATTAATCATATTGGATCTCTAACCAGCCTCAGTCTCTTCTCTCCTCCACTTGCAATTCTCACCTCTTCTTTCTTTCTTTTAGTTTGCGTAAATAATAAATAAAATAGAAACACAAAAAATTAATAAATACAAATTAGTTTGAAGTTCACCTATAATTCATGTGTTAATAATTTGTTAACAAAAGTAACATTTAGTATTGGATAATATTGTTTTCAATTTTATATTGTAATAGTAATATGAGTGGTTTAAAATTGATGTACTTCATTTGGATTGCTTTATACAGTTACATCTATAATCTATTTGTTATAATTATTATATCTTAATCCCTGATTAAAATATAATGTTCATCAATTGGACAGTCATAGTCATAACTTGTGGTAATAAATGGGCCTCCAGCTATACGGCCCAATAATTTTGTTCAACCACATCGGGCCCGGATTCCTTGCTCAACCACTGTTCGTTTCAACACTTAACCCATAACTCAAATATGAAATTAAATACAGTTGTCATACAATTAAAAGATATTAACTTGGAGCATTTTTATTTCTAAAATTAACTAGAATTTTCACGTTAGATTAGAAATTAGAACTGAAAGTCCAATGTAGATTTTGCAATTAACAATTAACAAATAAAAATTTCGTTAACGTAAGATTTAGAAAGTGATTTACTTTAAAATAAAATAAAATCTGTTAATCATAAAATTATCATATATCTCAGAAATTGACAAAAAAAAATAGTCAGATTGAATTAGCAATTAGAATACAAAAACAAATGCACATGTTACAAACCAATACAAACCAAAGAGACGGGCTCTCCTTTAGTTAATCTTGCACCTAGTCTAGGGAAGACGGGGCTCTCCTTTTGTTAATCTTGCAGTGTCATATCCGTTTGGTTTGTTAGGAGCGCTGCTTCGATCAGGCGGTCAGGAGCGTTGGAAGGTTTTCCAGTCCAACGACCGATATGAACTATTATCACCTAACCTGCCTCCGTCTCTTCTCCACTTGCTTCTCTTTTTTTCTTTCTTTCTTTCTTTCTTTCAGTTTGTGTAATTAATAAAAAATAAGACTAGTGTGCTACCTGTGCTTAGTGACCTGTCGTGCTACTTCTTTAAAATCTTATTAGAATTAATTCAAACCGTTGAAACAAATCTACTACATAAGTGATGTATTTACGTATCAAAATTATAATATTTGAATTCATTTGGTATAAATTTAAGTGGTAAAAAAAATAAGAATTATAAGTTAATTTTAATACATTCATTTTTTTATTATTTTTTTACTTTATACTAAATGAATGTAAAAATTTGTAAATTTTATATGTAAATAAATCACTTGTGAAGTAGATCGGTTTTAATGGTTTGGATTTATCGTTTGAAGTTTACTCAATAGGTTTTTGAAAAGATAGCACGACATATCACTATACTACAGGTATCACGCCAGCCTTATTCATTAATAAATACAAAATTAGTTTCATGTTCACTTATAATTCATGTTCTGATAATTTGTTTAAAAAAAGTAAAATTTAGTATTCGATAATATTGTTTTGAATTTTATATTGTAATATAAGTGGTTAAAAATGGATGTACTTAATTTGGATGGCTTTATACAGTTCTCGCAGAATACACAATAAAAGCAAAGTAGTTTTAACTTTATTACATCCACAGCATTAAACCCTAACGTTATGTGTTCAAGTTTTCATGTGGTCACAGTTTAACTCTATTCACATAATTAAACTTCAAATTCAGTTTTGAAGAACGAAATCCATGAGACAAATTAAAACCAAAATTAATAGAATCTTTAATTAAAGTTAAAGCTAAAACTATAAATCAAACTTCAACCACAAATAATATAGTTAGACAATTTACTCTGCTAAATATAAGTAATTGTCTGATAGTCTACTGATTTTGCAAATAACAAAAAAAAATTTATTTCTTTTTTGAAGAAGACGGATTTTAAATTTGCGCAAATAAAGAAGAACCACATCTATAATCTATTTGCTATAAACGTGCATGTATAATATTCAGTACATGCTTTGCGTTCTGTACTAGTGGAGATTGAGACCACATCTATAATCTATTTGTTACAATCATATCTTAATCCCCGATTATAATACCACTAGGTGCTTTTCGTTGCGGCTACGCCGCAACCGTTATTTTTCATTAATGTATGCATTGATGGATGGTAGTATAGATAGCTTTTGATGGAAAATCGAGTAGTATTAAAGCGGTGAGGTTTACCAATTATGTGTTTGTTATGGATACAGTTAGCATTGGATGCAATATATAATGGTAACAGAGTGGCATTTACATTGTTGTCAGCATTTACTTTAACATCTAGATCTGCCTTTAAAGAACATAAGATTAACTTTTATTCATATGCAAACTTAAGCATTTAGCAGCATATTTACAACCAAAATAAAAAAAAAAAACTATTATTTTAGCGTCAAACAGCAACTATTGAAAATATGATACAAAATATTTGTTATGATATATTTATTAATTTAACGAAGCCCAAAATATGATTATCTAACTGTCTAAATTCTATTATATAATTGTATAGGTACAACATTTCAAAGAAAAGTTGTGCTTGAATATATCCAAACTACACTTGGATATGAGTATGAAAATACTCAGGTGAAAGTAAAAGCAATAGAGAAATTGATAGGTACATGTTAGTAAACCAAGCAAATACCTCGACAGAGGTATTGGCGACAAAGGTTATGTTGGAGATTTTTGAAGAGAGACATGAAGCGCAAACCCCTCAGCCATTCTTCATCGGTTAATTCCCAGTCGAATATTTCCAATTTCTCTTTAAGCCTGCCTTTGTTGAAACTCTTCACTATAAAGCTTACGCCTTGTTCATAAAGTCATCTTAGACATACCTAAAATAACTAAATTGATGCATTAAATTGATGAACATATATAAAGGAAGGGTCACAAAGTGCAATTTGGTATAATAGTAGTAGCATATCTTGCAACCTGCTATTAACCAACCACAATATTTGAATAAAAGACTTATTGTTTCTTATATATCAAGACACATTGTGTATCGATATTTGAAAATCTTTACAGTTATTTTGCTCTATTTTTTAACAGATTGTTGTATATCAACATTGAGTAAGTCGGTCGGATTGAAGATTAATTAATAATGACAAAATTAAAGCTTGATAAGGGTATAATTGAACAACATACTTGCATAGATGCCTTTTTTAATAATAGTAATATGAAGTTATGACTTGCTAACAAAATTGCCAATAAATTTGTAAAGTCAAATTTGTAAGGGTAAAAAAAAGGTTACAGCATTGTAAATTTTTTAAAACCTGGATAACAGATCCAAAGAGGAGAGAATGAGCAATACGAAGTATGACTAACCTCAGGAGAAAGGTACTTGCAGTGGCGACACCAAGGAGCATAGAAATCGACGAGCAGAAAATCAAAGGCAGAGATTGCAGCATCGAAATTGGAGGATGTGATCCTCGATCACTGGCCCGTCGTTTGTATGATCATGTTGTACCAGATGGGAGATCTTGTGGGCAGTTGTAAATAATAATAGACTATCTGGGGACTTTAATCGGAAGTATGTTGTTTACAGCAGATAGACTTTAATATATCCTCCATAGCAAACTGGCAATGGGGACTTTCCCAGTTTTTAATCGGAATGGGGACTTTCCACCACAACAATAGCATTTTTTGGACTAATCCCTCTAAAATTAAGGAGTGTATATAACGAACGAACTGAAAATTTTCCATTCGACTCCCATCTCCAGCTGAGTCGATCCTGTAAATGTGTATATGACAAATAACTAATAATATCTAGAATTTCTAACCATTCCACATATTGGACAGCATCTAATGCCCTTCTAAATACAAGGGCATTGCCTTGAGTATTAATGACAGTTTGAAGTAAAATATGTGGAATAGAGCAAATGTTAAACAATAAAGGGAACTGAGATGCCATAGAACAATTTTGATACCATATATCTGACCAGAAAAAGACAGATGAATTAGTCCCAGGCTTATATGACACACTAATTTTACCTAAAGGATGCAATGCTAAAATATTAGTCCAAAATTCAAATTTAGGAGCATTGGCAGAACTGTATTTGTATAAAATCAAATTTTTCCAAGCACTTTCATTCAATAGTAATCTTATAAGGACAAGCTCCTTAGAATCTCCTTTATCTTTTATCATTTCTTTATAAAGGCTAGCAGCTGCAATACATTCTTTATCACTTTCAAGAGTTACTTGTTGTCTGCCATTTGGTATAAATAATTATCATTTGCACCTGGTTCATAGGTGAGCAGAATTATTAATGATTTGTTTTAATCAAATTGGGTCGATCCGTGTCTAAAATGTGTCAAAAAGTGATATAACTTGGTTAGAGCATCTACATCCAGCAACTCAAATGAGTTTCTAAATAACTATTAATTATTTTTTAGAAATTAAGGTCTCTAAAGTTTTCAAACTTTTACATTCTTGAAATTAATTTTACAGTTTCCAATAAACAATGTCAGCAATAAATTGTAAATGACAAAAAAATTAAACCAATTATTTGATGAGTAATATGGAGTTTATAAACAATTTCTTATAATAAGTACTTTCCTGCATAGTTGCTAACTAAGAAACTCTCCCATATCTCTGAAACTGAATTCAAAACTGCCATCTCAGATGAGAAACTCTAATAGTATCAAGGATGTAGATGCTCTTACAATATTATCATTATATTTTGTTTAACGTGTTGAAAATAAGAGTAAAATATTTTTCTAAATCAATAAGTTAATATTATTTCCTCAAAAAAAGTTAACATTAAGCAGTTAGAAATATATATTGTAGATATTTGAAATTAGTAAAACCTAAAAAAATGTTAGTTATGACATATTCATTTTATACTGCATTCTTCACATCAAACATTTGATGAAATAGTTTATTTTGAGTGAACATGTATAAACAAAATATAAAGAAAATCTATATAACCATCTTTTTAATTTAAATTATCTGATTAATCAATTAAGCTACGTATGTATACACATATTTTGTTATTATCCAAAAAATAAATATAAGGGTACGTAGCTTATTTAAAAATTATAAAGTTAAACCAGTGCAGAGGGAATATATATTTTTTCCCTATATCGGAAAAAATTATGTAAGGTTCTTAGAGCTTCTTAACTTTTTTTAATATGTATTGTTCATAGAGCTTTCTTTTGTCTTTTATTATATTTTATTCGATTCTTCACCATAGTTGACACAAATTCGTTGTTTAATTAATAACAACTGCATTCTTTACCCCCTTTTCCCCCTTTTTAGTGTTACTTGTTGTCTCCCCTCTTCTTTAAAGACGAATCTAATTACATATACATACATGATTACTCTTATTCTGGTGGGGAACAACATTCTTCGTGGTCCCACACGCGAAGGTGATTAAAGTCAATTCTTATTGTGTTTAATTCATCCAGTCGGCACTTTAATTAATTACTAGTTAATTTGTCTTTAAGCATGTGCATCAATTAACTAATTAATAAACTAACCAAAGTTCTTTTCAAGTAATAATAAATAAACTAAACAAGTAACTTTCATACACCTGAGAGATCTGCTTTGACCGGATGAACAAATTAACAGGAACAATATTGAATTATTGAAGAGTATAAGGGTCTATTCGGCAACATAGAAATTTTGTGGAAATGAGAACTTTTAATATGGGAATGAGAATTTTAATTTGTCAAAACTAAAGTCATTTAACTCATGAGAAATATTAAAGTATAAGTGTTCGGTAAATGCATGGAAAAGTTGTTAGAATGTTGGAATGGTTATATTTAACGTTAAAATAGGAACATAACTTAAGAAGTTGTTTTGTGTTTTGTTCAATTAAAATTTTTTACTTTGAAATTTTGTTTGTTTAATTATTTTAAGTTTTGTGTTTGACCAATTATTACTGTACTGTTGAAATGCATTTTGAAGTTATTATTAGTCTTGTGTTTAAATTTTTGTATTTATGTAATTAAATTATTTTAACCAAATCACAATTTAATAAATTTAATAAATAGACCAAATGAGGGCTTAGATTAGATTCTTGTTTCTTTTAAAAAGAAAAAGAAAAATAGTAGTTCCAGCAAATGAAAAAAATAAAGGTTTGATTTTGCTCTAAGCAAAGAAGTGCTTGATGTAACAAACAGTGAGAAGGGGATCATTATTGTTGGTACGTACTCACTTTAACAATCCTGTTACAGTGAGGTATTATTGTCAATATAAATTAATATCTGGAATATTTGTATTATTAACAAGATTCTGCATACTCTTTCTCATTTTCCATTGAGTTTATTTATTTTTTTGGCTCTAGTGATTTTTGATCCAACGAAGAAAGCATAAGTTTGGAAAAAAAAAAGTGGAGGTGGGAGTTAATTTTTTTTTCCATGAATTACAAGTCAAGAGAAAGGAAGAAAACAAGGTATTACACATTGGAATTAAACAAGACCTCCGAACATCTTATTAGAAAAATACCCATAACTTCAATTTTTTTTTTTTTCCAAAATTCTCATGGTATTGGGTATTGCCGAAGGGTCCCTAAATCTCAATGTAACAATGAAATTTGATAAAAGTTCAGGTTGGTACATAGCGATAATGAAAAAGGGAAACTAAGATACTTATATTACTGGCCTAGGTGGCATTAAATATTCCTAAGAAATGAAAAAGGGAAAGTAAAATACTTGAATTCTCAGACTGATTTGCTTTTTTGATTGATTTGCTTCCTTTACAGTTTTTTTTTTTTTTATCTTTTTTCACAAACAACTATAACGATTCTATTTGAGAAGATAGTACAAATTCTTAGAACTTCTTTTTGTCTTTTATTATTTTTTATTCGTTTCTTCTCCGCAGGTAACACAAATTCCTTACTTGATAGCAGCTTGATTCTTTATCCCATTAAAGGTAACTTGTTGTGTCCTCGCTTCTTTGGAGACGAATCTTACAAAAACATCCATGATTATTAGTTTAAAGGGGAACAACGGTCCACACGCCAACGTGACATTCGTAGTGAACTACAAGTTATGAATATTAAATTATTAATTAATAGTTTAATAAAGTCAATTCTTATTGTGTTCAATTCATCGAATCGGCACTTTAATTAATTACTAGTTTGTCTTCAAGCATGTGCATCAATATTAATTAATTAATAAACTAACACATGTTCTTTCAAAAGAAATAATAAATAAACTAAAGAAGTACAACAATTATCTAATTAACGTACGGTAGCATTTGTTTACTTATTTCAAAAAGTCACTTAATTAGCGGTAGCAGCATGGTTAACTTGCGAAAACAAATCAAATTAGACTAAACATCAGTTTGCTTTCCAGCCTGCTTCCCTATATATACAATGAGACCATCTAATCGGCAGTACCATATAATATCCACTTACACTGGTGCACAATAATAAAATTTCAAAAGAGAGAGCGAGCAAAACAAAAATGGCTGAAGCGGTTTTGAGTATTGTGTTGGGCAAGCTTGCTGATACCATAGTGAAGGAAGCACAGCTCTTGGGTGGGGTTGGGAAGAAAGTCGAACGGGTGCAGCGTGAGCTAACCCGAATTAAGTGCTGCTTGCAAGATGCTGATTCAAAACGCAAAGGAGATGCGAGGGTGCAGAACTGGTTGAACGAGCTTCGCGATGTGGCCTATCGCATCGAGGACACAACCGACATGTTCTTTCTCGAAGTTGAAGATCACAACCAAATAAATCCTGGAGGTATTCAAAACTCAAAATGTTGTTCTCGATGTTTACAAAAACTCAAGAAGCTATTCAAAAAGCCCCTGGAGGTGCCGATCCTCCACAAACTTGGCAATGAGCTCGATGACATTCAAAATCTACTCAAAGAGATCTATCAGAGCAGACTGCTCTATGACATCAAAGAACTGCCAGTGGAAGACAAGAGCAAGGGAGAGGCTGATGTCGATAATGCCTCTTCGGAGACCTACTTATTCTGAAGTAGACGAAAATGAAGTCGTAGGCATGCAGGCTGACAAGAACAAGATTCTAGAGCTGCTACGCCCTCAGACAACATCTCGACGGGCTGTCATAACCATCGTGGGTGCCGGCGGTCTAGGAAAGACTACTCTTGCATGTATGGTATACAAAAGGCAAGTGCAGAATTTTTCTTTTTGAACTATGTTTCAATGATATAAATAATTACAACAATAATAATAGAGTTATGCGAATAGCAATGATCAACTACAACTACAGCTGTTATATATTACGATTTTGAAGATTTCATAGTTGATCTTAAGCAGCTCAATTATTCAATATATAATACTGAGATCTTAGTAAAAACATGGTTGCAACAAATACTATTGTTTAAAAAACTTTGCTAGAAATCAATATAATAATATATCTTCTTTTCTTGTATAACCAGTGCCAAGGCAAATTTCGACTATGATATAATGTTGTCAATCTCTCAAAAGTTCAGTCTAATTGATCTCTTGAGAAAGATGATCAGCAAGTAACAATGATTTTGTACGAGAGGATCGAGATGTGGACTATTATGTGGGTGAACTCAACAAATTTTTAACTAGCAGAAGATATTTGATCATTCTAGATGATGTGTGGAAGGATGATTTGTGGAATCAATTGAAACATGTATTACCTGATCTCAAGAACAGTAGCCGTATCCTGATAACTAGCAGGTCTGTTGATGTTGCTAGATTTGCTGAGTCCCAAATTCTTCCATATGAACTCAAGTTCTTAGATGATAGGGAAAGCCTTAATCTCCTCCTCAAAAAGGCTCTCCCTTATCAAGAACCTGATGAACAATGCCCTAACAATCTCCTTGACCTTGCAAACAAACTATCAAAGAAATGTAAGGGGTTACCTTTGGCTTTGATAGTATTAGGTGGTATCCTTTCAACCAAAGAACAATCCTACGCTGCGTGGGAACGGGTGTTGCAAACAATGGATTGGAACACAAATGGCAATAACTGCATGCAAATCTTAGCAATGAGCTACGAAGATATGCCTTATTATCTCAAGGCATGCTTTCAATACCTTGCTTCTTTCCCAGAAGATTATGAGATTTCTGCAAAACGTCTGATCAGAATGTGGGTAGCAGAGGGGTTCATACCACTCGAGGGCAAGACAACAATAGAGATAATGGCGGAAAATTGCCTTGAGAAACTTTCAAAAAGGTTATATTTTTTTTTCCAGGCAACTATACAATATTATTATAATATTTTTAATTTGTCATAAATTAAGTACTACATAGAATACACTTCATGTGATGCAACTATGTTTTAGCATTCTTGTACGGCAGAATTGCAATATCAGATAATTTTAATAATACGAGTCCATTTCACCAATCTAAAGAGGTGATGCACATTTAAAAATCCCATGATCTGGTTATTATTTTAAAGATGAAAAAACTTGAATTGACTTACTAGATTTTCAAATATTTCATAGTATTTAGAGGTTCACAAGATTGAGTTGAATTATTTCCCAATTCTTATCCGCAATATTACTTTGATGTAACCGGAAGTATATATTTATTCGCAATTTCAACGAATGATGTTCACAGGGGGTCGTATATATTTATTTATTGTTAATTGCCAATCAATTTTCTAGACCCCATCAAATATTTTCCTACAAGCATTCTATTTTAAACCATATAAAAAATGGACGTCTTGCGACCTTGAGTTTTAATAGTATGTAAACATTAAAATTATTAATCTTTTTTTTGTCATAAATTATTGCAACTATATATTCTAATTTTGACTTAAACCTTCTACCAATTACATGTTCTTATTTTTTTTTAAAAAGATCAGTAACAAAACTTCTTTAAAAAAAAAAAAAAATAGGTATGTTTCACTTGTGTTAAAAAAACATAGTAGACATGATTTGATACTAAAACATAGCTCTAGGAAATTGAGGGTGCAAAATTATAATTTTGCGTGAGGGATTATGATTTAAAAAATATGTAGTTTATATTTTTCTAATTGATGCTATTCAAAATTCATGTTCTTCTTTAATAAGTAGGTTTTTCAAGAAATTTTAACTTTTTAGCCAAGCGCATGTTCTCAAATATTTTTTTGTAAATAAACTAAACAAAAGCCTTTTTCAATTACGTATCTCTGACTTGTGTTGCAAAAAAAATCAAAGTTTGATGTTTTGGTGATTGAGGGATCAAAATTATAATTTTGCGTAAGGGATTATGATTTAAAAAAATTATATATTTTTTTAATTTTTAAATATTAATCCAAAATTTCAACCTATATGTATATTAAAATATTTCTCATTTACAAAACCTTTATTTTTAGAATTACGTACAAATTCTATTAATTGCTTATTTTAATTTCTGTACTTTCAGTATTTCCTGACTTGTTTATAAACCAAAATTAATTCAGGAGTATGGTTCAAGTACTAAGCCGATCTGTGAATGGTTTGATCAAGCACTTCAAAGTACATGATATTCTCCGGGAATTGGCAATGCATGAAGCTGAGCATGAAAACTTTGTCACAGTTTTCTCACATGCATCAAATGACACAAAGCCCAACAGAATAATCCGACGAGCATCGCTTCAAGCCGAAGAGAAGAATTCACAATTCATCAGATATGTCGGTCCAAATACCCGTTCTTTATTATGGTTTCAGTCTGAAGGAATTGAAATACCCTTAGATTGTTCTAATTTTAGGCTACTTAAAGTTCTAGAAATAATGGGTAGCAATGAGGATGACCTAACATTAAAATCATTAGATGGGTTGATTCACCTCAAATACTTGGGGCTTAGAGGCTGGGATATTGACCTCTCCTCATGTAATTTTCATCGTATGAGGAGTCTGGAAACTCTAGATGTGCGAGGGTGTGTGGGTGATATACATATACAGCCATGTGATGACTTTTGGTCAATTGGGACATTGAGGCATGTCCAGGGTTGGTTGCATTTAAGACCATTACCGAAAGGTATTGATCTAAACCATCTACAAACCCTGAAGTGGGTAAGAGTTGAGGGAGCATGTGATTGGAAGTTGCCCAACCTGCGTAAATTAGGTATTTTCAATGAATCTGACGAATGGGTTTCAATAACCAATCTACTTCAAACGTTGCCTCTTCTGGTCTCCCTATGGATTCGTGGTGATCGTAATCTCCCGATGGAGATTGTTTACCCAAAAGCACTCCCAAATTATCAGAATTTGCAATCCTTATTCTTGTTTGGAGAATGGCCTGAGAATGTCAACGTAGAGGCTAGGTTGCTTCCACCACACCTCGTTAAACTCGCTCTTGTGAGAACCAACCTTAATCATAATCCAATGCCGGAGCTTGGAAAGTTGAATGGCCTCAAAAAACTTCGCTTGTGGTTTTTTTTGACTAGAGGTTGGGAGGGTCCAATAAACTGTCCAGAAGGATTCCCAGCCCTACAACACTTGAAAGTGTATGATAGCCACATCAAGGATTTGACGGTGGAAGAGCGGGTCATGCCAAACCTTACATACCTCGAAGTAAAGAAAGCTACCGATGTACACCTGCCTCGTGAGCTACAGCACGTGACAGTTGAGAAAAGCGTGTATTATTAGTATATTTATTTTTTGTACACATGGAAAGTAACCACAAGTACGAACATGCATGTTCCTTTATAATTTGCGTTTTGTTTTATATACTATTATTCTTTTCATAGACGAACTATATGAGAATCTGAAAGCATATATTAAGTCTACGTAAGTGCTGGTGTTGATCTTTATACTTAATCCTTGTATATTTTTTCTTCCTGCTTTGGCTATCAATTTACGTACCATAATATATAGATGCATCTAGATTTTAAACTGAGTACTAGTGCTAAGATATATTAGTGTAAAAAAATAATGCTCGTTCTTTTTCTTCTAATCCTTGTAATGTATCATAATATAAATAATGCATCTAGATTCTTGTAATGTTTGTGTTGTTCAATTAATATTATATTTCTTAATTTTAACTATCGTAAGAGATTTGAAATCAAGTCATCATGTAATTTAACTTTTCTTTATTATTATCACATCGTTAGGGGGTGCAATTGGTAATCAGAAAAAATATAATGAATTATTTATATGAAAAAAATACTTGGAGCATTAGCATACCAGCAAACGCTACATTCACCTATGAAAAAAAAGTGCACAAGAATGGCTAGCTAAAAGAAAAAAATTCATCTATTTCATCTATTTTGCGGTTAGAGCCAAATTAAACTGGTTTGATAGTTAAATCGAACTAATTTGTATTTTTCCATGGATGTAAAAGAGAATTGGGGAAAATAGATGCAACTCAGAGAAGAGAAGAAGCTTTAAAGGATTATAAAACATTAGATAGACTGGGCGACGTCATGACGTGAGGTTTTCTGTTTCATAGTAGACCATGTTCATACCATCTATTATATAGATAGACTGGGTGACGTGAGGTTTTCTGTTTCACAGTATAGACCAATGCATGTTCATACCATCTATTATTAGTACAAAATAAGGTTCTGCTAACAAAATATGAGTTTACAATCCGATTCGGTCAATTCTGGTCAATTCATCCGATTCCGATTCAACAGTCAAGTGACTGATTCCAATTCCGATTCCAATTCTGATTTTCAAAATCATGGAACTAATTACTTCTCTAAACTAGAAGTACCACAAAAAAATTATCAATTTTTCTCTAAACTACTTGGGTGGGGCCGGAGGAAGCCTATTGGGAGTACGACGGCTCGCGGATCCAGATCTGGTACCTGCATCCCCATTCTCTAATGAGTTACTGTACCGACGACCTCTCTGAGAATTACTATTTGATCTGGATCCACTATACCTGTTTCCAAATGCAGATCTCCACTTGTCTCCCTCTGCCTTGCTCTCAGATGCACTACTCTACTCTGTGATTAAGAAATGGAATGCGAGCAGTTATTTGCATGTGTAGGCATGAAAATAAAAACCGATATCGGCAAACTTTTTACCGTATTCTGAACTGCCTCTGACTAGCTTGCTGCGGTAGCACAGTTTTAGGGAGAATTGGTTTAGCGAAGGAAAGTGAAAAGACCGGGGAACGTGAAGAGGTGCGCGCACATAGCGAGGAGTGTTGTTGAATCGTACATGGTTTCTGTGAAAATGAATCATATTTCTCTTTTATTGTGTGCACATTCCAATCAGTAAATAGAGAAGAATTAATTCTTCTTCATTTTTATTCCAATTAACAAAGTTCAATTGAAAATTATCTCTATTTAATTCCATTGAATTGAAATCAATTGAACTCCATTAACTGTACTGTTCCGATCGAAACCGCTCAATATATAACCTACTATTGGACCACAAAAAAATTTCAACTGAACATCATATGAAAATAAATTAAACATTAATTTCATAGGTCATTTCATACACATGCTTAATGATTCAATTAAAATTTTCTCAATGGCTTTGGTATTTTGGCCAGGTAAGCTTTGAAGCATCTTTTAAATTTGCTCATTGCCTTCTCAATTTCTCTTTCTCGCACAATTTCTTGCACAGCCCCCATATAAGAGTGCTATGGTCATAACATCAGGCTGATGCCCTTTACAAATCATGTTATGAAATTGTTAATTTTTGAGTAATTTGCAGCTTGATATGAAACAAATGAGCTGACCTATAATACCAGCATGCTTCATTGAACTGGCTTATCGTACCTAAGTTGTGATCTTTGATAATTTGCAGCTTTGAAATGGTAATAGAAAGGATTCATCCAACACTGTTTGAAATGACTAAGAAGAAGCCCCTGCACACAAAAATCATCCTTTTTAATTTTATAGGTGATTATTGAGATGACAAGTGGAGGTGCTGGCTACTGTTTCGACTGCATAGGCTTAGCATCACTAATGAGTAATGAGTGATGAATTCAAAAGCTCTCGTGAGATTATTTTAACAAACAGCTGGTACCAAACAGTGGGATGCCACAACAACTTTATTTATGAAACCTAAAGATACAAAGAGTAGGTACCAAACAGCTGATACAGTTTTTGTTTGAAAATTATATCTTATGTGTACATAAGAACTGTTTGATTGTATTTGACAACTACAAGCAGTATGGTATGATGATGGTACAACCATTGTACCAGTTTGGTATGA
This sequence comes from Carex cristatella, assembly GCA_024447775.1. Lineage (NCBI taxonomy): Eukaryota > Viridiplantae > Streptophyta > Magnoliopsida > Poales > Cyperaceae > Carex > Carex cristatella. Next base: position 5,870,998 of record JAJHPF010000026.1, on the reverse strand, counting down.
TTTTGCATGAATTTTTGAGGGGTGTAATTATGTTACCGGTAGTAGATGTTAAATGCCATTCCTATTTTTTTCCTCTTTCTTTTTTTTTCACATTTTTCAATTTATGAACAAATTACAAGTAGTTAATTGTTCCCACAAATAAACTAAGACCAATGAACAAGAATCGAGTTTTTGTCCAAGTAATTATTGTATGATTGAATTTGCCAAATTAATATTGGTTTGGTTTGTACCAGTCGGGACTGGTACGCAAATATCAGGAAATTAGTCAAAATTTGGACGATGTGAAAATTGAAGTCGATTTAATTAGGCCTTGATTTGAATTGACAGATTGAATGAGTACAAACGGGCCCCCTGAACAGTTAATGAAAACAAAAAAGGTAAGGCGGGCCGACAACTCGGACCGGGATAAAGAGAGGAACAAGTCAGGAATCGGGCCTAATTCAAATCAAGGGAGAAAAGGGTATTCGGATTGGGTTGAGGAAAGAAACAGGTAAAAATGAAGATGGGCCAGAAATTAGGCCGAAGGAAAGAAGAATTTTAGTTCCCTCTTCTTAGCACGACACGGCGGGGACGTTTAGAAAAATTAAAATAGATGGCAATTAATAGAAGTAGCTTTAAGTAGAAAAATTAAAAATTAAATTCATCACATTCTGTAATTGGGATATGAAAACATGAATGCAAAGTTATTAATTTAAGTAGCTTTACTCTTCTCCTTCTCACACCATTATTAATTATCATTTTCACAAAATTTGTTCCAAATTCTCTGAACTCCATTTCCATTTCGTTGTGTGTTGTTACATCTTGGATGTAACAATTTCTGTTATTTTATTTCATTTCTCTTTTTAAATATGATTTATCATTGATTACTTGACTAGCTTTTTATTGATTTGAGACATAAATAGGTATCGATTACTTCAGTAGCTTTTCATTTTTCTTATCAAGTCATTAAAGATTTTTCTGAGCTATGAACAACTGTTATCAAATTTTATCAGAGATAATGTTTACTGCTGTGTTCTATGTACAATAGTTAATTTGTGCATAGGCTGTCAGGCTGCTGGATAGTGCCAAATTTTTTTCGTGATATAATGCTTAATGGCACCCATGTATGCAGTATGCCAAGATACACCAAAAAAAATGGTTGTGGCCTGGCCGCAAAGAAAGCATCTAGTGTATATATTGTTGTGGCGTGGCCACATGGTTAATTCTTGCTTTACCACTTTGTAGCATGAGATGGTGGGAACATTTACCACGTGCATCTCACGTGAGTAAATTTGGAACTTAAATAAATTACTTTTCTATACAAAATTGGCATGCATAATTACATACAGAGTCCGGCTAATATGACATCGGTGTCATATGATACTAACTTCAAAATTAATTAGATAGATTTCAAAATTAAGATACTATTCATAACGAATATTATTATTAGATTTATCTTATTCCAAGTGAATATTAAATTGTGTTGGTTAAATCAAGAATTATATCAATCGTTCTATCTAAGTTGTCAAAATTAAAATAATGACTAACAAACAAATGACAAGCGACAAGCTTTACCTCGGATTCTTACTTTGCCGCCTCTTAAATTCAAATACCCAAATCAGACTTAATTGATCTGAATGCATGACTAAATCTAGTGTTTGAATTTAGACTCTTGACCTGTGATCTGGACCGGTCCGTCCTTGAACCGTGCCCGTTCGGATTGGACCGTGCACGGATTTGTCCCGGATCAAGGGTAGGCCGAGAAGGGCAAAAATCCAGACTCATATTTTTGAATTTGGACCCGTTTGACCCGTACTTGTGCCTGGGCCGGTTTAAACCCGAACCGCCCACACCCATGTCCTGAACCGTGCTTTGGGATTAATGCAGAATTAAATCACATTGCTTTGGAATTCGTGCTGTGCATACATTTTTCTTTAAGATTCGTGCCAAGTTAAAAAGAATAGTCCGGATTGAATAATTTTGAAAAAATTTCCCACCACACAAGATAATAAACAGAAAAAAAGAAAAAAAAAATAGAAAAATAAACTGGTCCGGGTTTGACCCGGACTGTCCTACCCCCGACCCGTGCGAGCAAGGGTCCAAGGCGGGCAAGAGTCCGGTTTCAAAAATAAAACACATTCTACTCAGATGGTGCTACTCGTCCGACCCGAAAGTGCGTGCCCGAGTTACCCGTGCATAGAATAATTGCATCCCTAATGAGCAAGGATGAAAGCCATGTGATGAGCGATGAGCACAATCCAAATTAAATCCCATATTTTGGGCATTCACAGCATAGCATAATTGCATTTTGAGTTTTTGACACATACCGCATCTAGTTATTTTTCTAATATTTGGGTTGCGATATAATTGAGTAGTTGATGAAGAAAAGATCTATTGACGCAATTTTTATATATATAATCGCTTGTTAAGTACTAGTATAACAATTATTCACGCAATTTAATGAACTATGTTGCGTTAAAAAAACATGTAAATTATATTTATAAAATGTATATGTTCTGAACAACAAGCGTTACCAAGCATTGGAAAAAAAAAAATATATAAATTATATTGAAAACCCTGTTTCTGTGAACAGCTGGAACCCTCCATCTCCATGTGATCTGTATTTCCCGCCTCAACAGTACCTTGTACCTTGCACAGATTCCAAAGCCCGGCATATGAGTGCAGTCCCTTGTCACACTATGTTGAATATACTAGAAACATTCCCAGGTTTTCCTCCAAAAAATCCCTTTTTAGAATTAGATTTGACATATAGTTAGAGTACGTTGAACAGAGAAGAATTATATATAGTGCCTATGAACTCATAATATAAACATTTTATTTTATATGCATTAGTACTTTCAACTTTGTTCATCTTACTGTTTCATCTATTCTTTGTTGGGCAAATTTTCTTCGAAGTTAGCAAAACACCAAGAGACATAATCTCTTGCACTTGACATTTTGTCGAACACTTTGCGAGCAACCTCAGGACGACGGCATTTACACAATGTATCTAACAGCCAGTTAAAAATAGACCCGAGAAAACATCTCTTGAGAGAAAAAGCTTGAATTTCTTTGCACAAAAACAGAGCAGGCTGTTGACAGACAGCACGAAACAATTTCAAAAGAGTCACTGAATTGGGCACATCACCAGGTGATTGCATCCTTCTAATAAGGTTCATAGCTTCATACAGAGCATTGCTACGTGAAAAGCCGGCAATCATGGCATTCCATGTGACAGCATCTACAACAGCATTTTAAATCTGTAGTTAAGCCTCCTTCCAGATGATAAACTCTGATTGAACTAGAGGTGCTTGCGCAGTGGTGGTAGAGGAGAAATTAAGGTGTTGTTGCTTTGCAAGAGACGCTGCAAGGATGCTTCTGTTTGTTCCTCTGCATCTCTCTCTGTGTTTCTCTCTGTTTCTGTTTCTTAATGGAACAGACGAGATGATGAGTGTGTGAATTCCATTGCCTATTCACGTGTTTCTCATTTAATATAACATGGGCCATCTCTCAACAGCAAATCAGAATGAGGCACATCTTTGTCTCTCATTTAAGTTGTTACAAATGGGACCCTGTTGAACATGACGGTGATGCACGCAAAGCCTGCATTCATCTCCTTCCCCTTCAAAATCAGCAATGCCGGGTAACACCTTCCCTCTGTTGTTATTGTTGTTTTTGGAGAGTGGAAGAGAGAAACAATAATAGAATAGAGGTAAATGTAACACTGTAACAGGCGGGATAGAGGAGAGAGAGACACAATATTAGAGTATTTATTTAGCTCGTCCTTCATTGGGAAATTTTTTTTGACACCTCACCGATCTGTTGGTTCTGTGGGAGGGATCCTTCTGCTTTTTGCAATTCGCATTATTTGAGAGAGATATCTCGAAGTTTAATTAGTAATATGAACCTTTTATTTTGAACGAATCTGAAAGCTCTTGTTTATAAAGACCTGACCGAGGCGTACATTGCAAGGTTTCTCCATTCAATCAAACACTCCCAATATATTAAAATAGAGACATGTTATATCAATAACTATTTTTACACGTTGGATCAACAGTAATTATTATCAAATTTAATTGATGCCATTAATGATTTAAAAAAAAAATGAGAGTACGTATGACAAAAACATGAAAAATCAGCAATACATGCCATAGTGATGTACAAAAAAAGAAACCTGGTCTCTGGTTGTATGCATACAATGGTTGGAAAAATAACTTTTTGTATCGGGCGGTTATTAACGTACATCACTGTCGGACCTAGGGGCGACACTGATCCAGGCGATACACATACCTGAGGTTATCTGTATCGGGTATATAGCCGATACAGAAAGTCACTTTTAGTGTCGGTTAATAAATAGAACCGATATAGATCTCAAAATTTGGGATTTAAAAAATAAATATTTGGAACATATTTGTATCGGGTAAACAGTACAACCGATACAAAAAATATATTTGTATCGGTTAACAATTAATAACCCGATACAGATAGTTTATTTGTATCGGTTAATTAAAAAAACCGATACATATATATTTTTTGTATCGGTTATTAGTGATAGCCGACACAGATCCATTAATTAGACATTTTTTAAATAATTGTCAAAATACTATTTGTATCGGTTGTTAACATAGAACCGATACAGATTTTTATTTCATATTAAACCAATTTTTTTTTTTATTTCTGGCCAGCTCCCACATATATGAAAAACATGCATTCATCAATCACATCCTAAATTATATTATACACCACCTAAATTGAATTAAACACATAAATTATTATTACAATTAGATTATTGTAACAGATTGCAACAGATTGCAACAGATGACCTTTGGGTATTGGAGGGCGTTACAGATTGCAACAGATGACCGAATCAGACCGTTGCATTATCCGGCAAATGACCGACTTATCTTCTCCTTTGAAAAAACGGCAAATTCTCGGTCAAAAAGGCTTACCAGCTATTCAAAGGGGATGGGATGGTTCGAGGGGACAAGATTTTTTGGGACTGGCTCTGGAATGATGCTACTCTGCAACCGAAACTCAGGATGTTCATTTGGCGATGCTGTTGGAAAGCGATACCGTGCAGGCAGTTTTGGCAGCCCAAATGAGGTACCTCTCCCCAATCTGCAAAATCTGTAGGGCTCAGGATGAAACAGTGATGCATGCCATATTTCACTGTGATTTTGCACGTGCAGTATGGATGCGATCATCCTTGGGGCTCCGAACAGATCGGTTAACTGGTACGTTCCAAGACTCTATGTTCTATGCCAAGGACGCCCTGTCAGACTGGATTTCATTTTGTTTGTAAGCACAATGTGGGCAAAAATATGGATTTCAAAAATGCAGGGATTACACTCGCATAGCAGCTGAATCATCTTCTATAAATTACTGGTGTGCCACTAACTAAGCATAAGTGGAAAAGTGGATGGGTCGTGGGTAAGCAATTTGGGGTAGAATCAGTAAAAGGGATAGGAGAGGTGTCACTGACCCTTTAGCACTAATAGAGGAACTGATGTAATGCCTACGGGCGGTTAATCACCCAAAAAAGAAAGAAAGAAAGAAAGAAAGATTGAGATGGCAACTAATTAATTCACAAGAAAAGGTTGTTTCAAATTCACAGTATAAAATATAGTAACTTAGCAAGTTTTTCCAAATTCACAAGAAAATTGATAACCATTTCAGTTAGCAGAAGAGGGGGTGACTGGGTGAGACCTCCACAAGAAAATAGCTGACCTTCAGCTACTGCCAAGATATCATATTTCACATGTCAGCCCTCTCTCTCTCCTTAGGAGATAATGAAATGAATAAACTGGAGGTCTCTCCTTGATGATTGGAGATGATTTGGAGAATGATGATGCCAGTCTCTGCACCACAACTGATCCTAGAAAAGTAACTACAAAAACCAATGAAGATTACCAGGTTCCTGCACGTACGTACAACTTGTAGATTTTAATTTGATTTTCTAAAGTAACTACAAATTTGACATCAGATTTAAACGTCCAATTATTTTCAGCTATTGAATCCTATTGCTCTCTGTTATTACTAGTAACTACAAATTTTCAGCTATTGTTGTTCTTAAAAGCTTGGCATCTATATATATATATATATATATATATATATATAGTCATATATATAGCTGCCGTGTGTCCATAATTAACGTCTACATTTAAGACACTTGATTTTCGCCAAGAGTATACACATATTTTTCAAGATTCTAACTTAATGCTACAACGTGAAGGAAAAAAAGTTCACATCTTTCGAGATGAAAGAACAAAGGTTGGTTAATGTCAACTTCAAAAAATGCATTTGTTGAAATATTCGCCTCTTAAGCACATTGGTTGACTCGGATCTAAACTTGGATTTTTCATGAGTACTCACCTCACCTCTTTCTAAGGATTGGTTGCTCTGACCTACACTTGGTATGTAAAATGGAACCGGTACCGGCACCACTCCCGTTTGTACCATTCATATATATACATCTACTCCTTGGTCTCATCGCCATAAAAATCTATTTATATAGAATTCATCATTATTTTATAAAAATAAGTACTGCATCTTATGGGGTTTTTTACAAGACATGACAAATAAATAAGTTCTAATTAGAGAAAAAATCATAAGGAAATTAAAAAAATATTTAGTTTGTAAAACCTTTTTATTAAGTTTTGTTTATTTTGTGGACAAATAGAATAAGGCTTTGGATGATTCACTATTTAATTGCAAAGTAATTTTTGTTCTAGATAATTAAAAAAATATATATTTATTTTATTAAAAGATTAGACATACATACTATTAGCTATGTACAATCAGTGGGGGAGAAATACAGTAGTGTGGTACTTCCGTCGATGGAATTTTATTCAACTAAAATATAAATTTTAAGTTCGTAAAGTTGATAATATATATTTGAAAAGCTTATCTTGTAAGTAGTGTTAGCTTTCACTTTTCATAACTGATCCCAAGTAATATCAAAACAAAGAAAACAACAAGCATAGATATAATGTTGCCAAGTCCATGATTTAGGGTCGGAACCTAAGAAATATAACAACTCTACATACAAAACATATTCAATATTAAACTCAGATTATTAACTGCATGCCTTCTCCATTTGTGTAATCACAAAAAGAAATTAAAATACGAATTTTGAACTCTAAACAAAAATGACTAAAGCATCTTCTGATCTTGTAAAAGGCATTGATGGGTGAATGGGTTAGTGTACTCTATATCCTATCATAATTTCCTGTGAAGCATTAATTAATAAATCCTATCATTATTTCCTGTAAAGCTCGATAAATATATAATAATTGCAAATCCTAAGATGACGTAAATGAATTTAATTACATCATTAAGACATTAAAGCTGTCATATAACTATACTTGCATTAATTGTACAATCAATACAGCCAATTTCTTAGAAAGGTTCTTTAGCCAATAAATCCAAGGAGGAAAAAGTTAAGGGGAAAAGCCTCATGATCATCAGTGAAATTAATATACAATTTTGAAATTAAATTTTAATAATCATTATCAACATATATAATATGTTATAAGAATATTTTGATTTTACTAAACTCATATTAATTTAATTTCTAGCAGCCCAATCTAATTAAATTGTACAGCCCATATTTTCTTAATTAACTCTCAGCCCATATAAATGTCCTTGATTAATTTTGAGATGCTCAGAGGCTCAGAGGATTCGTTATATGTAGTTTTTGGCGGGGACTCATACTGGATAAAGATAAGGGGGTAAATTATATTAACAGTGGGTTGAATTTTGAATACTAGCTAGAAGCCTAGCTTGATTTACCAATAATAAATATAAATATTGTAATAACAGGTGTACGGCATATATATATATATAGCATTGAAGAACCTGAGGGTTTAATCAATTAGAGTATAAATTAAAAATGAGTATCAATTAGAGTATAAATTAAAAATGGATCAGTAATTGATCATTAATTTGTAGATTATATATTATAAGTACAAATAATTGCCACAAACTACTTGTCATTAGCGCAAGTACCGTGACGGACAAGATAATTTCATTGTTGTTGAATACAAGTGTCTCAAAATATATACATAGAAAGAAGCCTAAAATGCTTTCTATGTATATATTTTACTTAATTTTACCAGATTGTAAAAATTAAAGTAATTTAAAAAAATTCTTTATAAAATTTTACGTACTTTGAAGTAAATTAATTTCTAAAAAAATTATTAAACGGGAAATAAATCCTTGGTGGAGAGAACCATCTCCCTCCTACTTGTTTGGCCCCAACTTTCTTTCTGGGGCAAACTGATCCATATACCTCTTAATTTGGCGCTACTTTTTTATGCCTCCGTAAGTCTAATTAAGTCATTCCTAATCCAGCCAAACATAACTTGTTAATTTTTTTTGGTAAAAAATAAGAATCCAGTCCTTGTTTGTCAATTTTTTTTTTTGTTAGTAAAAATAATAATCCAGTCCTTATTGAATTAATAAAAGTTACATGTCGGCTAGAAAAATGTAACTTTGAAAGTGATTGAAAAAACTTGAACCCTTCAAATAAAACATAGTAAAAACAATTGAAAATGCAACTGTAAAAATATAAATTTTTAATTAGACGCCCGGATTTAATTAAAACTGCTGGATCCTTATCATAAGTTCTTAAGTCAAATATATATATTCCCTTTGTTGATTTGTCTCCTTTACAATTCCTTTACATTTTTTCCACGAATAATAAAACTTTTATAAAGGTAAGCTTTAGAGTATCCTTTATCTTTTGTCGTTTTCACTTTATTTTTGTTCACTTTAAAGATACTTGTTGTCTTCCATTAATTTGGTATAAAAAATTATCATTTGCACCTGGCACTTGGGTGAGCCGAATTATTAATAAATTCATTGATTCAAATTGTGTCAAATTCAGTTTCTTCAACGTGTCAAAACATGTCGTTTCTTAGACATTTTGTGTGTTATATGTGTTCTGACACATCGTATTTTTAAAATACTTGGCATTTTTAGACATTTTTATATGTGTTCTTGCCAGGCCAGATACACTTATGTATCTTTGTGTATCATACTTGGCCCATGCATTCAACTGATGAAACACAAGATATTATTAGAGTAATTCTTAGACATTTTGTGTTTAACAGGTCATGTTGTGCTGAGTTGTTGTGTGTACCGTTATGTGTGTCCGACACTTCGTATTTTTAAAATAATCTTGCCAAGCTAGATACACTTATATATCTTTGTGTATCTTACTTGGCCCATGCATTCAACTGATGAAGGAGTATATAGTTGTTTTAAAAATTTCTGTCAATGTCAACGTTTGCCGTCATTTAAAACTTGATAGAGACAAATCTTAGAGATGCATACATGCATGATTACTGTGGTGGGGAACAACAGTGCGTATTGTGACAATATTTCTAGTGAACTACAAGTTATTAATATATTTATTATATTTTATTAATTACTAGCTTCTTCCAGTTTACTCCTCCAACCAATATGTTTTTTTTGTAAAGTTAGAGGTCAAGCCACCCAACTATTTAATACCCTTGTTATTATTACAAAAAAAATTTCTCATGTGAGTTTCTAATCCATGACCTCTCATATAGAGACCATGTGTCTTTGCCACTAAATCAAAGGCTAGTTCTCTCCAACCAACATGATTAAAATCAATTTTTATTAATTGTTCAATTCATTCATGTGCACTTTAATAAAACAGATGAAGAAACCTCTGACATCTATGAAAAATATGTGAACAACTATTGTAACTGAAGTATGCTTTGAATTCAAACGGACAGGATTATAACTAATTTTGTACTCTCTACACATATGACTACCTAAAATAATTTATATAAAATCAGACAGTGATTAATAGCTGAGATTAATTGAACATGAGACTTGGATCTTCTCTGATAAAAAAGCCTCCTCATTTCTCTAAAATTTAAGGAGGTTATATTAGGAGTACTAATTTTGTAGTGTGTCCCGTAGAGGAATAATGATAACTGAATGACTTGCATCATATATTGGTAATTCTATCTTTCCCGCTTAATCATTCTCAATTCTGTTCTCCGAATAAAAAAACATTAATCACGCTAAACGACAAAAGAAACGCGTTAGTCGCACAAAAAAGATGCAGACCATAAAACCATCCGATAGTATTCATTCGGAACACACATGTATTCATTCTAAAACAAAAAATATTAAACTAATTTCTGTACATTAAGACAAAAAATGGACACATCACTCATCATCTTTTACACGTTTTAGAGGTGGGTGGTTTTTTCTCCGTTCAATCTAACCAATATTTCTGACGATCTGTAAGGAATTTTTCAAATCTAAAACCACGAACGTCTTCTAAATAATTTTCTCTTTCACATGAGATCCATGATGACATATTTTCGAGTTGTCGGTTGCACAAGTATTCATCCTCGTCGTGCAAGTATTCATACATAATACATCAAGTATTTATCCTTAGGATCTGCCTAGCTGTCCTGCTAATAAATTCCTATGCTTGTAATACTCTTGATACATATTTACACTTACACGGCGAGGATGAATACTTGCTCAATGAGAGATGAATACTTGCATAACGAGGACGAATACTTGTGCAACCGACAACTAAAAACGTGTAAAAGATGGGTGAGTGATGTGTCCAGTTTTTTTTAAAATACTTGATATCTTATTATGAATACTTGATGTATTACAGATGAATACTTGATGTATTATAGATGAATACTTGCGTGCGACAGTTGTAAAATATTTCAAATATTAGGCAGAACCTAAATATTAAGTGGTCTCCCTGTTAGTTAGTAGTTACTCATATAGTTATTGACTAGGGGGACAAAATTGGGGATTGATTAAATGGACAGTTAGGCAGATCCTAAGAATGAATACTTACACAATGAGGATGAATATTTGATGTATTATGTATGAATATATACTTGCATGACGAGGATGAATACTTGTGCAACCGACATCTCGAAAGTATGTCATCATGGATCTCATTTGAAAGAGAATATTATGTAGAATACATCCGTGGTTTTAGATTTGCAAAATTCCTTACAGATCATTAGAAATATTATTTAGATTGAACGGAGAAAAAAAAAACCACCTCTAAAAACGTGTGAAAGATGATGAGTGATGTGTCCAATTTTTTTTGTCTTAATATTTAGACCTCAGTTGAATACTTTTGTGTCTTAGGATGAATACATTTGTGTTACAAATGAATACTATGAGACGATTTTATGGTCCGCATCTTTTTTGCGCGATTAATGTGTTTTCTCAGTTGTTTACGATTTTTTTGTCGTTTAGCGTGATTAACGGTTTTTATCCGGGGGAAGTTTCATGGGAATAGTTAGGCGGACCCTATATAAAAATAAGGGGAAGCATGCGTAGTTAATGCATCAACATTTTTTCGGCCCCAAACTTTCTTATGCTTAATCCAGCCATTATATGGGATTAAATCTCCTCCATAGCTTAATTAATTTATTAAGCCATTATATGGGATTAATTTATTAAGCCAAATCTCCCTCTTTAACTGATTTGTCTCATTTACAGATCCTTGACCATTTTTTCATGAATAATAATAATATTAATTATAAAGACAAGCTACTTAGAATCTCCTTTATAATAATAATTTTATAAAAGGCAAGCTCATAAGAGTCTCCTTTATCTTTATCACTTTAAAGGGTTCATAGGTGAGCTCAAGTATTAATGATTTTTTTTACTCAAACTATGTCAGTCCGTGTCTTAAACGTGTCAAAAAGTGACATATCTTGGTTAGAATATTATCATTATATTTTTTGTTTAACTTGTTGAGAACAAGATTAAAATATTTTTCTGCATCAATAAGTTAATATTACTTCCTAAAAAGAAAGTTAATATTAAGAAGTTATAAATATATATATTATAGATATTTCAAATAAGTTAAACCTATAAAAATGTTAATAATGACATATTCATTTATACTGCATGCTCACATGCATCAAACATTTGATGAAATAGTTTATCTTGAGTGAAGTTGTATCAGCAAAATAAAAGAAAAAAAAAACTCTATAACCATCATTTTAATTTGAATTAGCTGATTAATCAATTCACCTACATGCGTATACATATATTTTGTTATTATTTAACAAAAGAAATATGAGTGTAGTTTTATTTAAAAATTATAAAGTTATACCAAGGCAGAAGAATGAATTTCCCTATGAATTTGACAAAGGTATTATTTTTTTTTGTACTATTTCGATCATAGCTAGCTACAATATCGGAAAAATATATAAAATTCTTAAGCCTCCTTTACAGCTTAAACTTCTTTCACAAACAAGTATAAGATTCATTGAGCCTTCTTTTGTCTTTTATCATTTTTTATTTGTTTCTTCTCAACAGTTGACACAAATTTCTCGTTAAATAACAATTGCATTCTTTATTTCTTTAAAGAGTTACTTGTTGTCCCCCCCTTCTTTAGAGATGAATCTAATTACATATACATACATGTAACTCTTGTGCAGAACAACGGTCCGTATCGTGTCAAACACGTGAAAGTGACTTTAATTAATTACATATACATACATGATTAAAGTCGCTTCTTATTAATTAATAAACTAATTACCCATGTTCTTTTCAAGAAATAATAAATAATTTTAAAAAGTAACTGTCATAATGAAAAAGGGTAAGTAAGATACTTATATTACTAGCCTAGCTGGCATGAAATATTCCTAAGAAATGAAAAATGGAAAGTAAGATATATACTTGAATTCAAGTCTGTGTCGATTTCTTTTTTCTTTGGCTGATTTCCTTCATTTACAGCTTCTTACAGTTTTTCACAAACAAGTGTAAAGGTTCTTAGAATCTCTCCACAGTTGGTATATATCTCTTGCTTAATAGCAGCTGGGTTCTTTGTACCTTGAAAGGATTACTTGATGTCTCCCTTCTTCTTTAGAGACGAATCTTACATATACATTTGTAGTGAACTACAAGTTATGAATATTAAATTATCTAATATGGTTTTTAACGTACGGTAGCAGGTTGCTTTCCAGCCTTCTTGCCTATATAATGATCAAACCATCTAATAGGCACTATATCTAATAATATCCTCTTACACTGGTGCACATAAATAATTTAAAAAGAGAGAAAACAAGAGAGTGATATGGCTGAGGCAGTTGTGAGTGTGCTGGGCAAGCTTGTTGTTGTCATAGCAAACGAAGCACAGTTCTTGGGTGGGGTTGGGAAGAAAGTCGAACGGGTGCAGCGTGAGCTCATCCGAATCAAGAGCTGCCTGATAGATGCTGATTCAAAACGGAAGGGAGATGAGAGAGTGCAGAACTGGCTTAATGAGCTCCGCGATGTGGCCTACCATATCGAGGACACAACCGACACCTTCTTTCTCAAAGTTGAAGGTCACAGCCAAAAACATCCCAAATTTTTGAAAAAACTCAAGATGGTGTGCAACAAGCCCAAACAACTATATTTCCGCCACAAACTTGGCAATGAGCTCGATGACATTCAAAATCTACTCGAAGAGATCTCCAAGAGCAGGCTTAACTACGGGATCGAGAGACCGCAGTGGAAGACAAGAGCATGGGAGAGGCAGTCAAAATGCCTCTTCGGAGACCTACTTATTCTGAAGTAGACGAAAATGAAGTTGTAGGCATGCAGGCTGACAAGAACAACATTCTGGAGCTGCTACACCCTAAGAAAACACCTCGACGAGCTGTCATAACTATCGTGGGTGCCGGTGGTCTAGGAAAGACTACCCTTGCATGTATGGTATACAAAAGGCAAGTGCAAATTATTTTTCTTGAACTATGTTTTAATGATATAAATAATTAGAACAATAATAATAAGAGTTGATGGAATAGCAATTATCAACTACTACTACTGTTATATAATACGATTTTGAAGATTTAACAGTGATCTTAACTGCACAATTGCTCAATATATAATATTGAGATCTTAGTAAAACATGGTTGCAACAATCACTATTGTTTAAAAAACTTTGGTAGAAATCAACATAATAATATATCTTCTTTCTTGTATAACTAGTGCCAAGGCAGATTTCGACTATCATATAATGTTGTCAGTCTCTCAACAGTTCAGCCTAACTGATCTCTTGAGAAAGATGATCAGCAAGTACAACAAAGTTTTTCTACAAGAGAACCAAGATGTGGGTGATTTAGCAAACGAGCTCAAAAGATTTTTAAGTAGCAGAAGATATTTGATCATTCTAGATGATGTGTGGAAAGATGATTTGTGGAATCAATTAAAAGATGTATTACCTGATCTCAAGAACAGTAGCCGTATCCTGATAACTAGCAGGTTTGTTGAAGTTGCTAGATTTGCTGACTCCCAAATTCCTCCATATGAACTCAAGTTCTTAGATGATAGGGAAAGCCTTAATATCCTCCTCAAAAAGGCTCTCTCTTATCAAAAACCAGATGAAGAATGCCCTAACAATCTCCTTGACCTTGCACACAAACTATCAAAGAAATGTAAGGGGTTACCTTTGGCTTTGATAGTATTAGGTGGTATCCTTTCAACCAAAGAACAATCCTACCCTGCGTGGGAACGGGTGTTGCAAACAATGGATTGGCACTCAAACGGCAATGACTGCATGCAAATCTTAGCAATGAGCTATGAAGATATGCCTTATTATCTCAAGGCATGCTTTCAATACCTTGCATCTTTCCCAGAAGACTATGAGATTTCTACAGAACATGTGATCAGAATGTGGGTAGCAGAGGGGTTCATACCATTGGAGGGCAAGACAACAATAGAGATAATGGCTGAGGATTGCCTTGAGGAACTTGCAAAAAGGTTATATTTTTTTTTCCAGGCAACTATACATTATTGCAACTATGTTTTAGCGTTCCTTGTACGGCGAATTGCAATATCAGATAATTTTAATAATACGAGTCCATTTCACCAATCTAAAGAGGTGATGCACATTTAAGAAATCCCATGATCTCTTATTATTTTAAGGATGAAAAAACTTGAATTAACTTACTAGATTTTCAAATATTTCATAGTATTTTAGAGGTTCACAAGATTGAGTTGAATTATTTCCCAATTCTTATCCACAATATTACTTTGATGTAACTGGAAGTATATATTTATTCGCACTTTCAACGAATGATGTTCACAGGGGGTCGTATATATTTATTTATTGTTAATTGCCAATTAATCAATTTTCTAGACCCGATCAAATATTTTCCTACAAGCATTCTATTTTAAACCATAGAAAAAATGGACGTCTTGCGACCTTGAGTTTTAATAGTATGTAAACATTAAAATTATTAATCTTTTTTGTCATAAATTTATTGCAACTATATATTCTAATTTTGACTTAAACCTTCTACCAATTACATGTTCTTATTTTTTTTTTTAAATATATCAGTAACAAAAGCTTCTTTTTAAAAAAAAATAAAAAATAGGTATGTTTAACTTGTGTTACAAAAAACATAGTAGACACGATTGGATACTAAAACATAGCTCTACACTAGTGGAAAATACACTTTCAGTGTCGCCCTAATAGTATCGGTTCTTTGAATGAAGTGATACAAAAAACATTTAGTATCGGTTAATTAAAAAAAAACGATACAAAAAATATTTAGTATCGGTTCTAATAAATGGGCGACACAAAAATTAAAATTTAGTATCGGCTCCTAGCTAAAAAACCGACACCAAATATTTGTATCGGTTGTTTACTAATAACCGATACAAAAAATCTAACATTTGTGTCGGTTATTAATAGATAACCGATACAAAAACAATTAGTATCGGTTGTTTAGTAACAGCCGATACAAAATATTTCTGTATTAGCATCGTTTAGTAACAGTCTAGGTTATTTATTCCTTTTTCATTTCCGCTCCTCATTTTCATTTCGCGGCTTCTTGGAATTCCGCCTAGGTTGGCTCCGACTGTATTCTCTCTCTCACGCTCCTCATTTTCCTTTGAGACCATTTCTCTATTATTTTTCTCCTCCTGGAAAAGAAATCAAGAAAGCAACTAATGAAAATCATGGCGGCGGCTGCTCCGATCGGCCACAGTTCTCTACCTCTCTTCATCTATTCTTCTTCTTGGATCCGTTGCGTTTCTTTACTCGTAGATCACCTTCTCTCCTTTCTCTTCCATTTATCCCTCTTCTCCTTCTTCTTCTCCCTTGGATCCGACGGTTTTTGGTTGTCAGCCTAATGGCGAGGGATCGTGGTCGATTGGGGTTTTCTATGGTGACTCGCCGCTCTCTCAGATCAAGCCCAATTGGTAAGTTGATCGATTTATTGTAAGAGGCGGGCCTCACATCTTTTAGAAATGCTTGTAAAAGTGGTTTAGAACTTTAGATCAAACTCAAAAAGACCGGTGTATGTTCTGGTAGTTCACATGGGTCCTATTTGGTATCACTGAATTAAGTTGGAATTTAGCAATTGGTTTGATTCTGAAATTAGGGTACCTTACAAATTGGTTTCGGGGTACCTTACAAATTGGAATTTAGCAATTGGTATCACATGGGTCCTATTTGGTTTGGGGGTTCTCTCATAATTATTGTAGGAAAGACTTGGCAAAAGTTATTAAGAAAAGAGGGTACAAAAGTTTCTCCAATTTCTTTCTAAGTTCAGTTACAAATGATGAAGTTGAAGAAAACTTGTCTGATGGAATTCTAGAGTATGAAGATGACTACTATCTGGAAAGAATCGAAGGTGTCTCTCCATCAAGCGAATTCTCTATAATGAACCAAGTTGACGGGCGTGGACTGATAAACAATGGTATACATGCTAATGAAAATGCAGAAGGTAATTGTGTGATTTCCCTTTTGTACTTGCGATTTAGTAGCTTCATGATTGAAATGTATGATTTCCCTTTTGTACTTGTTAGTGAATGGAATTGTCAATATTGAAGAGAAACCAATATTTCCATTGGTTGGTGATTGTTTACCGGATGAATTCATTAACATTGAAGAGAGATCGGTTCTTTCAGTGGTTGGCATATTCTCCTCTTCATTGTCTTGCAAGTTGTTGATTAGTTAATTTTTGTTGATAAATTAATTGATCTATACATTTCTTTTATTCTTTTCTGCAAGGTTAATGAACCAGGAAATTATGCTACAATCAACAGCCTAAAAGCTTTACTGGTAGGTTCCATTATTTTTCGTGATCTTTTTTACTTTGTTGTTCATAGTGGTTCTTATGTATCTTGACTTTGTAAATGCTCATTTTGAAGGACCAGAAGGATATGGAGCTATCCAAATTGATTCAGAAAATAGAAGAGGAAAAGGTAATTATCCTTTGTTATGACTTGTGACAATTTAAATTGTGTTGAATACAAATGTTTTTTCTACCATAGGGCGTTAACTTTATACCAACAATGTAATAGAAATCTCGTTTTTTGGTCTCTAGATTTTGATTACTGAAGGTAGCATCTTATAGTATTTGTTTATCTTTAATTGTTAGTTCCACATTTGCAATTTTAGCTCTTGCAAATGTGGAACTAACAATTAAAGATAATTGCCATGTGATCCATGATGCTGAGGACAAACTAAAAGGATTAAAAGAGGTACGTTGTGTTCTTACATCCTTTTGAGTTCATTTCTCTTTAAATAAACTGGTATAGAAGTATACTACATTGGATTAAATTGAAAAATAGATGAAAGAGTCAAGTTTCTTGTGAGAAAAAAACTAGGTTCTATTTTAGCTTTTGTTGTACAACTCATGGTTACAGCTCAGTTTTTTCAGTTCTGCTTATGGCTGTGATTGCATGTATGATAATGTGTGGTTTACTTGTAACAGGTATGCATTGAGTTCATGGCTGATGCTGAAATTGTAGAAATTGCCGGTAGTTTTAATGGGTGGCAACACTGGCTAAAGATGAATCTGGATCAATCATCAAACTTTGAAGATCCATCAAATTTCAGGTCCTAGAAGTTCTGATTCTAGTTTTAACAAGGGATCTTGATAATAAGGTTTTACAGGGTATATCAACTCTGTTGCTGTCAACTAGATCTGTTCCTTTTTGTATGAATGTTGTATTATTATTTAGTAAAATTTGGATTATGTAAATGTGATATTAATTAATGTGGAATGAATATGTAAAATTTTTGTTATCTAAATTTGATATTTGAATCAATATCAGCTGTTACCTCCATTCAGCAGAAAAGAAAAAAGAAAAAAAAAAAAAAAAACGCTACAGTGTCGGCTCTTAATTAATACCCGATACAAACAGAAAACATTACTGTCGGTTCTAACATAATAACCGATACAAAGAAATTATTAGTATCGGTTCTTATGTAATAACCGATACAAAAAAATTATTAGTATCGGTTATGTTTTCATAACCGATACAAAAATGTATTTAGTATCGGTTTTGAGTTAATAACCGAAACAAATAATTTATAAAATTATTTTTTTCGGTTCGGAAATTCTAAATTTGTATCGGTTCCACTTAATAACCGATACTAATTGTTGGATTCTGTATCGGTTGTATAACCGACACTGATTAGTTCCGGAATTTGTGTCGCCTGGATCAGTGTCGCCCCTAGGTCCGACACTAATAGGTCTTCATAACCGACACTAATAGTACTTTTTCCACTAGTGCTAGGAAATTGAGGGTGCAGAATTATAATTTTGCGTGAGGGACTCGGATTTAAAAAATATATAGTTTATATTTTTTAATTAATGCTATTCAAAATTCATGTTCTTCTTTAATAAGCAGGTTCTTCAAGAAAACTTTGTACGTACCAAGTGCATGTTCTCAAATGTTTTTTTGTAAATAAACTGAACAAAAGCATTTTTCAATTACGCATCTCTGACTTGTGTTGCAAAAAAAATCAAAGTTTGATGTTTTGGTGATTGAGGAATCAAAATTATAATTTTGCGTGAGGGATTAGGATTTTAAAAAATTATATTTTTTTGAATGTTTTAATATTAATCCAAATTTTCAACCAATATATATGTATATTAAAATATTTCTCTTAAAATCTATAGAAAAATTTACAAAACCTTTATTTCTAGAATTACGTACAAATTCCATTAATTAATTGCTTATTTTAATTTCAGTGTACTTTCAATATTTCCTAACTTGTTTATAAACCAAAATTAATTCAGGAGTATGGTTCAAGTACTAAGCCGATCTGATAATGGTTTGATCAAGCACTTCAAAGTACATGATATTCTCCGCGAATTGGCAATGCATAAAGCTGAGAATGAAAACTTTGTCACGGTTTTCTCACATGCATCAAATGACACAAAGCCCAATAGAATAATCCGACGAGCATCGCTTCAAGCCCAACAGAATTCACAATTCATCAGATATGTCGGTCCAAATACCCGTTCTTTATTATGGTTTCAGTCTAAAGAAATTCAAATATCCTTAGATTGCTCTAATTTTAGGCTACTTAAAGTTCTAGAAATAGTGGATGGCAAAGGGGAGAAATTAACATTAAAATCATTCGATGGGTTGATTCACCTCAAATACTTGGGGCTTAGAAACTGCACAATTGACCTCTCCTCATGTAATTTCCAGCGTATGAGGAGTCTGGAAACTCTAGATGTGCGAGGGTGTACGGGTAATCACCAGCCATGTGATGACTTTTGGTCAATTGGGACATTGAGGCATGTCCTGGGTTATTTTTGTAGACCATTACCGAAAGGTATTGATCTAAACCATCTACAAACCTTGAAGAGAGTACAAGTTTAGGGAGCATGTGATGTGAAGTTGCCCAACCTGCGTACATTAGGTATTGCAATTTTTTCTGCCGAACAGGGTTCAATAACCAATCTACTTCAAACGTTGCCTCTTCTGGTCTCCCTATCGATTGATGGTCATAATCTCCCGACGGAGATTGTTTACCCAAAAGCACTCCCAAATTATCAGAATTTGCAATCCTTATCCTTCAGTGGAAAATGGCCTGAGAATGTCAACGTGGAGGCTAGGTTGCTTCCACCACACCTCGTTAAACTCACACTTAATTATGCCTACCTTAATCATAATCCAATGCCGGAGCTTGGAAAGTTGAATGGCCTCAAAAAACTTCACTTGGTCGATTTTTTGAATTTCCGTTGGGAGGGTCCAATAAACTGTCCAGAAGGATTCCCAGCCCTAAAATACTTGGAATTGTATGATAGCGACATCAAGGATTTGACAGTGGAAGAGGGGGTCATGCCAAACCTTACATACCTCCAAGTATATCCTAACACTGAGTTGCACCTGCCTCGTGAGCTACAGCACGTGACAGTTGAAAGACATTAATTAATATTCTTGATTTGGTTAAGTGGTAATATCTATCACAGTGACCACTTACTTTTTCATTTCACTTTTTTTTTTTTTTTGGAAAACGTGTATTATTAGTAATATAGATGGTGCAGCATATGTGCATATTATTATTATTATTTTTTTTTTTGTACACATGGAAAGTAAAACACAAGTACGTACATGTTCTATTATAATTTGTTTTGTTTTCTGTACTATTATTCTTTTCATAGACGAACTATATGAGAATTTAATAGTATTAATTTGTACGTGCTAGTGTTGATCTTTATACTTAATTCTTGTAGATTTTTTGTTCCTGCTTTGGGTATCAGATTACGTACAATAATATATAGATGCATCTAGATTTTAAAATGAGTACTAGTGCTAAGATATGTAAATGTAAAAAATAATGATTCGTTCTTTTATTTTATTTTTTAAAATTCTTTGTAATGTTTGTGTTGTTCAATTAATATTATATTTCTTAATTTCAAGAACCATAATAGAATTGTAATCAAGTCATCATGTAATTTAACTTTTCTTTATTATTATCATAGCTTTACGGGTGGAATTGGTAATCAGAAATACAGCTTTCCCATATGAATCAAGTTGTCAACCATCGAAAATTCGAAATGCCCTCAATTAATTACAGTGATAATTCAAATTTAAAAATAAAAAAGGGAAATTAAGATACTTATATTACTAGCCTAGTTGGCATGAAATATTCCCATGAAGAAATTAAAAAGAAATACATTCATTAGTTGATACTGATTATGATATATATTCCCTGCTTTTCTTTGTTGCATTTGGCATCCTCTCCTTGTCTTCTTCATCTCTTCTTGTTTTATAGACTCACTCGCGCTATGGACAAAGTCATTAAACAAAATAAAAAGAAATACCTTTCCAGCCAACAAGTGGATACAGCATTAGAATTAGCATTACAGCAAACACTAGTACTTTTAAAGTTCACAACCAATCAAAATAAGAATTAATTCCAGACAGTTGAACTATTACACAAGAGTTCATACTAAAAACCAAAAACCTCTGAATATTAACAATTACTCTGAACTATTACACAAGAATTAATTCCAGACAGCATCACGACTTACTCTTCATTTAATATTAACAATTCAGGGTACAGAACAATTTCTACGGCGAAACATTCACCTATGAAAATTATACTAACTACCAATTCAAACTATTTACTTAATTACCCAATTCAAACTATACTAACTACCAATTCACAAGATTACTAAATCCAATTATATACAATATTTCAAACTATACTAACTACCAATTCACAAGATTACTAAATCCAATTATATACAATATTTCAAACTATACTAACTACCAATTCACAAGATTACTAAATCCAATTATATACAATATTTCAAACTATACTAACTACCAATTCACAAGATTACTAAATCCAATTATCGACAATATTTCAAACTATAACCCTCTCCCTCTCTCTCTCTCTCTCTGTCCTCTGTTAATTCTTGTCCTCCCCACTATATACTCTATTTTTTGCTCCACCCTGTCCCTCCTATCTTCTCTCTGTTTTGCCCCAAGTCCGCCCCCCTCCTCTGTTTTAGTTACTTCTGTAGGTATGTAATATTTAATTACTATTATGTATTTCTTTATATTCATCTCCATCTAATATATCACTCACTCATATCTATTACTCCCACTGCATAAAATATCACACTTTTCTTTTAATTATATTGATTTATTATATCTTGTATTACAACATATGTACACTATTTTCTCATAATACTAATAATATACAAAAATATGTGCTGCTGCAGTTCATAATCCATTTTATCTCTTCTCGTACTAGTTGTACTATAACCATCTTAATTATAGACCCTGGAATAAATCTCTTGAGAGCCAGTTGACAGATAGCAGGAAACAAGTTCAAAAGAGTCTCTGAATTTGGCACTTCCTTCTAAAAACAGAGCAGACAGTTGACAGCTGCTTGCATCCTTCTAAAATTGTTCATTCACAGATAGCATTGCTACGGGAAAAGCTGGTAATCATTGCTACGAGAAAGGTGTTGATGCCTTGCAAGAGACTCTGCAAGGATGCTTCTGTTTGTTCCTCTGCATCTCTCTCTCTCTGTTTCTCTCTGTTTCTGTTTCTTAATGGAACAAACGAGATGATGAGTGTGTGAATTCCAGTGCCTATTTACGTGTTTCTCATTTAATATAACATGGGCTCTCTCCCAGCAGCAAATCAGAATGAGGCACACCTTTGTCTCTCATTTTAAGTTCTTACAAATGGGACCCTGTTGAACATGACGGTGATGCACGCAAAGCCTGCATTCATCTCCTTCCCCTTCCCCTTCAAAATCAGCAAAGCCGGGTAACACCTTGTCTCTGTTGTTATTGTTGTTTTTGGAGAGTGGAAGAGAGTAGTGTTCTAATAATGCCCGCGCGGGCGTGCCCTGTCCGCGTCCGCGCCCGTCCAGCCCGTGCTCATGACACGGGCACTCGCGGGCACGCGGGCACGGGCGTTAAACTGGCCGGACCCCTTTTTTTTTTCCCTGCCCGCGAGTGCCCGGCCCGCCGTGCCCGTGTCCTTTTTTTTTTTTTTTCCGAAAATTGAATTCAAATTCAAATTTGCCCCCCCCTCCACGGCCTGCAGCCACCCCAGCCCGAACCCCACCTCTCCATTTTTTTTTTTTTAAATTCAAAAATAAGAAATATATTTTTTTTAAAACTTTAAACGGCCATAACTTTTACTAGGAAAGTCGAATTGATGCGTATGACGTCAATTCGGAAAGGGGAGGAGGAGACGGTGGCGACCGTCACCCGGCGTTTACCCCGCGTATCGGAAAAATCAGAATCGCCAAAAAACGTCGTTTAGTGCCAAAAAATGTCGTTTAGTACCAAAAAATGTTGTTTATTTTTTAATCTATTATTTTATAATAAGAGCTTAATTATTTTTAAAGTGATTAATTTAAGAAATTTTTAATTTATATTTTATTATAACAAAAAGTATCGAGTTACAACCATGTCAAATGAATTTAAATTGGCATGAATTTGGATTTATAATTTATTGGTTTTCAAAGAAAAAAAAAAAAAAAAAAAAAAAAGAAAAAAAAACAGAAAAAAAAGTGCCCGGCCCTGCCCGTCCTGACCGTGGTGCCCGGCCCGTCCTGCCCGCGAGCCCGTGGCGGGCGCGGGCATTACACGGGCAGAGCGTGATTTTTGAAATTTTTGCCCGTGATGCCCGTGCCCGTGTGCCCGTGTGCCCGTGACGCCCGTGACGCCCGTGCCCGCATCCGCCCGCGCCCGTGGGGCCCTGCCCGGCCCGACTGTAGAACTCTAGAAGAGAGAAACAATAATAGAATAGAGATAAATGTAACACTGTAATAGGCTGGATCCCTTCTGCTTTTCAGAATATTAGAGTATTTATTTAGCTCGTCCTTCATTGGGGAAAAGTTTTTTGACACCTCACCGATCTGTGGGTTCTCTGGGAGGGATCCCTTCTGCTTTTTGCAATTCGCAAAGGTTTAATTAGTAATCTGAACCTTTTATTTTGCAGGAATCTCAAAGCACTTGTTTAATTATAAAGACCTGACCGAGGCGTACTTTGCAAGGTTTCTCCATTCAATAAACCACTCCGTGTGTATATATATATACAGAGGAGAGTTCAATGAATCCAAAATTTCATGCTCCTATTTGCATCTATTTTTTTATCTTCTTTATCTTTATTTTCAAAGTCTGAATAGTCAATTCGAACCGTTCAACATGACCATCATAATAAAATATGCTTGGAGATCAAATTTTATATTTTTTAGAATTCTTTTATTATTTTTTAAGATAAGTACAAAATCATTGTTTCAAAGAGATTCTGGACCATCCGATATAGTGATTTTGTACATATTTTAAAAAATAGTAAAAAAATTCCAAAAAATATGAAATTTGGTCTCCAAAGCATATTTTATTATGATGATCATGTTGAACGATTCGGATCAACTATTTGGACTTTGAAAATGAAGATAAAGGAGATCAAAAAATGAGTGCAAATGGGAGCATGAATTTTTGGGTGCATTGGAACCCTCATATATATAGAGAGAGAGAGAGAGAGAGACATGTTATATCAACAAGTATTTTTACACGTTGGATGAACATTAATTAATTATTTTCAAATTTAATTGATGCCATTAATGATTTAAAAAAACAACAACTGAGAGTACGTATGACAAAAACATGAAAAATCAGCAATACATGCCATAGTGATGTACAAAAAAAGAGCTATGGTCTCTGATTGTATGCATAGTGACGTTGAAATACATTTTTGGGACTAAAGCATTTGACCATGCTTTGAAGATCAAAACATTATTTAGAACTTAGAATATTGAGAAGGCAACTAATTCACAGTATAATATATAGTAAATTAGCAAGTTGTTCCAAATTCACAAGAAAATTGCTGACCTTCAGCTACTGCCAAGATATCATATTTCACATGTCAGCCCTCTCTCTCTCTCCTTGGGAGATAATGAAATGAATAAACTTAAAATGAGTACTGCATCTTCAGGGTTTTTTTACAAGAGATGGCAAATAAATAAGTTCTAATTAGACGGTGGGGTGTTATCTGGGCTGAGGGATCGTGGGGCCTGTGGAGTTATATGATACGGGCCTAGAGATAGAGAGATGGGGGGCATGTATTCAATTGGGACCAAATGCGGGGTGGGGTTAGGAAATATGGGTTCTAAGGGTGATCCGTGATCCCCAATGTATAGGGGAGGGGGAGTTACCCTCATAGTTGAAATCTTTACTTACAACTTTTGTAAATACACTTTTTTTTTTCTTTCAATATATTTGTTGTCAGGCAGTGAGGCCACCAATGGAGATTGAGTGGACGGCATTCCAGGAGGTCTATGAAGTTTGGGAATGGTTTCGAGATAACCCAGGTTTTAACTGCTTTCATGTTCCAAGAAGCCAAAACACTTTGGCTGACTACTTAGCTAAGAAAGGAAGATTGGGAAACTGGGATTATATGGGGTTCACTTATCCTTTATTTCCTGACTGGGAGGGTAGCTCTGTATTAGGTGCGGGGGTTATAGACAGTTCAAATTTTCAATGATAGCTTGTAATCTGTTTGACCCATTGCTAATATAGGCCTACGGCCATTTTTCCTCAAAATATATATATATATATATATACACAGAGAGAGAGAGAGAGATGGGCTATGGTGCATTGCAATGCATAGGCACCTTTGTGCATTGGACCATAAATCACCGATTCAAAGTCCAAATGACCGATCCAAACCGTTCATCTTGTTCTCCATATTAATATGTGCTTGGAGACCAAATTTTACATTTTTTGAAATTTGTTTACTATTTATTAAGCCACTTTGAAAATCACTGATCCAACGGTGGCTTAACCAAACAGTGAAACCGTTGATAATATAAATTTGAAAAGCTTCTCTTTTAAGTAGTGTTAGCTTTCACTTTTCATAACTGATCCCAAGTAATATCAAAACAAAGAAAACAACAAGCATAGATATAATGTTACCAAGTCCATGATTTAGGGCCGGAACCTAAGAAATATAACAACTCTACATACAAAACATATTCAATATTAAACTCAGATTATTAACTGCCTTTTCCATTTGTGTAATCACAAAAAGGAACATACGAATTTTGAACTCTAAACAAAAATGACTAAAGCTGCTTCTGATCTTGTAAAAGGCATTGATGGGTGAATGGCTTAGTGTACTCTATATCCTATCATAATTTCTTGTGAAGCATTAATTAATAAATCCTATCATTATTTCCTGTAAAGCTCGATAGATATATAAGAATTGCAAATCCTAAGATGATGTAAATGAATTTAATTACATCATTAAGACTTTAGAGTTGTAATATAACTATACTTGCATTAATTGTACAATCATTACAGCCAATTTCTTAGAAAGGTTCTTTAGCCAATAAAACCAATTCAAGGAGGAAAAAGTAAAGGGTAAAAGCCTCATGATCATCAGTGAAATTAAGATACAATTTTGAAATTAAATTTTAATAATCATTATCAACATATATTTAATATGTTATAAGAATATTTTGATTTTACTAAACTCATATTAATTTAATTTCTAGCAGCCCAATCTAACTAATTTGTACAGCCCATATTTTCTTAATTAACTCTCAGCCCATATATATATATGTCCTTGATTAATTTTGAGTCCATATATACTACCTCACTGCCTACCACGTATAATTCCCTCTGACCGGTTGCTCCTTAATTATCCTCTCTGTATATATGTACCCCTGTTACACATCTCTTGATTCCCTTTTGGGTTAATGCAGAGAATAGGGAGTTTTTTTTTATAAACCATAATTAAAAAAATAATTATAGGAAAACAACATGATTAGCGCAAGATTTTGAAAAACCATAAAAATCGAGAGGAAAACTCGGTCTCTCCCAGACCGAATTTTACTCTCGGTCTCCATTTATTTTCAGTTTTTTGCTCTCCGCCACATCTAATCTTCGTAATTAGTGTGTAACCTTGGTGTTGCAAACCATTCCAAAACCGAATTAAAATTTTGGCCCACGATGGAACCGAAATTTTAATTCGGTCTTCCTAATTTCTTTTTATTAGTCGGTTATAAACAAAAAATCTTCTCTCTGTCTCTCCCTCTGTCTGTCTAATCTTTCGCTGCATTTGCCATTTTTGTGTCTTCTTCCTCTTCTAAAATGCTCTAGATTTCAAGTGTTTTGTTTTGTTCAGATCGTCCTTACATTGTGTTTTACGTTCATATTTTAGGTTGAAAAGTTGAAAGTAATTTTTAAGTTGTTTGTGATTTTTTTCCAGAAAATGTCTCAAGTATAAATTTCAAGTATTAATTTTTAAGAACATCAGGTTGGAAATTATAAGAGTAATTGAGTTCATATTTTATATATTTGAATATTTTACACACCGTATTATATTTTTGTCAATATTTAATAGGAGCGACTGGTGAAAGACAGAGTAGTGTATCTGGTAGCCGACCTTCTGCATCTGCTATGTATGCAGAGGAACTTGCTGCACAAGGGTCACGGAGAAGCGTATCTGGTACCTGATCTGAGGCATTTGCTAGTGAAGCAGAGGCCTCTGGAAGCCAAGCATCTGGCAGCCGATCAGCTGGTCGTTTATTGAACATAATATTCAGACGTAAGGAACGATAAATGATTTTATAAGATTATAATAATTTGTATGGATGTTTGTACTAATGTTTTTGTTTTGAAACTGATCCGGATGAGATGGCATGAAATGCATTTAGTCAGGGAAATCAATTAATAATCAAATTAGAAGCATCATTAGTACTCAAATTATAACCTTAAAAATAATTTGTTCCAGACCGAGTTTTATTTTCAGTCCGTTATTTTTTTTTTGTCCCAGACCGAGTTTCTGTTTCAGTCTCTATGGGAGACCGAGATTTTTTTTCGGTTCTTAGGGGACACCGAATTTTTTTTCGGTCTCTGGGGAGACGATGGATTTTCTGTGGCCGCCATGAAAAAATTGAAAATTTGGATCGAGACCGAATTTTATTTTCGGTCTGGAAAAGAGAGACCGAGTTTTACTCTTGGTTTTTATGGTTTTTCAAAATCCTGCAGCAATGATATTGTTTTCATAAAATTATAATTTTTGTTTATGGTTTATAAAAAAACTCGAGAATAGGTGTTCCGTGAGAGCTAGGATGCGTACTTTTTGGCTTTCACTTTATCTCATGAGATGCTCAGAGGCTCAGAGGATTCGTTATATGTACTTTTTGGCGGGGACTCGTACTGGATAAAGATAAGGGGGTAAATTATATTTTAATGCTAGCTAGAAGCCTAGCTTGATTTACCAATAATAAATATAAATATTGTAATAACAGGTGTACGGCATATATATATAGCATTGAAGAACCTGAGCTCCTATCTAAACCTCTGTTTGTTTCGAGTACGTAGTTTTAATCAATTAGAGTATAAATTAAAAATGGAGTAATTGATCATTAATTTGTAGATTATATATTATAAGTAGAAATAATTGCCACAAACTACTTGTCATTAGCGCAAGTACCGTGAGGGAGAAGATAATTTCAGTGTTGTTGAACACAAGTGTCTCAAAATATATAAATAGAAAGAAGCCTAAAATGCTATTCATTGGGGGCCTCCGCATAGAATATAATAAAGTAAAATTTAGAATATAACAAAGTTGCATATATGCCACAATAGCATGGAAAATGCAATATGACGTCGAAATGTAGAATTGAATATTTTTTTTTTTTTGAAAAAAAGGCATATAAAGCCCGTCCATTAAAATAAAAGAGTTTTACAAAAGGCAACTACAACCAATCTTAAAAACAAAATAACAAAATGCAACTACATGTGCCGACAGAAGTAACATAACAAAACAACACTAACAAAGGTGCCAACATTAAGTAACATATGGAGAACCTCCATGATTATTACAACTGTCATTAAACCAAGCACACTTAGCCATCTTAGGAAGCAAGTACCAGTGGAGCCAGTGAGACAGGGGTACCACTGTTATTCTCAAGAGACAGCAATGGTGAAGGGGACATGCTTTGAATGGGCACCATGTCCATAACTTCAGGAGTCCAAAGGTGAGTAAATGCCATCATGTGTCTTTTTTTCCCTATCCAATAATCCAACAAGGAGCAAATTAGTAAGATCATATTTCTAATAAAAGGAACACTTTTGTTGTCAAAGCAAATAGAGTTGCGAACTCGCCATATGGTCCAACAAATGGCACTAACAACCATAGGCATTGCCTCCTTTTGTTTTAGAGGGAGAGTCATGGCCAATTGTTGGATATCGTCTAAAGAGTCCCATGTTCTAAAAAATTGTTGGAATTGCCCCATCCAAAACCAGATTTGAGACAAATATGGGCATGTAAGAAACAGGTGTAAAGTGGATTCCTCCTCTCTATGACAGAAATGACACCTAGTATCACATGTCCATTTTTTTGTACTCAACACCGTTTTAGTTAGGATTTTATTGCGAAACAGTAACCACATAAATACTTGCACCTTAAGAGGAATAGGAACCTGCCATCACAACGTGGCAAATAGGACTTGTTCCCCTCGAAAAGAGAGAAAATTGTATAAAGAAGAAGTAGTAAATTGATGTTTGGTGTCCCATTTCCATAATGGAATATCTGAATTTTCTGTAAGGGCATATGAAAGTATGATTGCAAGTAGTTCATGCCATTCTGATAAGAGGATGCCATGGAGAGAACGTCTAAATCTCACCACGGCACCTCTTGATGCAAGCACATCCTGTACACAGAGAAACTGATTAGTGCATATTGCAAAAACATGAGAATAGACAATTGAGAGAGGGCAGTCAGAGTGCCAAGTATCCAACCAGAAATTCACCTGTTGACCATTACCTATGTGATAAGAGCAACTCAACTTCCCAATATATTGCAGTTTAAAAACCTCTCTCCAGAAGTGAGACATGTGGGAGGGGGGGTGTGGGGACCATATTTAAGGAGGATAATCTGTTTCCAAAGACCTACATATTGAGGGTTGTGTAGTTTCCACCACCACTTAACTAATAATGAGATGTTCATAATGTGTAAATCTTTAACCCCAAGGCCACCAAACTCTTTTGGGTAACAAACCAAAGACCAATTAAGCAGAGAATATTTTTTACGAGGCCCAGCAGTACCTCGCCATAAAAATCGGTGTCTAGTTCTATCAATTTGGTGCCTAATCGAGACAGGAAGTGTATAAAGGGACAACATGTATAAAGGGACAGCAGACAAGATAGAATTTACCAGTGTGAGACGACCCCCAATTGACAGGAGGTTACCCACCCAACCCTGCAATTTCTTTGTAACCTTATCTACAAGACATCCCCAATCAGAAAGGGCAAGTTTTTTATCACTTATTGGTACCCCCAAATATTTCAACGGTAACTTAGCAACTTTACAACCAAACAAATCAGCAAGTAATTTCCCATCTAAAGAAGACACATGTAAAGGAATTAATTCGATTTTTTGAAAATTAATTTTTATACTTGACAAGGCTTCGAAACCGAACATTGTCCAAAGAGCGGAGTCTATATTAGTAGGAGTTGGAGCCAGCAACAAGATAGTGCCGTCGGCGTAATGGCAATTAGTGACACTATTGCCATCAGCCAGATGCGGGCCAAGCCCGATAATTCGACCAACAGACCTGCCTTTATTAAACAATTTACATAATACATCACCAACCAAGAGGAATAAGAAGGGGGACAACGGGTCCCCTTGTCGGACTCCCTGCTGACAAGAGAAGTAAGAAGACAGTTTACCATTAACATTAATACAAGTTCTACTACTACAAAGCAATTGTAAAATCCAAGATATCCACTTAGTATCAAACCCGCGAGATGTCAGCACCTCAATGAGAAACTGCCAATTAACTTTGTCATATGCCTTTTCTAGATCTATTTTAATCACTACACCACTCTCTTTTTTCTGTCGACAAGAATGCAGAATTTCATGACTTAAGACAACATTATCTAATATATAACGACCTTTAACAAAGGCAGCTTGAGTAGTATCTACAAGTCTATGCATAAGAGTATCAAGTCTCAAAGTCAACAGTTTGGAGATAATTTTCATACTACAGTTTACTAAACTTATTGGGCGGTACTGTTTAATCGTGGTAACTTCCTTTTCCTTAGGTATAAGGCAAACTACAGCTTGATTAATATATTCTAAAGACAGTTTATTCTCTACAAAAGAAGCTACTAAAGAGCATATATCACTTTTAACAATTTCCCAAAAATGCTGGTAAAACCCAAATGGTATGCCATCAGGACCAGGGGCACCTGATTGGTCAGAGGAAAATAGTGCATTTTTTATCTCGTCTTCAGAAAATGGAGCTATAAGACAGGAGTTTTCAAGAGGAGTGATTTGTTCACTACTGTCCCAAAAATCAGACTATAAGGTAGCCCCTTTGACCCCACTAACGCCTAAAATTACTTTATAGTAATCGATTATATGGTTTTCTATCAAAGGGAGTTGGTCAGTCATTTGCCCTTGAATGTCCATGTGTAAGATGGCTTGCTTTTTGAATCTGTTAGTGGCACATTTGTGAAAGTATTTAGTATTTAAATCTCCCTCTTCCAACCACTTTTGTTTAGAACGTTCTTTCCAATATGATTCCTCTTCATCATAGATTTGATTAAGAGTGAGTTGGCACTGTTGCCATTGTAGGCATTCCTCATCAGTTAGGTCTCTCATTTCTTTCAACAACTCTAATTGCTCTAACTTGTCAAGGGTTTGTTTTTTTCTTTTTTTCTTTTTCCCATCATGGTTTTTGTACCAGCCCTCTATTTTTTGTGTGAGGTATTTTATTTTACGGTGCCAACTCAAGCCAATCTCACCCTGTAAATGGAAATCATTCCACCATTTAGAATTGAATAAAATAAAGTAAAATAAAAGGCAAATTCTCCAAGCATTAACAATGCATATATGATTACTATGGTGGGGAACAGAGAAAGTGACATTTATTCCTGATGAACTGCATAACTGATTGATATTATTAAATTATTAATCATTTGTGTAATTTCTCTTATTGTTCAATGCATCCAGTGGGCATTTTAATTAACAAATTTGGTTGAGTACGAATATTAATTAATTCTTATTTTCAAAATTTGGTTGAGTAACAAATTTGTTTTTTTTTTTTCATTTTACTTAATTTACCAGATTGTAAAAATTAAAGTAATTTAAAAAATTTCTTTCTAAAATTTTACGTACTTTGAAGTAAATTAATT
Organism: Carex cristatella; assembly: GCA_024447775.1. Taxonomy (NCBI): domain Eukaryota; kingdom Viridiplantae; phylum Streptophyta; class Magnoliopsida; order Poales; family Cyperaceae; genus Carex; species Carex cristatella. The sequence continues at coordinate 5,839,058 of JAJHPF010000026.1, read as the reverse complement.
TCTAAAAAATTATTAAACGGGAAATAAATCATTGGTGGAGAGAAGCATCTCCCTCCTACTTGTTTGGCCCCAACTTTCTTAATTTCTAGAGCAAACTGATCCATATACTTTGAGTTTTGTGTGGCCTCTTACTTTTTTGGCCCCAGCTTTTGGGTCATTCCCTCCCTTTCGGTTTAGTTTTGTGGAGCAGGTGAATTTCCAATTTGTTCCTCCACTTTCCTTTCCCTCCCCTCTGTTCCCTCCAACTGGAGCACAAAGTAAGAATCCAGGCATAACTCGAAAAATAATATAAAGGAAAGAAATTGATACCTCATACACACTAATGGAAAGGTGTTTGAAATAATCATGAGTGGTAGAGGAAAAAATGCGGTTCCTAAACTGCCAATGCATCTCGTAGACTTCCTACTATCTGAACTGTTGACTTCCTACTAATTAAAAGAATGTAGTAGAAAAATAGATAAGAAATTTAATAGAAATGTTTGTTGTTTACTCAAATGAAACGAACCACAAACATATAGAATATGCAAGTGTTGACCTTATGATTATAATTCCATGAACTGTTATGTTTTGGTTGTAACCTGGAACAATACTCAGTACTGTCAAAGTGGAATCAGAATACAATATGGTATTGTGTTATTACCTTATTTGTACTAGGATTTCAAAATTTTGTAGAAAAAATAATTCTCTCAGTGCCACTATACAAGATAGATGTGACACTAGGTTTTCCGTCTAAACAATTGGGCCAATTTAACAATTGCTTGACATCCAACACAAACAACCAAGGATAGCAAAAAGTTAATTTGCATGATGGCATCTATTTGAGCTTAAAATTGTAGAGCTTAATAGAAAGGGTGACCTTTCTGAACAAATTTGGTTTTATCTCGCCAGATTGAGGTGAGGTGCTAACCCATCTTAGTCAGAATGCTTCACTAAAATTTACATATAAACCCAAAAATATAGAGGAATTAAACCAAACCAAAAATTACATAGAAATGATTACGACTAATTCTAAGAATTACTTAATTTCCATTTGGTTGTAAAAAAGTGCACAGTGAAAGCTAAGACACCAATAAGTATGATGTACTGAAGTCGTCAAAATTCTTCAAATTGAAAGATAAAATTGAATATTGGAAATTAGTCTTAATTTACCTGGTAAAGCCCATATAATCAGAAGCTTACCTTCTGAATTACCACCACCATTGCCTTGAATCAAGAAAACCGTACTGGAATTGACCGAACCAGTCGAATTAGACCGTACTGGCACTGCTTTTTCTCCTCGATCCAGCTTTACATCTCGATCTCTCTCAAAGTCCTTCCTCTCTATGTCAAATACAACTGAAGAAGAAACGACTTCGTCTCGTTCTTAGAGGAGTGAAGGAGGGAAAATATCGCTTTCTCTGAGGATAGTGGGTGGTGGCGGGGTGAAGGAGTCCCCATCGGAAGGAGGGAGAGACGGGAGAGAGATGAGAAGAGAAATGTGAGGTTACTACGGAGAGGGAGAATGAGGAATAAACCCAAGACAGCACACAGATCAAATCTCAACCATATATAGCTTAATTAATTTATTAAGCCAAATCTCCCTCCTTAACAGATTTGTCTCATTTACACATCCTTGACCATTTTTTCACGAATAATAATGATATTAATTATAACGATAAGCTACTTAGAATCTCCTTTATATTAATAATAATTTTATAAAAGGCAAACTTATAAGAGTCTCCTTTATCTTTATCCCTTTAAAGGGTTACTTGTTGTCTCCCATTTGGTATAAATAATTATTATTTGCACCTGGTTCATAGGTGACCTCAATTATTAATGATTTTTTTTTACTCAAAACTATGTCAGTCCGTGTCTTAAACGTGTCAAAAAGTGACATATCTTGGTTAGAATATTATCATTATATTTTTTGTTTAACTTGTTGAGAACGTACAAGAGTAAAAAAAAGTTAATATTAATAAGTTATAAATATATATATATATATATATATATATATATATATATATATATATATATATATATATATATATATATATATATATATATATATATATATATACATATATATATATGAGGAGAGATCAACAGGGGTGGAACTCAACTTTGAGTATAGGGGGGCTAACATACTAAATATCATATGTTTAAAAATATTTTAATAAAAAATAAAATCTATATAACACAAAATAATATGATTCTTTACTATTTGATTCCATAAAATATAATAAATAACAAGCCCCAATAAAATGACATGTTTATCAAACTAAAATAAAACAAAAATAATATATTCATATACATATTTTCTTTATTTAAATTCAAATTCTGTAATAATCTCATCGCTAAGCTAATTTTATTTGCTATTTCTTTCTCAATATAAACAAGCATGTAGTCTTTAACGAGCTTCATATTCTAATTTAGACGGCAAAGGATGTTTTATGATTTTTTCACACGGTCAAAGAATGCCTTATGATTTTTGGTCAAGGCTGCCTTGGGATTTGAAAACCAATGCCGTTCTTTCTTTCTTGATGGGATCATGAGACGTGTCTTTAGTGTTTTTTTTTTATAGGGGGGGCTAATAACCTTGCTACACCTATAAAAAATTTTTTAGTTGTATAAGTACCGGTAATAAAAAAAAAGTCAAAATCTTGGGGGTGCCTTAGCCACCCCTGCATACACTTACCATCCGCCACTGAGATCAAGTTACAACAATTTTGAGTTACAACAACGATTTTTTTCATTTTCAAAGTCCAAATTGTTGATCCAAACCATTCAACATGATTATCTAAATAAAATGTGCTTCCAGATCAAATTTTACATTTCTTTTGAATTTTTTTACTATTTATTAAGATGGGTACAAAAACTAGTCAAGTTCAGACCATTGAATTTTGTACCCGTATTAATAAATAGTAAAAAAATTTAAAAAAATGTAAAATTTGATTTGGAAACACATTTTATTTAGATAATCATGTTAAACGTTTTGGATCGACGATTTGAACTTTGAAAATGAAAAAAACCGTTATTGTAACTTGATCCCTCCTCTATATATATATATATATATATATATATATATATATATATATATATATTATAGATATTTCAAATAAGTTAAACCTATAAAAATGTTAATAATGACATATTCATTTATATATACTGCATGCTCACATGCATCAAACATTTGGTGAAATAGTTTATCTTGAGTGAAACCTATAACCATCATTTTAATTTGAATTATCTGAGTAATCAATTCACCTACATACGTATACATATATTTTGTTATTATTTAACAAATAAATATAAGTGTAGTTTTATTTAAAAATTATAAAGTTATACCAAGGCAGAAGAATGAATTTCCCTATGAATCTGACAAAGATATTTTTTTTTTTTACTATTTCGATCATACTACAATATTGGAAAAATATATAAAATTCTTAGAGCCTCCTTTACAGCTTAAACTTTTTTCACAAACAAGTAAAAGATTCATTGAGCCTTCTTTTGTCTTTTATCATTTTTTATAAGTTTCTTATCCACAGTTGATACAAATTTCTTGTTAAATAACAACTGCATTCTCTATTTCTTTAAAGAGTTACTTGTTGTCTCCCTCTTCTTTAAAGACGAATCTAATTACATATACATACATGATTAAAGTCGCTTCTTATTGTTCCAATTAATTCATCGAGTTGACACTTCCATTAATTAGTAGTTTGTCTTCAAGCATGTGCATCAATTAATTAATAAACTTATTACCCGTGTTCTTTTCAAGAAATAATAAATAATTTTAAAAAGTAACTGTCATACAACTGAGAGATCTGCTTTGACCGGATGAACAAATTAACAGGTACAATATATTTGGATTATTGAAGAGTATAAATCTCGATTTAACAAGGGAATTGGAAACTAACAATGAAATTTGATAAAAGTTGTGGTTAATACATCAGCCATAATGAAAAAGGGAAAGTAAGATACTTATATTACTAGCCTAGCTGGCTTGAAATATTCCTAAGAAATGAAAAAGGGAAAGTAAGATATATACTTGAATTCAAGTCTATGTCCATCGATTTCTTTCTTTCTTTGGCTGATTTCCTTCGTTTACAGCTTCTTAAAGTTTTTCACAAACAAGTGTAAAGGTTCTTAGAGTCTCTCCACAGTTGGTATATATCTCTTGCTTAATAGCAGCTGGGTTCTTTGTACTTTAAAGGATTACTTGATGTCTCCCTTCTTCTTTAGAGACGAATCTTACATGTACATTTGTAGTGAACTACAAGTTATGAATATTAAATTATCTAATATGGTTTTTAACGTACGGTAGCAGTTTGCTTTCCAGCCTGCTTGCCTATATAATGATCAGACCATCTAATATTAGGCACTATATCTAATAATATCCTCTTACACTGGTGCACATAAATAATTTAAAAAGAGAGAAAACAAGAGAGTGAAATGGCTGAGGCAGTTGTGAGTGTGCTGGGCAAGCTTGCTGTTGTCATAGCAAACGAAGCACAGTTCTTGGGTGGGGTTGGGAAGAAAGTCGAACGGGTGCAGCGTGAGCTTATCCGAATCAAGAGCTGCCTGATAGATGCTGATTCAAAACGGAAGGGAGATGAGAGAGTGCAGAACTGGCTTAATGAGCTCCGCGATGTGGCCTACCGTATCGAGGACACAACCGACACCTTCTTTCTCAAAGTTGAAGGTCACAGCCAAAAACATCCCAAATTTTTGAAAAAACTCAAGATGGTGTGCAACAAGCCCAAACAACTATATTTTCGCCACAAACTTGGCAATGAGCTCGATGACATTCAAAATCTACTCGAAGAGATCTTCAAGAGCAGGCTTACCTACGGGATCAGAGACCTGCCAGTGGAAGACGAGAGCAAGGGAGATGCAGTCAAAATGCCTCTTCGGAGAGCTACTTATTCTGAAGTAGACGAAAATGAAGTCGTAGGCATGCAGGCTGACAAGAACAACATTCTGGAGCTGCTACGCCCTCAGAAAACACCTCGACGAGCTGTCATAACTATCGTGGGTGCCGGTGGTCTAGGAAAGACTACCCTTGCATGTATGGTATACAAAAGGCAAGTGCAATTTATTTTTTTTGAACTATATTTTAATGATATAAATAATTACATCAATAATAATAAGTGTTGATGGAATAGCAATGATCAACTACTACTACTGTATAACAATACGATTTTGAAGGTTTAACAGTGATCTTAACTGCACAATTGCTCAATATATAATACTGAGATCTTAGTAAAACATGGTTGCAACAATCACTATTGTTTAAAAAACTTTGGTAGAAATCAACATAATAATATATCTTCTTTTCTTGTATAACTAGTGCCAAGGCAGATTTCGACTATGATATAATGTTGTCAGTCTCTCAACAGTTCAGCCTAACTAATCTCTTGAGAAAGATGATCAACAAGTACAATGATTCTATACCGAAGGATCAAGATGTGGACTATTATGTGGGTGAGCTCAAAAGATTTTTAGGTAGCAGAAGATATCTGATCATTTTAGATGATGTGTGGACAGGTGATCTGTGACTCAACTAAAAGATTCATTACCTGATGACAAGAATGGTAGTCGTATCCTGATAACTAGCAGGTCTGTTGAAGTTGCTAGATTTGCTGAGTCCCAAATTCCTCCATATGAACTCAAGTTCTTAGATGATAGGGAAAGCCTTAATCTCCTTCTCAAAAAGGCTCTCCCTTATCAAGAACCTGATGAACAATGCCCTAACAATCTCCTTGACCTTGCACACAAACTATCAAAGAAATGTAAGGGGTTACCTTTGGCTTTGATAGTATTAGGTGGTATCCTTTCAACCAAAGAACAATCCTACCCTGCATGGGAAAGGGTGTTGCAAACAATGAATTGGCGCAGAGATTACAGTCGCTGCATGCAAATCTTAGGAATGAGCTACGAAGATATGCCTTATTATCTCAAGGCATGCTTTCAATACCTTGCTTCTTTCCCAGAAGACTATGAGATTTCTGCAAAACGTGTGATCAGAATGTGGGTAGCAGAGGGGTTCATACCACTCGAGGGCAAGACAACAATAGAGATAATGGCTGAGGATTGCCTTGAGAAACTTGCAAAAAGGTTATATTTTTTTTTCCAGGCAACTATACAATATTATTACAATATTTTTTTGTCATACAACTATATATTATTGCAACTATGTTTTAGCGTTCCTTGTTTTGCAATATCAGATAATTTTAATAATACGAGTCCATTTCACCAATCTAAAGAGGTGATGCACATTTAAGAAATCCCATGATCTCTTATTATTTTAAAGATGAAAAAACTTGAATTGACTTCCTAGATTTTCAAATATTTTATAGTATTTTAGAGGTTCACAAGATTGAGTTGAATTATTTCCCAATTCTTATCCGCAATTTTACTTAATTTGATGTAACTGGAAGTATATATTTATTTATTGTTAATTGTCAATCAATTTTCTAGACCACATCCAATATTTTCCTACAAGCATTCTATTTTAAACCATATAAAAAATGGAAGTCTTGCGACCTTGCGTTTTAATAGTATGTAAACAGTAAAATTATTAATCTTTTTTCGTCATAAATTATTGCAACTATATATTCTAATTTTGACTTAAACCTTCTACCAATTACATGTTCTTATTTTTTTTTTAAATAGATCAGTAACAAAAGCTTCTTTAATTTAAAAAAAAATAGGTATCTTTCACTTGTGTTACAAAAAACATATTAGACACGATTTGATACTAAAACATAGCTCTAGGATATTGAGGGTGCAAAATTATAATTTTGCATGAGGGATTAGGATTTAAAAAATATATAGTTTATATTTTTTAAAATTAATGCTATTCAAAATTCATGTTCTTGTTTAATAAGCAGCTTCTTAAAGAAAACTTTGTACGTACCAAGCCCATGTTCTCAAATATTTTTTTGTAAATAAACTGAACAAAATCCTTTTTGAATTACGTATCTCTGATTTGTGTTGCAAAAAAATCAAAGTTTGATGTTTTGGTGATTGAGGAATCAAAATTATAATTTTGCGTGAGGGATTAGGATTTAAAAAAAATTATATTTTTTTAATTTTTTAATATTAATCCAAATTTTCAACCAATATATATGTATATTAAAATATTTCTCTTAAAATCTATAGAAAAAATTACAAAACCTTTATTTCTAGAATTACGTACAAATTCCATTAATTGTTTATTTTAATTTCAGTGTACTTTCAGTATTTCCTAACTTGTTTATAAATCAAAATTAATTTAGGAGTATGGTTCAAGTACTAAGCCGATCTGTGAATGGTTTGATCAAGCACTTCAAAGTACATGATATTCTCCGCGAATTGGCAATGGATGAAGCGAAGCATGAAAACTTTGTCACGGTTTTCTCAGATGCATCAGAAAAAAACACAAAACCCAACAGAATAATCCGACGACTATCACTTCAAGCTGAAGAGAAGAATTCACAATTCCTCAGATATGCAAGTCCAAATACCCTTTCTTTATTATGGTTTCAGTTTGAAGAAATTGAAATACCCTTAGATTGCTCTAATTTTAGGTCACTTAAAGTTCTAGAAATAGTGGGTAGCGGTGATGACCGATTAGTATTAAAATCATTAGATGAGTTGATTCACCTCAAGTACTTAGGACTTAGAGGCTGTCGGGTTGACCTCTCCTCATGTTCTTTTCAACGTATGAGGAGTCTGGAAACTCTGGATGTGGGAGGGTGTGAGGGTACTGGGCAGCCATGTGATGACTTTTGGTCAATTGGTACGTTGAGACATGTCCATGGTTTTTTTGGAAGACCATTATCAAAAGGTATTGATCTAAACCATCTACAAACCCTGAAGTGGATAACAGTTGAGGGAGCATGTCATTGGAAGTTGCTCAACTTGCGTAAATTAGGTATTAGAAATGAAACTAACGAATGGGTTTCAATAACTAATCTACTTCAAACACTGCCTCTTCTTATCTCCTTAGGGATCAGAGCATTTGGTTATGCTCTTCCGATGGAGATTATTTACCCAAAAGCACTCCCAAATTGTCAGAATTTGCAATCCTTATACTTGGATGGAAAATGGCCTGAGAATTTCAACATAGAGGCTAGGTTGCTTCCACCACACCTTGCTAAACTCACACTTGAATGGTCCCTTCTTAATCATAATCCAATGCCGGAGCTTGGAAAGTTGAATGGCCTAAAAAACCTTCGGTTGAGAGATGTCTTTCCTGATGATTGGGAGGATCCAATTATCTGTCCAACAGGATTCCCTGTCCTACAATACTTGACAATGAGTGATACCTACATAAAGGAATTGAGGGTGGAAGAGGGGGTCATGCCAAACCTTACATACCTCCAAATAGAAAAAGTCACCTTGGTGTACCTGCCTCCTGAGCTACAGCACGTGACAGTTGAAATATTGTAATTAATATTATTGCTTTGGGCAAGTGGTAATTAATATCTATTAGTGACCAGTTAGTTTTTTACTCTCACTTTTTGCTTTTTTGTTTTATATTTTGGGAAAAACGTCCATTATTTGTAATATGGTGCAGGGTGCATGTCTTATGAATTCTTTGTGTACTTGTAAACATGCATGTAATGTAAACCCCAAATACGTACACGTTCAATTAAATTTCTTTTTTGTTTTCTGTACTAGTAATCTTTTCACAGACGAACTATAAATTTGAAAATTTTATTGCTATTCTATTTGCTGGGTTGATCTTCATCCTCTAGTTATTGTATATATTTTTTTCCATGCTTTGGTTATCAGGGTACGTACAATACTAAATGCATCTAGATTGTAAAATGAGTACTAGTGCTAAGATATATATATTAGTGCCAAAACAAAATGCATCCTTTTTTTATTTTTTATTTATTTCTTATTTTTTTGTTGTAATATTATATTTCTTAATTTCAAGTCTCGTAAGAGATTTATAATTAAGTATGCATGTGCTTTACCTTTTCTTTATTATTATCACAGCGTTAATGGAGGAATAGGTAATCACAAAAATTACAATGTGTTGTGTTCTTTAACTATTGCAGCGGCACAGCTTTATGATATATTCTTAAGGCTGAATTGTAGGTTTGTTATTGTAGTAATAATAATGACAAATGAATTCTTTTTATTGTAGGTTTTTGATGTAAAGTTATAAAATAGCCATACGTTGACAATATGTCTGTTATTATAAAAAAAAAGTTCAGTACATAAATCATCGATTGATAGTAATAAAATCGGGTTGTTATAAAAGAAATAATTGATGGATTTGAATGGTTGATATTAATCTCTTTAATGAGCTAGTTATTCATAATTATTTACATTCCATCTTTTTACAGGAAGATTTGAAAATGAATTAATTTTCTGGATTCATATTATAACTCAGGTGACTTTTATTTATTTATTTCTGAGCATTAATATTAATAAAATTATAGTTTATTTTAAGTTTACCCTCAATTAAATTTAGTATTATATCAATGAAATTCTATGAAGTTTATGAAGTTCCATAATGTTTCAAATTAGTATTGTACCACTTTATCCAACAGTTCCATAATGTTTCAAATTTTATAAAGTTTTAAAATCTGTTGGTTCACATAAATTAAGTGTCACACCCCAAATACGGGTATAATAGCCTGCCGCGTATATTTATTAAGGCATATACGCAAGGCAGTGGATCTTTTATATTCATTACCAATAACACCATTACATATTAACCACATCCCAATATTTCTTACAAAATTTATTTAACAGAATACGACAAACTATGTTTTAGAAATGCTTTCCGCATCCTGTCAGATTCAACAACCCAAAACCCCATTATTATGTGGTTATACTATCAGATGCAATCCAGAACCGTCTCTCTGTATCCGTATAATAAACCTGAAAATAACCCAAAGGGTGGGGGTGAGAAATAATAATAATATTATTTCCCAGTGCGAATTTGCCACAATCAGGCCACTGGACTTGCAATCAATCCATATCCAAGAGTTAAATCCTTGCAACTTGACATTATCAATTCAATTTATATATATAAATGAATGCAAATGCTCAATCACAATATTCAATAGAATCTCAACTCACGGAATCTCAAATGAAGCTCAATAGAGATATATTTGGCTTAACCTCAGATTATCAGGTCCGGTAACACATACAGATGACCCATCAACTTGTCATGCAGGTGGCCAAGCTAAACCCACACCTGCCGGTACTCAGTACCCTCCACTGACCCTCATCTGATGTGTTTACGGTTATACCGTTCATTAAGGTCTGGTTCATAGTCAAATAATATTTCATATGCAATAAACTCAGAATTCGTAATTCTCAACACATTAAACAAAACTGTTATTTTAGTCCCAGACTGGATATGACATCCATCAGACGTTTCTTTACAGTCATCCGTAGTCACCGTCAGAATCAGATTCTCCCTCCCAACCGGTACTAGGATTAGCGAGGGCCGTTCACCATATGCACATAAGGATTCCGTAACCAAAGTCTAGTCTATAGCCCCTAGACTTTGCAGAGCTCAACATATTTTCATCAACATAAACTTGTGGTGACTTAACCATAATTCAGAATAGGAGATTCATACAAACGGTAAACCATACAAAATGATAGGTCAACAATATCACACAAAATTCAGTTATAATTTGATTGGGCTATGCACATGATTCACACATCTCAAATAATGCAACAATCAGTTGTTCAACATGAAAAACGAATAATAATTTAATTCTAAAAATGTAATATCAAACAAGTCCAGTAACCCCGCACCTAATAACGTAGGGCACGATGAGACTTGAAGTTCACCATTCCACAAGCATGTCATACAACTTGCTAAATTTATATGCCAAGTTTGATAGCTATATCTAAAAATAATTACGAACCGGAGCTAATAACTCAAAATCACAGGTTTTCATAAAAGCAAGGAAGTAGCACTCATATCGACTAGTGCAAGTGAGGAAAATGGATAAGATACATGATAATTTAGGAATTATGCTGAATATAAAGTTCTTTATCCATTGATAAAAATTGAAGCTACATATGAACGAATCATTATACTGGAAATTAATTTCAAAATACAAGAATTATATGTAATACTAAGTTGAAATATAATCTTTCAAGTTGCCTCTAAAAATTACTCATAAGAAGTTGACTTTCCAATTCAGTTCTTACGGATATATCCTTACATCGTTTTTACCATGCAATTAGAACTAATTCCAAGCTAATTTTAATAGTAACCTCTTTCTCAAGTTACACCCCAAAGCCCCACCATCAATATTCAACCAATAGAAACGCCCCTTATTCATGCATATGTAACATAATAAGTTTACATATAGATGCATATATTGTAATAAATACTATAAATCAAAGTTTCATTAATTACTCTTCTTTCAGAATAATATTTAGTTAAGCTACAATAATCCAGCCATAACTGAACATGGAATTAATTTCATACTTTAACAAAGTAATTCTTATATAATTATATAAGTGTAATACATGTTGTACCTGTATCCACCTTCAAAGTAATTTGGGTACTATTTCAATTAAGCTTTCTACTAATTAAGTTTTAGAACAATGGAACAAAGCCATCTAATTAAGTACTGATACCAATGAACTATACATCCAAAATTGTCATTTTAATGGTCAAAAGGTTTGGTTACCTAATTTTGTAGAAATTAATAAACTAGTATCAAATCACAAGAAGGAAAGTCATGTGTGCTTCTAAACCATGAAGTAATCTTTAATTATTCAAATATTTAAATCAGTTCTAAAAGAAATAAGATGGAATTAAAGTTGAATACCAATGGATTTACTTGGTGCAACTAATCACGCTCCGGTTCAAGCTTGATTTTTAACAAACTCAATCAAGCTCAATCAAACTTGAACCGAGCAAGAAAGATATAAATATTAACTATACATCCAAAATTGTCATTTTAATGGTCAAGTTTGAATGCCAAGCTTGATTGAGTTTGTATGCTGAACTCGGTTCAAGTTCAGCATACAAACTCAATCAAGCTCCAGAATTTAATTCCCCAAACTAATCTGGGTGATAACATGCATGTGAAACGAAATTGAGAGGAGTAGAGATGAATGCATTCAAGATGATAAGAAGAAAGGGAGATGGGTCAGCGGTAAAAAGTAAGAAATAGAGGAGATAAGTATTATAAGCGGTGAAGATAAATTGTTTATAATATCATAATCGGATAAGGATGTTAAAGGTGTGGACCCTTCCTGTCAGTTTTGTAAATAAGATCTTAATTCTTACATTTGTATAATCGGTCCACATACATATATATATTTCTAGAATTTATTCCTTCGTTAATTAAATTAGTAACTATAGTATAAACTCCCTTAACTAATTTAGAATTGATTAGGATTTATAAATTCTTAATTTTAAAATTTGTAGGTTTCTTTGTATTTAAAATTTATGATTCACATTATCTGTATTTTATTTCAGTTAAGTAATTTTTTTAAGATGATCCAATGAATTGTAATTTAATTTAGGATAAATTAATTATCTTATCAATATGTTCCGAGAATCATACTTGTTTAATATGTTACGTATTTCTGAAAATTTTCACTCCACAATTTGCATATGAGTCTCATTAATTAATATCATATATATATTTTGCGATAATGTTACATTAAGAGACCAGAAAATGCCCAGCCAACGCCAACTGTTAAAAATGATGCTATTATTTTAAGGGATCGACTAATAGTCCCCTCCATTTTATTTCTTAAATGTCCCCCTAGCTAACTTATCCATAAAATATAATGAGGCCCACTAACTAATTGGAGAAAATAATAATTACTTGGAAGACCACTTAAATTTGAAAAAATTTACAACTGGTGCGCACATGTATGAGCACTTATATGCGCAAGTATTCATATATAATATATCAAGCATTCATACCTAAGATATTCAGTATTTAAACAAAATAACTAGATATCAACTTTCTTTTCTCCATAGTCACACACTCATCTTTTACATATTTTTAGAAGTGAATTTTTTTTCTCTGTTTAATCTAATCACTATTTCTAACGATTCACGAGTAATTTTGCAAATCTAAAACCACAAATATTTTCTACGTAATTTTCTCTTTCAAATGAGATCCATGATGAAGTACTTTCGAGTTCTTCATCGTTCAAGTTCTCATACCTCAGCGTGCAAGTTTTCATACCTCATCGATTAAGTACTCATACCTTGTCAAGTATTAATACTTACTCAATAAAGAGTCATTTTGTTATTTGCAAATTGATTAGAGAACAAACTTGCCTGTGCAGAAAATAATTTCATAAAAGAGTAGATCTAATGTCCTACAAAATAATACACAAATGAATAAACTTTAAAAAATATTCATACTAAAACATAAAAAGTAGTCATACTAAAACATATAAAGTATTCATAATATAACATTCAAAGTATCATTACTATAAATTATTTAAATTGCAAAGTATTCATACTAAAGCATATAAAATATTGGAAAAACTTCCAGTGTGCCCATACAAAAACTTAAAATAGCCAATATCCCCATCAAAATAGCATAATATCCAAAATCCCCATCAAAACTTTAAATTATTTCTTTTATCCCCTTTTCAGTCGTAACGTGATGTTCGACGAGAATACGAGTTGGAGATGGAACACGGAAAGTGTTGAAGAATCGACTACTTTACAATACGAGGAGGATAAGGACAGCGAGCAGCCTCAATTAGAAACAAATATAAACGATGACATACCAACACCATTACAAGATAATACAAGAAGAGGCAACCAACAGCCAGAAACAAACATAAATGACGACATACCAACACCATTACAAGTTTATTCAAGAAGAGGCAACCAACCGTCACAACAAAAGACCAAAACCTTGCAAGAATTATATACAACAACACAAGCACTTTGAGTGACTGATCCCGAGTGCTTTGAAGAAGCTATTGAAAAGGAAGAATGGGTTACAGCGATGAAAGAAGAAATGCGAGCAATCGAGGAAAACAATACTTGGGAGTTAGTTGAACTGCCAAAGGATCACAAGGAAATCGGGGTCAAATGGGTCTACAAAACCAAGCTCGGTCCTGATGGGAAGGTGCTCAAATACAAGGCAAGATTAGTTGTGAAAGGCTATGCACAAAGGCAGGGAATTGACTACAATGAAACATTCTCCCCTGTTGCGAGGTTTGAAACCGTTCGACTCTTGTTAGCACTAGCTGTCCAATTAAAGCAACCGGTCTTTCAACTCGATGTTAAATCTGTTTTCTTGAATGGAGAACTACTGGAAGAGGTATATGTCGAGCAACCTGAAGGCTTCAAAATCAAAGGCAAAGAAAACTGGGTGTATCGGCTATACAAGGCACTTTATGGCTTGAAGCAAGCCCCACGAGCGTGGTATAGCAAGGTAGATGAATGCTTTCAGACCTTGGGGGTTCACAAGAAGCAAGAATGAGCCAAATCTCTACATTAAACATAACCAAAGTCTACTGGTTGTTTGTTTATATGTTGATGATATGATCTATTTCGGTACAGATCAAGGAATGGTTCAAACATTTAAAGAACAAATGATGCATATGTTCAAAATGACAGATTTAGGTAAGATGCACTACTTTCTGGGGCTAGAGATTGAACAAGAAATAGGTCATATGTTTATTTCTCAGTGGAAGTATGCCAAAGATCTAGTCGAGAAGTTCGGAATGAAAGGATGCAATCCCGTCCAAACACCATCTAATGTCAATGAAAAACTCACAGCAGAGGATGGCACAGGACATACTGATGCAACACGATTCCGGAGTTTGGTTGGAGGCTTGATGTATTTGACACACACACGTCCCGACATCTCGCACTCAGTTGGGGTCATCTCGAGGTTCATGCAAACACCGACCAAACAGCACATGGGAGCAGCAAGAAGGATATTAAGGTATATTGCAAGCACAACGAGCTATGGCCTGTGGTACAAATCTGTGGAGAATCCAAGCTTAATTGGATATAGTGATAGTGATTGGGCAGGGAGCCTAGACGATAGAAGGAGCACATCCGGACAAGTGTTCTTCTATGGTGACAATGCAATTTGCTGGAATTCGAAGAAGCAATCAACTGTTGCGCTTTCCACAGCAGAAGCGGAGTACAATGCTGTGACATCAGCTGCATGTCAAGGTGTATGGCTTAGACGCGTGCTAGAAGAGTTAAATTGCCAGCAAAAAGGTGCAACAATAATACTATGCGACAACCAGTCAACAATAGCAATGAGCAAAAATCCTGTGTTTCATAGTCGTACGAAGCATATTGATACGAGGCAACACTTCATCCGAGAGTTGGTTGAGCAAAAGGAAATCAAATTGGAGTATGTCAATACGAATGAACAAGTTGCAGATGTCATGACCAAGGCTCTTGCAAGAGAGAAGTTTGTTTGGTGTCGAAGAATAATGGACGTAGATGACTTTGGATTAAGGGGGAGTGT
The DNA here is from genome assembly GCA_024447775.1 of Carex cristatella. Classification (NCBI taxonomy): domain Eukaryota; kingdom Viridiplantae; phylum Streptophyta; class Magnoliopsida; order Poales; family Cyperaceae; genus Carex; species Carex cristatella. The sequence goes on along the minus strand of JAJHPF010000026.1, from coordinate 5,823,627 downwards.
TGAATGTAATCCAAGTCAGCAAGGCATAGAAGGTGAAGATTAGAAGCAGCAGTTTTATTTTTAGTAGCAGGTTTATTTCTGGTTTGTCAAAAATAGACAGCATGTTTAGAGGTGTGCTGGAATTGGTTAGAATGGGTAGTTATTTATTTTTAGTTAAAGTCATGTAGTGGGTTTAGTGGGAGGCTAATTATAGCAGTGCTGTTATGAAGTTAGTGGGTGCTAAATTAGGAATATGCTCCATGTTAAATAGCATGTCTTGTATCTGTTTTATTAATATAAATTAAGTTGAGTGAAAAAATCAATTTCTGTGTGTTCTGTTTCTTACCGAATAATTCCCAACAAGGAGTACTGTCAGGTAATATTGTAACAGGTACAATACCAGAAACACTCTTTTTGTTGATTTTTAATTAAAAAATTTTATCCATTGTTTGTTGTTATCATGTATATATAATGTTTGATCATAAATTTAAAATAACAAAAATTTCAAGGACTGGCATGTAATTTTTGTGTACTTTTCTTGTCAATTTTTTTTTCACTCTTGATGATTCTCTGGTTCTTGTAAGTTTATTTGATGTCTTCATTTTATTAATATTTTTGCTTATAAGTGGTAAACAGTGGTTTGATAAATTAATATCAAGAAGATCAATCATGTCAGACTTTTCTTTATAAGTGTTTTCTAAATTCATTTCAGTTATGATCTCCTTGCTTAAGTATTTTTTCTGTGAATGTATTTGTGAGAAAAATGCATTTTATTAATTTGCAGCTCCCTGATAGATTTGCATTTTTTTTTTCTTTTCCTAATGAACCATTGTTTCTATATGGCAACACATACATTTCTTTTTGTATATTTTTTTTCTAACAAATTTGCATTCCTTACAGTTAATTTGCATTTATGGAAACACTACTGTTCCAGTGAAAGCACAGTTTCTGGCGTACAAGGTGAAATACTACTTTAGATGAAGATTATTGGTCTTGTATGTATTCTTATTTTAGTGTTTTGTCCATTAATTACTAGGCAATGGATAGAGGAGCTGGTATGAGACAAAATGCTTATGTGGTCTAATTTGTAAAATTTGTAGCTTTCAATTTGTATGTACCAGGTTAATATATACTTTGATTATTTATACTATTTTAGGCTTCTTTTGATCTTTTGGTTATTTGTTTAGTACTATTGAAAGTATTAGTTTCATTAGTATTTTGGGTGGGGAGGGAGGTGGGATTGGCGAGGTTGTCTGCAATATTTACCTTAAATATATATTTTACATGTTGTATCTGTTGCTTTTTTTATGCGCAAGTGAGGCTTAAGCTGTATATTTTCTGATATGTTTTCATGGTTGATTGAAGGTGGTTTCGGCCAGCAGGAAAACCAAATGAAAAACTGTCAAGTGACATAGAAGTTTGTCCATGGGAGTGCAATGAAATCAATGGGCTTCACATCTGGCATAAGAAAGGTACGACAAAGCTTAATATTTCCAGTTCAAAGGAAATTCTTTTTTCTTTCTTTTGTAATTTGCCACTAGAGTTGTTAGAATGGCTTTCAGTACAAGGTGAGATTCCACTCTATGTTTCTTATTTGGTTAATGTTTTTTAATAGTTTTAGGTCCTTTTGATTTTTGTCCTTTATCCTTTTAATTTGATTTATGACTTGGTAACTTTTGAAAAATCAAGAAAGCAATTCCTCCTCTGAATGGAATTGAGCCCGTTAACTATATATAGTTGGCTAATTTTGCTACTGGCCACCTTTATGGCGCAATACCAAGTTAGTATTGAGTATCTCTGACCCTCCGAGCACTTGTACCAGTTGGTACCAGCTTGTTGTGTTTAGTGGTACATAATTCTATATAAGTTCTCTAAGTCGAAACTTGTCTATATATTGATTTCTATATATATTTATATGTTCTCTAAGTTGAAATTTTCCATAGAAAAAATATACCCTCCATTATAATTTATACTTTTCCAGACCCTTATTTAGTTTACTCTAACAAAAAAAAAAATGATATATATTTTACTTGTCCTTGCCATCTCATGTATACTAATTTCCTTAAAAACTTTTCAAAAGAGGTAGGAGGTTCTCTGACAAGTGTGGTTCATGCGATAAGAGTGAAAAAAGGTTTAACGATTGAAACGAGGGCCAAAAAAAGGTTGTCAGGTAAGAAATTAGATTTGTAGACAAGCAAGTACATGCTCACGAGGCCGAGCATGCTAAGTTCATTCTTGAAAAGGCTGAGTACAGCAAGAAATACTATTAAAGGAAGCTTGCTATCCTAGCCTTTCGGCACCCCAATGGAGCAATTGTTATGGGTTATGATTAGTTAGGAAGTTTTGTAATTTGTTCTAATTATTTATATTATCATGCTTGACATGACATGGAATTATTTGTGGTATTGTTGCATGAAAAATAATGATAATGTTGCATGTGCTGGTCTTTGGTCTACTCTGACTACATTGTTTGCTTTGGCCACGTATAGTTAAGGGTCGCGTCTTTGTACCAGTAAACATCTCTTCATTTTTGTCCTTTCAAAGTTAACATAGCAGGTTGAGAAATGTAACAATTTGATCTTCTTCAAAGTTCTGAATTATATCAAGTATACTTGTGGTTCATCAAGTGAAATCCCATCGACTCATAGCGGTACCAGTGCTATCAGTCTTGTTGCTGAAACAGTTGCCAGCACTCGTTAGTTAATTATTTGTTAGAGCAATAACACTAATCAGTTTCATAGATATATATGCCATATAGAGAACAATACCAATACACATTAGGAAATACAAAATGCATCTTCAGATTTTGCACATATCGCAACTCCTTAAAAAAAATAAGAAAAAACTCTTTAGTATCATTCTTGAGTTGACAAAGTACTCGATGTATCATCAAAAATTATTTTATTCATTTCATTCCCCATTGCAAAGCACGGGCACTTAACTAGTGTTTGTAAATAAGTAAGTTAATATTATGCCATTAGAAATATATACTATAGATATTTGTAATTAATAAAACCCCAAATTTTAATAATGAAATATTGATTTTATACTGCATGCTTCACATCAAACATTTGATTAAATAGTTTATTTTGAGTGAAGTTGTATAAACAAAATAAAATAAAAAACTATATAACCATCGTTTTTTTTAAATTATATTAGTAATCAATTAAGCTACGTATACATATATTTTGTTATTATCCAAAAAAAAAGTATAAGTGTAGTTTATTTAAAAATTATAAAGTTAAACCAGTGCTGAGGAATGATTTTCCAATCGACCTGACACATATTTCTAGAAAAATTCATAACTCCAATATAAAAAAATAATGTAAGGTTCTTAGAGCATCTTTACAGCTTCATAAAGTATAAGGGTTTTAAAGCCTTTTTTGTTTTTTTATCATTTTTTATTCGTTTCTTCTCCACAATTTGGCACAAATTCCTTGCTTAATAACAACTGCATTTATTATCTCTTTAAAGGGTTACTTGTTGTCTCCCCTTATTTAGAGACGAATCTTACACATACATAGAGGTTTACCATAGTGAGGAACAACAGTCCGTATCGTGAACTACAAGTTACTAATATTAAATTATTAATTACTAGTTTATCTCTTACTTCAATTAATTAGTAGTGTGTCTTCAAGCATGTGCATGATCAATTAATTAAAAAATTAACCCAAATTCTTTTCAAGAAATAATGAATAAACTATACAAGTAATCTCCAGATCTGGTTTGACCGGAGGAACATATTAACAAGTAGAATAATTATATATCTAATAAGGTTTTTAACGTACGGTAGCATTTGTTTACTTTGTTCTTTTTAGCGGTAGGTTGTACATATATCTCATGTTTGGTTGTGGACTAAAGCTAAGGAGGCCTAAATTGATTATTCTAACTTAGACCGGTCTAAATTATTCATGTTTGGTTGAGATCTAAAGTTAGATCATGGATTAAAGTTTTGGAAGCCTAAATTAATTAATTATTAATAATTAGATAATATTAAAGTATTAATAATAATTATAATATATTATAATAATTATTTAATATATTACAAATATAAGATATTAATTATATAATTATCTATTAATAATAAGAAACTAATTATATAATATTAATATATTATTAATAACTATAATATATTAATTTTATTATAATAATTATTTAATATGTTAACAATATAAGACATTAATTATAATTATATATTAATAATAAGATACTAATTTTATAATATTAATATATTAATAATAACTATAATATATTATAATTTTATAATAATAATAAGTTAATATATTAATAGTATAAGATATTAATTATATAATTATATATTTTTAATAATTGTTAGTAACAAGATACTAAATAGATAATAATAGTATAATAATTATTTAATATATTAACAACATAAAATATTATTTATATAATTATATTAATAATGATGATAATAAGATATTAATTATATAATATTAATATATTAATAACTATAGTATAATATTATTATAACAATGATTTAATATATTAAACATATAACATATTAATTATATTATATATTAATAATAACTATAATATATTATAATATTATTATAATAATTTATTTAATATATTATCAAGATAACATATTAATAAAAATTATTAATAAAAATATACTAATTATATATTAATATTATAGAAAATATTTAATATATTAAAAATATAAGATATTAATTATGTAATGATATATTAATAATAGTTATTGATAATAAAATACTAATTATATAATATTAATAAATTAATAATAATTACATATATTATAATATTATTATAATAATTATTTAATATATAACAATAAAATATATTAATTATATAATTATAAATGAATAATAATTATTAATAAAAAAAGATACTATTTATATAATATTATTATAATAATTATTTGATACATTAACAATATAAGATATTAATTAAATAATTATATACTAATAATAATAATTAATAATATAACTTATATACTAATAATATATTATTATAATCAATAGAGTTAGGCCATGATGTAGAATGAAATTAAACCACCATGTGAGGTGGTTTAATTTAGGCCGGCCTAAAGATCAGCTTATTCCATCTTAGTCCCGCTCGATTAATGCTCGTTTGATGGAATAACGATGCCTAAACCTCTTATTCCACCCTTTAGGCCACAATTAATGCTCGTTTTGTACATATATAGTAAAACTAGTAAGCTACTACGCTTGACTTGACTTTGTTCTTTGTACTAAGATAAATATGACCAGATTAACTAATCATATAATTGGTTAGTGGTACATCTTTATAAATTGGATTTTCACTGCTAGGATATGGTCAAATAAGTTTTGAACCATCACCAACAGTGTTTTAATTAAATGCGGCACGAAAGGTGAGATATATTAAAAAGAACCACAGTTGTTTTCTAATTAAATTGATGCGGCTCAGACTACTAGTTCGTACTTTAAAAAATTATGATATATATATGTGAAATTTATTTAATGAACTTCAATTTATAATATATATGTGAATTATTCATTTTGGCAGTTGCATGTGATGGCCATCAGTCATGTAGGTGAAGTCACTGTTTATATAAAAATAAAAATTACGTTGCAATTTTAAGTGCAAATTTGCATACATTCAAAATCAAAATAGAAGTCATCATGCATGCATGCATAACTATATATAGGTTGCACAGAAGTTTAGCAGACAAGTTCATTTCTCCTTTCAATCAAAATATAATTTTATACAGTGTTTTATGTCATCAGGAGTAATAAGAGCAACTCACAATACTTTTACAGATTGAAATTAATGTACTTTCTATTTATTTTTTATATATAAGAATTCTAGATGACTTGCCAACGCCTATCAATTTTAATTTGTTTACTACTCGTCCTTTTCATCTTTGTCATTATCTTATTATGAACAGTGTCTTATCCATCGATAATTTCTTGAGCTAAAGCAAAAATGAAGTAAGCTGGTCTGTTGAAAATTTAGAAGAAACCAACGGGCTGAAAAATAAAAAAAGGAAAATAAAAATAAAAGGAGAAAAGGAAAGGAATTGAAAAAGGAAAAGGAAAACAAAGAAAAAGGAAATGGAAAAGGAAAAGGAAAGGAAAAGAAAAAGGAAAAGGAAAACAAAGAAAATGACCTACTAGATATTTTTTTTACAGTAGCTAGCATTTGTTTCCTTAATTATTTCAAAAAGTCACTTAATTAGTAGGAGCAGCATAATTGACCTTGCGAAGACAAATCAAATTAGACTAACCACACCAGTTTGCTTTCCGACCTGTTCGCCTACCCCCGTCTTCATTGGAACCAGGTTCGTTAATTTATGGACATAAAGAATAGTAGAATTTGCTTATTCGTCACTCTTTCTTCTCTCCCCCAACTCCCTCCCTCCCTCCCTCTTTTAAAATCTAGTATTGGATGTTCAGGATGAATATTTGTGCTAAGTGTTAACGGGGAATTGCAGAATCAGAGCAACAAAAATAAATTACGCAACCATTGGGCATCAACTTGGAGATTGTTTAACACACAAGCCGAACTAAGCTCTTCAAGGTAAAGATTCTTTGTTTTATGACCTTCTTTATTTTAATCGTATTCGTTTTGTAACGAATTCTAGTAATATTATCTGAGCACTGTTATGGTTATTACTTATGGTATCATGTTTTATCTCTATAACAATATATTGATTTCAGATTTTTATAATTATTATTACAATCAGTTTAATGTTGAAAACATATTTTGTAGGATTTTAGTGATATTTTAGTAATAGGAAAGGCAACAATAGTATGTCCTTAAAATTCTGAAATTTTCATTTACATTGAACTAGTTTTGTACTTTCTTTTTATTTACATCCAAAATATATAATACATATAATAGATACCTTAATTGACTATGAACTTTGAAGGCAACCTATAGATCAATAGATCATCACTACATGACAACTCATTTATACTAATCTGTTATTTTACTTTTGTTCCTCACTTAAATCAAAAAAATGTTCTACATACAGAAGAAACCTTACATATTATATAGACATCGATCCTACACTTAAAAATTCACCTCATGGACCTCAACAACCACGTAGCATTTCGTCAATCAAATTTCCTTCCAACCAGAAACCATAATATAAGATTGAGAAATCATACTTAAAGAAATTGTTCATGAAAACGATATATGAATTACATCTGACTCAAATTTAAGGTTCCAGTTTGTTTTTCTCTTGATCCTATTATAAAATATAGTGTTTTTCTATAAACCAATTAAGGTTTCTATTTATAATATCAAACAAGTAGTACTTTTAGTTGAGTAAATTCAAATAACAATTTGCAAATTAATAATTACAATTCCAGAACTCCAATCAAATTGTTTACACACCTAACATCCAAATCAATTGGAAATTCCCATTTAATGAAATTATCAGACAATTTGAATATCAAAATAGATTAAAAAAATATATTAACCAAATAAATCAAACTTAGGTATCAAAAACGAATGATTTCATTTCGAAATTTGGCATCACATTTTCCATTATATTCAAGTTCCATTTCATGATAAACTTCAATTCTTAAAAATATAATATTTTAGAAAAAACTAACAACTAGCATTTTAATCTTAAACAAATAATTTAAACTAAATTGAGAAGAATTTTAATGTTAGATTTGACATATCTTGCACTAATATTATCTAAATTAATTTCATTAAGTGTACCATCTAAAAGTCATTCTTTAAAGCACTAAAACATAAAAGTATAGATTTTGACAAAGCATATTAATGTCAACATTTTCTTATTATGTATGTTATAATATGTTCATCCTCTAATGTTAATATAAAAAATTATTGTTTCTTAGATCTGACAAATATTTGCAATGAGCAACCATCGAAAGGAAGACAACTTAAAGGCCAGTGCTGCAGAGTTTGTCGGACCGCTACTGAAACGTCTTGAACTAGCCAAGAAGCATAACCCAGAGAGAGAGAAACTCATCGACCAAATTAGCGCAAAGGTGGTAGAAAAAAATAATATTCTTGATAGTATGGGAAAATGGGACAGGGAGGTTACATAAAATGTTACTTTGGAAACATCGAAAGGAACATTGATTACTGGATTGATCATAACTGTGAAATGACTGAATGTAATGAACCCACTATTGAAAGTAATCCAAGTCATCAGGTGTCTCCATACGGCCCGCATGGCTAGGGACACGGCCCGCATGGCTAGGGACACGGCCCGCATAGCTAGGGACACGATTTCTATTTTAGAGCAGTGCTGAAATTAGTTTGTAGACACGTTCTCAATGTTGAGAGCTGTAATTTCTATTTTTGGTTAAGTCCCTGTAATATAATTAGTGGGTGTAGCTGTAAGCCAATTATAGCATCATAATTTTAGGGTAGTGGATGCTAAATTGGGATTATGTTCTAGTATTTATACCATGTCTCTTGTATGTGTAATTTGTCTAAGTTGAGTAATAAGAAATTATTCTGAGTTTTTTCCTGTTATCTCAATTTATTTCCAACAAAAGTGGTATCAGAGCCAAAGGTGAGAGATCAAGGCAGATCCGACCATGGCAGAGAACATGAATGTATCGAATCCCTCGATTCCGCTGTTCAAGGGAGACAACTATGAGTTCTGGAGCATCAAGATACGAATTTTGCTCAAGTCACAAGGTCTATGGGAATTGGTAGAGAAGGGAGCACCGGCTCCTGATCCCACACCAACAGAAACAGTGAAGCGCGATGCGAAGGCGCTGTTTTTCATTCAACAAGCCGTTGCTGACACGGTGTTCACAAAGATCGCAGCAGCGACATCGGCAAAGGAGGCATGGACAACCCTGCAAACCGCCTTCCGAGGAAATATGAAAGTTCTCGAGATAAGGCTACAAGGATTGAGAAGAGAGTTCGAGACGTTGAACATGAATCAAGGCGAATCTGTTCAAGCGTTTCTCACAAGAGTCACATCCACCGTCAACCAAATCGAGAGTTGTGGCGAGGATCTTACAGAAAAGATCGTAGTTATGAAGGTGCTCCGCAGCCTTACAACGAAATTCGACCATGTCGTGGCAGCAATCGAAGAATCCAAGGATCTGTCCACATACTCTTTCGACGAGTTGATGGGTTCGCTGCAAGCCCATGAAGTTCGACTTCTCAGATCTGAAGAGAAGGATGACTCTAAGGCTTTCCTAACCAAAGGCAACTCAAGTAGAGGAGGAGGTCGCAGCGGAAGAGGTCGTGGAAGAGGCACGAGCAGTGGAGACAACCGTCAACAACAAACAACAAAGAAGGATATCGAGTGCTACTATTGCCACAAGTTTGGTCATGTCAAGGCAGATTGCTACAAGAAGAAGAGGGAAGACGGACAAGGCAAGCAAGGCGTTGAATGCCATTATTGTCACAAATTCGGCCATGTGCAGGCTGATTGTTACAAGAAGAAACGTGAGGAAGAGCAAGCCAATGTTGCAGAGGAGAAAGGCAATAAAGAAGGCACCGAAACCAGGCTCTTCATGACGAAAACTGCTGATGCGACCTGTACCATGCCTGATACGGCCCGTGTCCAAAGCACACGGACCGTACGGGATACTGATGCAAGTCAAGTTTGGTTCCTACACAGTGGGTGTTCTAATCACATGACCGGTTACAAGTATCTCTTCGAAGAATTGGACGAGTCATACAAGAAGCCTGTGAGACTCGGCAACGACAAACAAATTCAAGTTGAAGGAATCGGCAAGGTGGCTGTCAAAACCGCAAGCAACACAAGGTATCTACACAATGTATACTTCATCCCACAACTTGCACAAAACCTCCTGAGCATCGGCCAAATGATGGAGAGCGGGTATGCGATCAAATTCGAAGGCTGCACTTGCAAAATCGAGGATTCATCAACAAAGCATGTGATGGCAACCATCCAGAAGACTCAAAACAACCTATTTCCACTAGAAACAACCTCTGTTGATGATACTGCACTTGCAATGGTGGAAACTAATCAAAGCAGATTATGGCATCTAAGATATGGGCATTTAAATATGAATGGTTTGAAGTTACTAAACCAGAAATGTATGGTAATAGGTCTACCAGAGATAGATGAAGTTGGGTTATGCGAAGGGTGTGTACTTGGCAAACAATCAAAATTGCCATTTCCGAAGGCCCAATCTCTCCGTGCAACTCGAATACTTGAACTAGTGCATACCGACTTATGTGGGCCCATGGAGACGAGTTCAATGGCAGAAAACAACATACTAGTAGCTGACAGAGAAGATGTAGAACCTGATGCGACCCGGATCATCGTTCGATACGGCTCGCATGAAGGCGATACGGCCCGTGTGGACTATGATACGGCCCGTGTACCATTCAATTCAGACAGCAGTAACACCGAGCAGCCTCAATTCGAAACAAACAATGATCAGCCTCAGCAAAATGAAGACATACCAACACCACTGCGAGTTTATACAAGAAGAATCAACCCACAGTCACAGCAAAAGACCAAAACCTTGCAAGAATTATACTCAACAACACAAGTGCTAATGGTGGAAGATCCCGAGTGCTTTGAAGAAGCCGCAGGCAGGAAAGAATGGGTCACAGCTATGAAAGAAGAAATTCGGGCAATTGAGGAGAACAACCCGTGGGAGTTAGTAGAGCTGCCAAAGGATCACAAGGAAATTGGGGTCAAATGGGTCTACAAGACCAAGCTCGGTCCTGATGGTAAGGTGCTCAAATACAAGGCGAGATTAGTTGTGAAGGGTTATGCACAAAGGCAAGGAATTGACTACAATGAAACATTCTCCCCTGTTGCGAGGTTTGAAACCGTTCGACTAGTGTTAGCACTAGCTGTCCAATTGAATCAACCAGTCTTTCAACTCGATGTCAAGTCCGCATTCTTGAATGGAGAACTAATGGAAGAGGTGTATGTCGAACAACCAGAAGGATTCAAAATCAAAGGCAAAGAAGATTGGGTGTATCGGCTCTACAAGGCACTGTACGGCTTGAAGCAAGCCCCACGAGCGTGGTACAACAAGGTAGATGCATGCTTTCAAACCTTGGGGTTCATGAGAAGCAAGAACGAGCCGAATCTCTACATCAAACGAGACATAGGTCTGCTGGTCGTGAGTTTGTATGTAGATGATATGATCTACTTCGGTACAGATCAAGGGATGGTTCAAGCATTTAAAGAACAGATGATGAATATGTTCAAGATGACGGATTTGGGTGAGATGCACTACTTTCTAGGGCTAGAGATTGAGCAAGAAGAAGGTAACATGTTCATTTCTCAAAGGAAGTATGCGAAAGATCTAGTTGAGAAGTTTGGGATGAAAGGATGCAATCCCGTGCAAACACCATCGAATATCAACGAAAAGCTCACAGCAGAAGATGGCACCGAACACATTGATGCGACTCAATTCCGAAGTTTGGTTGGAGGCTTGATGTACCTGACACATACACGTCCCGACATTTCACACTCAGTTGGAGTCATCTCAAGGTACATGCAAACACCAACCAAACAACACATGGGTGCAGCAAGAAGGATATTAAGATATGTAGCAGGAACAACGAGTTATGGCCTGTGGTACAAATCGGTGGAGAATCCAAGTCTATTTGGATATAGTGATAGCGATTGGGCAGGAAGTCTTGATGATAGAAGAAGCACATCCGAGCAAGTGTTCTTCTATGGAGATAATGCAATTTGCTGGAATTCAAAGAAGCAGTCTACTGTAGCACTTTCCACAGCTGAAGCTGAGTACAATGCCGTGACTTCAGCCGCTTGTCAAGGGGTTTGGCTCAGACGCATTTTAGAAGAGTTAAACTACAAGCAAACAGGAGCAACAAAGATACTATGCGACAACCAGTCAACAATAGCAATGAGCAAAAATCCGGTGTTTCATAGTCGTACTAAGCATATTGAAACAAAGCATCACTTCATTAGAGAGTTGGTTGAGCAAAACGAAATCGAATTGGAGTATGTGAATACGAATGAACAAGTTGCTGATATCATGACCAAGGCTCTTGCAAGAGAGAAGTTTGTTTGGTGTCGAAGAATGTTTGATGTAGATGACTTTGGATTAAGGGGGAGTGTTGAAAGTAATCCAAGTCATCAGGTGTCTCCATACGGCCCGCATGGCTAGGGACACGGCCCGCATGGCTAGGGACACGGCCTGCATAGCTAGGGACACGATTTCTATTTTAGAGCAGTGCTGAAATTAGTTTGTAGACACGTTCTCAATGTTGAGAGCTGTAATTTCTATTTTTGGTTAAGTCCCTGTAATAGAATTAGTGGGTGTAGCTGTAAGCCAATTATAGCATCATAATTTTAGGGTAGTGGATGCTAAATTGGGATTATGTTCTAGTATTTATACCATGTCTCTTGTATGTGTAATTTGTCTAAGTTGAGTAATAAGAAATTATTCTGAGTTTTTTCCTGTTATCTCAATTTATTTCCAACAAAAGTGGTATCAGAGCCAAAGGTGAGAGATCAAGGCAGATCCGACCATGGCAGAGAACATGAATGTATCGAATCCCTCGATTCCGCTGTTCAAGGGAGACAACTATGAGTTCTGGAGCATCAAGATACGAATTTTGCTCAAGTCACAAGGTCTATGGGAATTGGTAGAGAAGGGAGCACCGGCTCCTGATCCCACACCAACAGAAACAGTGAAGCGCGATGCGAAGGCGCTGTTTTTCATTCAACAAGCCGTTGCTGACACGGTGTTCACAAAGATCGCAGCAGCGACATCGGCAAAGGAGGCATGGACAACCCTGCAAACCGCCTTCCGAGGAAATATGAAAGTTCTCGAGATAAGGCTACAAGGATTGAGAAGAGAGTTCGAGACGTTGAACATGAATCAAGGCGAATCTGTTCAAGCGTTTCTCACAAGAGTCACATCCACCGTCAACCAAATCGAGAGTTGTGGCGAGGATCTTACAGAAAAGATCGTAGTTATGAAGGTGCTCCGCAGCCTTACAGCGAAATTCGACCATGTCGTGGCAGCAATCGAAGAATCCAAGGATCTGTCCACATACTCTTTCGACGAGTTGATGGGTTCGCTGCAAGCCCATGAAGTTCGACTTCTCAGATCTGAAGAGAAGGATGACTCTAAGGCTTTCCTAACCAAAGGCAACTCAAGTAGAGGAGGAGGTCGCAGCGGAAGAGGTCGTGGAAGAGGCACGAGCAGTGGAGACAACCGTCAACAACAAACAACAAAGAAGGATATCGAGTGCTACTATTGCCACAAGTTTGGTCATGTCAAGGCAGATTGCTACAAGAAGAAGAGGGAAGACGGACAAGGCAAGCAAGGCGTTGAATGCCATTATTGTCACAAATTCGGCCATGTGCAGGCTGATTGTTACAAGAAGAAACGTGAGGAAGAGCAAGCCAATGTTGCAGAGGAGAAAGGCAATAAAGAAGGCACCGAAACCAGGCTCTTCATGACGAAAACTGCTGATGCGACCTGTACCATGCCTGATACGGCCCGTGTCCAAAGCACACGGACCGTACGGGATACTGATGCAAGTCAAGTTTGGTTCCTACACAGTGGGTGTTCTAATCACATGACCGGTTACAAGTATCTCTTCGAAGAATTGGACGAGTCATACAAGAAGCCTGTGAGACTCGGCAACGACAAACAAATTCAAGTTGAAGGAATCGGCAAGGTGGCTGTCAAAACCGCAAGCAACACAAGGTATCTACACAATGTATACTTCATCCCACAACTTGCACAAAACCTCCTGAGCATCGGCCAAATGATGGAGAGCGGGTATGCGATCAAATTCGAAGGCTGCACTTGCAAAATCGAGGATTCATCAACAAAGCATGTGATGGCAACCATCCAGAAGACTCAAAACAACCTATTTCCACTAGAAACAACCTCTGTTGATGATACTGCACTTGCAATGGTGGAAACTAATCAAAGCAGATTATGGCATCTAAGATATGGGCATTTAAATATGAATGGTTTGAAGTTACTAAACCAGAAATGTATGGTAATAGGTCTACCAGAGATAGATGAAGTTGGGTTATGCGAAGGGTGTGTACTTGGCAAACAATCAAAATTGCCATTTCCGAAGGCCCAATCTCTCCGTGCAACTCGAATACTTGAACTAGTGCATACCGACTTATGTGGGCCCATGGAGACGAGTTCAATGGCAGAAAACAACATACTAGTAGCTGACAGAGAAGATGTAGAACCTGATGCGACCCGGATCATCGTTCGATACGGCTCGCATGAAGGCGATACGGCCCGTGTGGACTATGATACGGCCCGTGTACCATTCAATTCAGACAGCAGTAACACCGAGCAGCCTCAATTCGAAACAAACAATGATCAGCCTCAGCAAAATGAAGACATACCAACACCACTGCGAGTTTATACAAGAAGAATCAACCCACAGTCACAGCAAAAGACCAAAACCTTGCAAGAATTATACTCAACAACACAAGTGCTAATGGTGGAAGATCCCGAGTGCTTTGAAGAAGCCGCAGGCAGGAAAGAATGGGTCACAGCTATGAAAGAAGAAATTCGGGCAATTGAGGAGAACAACCCGTGGGAGTTAGTAGAGCTGCCAAAGGATCACAAGGAAATTGGGGTCAAATGGGTCTACAAGACCAAGCTCGGTCCTGATGGTAAGGTGCTCAAATACAAGGCGAGATTAGTTGTGAAGGGTTATGCACAAAGGCAAGGAATTGACTACAATGAAACATTCTCCCCTGTTGCGAGGTTTGAAACCGTTCGACTAGTGTTAGCACTAGCTGTCCAATTGAATCAACCAGTCTTTCAACTCGATGTCAAGTCCGCATTCTTGAATGGAGAACTAATGGAAGAGGTGTATGTCGAACAACCAGAAGGATTCAAAATCAAAGGCAAAGAAGATTGGGTGTATCGGCTCTACAAGGCACTGTACGGCTTGAAGCAAGCCCCACGAGCGTGGTACAACAAGGTAGATGCATGCTTTCAAACCTTGGGGTTCATGAGAAGCAAGAACGAGCCGAATCTCTACATCAAACGAGACATAGGTCTGCTGGTCGTGAGTTTGTATGTAGATGATATGATCTACTTCGGTACAGATCAAGGGATGGTTCAAGCATTTAAAGAACAGATGATGAATATGTTCAAGATGACGGATTTGGGTGAGATGCACTACTTTCTAGGGCTAGAGATTGAGCAAGAAGAAGGTAACATGTTCATTTCTCAAAGGAAGTATGCGAAAGATCTAGTTGAGAAGTTTGGGATGAAAGGATGCAATCCCGTGCAAACACCATCGAATATCAACGAAAAGCTCACAGCAGAAGATGGCACCGAACACATTGATGCGACTCAATTCCGAAGTTTGGTTGGAGGCTTGATGTACCTGACACATACACGTCCCGACATTTCACACTCAGTTGGAGTCATCTCAAGGTACATGCAAACACCAACCAAACAACACATGGGTGCAGCAAGAAGGATATTAAGATATGTAGCAGGAACAACGAGTTATGGCCTGTGGTACAAATCGGTGGAGAATCCAAGTCTATTTGGATATAGTGATAGCGATTGGGCAGGAAGTCTTGATGATAGAAGAAGCACATCCGAGCAAGTGTTCTTCTATGGAGATAATGCAATTTGCTGGAATTCAAAGAAGCAGTCTATGTAGCACTTTCCACGGTGAAGCTGAGTACAATGCCGTGACTTCAGCCGCTTGTCAAGGGGTTTGGCTCAGACGCATTTTAGAAGAGTTAAACTACAAGCAAACAGGAGCAACAAAGATACTATGCGACAACCAGTCAACAATAGCAATGAGCAAAAATCCGGTGTTTCATAGTCGTACTAAGCATATTGAAACAAAGCATCACTTCATTAGAGAGTTGGTTGAGCAAAACGAAATCGAATTGGAGTATGTGAATACGAATGAACAAGTTGCTGATATCATGACCAAGGCTCTTGCAAGAGAGAAGTTTGTTTGGTGTCGAAGAATGTTTGATGTAGATGACTTTGGATTAAGGGGGAGTGTTGAAAGTAATCCAAGTCATCAGGTGTCTCCATACGGCCCGCATGGCTAGGGACACGGCCCGCATGGCTAGGGACACGGCCTGCATAGCTAGGGACACGATTTCTATTTTAGAGCAGTGCTGAAATTAGTTTGTAGACACGTTCTCAATGTTGAGAGCTGTAATTTCTATTTTTGGTTAAGTCCCTGTAATAGAATTAGTGGGTGTAGCTGTAAGCCAATTATAGCATCATAATTTTAGGGTAGTGAATGCTAAATTGGGATTATGTTCTAGTATTTATACCATGTCTCTTGTATGTGTAATTTGTCTAAGTTGAGTAATAAGAAATTATTCTGAGTTTTTTTCTTGTTATCTCAATTTATTTCCAACACCATACTCCAATCATACAATAGCCGATGTATGTTATTACATGATCAGTACTAAATCATAACTGCAATCTACATATATAACTACACTAGATAAAGCAATGCATATAGAGCTAATACAAAAGCCAGCATAGAACTAAAATATCAAAATAACAAACAGCTCAACCCTGTAATACTTCACTTCATCTAATCCCAGAAAATGCACAAAACCCCATAAATCTTCTCCACTTAGAAGCATAGAAGGAAAAATCGGAATCGGACTTTTGACCGAGGGATCCGAATTGCATGAATTGGTCGGAATCGGCCGAATCGGATCGGAAACTCAAACCTTTTTTACCAAAAGCTCGTATTATACTAGAAAAATAGAAAAAATAGGAAAAAAAAAAAAAGTTTTTGACTCAAATACAACATATATAAATCTAAGTATGCCTTCTAGTAACAAAATATTCAATGGTGTAGTGGAAGTACTGTTGGTTGGTTGAGTGCCCACCCAAGTTCAAATCTTGCCCCTAAATAATTTTTCTTTCTGCCTCCCTTTGCTACAATGAAAATAATATTGAATGGTTTACAAAATATATACATATAGGAATCTTTTCTAGTAACAAGATATGCAATGGTCTAGTGGTAGTGTTGTTTGTTGGTAGAGTGCCCACTAGGTCCAAATCTTGCTGCTGCCAAAAAAAATTTACATTATGAGTATAGTGCATTTTGCCCAATTTCATTAAAACTGGACCGTTCAGGCCGAAATTTGACTGAAATGGCCAAAATTTTACTGGAATCAACACTTACCGAGTAACTCACACTGAAATCAGGTTTCTGCAATGAAACGGGCTTAGGTCTTTTTATCAAAAAAAAAGTGTTTGAAAATATATAAACAGAAGAAGCCTAAAATGCTATTCATTGGGCCTCCGCTGGCATAAAAACGGAAGAGGCCTAAAACGCAAGAGGCTCAGTAGAGAAGTTTGATAATGGACTTGACAATTAAATCATCCACCTTTGAACTTTGCCAATAACTTTCATGCATGACGAATTATTTCATCATTTATCCTTCATTACAAAAAAAAATAGTTAAATTAAATATCTCAAAAAAAAGGTAGAATATAATAGAATAAAATAAAGTAAAATTTAGAATATAACAAAAAGAAAACAACTAAAATATAAATTTTATTGAACTAAAATATAAATTTTAAGTTCGTAAAGTTGATAATATTTGAAAAGTTAATTTCTCTTTTAAGTAGTGTTAGCTTTCACTTTTCATAACTGATCCCAAGTAATATCAAAACAAAGAAAACAACAAGCATAGATATAATGTTGCCAATTAAGTCCATGATTTAGGGCCGGAACCAAAGAAATATAACAACTCTACATACAAAACATATTCAGTATTAAACTCAGATTATTAACTAATTCCTTTTCCATTTGTGTAATCACATAAAGAAAAATACGAATTTTGAACTCTAAACAAAAATGACTAAAGCATCTTCTGATCTTGTAAAAGGCACTGATGGGTGAATGGATTAGTGTACTCTATATCCTATCATAATTTCCTGTGAAGCATTAATTAATAAATCCTACCATTATTTCCTGTAAAGCTCGATAAATATATAATAGTTGCAAATCCTAAGATGACGTACGTAAATGAATTTAATTACTTCATTAAGACATTAAAGCTGTAATATAACTATACTTGCATTAATTGTACAATCAATACAGCCAATTTCTTAGAAAGGTTCTTTAGCCAATAAATCCAAGGACGAAAAAATAAAGGGTAAAATCCTCATGATCATCAGAGTTGGGTGTATCGGCTCTACAAGGCACTGTACGGCTTGAAGCAAGCCCCACGAGAGTTGGTTGAGCAAAACGAAATCGAATTGGAGTATGTGAATACGAATGAACAAGTTGCTGATATCATGACCAAGGCTCTTGCAAGAGAGAAGTTTGTTTGGTGTCGAAGAATGATGAATGTAGATGACTTTGGATTAAGGGGGAGTGTTGAAAGTAATCCAAGTCATCAGGTGTCTCCATACGGCCCGCATGGCTAGGGACACGGCCCGCATGGCTAGGGACACGGCCCGCATAGCTAGGGACACGATTTCTATTTTAGAGCAGTGCTGAAATTAGTTTGTAGACACGTTCTCAATGTTGAGAGCTGTAATTTCTATTTTTGGTTAAGTCCCTGTAATAGAATTAGTGGGTGTAGCTGTAAGCCAATTATAGCATCATAATTTTAGGGTAGTGGATGCTAAATTGGGATTATGTTCTAGTATTTATACCATGTCTCTTGTATGTGTAATTTGTCTAAGTTGAGTAATAAGAAATTATTCTGAATTTTTTCCTATTATCTCAATTTATTTCCAACACCCACTGTAGCCAATCTAATGGAGATTCTTAGTCAGTCATCACAAAATCCGAGAGCTCCAAAGATTAGCACCAAACCTCGTGAAAAGCCACCTGATATGACTCCAGAAGGCACAATTACTGAAGTCGGGGAATCGTCACATAGAAGTCATCAAGAGAACAAACTCTCAATGGTTAAAAAGCGATAAATTCGGTTGGCACCAAGGGTTTATGTTGCCTGTATAGTCTTGCAAATTTTCCAGAATACACAATACTGAGAAGGAGAATATTGATTTATTGGTGGATTGGTTTAGGGCTTGTATCTTCTTTTGAGAATACAAATAGAACTGCTGAGCAGCTTGGTGAAATATTCTTTTCTAGGCTGGTGAAGAAGGGTGTCATCATACCAGTACATACCAGAGAGCATAATAAAGTAATTGACTCCTGCACCATCCAACCTACAATTCATAAGCAATTGATCTTTGCCTGTGAGAGGGGACAGAATCACATTAGTTTCGAGAAAAGGGAAAAAGGCATTTGTGAATTATATGATGGGTTCAATGTGAAGGACTACTAAATCTAGAAGAGAGGTATCTCAAGTCCACAGACATTAGCAGCAAGGATGACGCGCTGTTGGTACAACTTGGTAGATGGCGTTACATAGAGACAACAGTTCACAATGGGGATGAGGAAAATGGGTCAGAAGAAACAAAGTTGAAAGACAACATTGAGGTGGACGAAACTGATTTCTTAAAAAAGTTGGGAGCAAAGGTAACCTACCTTAGCCTACGAGGCATTTCGAGGATAGAAGAGATTCCTGAATCAATTGGCAAACTACAACACCTGATAATACTAGACCTCAAGGCATGTCATAATTTGGAAAAATTACCACAGAAAACAAAGTCCACATTAAAACCAAAATTAACAAGATGGACATCAACCCAAGAAAGCTGGTGGTTCGAGAAGCTGATGGTGTTAGATATTTCAGAGTGTTACCTGTTGGATCATATGCCAAAATGGTTATGTGAGCTCTCCAATTTAGAGGTGTTAAAAGGATTTGTAGTTAGCAATGTGCAAAGTAAAACCCAGTCCTGCCGGGTCAGTGATCTCTCAGAATTGAAAAAGCTTAGGAAACTCAGCATCAGAATTTCCAGTGAGCACTTGGATAAGGAAGATTTCAGTGGATTAAAAATCTGGATAAACTTTTGATATTGACCATTATATGGCGAGATAATAAGAATAATTCATCATTGAGTCAGAATAATAAGTCCAATGATACAATACCAACCTATTCTTTCCCAAAGAATCTAGAAAAGTTGGATATCAGATGTTATCCAAAAGCTGAAGCATCAAACCTGCTGAATCCTACAAAGCTGACAAACTTGAAAAGATTATACATTAGAGGTGGGAAGCTTATTAAAATCCCAAACAATGGTAAATGGAAAGTGGAGATTTTGCGCCATAGGTTCTTGAAAAATTTGAAAACCGACTGGGTTGAGCTCATGGGCTCATTTGAGAATTTCAGATACGTGGAATATGTGGAAAGTCCCAAACCGGAGAACTTCCTCAAGAATGGAGATGGTTGGATACTACAAGAACCGGAGAACTTCACTAAGAACCAGAGAACTTCCCCAAGAACTGTGACTATCCAAGAGGGTAAAAGTGTTTTTTGCTATCAGTATCACGCGGATACTCCTGTCGGTAATAGAATGCTAGCATAATATCCAATCAGTCATCGGGCATTTTGAAGAGGAGATGATGCAATTTACCATGCTTAGGACATCATTTATCTTCAATCATTTTAGTTTAACATATTTAACTTTCATATCTGATAATTTTTTATATTTTGGTGTTTTCATTTGGCATAGCGTGCACGAACTTTTATTTAATGTCATACGGTATGTGTGGATGTTGTTGCTTGATTAATTATTTAATTATAAGGCGATGTACTTTTATTTCAATAATTGCACATTTAAATTTTTGTTGTATTGGTTTTCTTGTTGGAAATTTCAGAAGGATACAATGAAACAGAGAGAAGAAATTTTCTGCTCAAATTAACTTATATTGCTTAATTTTTTCAGATACAAAGTACATCTAAATTTATAGCTCTACAACAACTAAATTTGGACTATCTAAATTTAGTATCCCACTACCTAACCTCCTGTTACAATACTGCCATATTTAGGCATCCACTAAACCCACTACACAAACTAAATATAGAAATAACTAACCCCACTACACACACTAATTCTGTCTAGAGTAATTAAGGAAACCACTAACTCAACTACATGCTAAAAATACATCACAACACATTATTATCCAGATCTCTAAATCTGGAGTATTCTAATTCTATTTTTGTATCAATATTCAACACTCCCCCTTGATACAAAATTGGTTACTCCAGGCTTCAACATCATCTTCTTTTTCTGAGTCATCAGTCCAGATCTTCGTATCCCAATTGTCATCCTCCCATGTCGATTTCACCTCTTCTATCTGCTCCTTAGCCTCTTCGATAGCAGCTATCTGAGATTGTGACTCGGCTGATTCATCATCCACCGTGGATTCTTCCACTTCATTATTAGCCTTCATGACCTCCTCTATGACCTCCTTTTCATCCACATTGGGCTTTTGTTTCTTTGTCTCATATTTCGGCATCTCTTTAACCTCAGTTGTACCAGAACTTTTACTGCCTAAACCCTCAGCACTTTGTGTAATGAACTGCCATCTCATAGCTTCCAATTTTCTCTGCTCCTCCTTTTGTTTCCCAGTTAGAAGCTTACCCTTTAGCATCTTCTTCAATTGCTTCTCCTTTTCTTTCTCCTTCTTACTTGTCTTTGCCTCCTCAGCTGGCAATGCACCATATACCATTTCTTGCACTGACACATTGGTCTTCTTTACTTTCTTCTTAGACTCCACCTTAGTCTCGGTTTCCATCTGCACATGCTTCTCATCAGATTCTGGGGTGCCAATTTCACTCCTAGGAGCTTCAGTTTCTTCCTCTGTGATTGTTGGCTCTTGCTCAAGATTGACTTCTACAATATGTAGTCTCATCAAGGAAAGTCCCTTTTCTTCTTTCTCTGCCTCCATCTGTACAAGCTGGTCGAGACATGATTCTGCCATCCTCAGCACTTGTGTATCAGTAATGGTAACCAGATCTCCATCAGAATCCTTGTATTTGATCAGCACAGCTTTTAATGAAGGAAACCTCTTCGTCACAATATCTCTCAACACCTTGAAACTACATTTTTCGGCATCCGAGCAGCCGTATATCATGGTTGTACACCGCTTTCAACGGCCTCGACGAATGAGCCCTACATTCTCCACCTTGAGGGCCTCTTCATCAAACAAAATATTTCTACTCACCATGATTTTGCCACTTTCTGGACTGCTGCCACCATTTTCTTTTATGTGCACTCCTGCTGTGCCCTTGCTGCTTGCATTAATCTTGCTTTCGGTGTATGCCATGAAGAGTGACGGTTGCTCATTTTCTTCTACAGCATAGCTTGCTTGATTCTCCTCCCTTTGCTTCTTGTAGCATTCAAATTGGTAGTGCCCAAACTTATTGCAGTAGTAGCATTGGATGTTTTTCTTGGCTTCATAGCACTCAGATTGATAGTGCCCAAACTTGTTGCAATAATAGCACTGGATGTCCTTCTTGAATTCATCATATGATTGACTATTTTCAGCAGTGTTGCTGCTGCCTCTTTCTCTTTCTCTTCCTCCTCTGCTGGAGTTACTTCTTCCTCTGCTGAAATTGCCTCTGCTTCTTGACGTCTCCCCCTGCAGGTAGAACGCCTTGTCGTCGCCTTTATCTTCCGCCTTTGACATCCTTGCTTCATGAGTCTGCAGTGATCCCATGAGTTCATCAAAGGTGTAGGTTGCTAGATCTTTGGATTCTTCGATTGCTGCAACTACATGATCAAACTTGGGTGTTAGGCTCCAAAACACCTTCGCCACCACCGTCTTCTCTTCCATGGTGTCTCCAAATGCTCGAATTTGGTTGACCACCTCTTGTACTCTTGAGAGGAAAATTTGCACGGATTCCTCCTTGTTCATCTGCAATGTTTTAAAGTCCCTGCGTAGGCCTTGAAGTTTGATTGCCATGACTCGAGAACTTCCTTGAAATGCTGTTTTCAGGGTTGTCCATGCCTCCTTTGCGCTGGTGGCTGCCGCAATTTTTGAGAAGATGGTGTCATGCACTGCTTGTTGGATGAAGAATAACGCTCTTGCATCTTTCTTCTGATTTTCTTGCTGGTTCGGATCTGGATCTGCTGGACCATTGTTAACTAACTCCCATAGGCCGTGTGACTTGAACAAGGTCATCATCTTGATGCTCCAAAAAGTGTAATTCTCGCCTTTGAAGAGAGGAATTGCTGGTTGAGTTATATTCACCGTGTTGTTGCCGTTTTCTGCCATTGAAAACATCCCAAGGTTGATCGACCTGCTCTGATACCACTTTGTTGGAAATTTCAGAAGGATACAATGAAACAGAGAGAAGAAATTTTCTGCTCAAATTAACTTATATTGCTTAATTTTTTCAGATACAAAGTACATCTAAATTTATAGCTCTACAACAACTAAATTTGGACTATCTAAATTTAGTATCCCACTACCTAACCTCCTGTTACAATACTGCCATATTTAGGCATCCACTAAACCCACTACACAAACTAAATATAGAGATAACTAACCCCACTACACACACTAATTCTGTCTAGAGTAATTAAGGAAACCACTAACTCAACTACATGCTAAAAATACATCACAACACATTATTATCCAGATCTCTAAATCTGGAGTATTCTAATTCTATTTTTGTATCAATATTCAACATTTCTTTTGCTCCATCGATTTCAACAGTCACATTTGATTTCTTAATTTTGCTTATAATATCCCCGTACCATGCATTCACCTGTTAATACAAATTTATTAATTAGATGAGAAAGGTAAACTTTAACAACTCGTAAAAAGTAAAATTTAGGTCTTTAATAGTACCCGTCATGTTTTTGCAATATTAGGTCGTAGTTCACTTGAGCTTTCTTCCCATTAGAAAGAAACAGTTAACACGAATTGAACAAAATTATACAATTTATAAACTAGAAAAGGAAACCTCTGAGATCATTGGAATAATAGTTAACATTTTTTCTTCTTTTTGGTAAAAGTTGGGAACAACCCACCGATTTCCATTACTTGAAAACCAATTGTTCTTTTTTTTTTTTGATAAAAAGACCTAAGCCCATTTCATTGAAAAAAGTTAATTTATATCCATAGATTGTTCATATCAAATCCAGATAATGTCTATGATAACCCTAATAACCAAAACCAATAGCATAGCCACTGGAAACACAAAAGGAAACATCACATATAAGAGCAACACAGCTACTAACATATAACATATAAGCCTGTTGGAGAAAATAATACAACCTCAGAAGATTCATCATTGGTTGTATTTAGACAACAAATAAACTAGCATAGCAAAATACAGTTTGTATATCCGTAATTGGTACCTAGCTTATATTCGGGATGTAATTAGGCAAGGGATCAATCAATCTCTTATTAAGGAAAACAGCCAACGGCTAGTAGCACAATAGGCTATATGTATGCATGTACAGAGAACGTGTAAAATCAGAATTCTCAATATACAATTTTCATCATATTCCATCTCCCTCAAAAGTTATTATGGTATCGGAGCGGGATAAATCCCGACTCAAAAATTCCGCAAATCAACAACCGATCTGCTGACTAACGAGAACTGCAAAGCATCATCACAATAAGCAACAAGCAACAAGCAAACAAGAGTCGAGATTCGATAGAGTCGAGATTCAAGCAACAAGCAAACAAGAGGGTCTAGAGCCGACAGAGCCAAAAAGAACCCCGGATTCAATCACTTCTTCTTATTAGTTTTTTTTTTCTTTCCTTTTAACCAAAAATCGGCAAAAAAAAAAAAAAAAAAATCGTTTTATTCATTTGCACATACCAAAAACATTTTATTCAAAACCATCAAACTCTCCGTACTAGGAAATCTTTGTACAAACAAAACATTTTTTTACCGAAACGCTCGGTTCAGATCCGAACCGATACCCGTGCCGATATCGGTAAAGGGTCAATCGAAAAAAAAAATACCACACAATCAAGTCGTATCTGTTCTTATCAATTATACCCCACAAAAATTAAACAATTTTCAAGCCATTAGGATTCTGTAACACACAAAAAAAAAAAAAAACCAGCAACCAGCACTCAGGTTTTCAAAAAAGAAAAATAGAGTAAAACTTGTACCAGCAACAAAAAAGGCTACATCATAATACTAAGAAGTCGTTCATAAAAAAAAATATAAACTCTATCACTTATCTGAAGCTCTTGAGTAAAGTCTAGATATGGTGGCAAGAATTCAAGAAGAGAAGTCTAGACGAGCCCCCATGAATCCGCAACAATCAGAGAGCTCCGAGAACAATAAGTTTTTCAAGCCAAAACACTCAATGTCAAACCCTAGAGGACCGACCAAGATGAGGGGAACCACAGCAACCAACCGGTGCGACTACTGCAAGCGCGCAGGGCACAACTGCGAAGGGTGCTGGGTGCTCCATCCTCATCTCCGGCCGATGCGCAACAAGGACGGGTGGGGCGACGAAAAAAAGGAGAGGAGTTTTAGCGGCTTGAGCAAGGGGTCAGATCCGAATAGAGATGAAATAGGGATGGAAATGACTGGACTTGGATCCGAAACAACAAAAACCAACAGGCCAACTCTTCTCTCTCTGGATCATCTGTGGCCCAAAGTGTGCAGCTAACTCAGCTAATAACTCAATTGAATAGTTTGCTACAGCAACAAAATTCAGGTTCTGTATCCTCTAAATTCACGTTTAATTCTTTTAAAATTGACAATAATTTTAAATATGAAAACATATGTCATAACACTAGTAAATGGATTATTGATTCGGGTGCAACGGATCATATGACATGGGATCCAACCAAATTAGAAAATATTACACAAAATAAAGACCCTCAACATGTGACTGTTGCAAATGGAAATAAGGTCCAAATTCAAGGTGTTGGTACAACCAAATTCCTTACAAAAAATGTGAATAATATTTTGTATTTACCAGACTTTAATTCAAACCTATTATCGGTTAGTAAAATAACCCAAGAGTTGAATTGTAATGTCATATTCTCACCAAACAAAGTAACCCTTCAGGATCGAGAATCAGGGAATACAATTGGTGAGGGTTTTTTAAAAAATGGGCTTTATTATCTTGAAGAACCCATAAATAAATGTCATGTGTCATTAAGTCCAATAGACCATGACAAACTACTGCATTGGAGATTTGGTCATCCATCTAATCAAATTTTAAAGAAATTGTTTTGTTCTAATCTAGACTCTAGTTATTGTGATGTGTGTAAACTTGCAAAACAAACCAGATTGCCTTTTCCCTTATCTACTAGTATATCGGAAGCAAAATTTGATTTAATTCATTCGGATGTGTGGGGTCCAGCACCGGTTGATTCTTATAACCATTTTAAATATTTTGTCACATTTATCGATGATTTCTCTCGTACTACTTGGGTTTATCTTTTAAAAGGAAAAAATGAAGTTTTTTCATGTTTCAAAGAGTTTTTTAATTTTGTTGAAAATCAATTTAATGCGAAAATTAAGATTTTTAGATCCGATAATGGGACAGAATATGTCAACAAAACATTTCTAGAGTTCTTTAAGTCAAAAGGAATCCTGCATCAAACCACATGCATTAATACCCCTGAACAAAATGGTGTTTCAGAAAGAAAAAATCGTCATCTCCTTGAAGTCACTAGATCACTTCTTTTTCAAAATAATGTCCCAAAAATGTATTGGTCAGATGCAGTGTTAACAGCCACCTATCTTATAAATAGGTTACCAAGTGCAAGATTAAAAAACATGAGTCCTCTAGAAATTCTCAAAGGTAGAAAAATTGATCTTGACCATATTCGAGTTTTTGGATGCACTTGCTTCGTACATATTAAACGACATGACAAGTTAGACAAAAATTCTGTCAAAACTATTTTTTTAGGATATTCTTCTGAAAAAAAGGGATACAAATGCTATGATCCAACAAATTTTAAAGTTCATTTTTCGAGAGATGTGTCATTTTTTGAAAATAAACCCTATTATCCGACAAATGAGCACATACATCCATCAGGCCAACCAATTATGTTACCTCCTACTAACTTTGATTTTCCAGAAGAAATAAATGAAGTACAGGTTATGCATAACGTTCAAGATGATGAAACAACTACTCCTCAGCTTGGTGACTCCACTGAAATTCTTCAACATGGTGAACCACCTGCAATTCCTTCAAGGGGGAGAACATGAGTCAAGTGGAGAATCAACTCAAGAAGAAATTGCCTTGCGAAGATCTACACGACAAACTCAACCTTCTGTCAAGTTAAGGGATTATGTATCCCATCAGGTGATGTATCCAATTCAAGATTATATCTCTTATACAAAGGTTTCACCAGAATACCGGGCCTACTTGGGTAACATTAATAACCAAATTGAACCGACCACCTTTGGTGAAGCAAATCAAAGTCCCATTTGGAAAAAGGCTATGGAAGAAGAACTTCAAGCCTTAGAGAAAAATAACACATAGGATATAATTACCTTACCAAAAAAATAAGAAACCTGTAGGGTGCAAATGGGTATACAAGATCAAATACAATTATGATGGTACTATTGAAAGGTACAAAGCTAGGTTAGTAGCCAAAGGGTTTACTCAAACTTATGGTGTCAACTACCAAGAGACCTTTGCACCGATAGCAAAAATGAATACAGTTAGAATTCTACTGTCGGTAGCCACCAATTTAGGATGGAACTTGTCTCAAATAGATGTCAAAAATGCATTCCTTCAAGGAAATTTGGAAGAAGAAGTCTATATGACTCTTCCTCCAGGACACAAAAATGAGTCGGATCCATCACTAGTGTGTAAACTACAGAAGACAATTTATGGCCTCAAACAATCTCCAAGAGCATGGTATGCCAAACTAAGCTTTTCTCTTTTAAAAATTAAATTTATCAAAAGTACAGCAGTTTCTTCTATGTTCATAAAACATTCACAAAACATCACTACTATTATTCTAGTTTATGTAGATGATATTATTATTACTGGAAATAACAATGAGGAAATTACAAGGGTAAAACAATATTTAAAAAGGGAATTTGA
Source organism: Carex cristatella (assembly GCA_024447775.1). Taxonomy (NCBI): domain Eukaryota; kingdom Viridiplantae; phylum Streptophyta; class Magnoliopsida; order Poales; family Cyperaceae; genus Carex; species Carex cristatella. Next base: position 5,795,800 of record JAJHPF010000026.1, on the reverse strand, counting down.
TATCAAGGACCTTGGACAACTTTCATATTTTCTTGGAATAGAAATAGCTCACTCAAATAAAGGATTATTTCTATCTCAAAGAAAATATGTACTTGACCTGTTAAAAGAGACTGGTAAACTAGGAGCTAAACCAGCCAATACCCCAATGGAAACCAACACTAAACTGGGATTAGAAGATGGTGAATTACTATCTGACATAGGACAATACCAAAGGCTGGTGGGAAAACTAATATATCTTACAGTTACCAGACCTGATATCTCATTTGCAGTTAGTATGGTAAGTCAATTTATGCATGCTCCACGTACTAGTCACTTGAGTGCAATTGATAGAATACTTAGATACCTCAAATGCACTCCAGGTCAAGGGATTTGGATGAGAAAAAATGGTTCTAATGATGTGGTTGGTTTTTCTGATGCAGATTGGGCCGGGAGCTGTGACAGAAAATCAACCACTGGCTTTTGTACCTTTGTAGGTGGCAACTTGGTGACTTGGAAAAGCAAGAAGCAGAATGTTGTCGCTCGTTCAAGTGCAGAAGCAGAATATCGAGCCATGGCATCCACAGCAAGTGAGCTTATCTGGATTAAACAATTACTCGGTGACATGAAGATAGACCATGCAAAAACCATGCAAATGTACTGCGATAATCAAGCCGCACGACATATTGCATCCAATCCGGTCATCCATGAAAGGACAAAACATATAGAGGTGGACTGTCACTTTGTTAGAGAAAAAGTGCAGTCTGGAGAAATAGAAACTCCGTTTGTCAGAAGCAAAGAGCAACTGGCAGATATTTTCACAAAGGCACTCGACAAGACTAGTCATCTAAACATACTCAACAAGTTGGGTTCAATCAATTTATTCGAACCCCACTTGAGGGGGAGTGTTGGAGAAAATAATACAACCTCAGAAGATTCATCATTGGTTGTATTTAGACAACAAATAAACTAGCATAGCAAAATATAGCTGTATATCTGTAATTGGTACCTAGCTTATATTCAGGATGTAATTAGGCAAGGGATCAATCAATCTCTTATTAAGGAAAACAGCCAACGGCTAGTAGCACAATAGGCTATATGTATGCATGTACAGAGAACGTGTAAAATCAGAATTCTCAACATACAATTTTCATCATATTCCATCTCTCTCAAAAGTTATTAAAGCCACACACAGTGGGGGCTGAGGTAAGTTTTTAGAAACACAAATTTTGTCTTCTGATTTATGATCTTCATGGAGCAAAAGGAGAGGGCCTGATGTTCACTTTAATACCAGAGAGGTTTGGTGTGTCATCCTTGATTTTACTAAGCAACCAATTTATATTCTTAGGATGGAAATTTGGAGAGGTTCAGTGTGTCTTCTGATTTTACTAAGCAATATTTTACTAAGAAATATTAATAGGGTACATAGCAGTTTTTCAGTAGTTCACTTTAATACCAGAGAGGGCTTCAAAAGATACCAAGGCCCACTATGCATTTTGCACATGTGTTTCATCTGCCTTTAAGAATATAATAGTATCGTCTGTGTAATGGCAATTTGTATGAGGATAGTTATCTATTGCATTTGGACCTATTCCTTGCATTAAATTGCCATATTTTCCTTTTTGAAAGATTTTACTAAGCATATAAGCAGCGAGGATATATAAGTATGGGGACAAGGGATTTCCTTGTCGAACTCCCCTTTTACAAAAGAAATAATTAGTCAATTCTCCGTTGACACTAACAGAAGATTGAGAGCTATTAAGCCATTCTTTGATCCAAAAGATCAATTTTTGCACAAAACCTCTATGTTCTAGAATATCGATCAGGTATTTCCAGTTTATCTTGTCGTATGCTTTTTCAAAGTCAACTTTAACTACTAAACCTTGTTTGTTTGTATGATGATAGTGGTGGATTATCTCCTGACTCAGAATAATATTATCTAAGATATACTGATTCTTTATAAACGCAGCCTATGTATGTTCTGAAGACAAGTACCAAAACCACTAAAACCAATTGTTCTGAAGACAAGTACCAAACCACTGGTACCATATGTTGAAAGTCATCCAAGTCATCAGGTGTCTCCATATGGCCCGCATGGCTAGGGACACGGCCCGCATGGCTAGGGACACGGCCCGCATAGCTAGGGACACGATTTCTATTTTAGAGCAGTGCTGAAATTAGTTTGTAGACACGTTCTCATTGTTGAGAGCTGTAATTTCTATTTTTGGTTAAGTCCCTGTAATAGAATTAGTGGGTGTAGCTGTAAGCCAATTATAGCATCATAATTTTAGGGTAGTGGATGCTAAATTGGGATTATGTTCTAGTATTTATACCATGTCTGTTGTATGTGTAATGTGTCTAAGTTGAGTAATAAGAAATTATTCTGAGTTTTTTTCTAGTTATCTCAATTTATTTCCAACAAAAGTGGTATCAGAGCCAAATGTGAGAGATCAAGGCAGATCCGACCATGGCAGAGAACATGAATGTATCGAATCCCTCGATTCCGCTGTTCAAGGGAGACAACTATGAGTTCTGGAGCATCAAGATACGAACTTTGCTCAAGTCGCAAGGTCTATGGGAATTGGTGGAGAAGGGAGCACCGGCCCCTGATCCCACACCAACAGAAACAGTGAAGCACGATGCGAAGGCGCTGTTTTTCATTCAACAAGCCGTTGCTGACTCGGTGTTCACAAAGATCGCAGCAGCGACATCGGCAAAGGAGGCATGGACAACCCTGCAAACCGCCTTCCGAGGAAATATGAAAGTTCTCGAGATAAGGCTACAAGGATTGAGAAGAGAGTTTGAGACGTTGAACATGAATCAAGGCGAATCTATTCAAGCGTTTCTCACAAGAGTCACATCCACCGTCAACCAAATCAAGAGTTGTGGCGAGGATCTTACAGAAAAGATCGTAGTTATGAAGGTGCTCCGCAGCCTTACAGCGAAATTCGACCATGTCGTGGCAGCAATCGAAGAATCCAAGGATCTGTCCACATACTCTTTCGACGAGTTGATGGGTTCGCTGCAAGCCCATGAAGTTCGACTTCTCAGATCTGAAGAGAAGGATGACTCTAAGGCTTTCCTAACCAAAGGCAACTCAAGTAGAGGAGGAGGTCGCAGCGGAAGAGGTCGTGGAAGAGGCACGAGCAGTGGAGACAACCGTCAACAACAAACAACAAAGAAGGATATCGAGTGCTACTATTGCCAAAAGTTTGGTCATGTCAAGGCAGATTGCTACAAGAAGAAGAGGGAAGACGGACAAGGCAAGCAAGGCGTTGAATGCCATTATTGTCACAAATTCGGCCATGTGCAGGCTGATTGTTACAAGAAGAAACGTGAGGAAGAGCAAGCCAATGTTGCAGAGGTGAAAGGCAATAAAGAAGGCACCGAAACCAGGCTCTTCATGACGAAAACTGCTGATGCGACCTGTACCATGCCTGATACGGCCCGCATCTCAAGCACACGGACCGTACGGGATACTGATGCAAGTCAAATTTGGTTCCTAGACAGTGGGTGTTCTAATCACATGACCGGTTACAAGTATCTCTTCGAAGAATTGGACGAGTCATACAAGAAGCCTGTGAGACTCGGCAACGACAAACAAATTCAAGTTGAAGGAATCGGCAAGGTGGCTGTCAAAACCGCAAGCAACACAAGGTATCTACACAATGTATACTTCATCCCACAACTTGCACAAAACCTCCTGAGCATCGGCCAAATGATGGAGAGCGGGTATGCGATCAAATTCGAAGGCTGCACTTGCAAAATCGAGGATTCATCAACAAAGCATGTGATGGCAACCATCCAGAAGACTCAAAACAACCTATTTCCACTAGAAACAACCTCTGTTGATGATACTGCACTTGCAATGGTGGAAACTAATCAAAGCAGATTATGGCATCTAAGATATGGGCATTTAAATATGAATGGTTTGAAGTTACTAAACCAGAAAAGTATGGTAATAGGTCTACCAGAGATAGATGAAGTTGGGTTATGCGAAGGGTGTGTACTTGGCAAACAATCAAAATTGCCATTTCCGAAGGACCAATCTCTCCGTGCAACTCGAATACTTGAACTAGTGCATACCGACTTATGTGGGCCCATGGAGACGAGTTCAATGGCAGAAAACAACATACCAGTAGCTGACAGAGAAGATGTAGAACCTGATGCGACCCGGATCATCGTTCGATACGGCCCGCATGAAGGCGATACGGCCCCGTGTGGACTATGATACGGCCCGTGTACCATTCAATTCAGACAGCAGTAACACCGAGCAGCCTCAATTCGAAACAAACAATGATCAGCCTCAGCAAAATGAAGACATACCAACACCACTGCGAGTTTATACAAGGAGAATCAACCCACAGTCACAGCAAAAGACCAAAACCTTGCAAGAATTATACTCAACAACACAAGTGCTGATGGTGGAAGATCCCGAGTGCTTTGAAGAAGCCGCAGGCTGGAAAGAATGGGTCACAGCTATGAAAGAAGAAATTCGGGCAATTGAGGAGAACAACACGTGGGAGTTAGTAGAGCTGCCAAAGGATCACAAGGAAATTGGGGTCAAATGGGTCTACAAGACCAAGCTCGGTCCTGATGGTAAGGTGCTCAAATACAAGGCGAGATTAGTTGTGAAGGGTTATGCACAAAGGCAAGGAATTGACTACAATGAAACATTCTCCCCTGTTGCGAGGTTTGAAACCGTTCGACTAGTGTTAGCACTAGCTGTCCAATTGAAGCAACCAGTCTTTCAACTCGATGTCAAGTCCGCATTCTTGAATGGAGAACTAATGGAAGAGGTGTATGTCGAACAACCAGAAGGATTCAAAATCAAAGGCAAAGAAGATTGGGTGTATCGGCTCTACAAGGCACTGTACGGCTTGAAGCAAGCCCCACGAGCGTGGTACAACAAGGTAGATGCATGCTTTCAAACCTTGGAGTTCATGAGAAGCAAGAACGAGCCGAATCTCTACATCAAACGGGACATAGGTCTGCTGGTCGTGAGTTTGTATGTAGATGATATGATCTACTTCGGTACAGATCAAGGGATGGTTCAAGCATTTAAAGAACAGATGATGAATATGTTCAAGATGACGGATTTGGGTGAGATGCACTACTTTCTAGGGCTAGAGATTGAGCAAGAAGAAGGTAACATGTTCATTTCTCAAAGGAAGTATGCGAAAGATCTAGTTGAGAAGTTTGGGATGAAAGGATGCAATCCCGTGCAAACACCATCGAATATCAACGAAAAGCTCACAGCAGAAGATGGCACCGAACACATTGATGCGACTCAATTCCGAAGTTTGGTTGGAGGCTTGATGTACCTGACACATACACGTCCCGACATTTCACACTCAGTTGGAGTCATCTCAAGGTTCATGCAAACACCAACCAAACAACACATGGGTGCAGCAAGAAGGATATTAAGATATGTAGCAGGAACAACGAGTTATGGCCTGTGGTACAAATCGGTGGAGAATCCAAGTCTATTTGGATATAGTGATAGCGATTGGGCAGGAAGTCTTGATGATAGAAGAAGCACATCCGAGCAAGTGTTCTTCTATGGAGATAATGCAATTTGCTGGAATTCAAAGAAGCAGTCTACTGTAGCACTTTCCACAGCTGAAGCTGAGTACAATGCCGTGACTTCAGCCGCTTGTCAAGGGGTTTGGCTCAGACGCATTTTAGAAGAGTTAAACTACAAGCAAACAGGAGCAACAAAGATACTATGCGACAACCAGTCAACAATAGCAATGAGCAAAAATCCGGTGTTTCATAGTCGTACTAAGCATATTGAAACAAAGCATCACTTCATTAGAGAGTTGGTTGAGCAAAACGAAATCGAATTGGAGTATGTGAATACGAATGAACAAGTTGCTGATATCATGACCAAGGCTCTTGCAAGAGAGAAGTTTGTTTGGTGTCGAAGAATGATGGATGTAGATGACTTTGGATTAAGGGGGAGTGTTGAAAGTAATCCAAGTCATCAGGTGTCTCCATACGGCCCGCATGGCTAGGGACACGGCCCGCATGGCTAGGGACATGGCCCGCATAGCTAGGGACACGATTTCTATTTTAGAGCAGTGCTGAAATTAGTTTGTAGACACGTTCTCAATGTTGAGAGCTGTAATTTCTATTTTTGGTTAAGTCCCTGTAATAGAATTAGTGGGTGTAGCTGTAAGCCAATTATAGCATCATAATTTTAGGGTAGTGGATGCTAAATTGGGATTATGTTCTAGTATTTATACCATGTCTCTTGTATGTGTAATGTGTCTAAGTTGAGTAATAAGAAATTATTCTGAGTTTTTTTCTTGTTATCTCAATTTATTTCCAACACCATACTCCAATCATACAATAACCGATGTATGTTATTACATGATCAGTACTAAATCATAACTGCAATCTACATATATAACTACACTAGATAAAGCAATGCATATAGAGCTAATACAAAAGCCAGCATAGAACTAAAATATCAAAATAACAAACAGCTCAACCCTGTAATACTTCACTTCATCTAATCCCAGAAAATGCACAAAACCCCATAAATCTTCTCCACTTAGAAGCATAGAAGGAAAAATCGGAATCGGACTTTTGACCGGGGGATCCGAATTGCATGAATTGGTCGGAATCGGCCGAATCGGATCGGAAACTCAAACCTTTTTTTACCAAAAGCTCGTATTATACTAGAAAAATAGAAAAATAGGAAAAAAAAAAAACAGTTTTTGACTCAAATACAACATATATAAATCTAAGTATGCCTTCTAGTAACAAAATATTCAATGGTGTAGTGGAAGTACTGTTGGTTGGTTGAGTGCCCACCCAAGTTCAAATCTTGCCACTAAATAATTTTTCTTTCTGCCTCCCTTTGCTACAATGAAAATAATATTGAATGGTTTACAAAATATATACATATAGGAATCTTTTCTAGTAACAAGATATGCAATGGTCTAGTGGTAGTGTTGTTTGTTGGTAGAGTGCCCACTAGGTCCAAATCTTGCTGCTGCCAAAAAAAATTTACATTATGAGTATAGTGCATTTTGCCCAATTTCATTAAAACTGGACCGTTCAGGCCGAAATTTGACTGAAATGGCCAAAATTTTACTGGAATCAACACTTACCGAGTAACTCGGACTGAAATCAGGTTTTCGCAATGAAACGGGCTTAGGTCTTTTTATCAAAAAAAAAGTGTTTGAAAATATATAAACAGAAGAAGCCTAAAATGCTATTCATTGGGCCTCCGCTGGCATAAAAACGGAAGAGGCCTAAAACGCAAGAGGCTCAGTAGAGAAGTTTGATAATGGACTTGACAATTAAATCATCCACCTTTGAACTTTGCCAATAACTTTCATGCATGACGAATTATTTCATCATTTATCCTTCATTACAAAAAAAAATAGTTAAATTAAATATCTCAAAAAAAAGGTAGAATATAATAGAATAAAATAAAGTAAAATTTAGAATATAACAAAAAGAAAACAACTAAAATATAAATTTTAAGTTCGTAAAGTTGATAATATTTGAAAAGTTAATTTCTCTTTTAAGTAGTGTTAGCTTTCACTTTTCATAACTGATCCCAAGTAATATCAAAACAAAGAAAACAACAAGCATAGATATAATGTTGCCAATTAAGTCCATGATTTAGGGCCGGAACCAAAGAAATATAACAACTCTACATACAAAACATATTCAGTATTAAACTCAGATTATTAACTAATTCCTTTTCCATTTGTGTAATCACATAAAGAAAAATACGAATTTTGAACTCTAAACAAAAATGACTAAAGCATCTTCTGATCTTGTAAAAGGCACTGATGGGTGAATGGATTAGTGTACTCTATATCCTATCATAATTTCCTGTGAAGCATTAATTAATAAATCCTACCATTATTTCCTGTAAAGCTCGATAAATGTATAATAATTGCAAATCCTAAGATGACGTACGTAAATGAATTTAATTACTTCATTAAGACATTAAAGCTGTAATATAACTATACTTGCATTAATTGTACAATCAATACAGCCAATTTCCTAGAAAGGTTCTTTAGCCAATTTACTTAACTAATTAACTCTCAGCCCATATATATATGTCCTTGATTAATTTTGAGTCCATATATACTACCTCACTGCCAACCACGTCTAATTCCCTCTGACCGGTTGCTCCTTAATTATAACCCCTGTTACACATCTCTTGATTCCCTTTTGGGTTAGCAACGGTAGCAAGTAGTAGTTGCAAGCGTAGAAGGGCCCCTGCAAAAGAATTTGGTTTTCTGATTAAAATAATATAGTGACAACGGTAGGCCGTTGCTACTAGTCACGCTTGCTATTGTCTCACAGTGACGCTTGCTAATGACTCCTATTGACCCTTGCAAGTAATAAAACCCCGTCCAAAAACGCCAGATATTATATTTTATTACAACCCGTTGCAATTACCTGTTACCTTGCGCTTGCAAATAACTCCAGGCGGGTGAGACACATCATTTGCAACGGTCACCGTTGCAAATGATTTCATAAAATTATGTTTATATTTTTTTTATTGTGGAAGCCATTACTATTTGCAAGGGGCACCGTTGCAATTATTTTTAAGTTCATGTTTATATTATTTTATTGTGAAAGCTCTTATTATTTGCAAGGGGAACGTTGCAATTGTTTTCAAGTTTGAGTTTATATTATTTTATTGTGAAAGCCCTCATTATTTGCAAGGGACACCGTTGCATTTGTTTTGAATTGTCAATTTATATTATTCTATTGTCAAATCCTTAACTATTTGCAAGGGGCACCGTTGCATTTGATTGGAAGTTTCAGCTTATATTATTTTATTCTGAAAGTCATAACTTTTTGCAAGGGACACCGTTGCAATTATTTTTAAGATTGAGTTTATCTTATTTAATTGTGGAAGCCCTAAGTATTTGCAAGGGGCAACATTGCAATTGTTTTGCATTTTTAGTTTATATTATTCTATTATAAAAGCACTAACTTCAGCAAATGGAATTTATATTGGTAAGTATGTACAACAGTAACAACAGATTTGATAATTCAAACTAGTAACCTAATTAATTGGAGTAAATACAATCACGGATCCCTTAACAAAAATTTAACAAAATTTAGGAATGTTAAATTACAACAGTGCAGTGATCTCTTAATACAAATATTAAGCAAATGTGTTAACACAAGAAGCATTAATTACAATAGTGCCCTTTGCCAGTCCTTTGATCTTCCCTTTGATTCCCTGCATTAATTATGTAATCATCCCTTATTAATTGAGCAATTTATGTTTCTATACATTTTTTAGTTTTTGGTTTTCATAACTGGCTCCCCTCTTATATGTTTTTGGTTCCCTATTGCAAGCATACTATTATGACCAATACGACCTATGTTTGAATTGTTGCTTTAAAATTAGAAGGACTAATAGCTCTATAATCACAAATTGGAGAAAACTGCAAGAACTAATAAGAATTAAAAAGAATAATAGGCATTTCCATACTCACAAGGACTAATAGGCATAATGTCAAATAAGAAGGACTAATTTGCATTACAAGGACAAATAGCAAGCCTACTGGTCAAACAACAGTACATGGGTGCAAATGAAAAGTCAGAAAAAAATATTGATAAAATGGTTAATTACCACAGTAACGGGTTTCCCTCCAAACTAGCTAGGTTCACGCATTTGGTGTCCTTAACACAAAAGAGCATTTGGTTGCCTTAACATAAAAGAGGTTGGCTGGAATTCTTCTTTCCAAATCTTGTAGTCTGCGATGTAAGGATCAAATACATGAGACTATAGAACGAAATAAAGATGTCATGTAGGGTTTAGGGCTTACCACAAAAATCAGTCACTAAGGGAGGGTAGCACAGATATCGTACACTATGCACAGGTAGGGTTTAGGGCTTAACAAATAAAACATACACAGTGATACAAGGGAGGGTAGCACAGAAGAACCACTATTCCCCTATTTTAGTTGGTTTTATGAACTATTTCTGCAAACATTATCAAAATCAGTCACTAACTTTGTATGAATGCGAAATAGTTGTAAAAATGTGAGTACTCACCAATTAGAAGCCATCTTCCTCCGATTCATAATTGCCCCCCCAATAAGCTTCCTGTTGTTCTGCCTATAGGTCAATCTCTTCATCGGCTTGCTCTAAGGGGTTGCCGGCATTCGTCGTAGTTGGTTGTGAGACCTCCATGATATCGTCCACTAGGTCAAACTCGTCCTCTCGAATGATCGTATTGTCCCAATTAAAACCTGGTCCGTCCGAAACCTCGATGTGATTTTAAGGGATATCCTCTTGGTAAAATTTGAGGTTTGCACCGTCTTCAGCATCACGAAACTGGCCTTTCGGGGATGTTTTGAACGCAACCCACCATTTTTGTCTTTCAAGAAGCGTTGAAGCATAAGGGAGGTAGCTCACTTGGACCGCTTGACATGCCAATACAAATGGGTCATAAGTTTTCAGCCGAGACTCGTGTTAACCTCGACAATCCCATGTTGGCGGTCGACCTTTACACCGTTTGTTATATCAAACCAATAACACTTGAAGAGAACCACCTTGTTGCCTCCTTCATATGTGAGCTGAATAACCTCTTCGAGAACTCCATAGTAATCATGTGGGGTGCCACCTGATTCCGTTTCTCCTTTGATGCAAACCCCTCTATTTCTTGAACACTTGTCTTGCCTATGTGATTCAGTGTGATATCGGTATCCATTGATTTCGTACCCTTCGTAAAAACTCACTCGTTTGAGTGGTTTCATAGCTGCCTTTCAGATGTGTAGGTCGCATTCATGGTCGGGTATTAGCTTCTGTCGTAACCACTCTGCGAACATATCTTGACATGCTTTCCAAAGTCTTTCCAGGGTGGTATCATTGTCGAGCATAACTGCATCAAACTCCCTACATTTTCAAAGAGCTCTATTAAAATAATAATTGAAGTCATAAATAATAGTTAAATCGCTGAATATCATGATATCAGACTGCGGTTCAACACTTCTATTAACACCTTTCGTATATTAAGAGATAATGGAAGTGATAAATAATAATATTATACCCCAAGTATTTGTCACAAATCTCCGGGCAGTTGGGTAGGACATAAGTGTGTGTCGCCTTAAATTCATCGTCAGTGAGAGTCCTTCGATTGTCTTTACCAATAAAACGGACAGTTTTATCAAAAATCGAAAGGGTTCCCCTTGAAGTGTTACATTTGTCAGCTCCTATTGGGTCCTTGATTGATAAATCTTCAAAATAAAACCTAGAAGTGGTGGAAATCTCTTTGACTATGGTAGCCTCAACGATTGATCCCTCAACCTTTGCTTTGTTGGTCACTCTCAGCCGTTGTTCTTTGTTACGCCTTAAAATGCAAAAGTGGATTTGAGTTAAGTAATATACTACTATATGATTCAGTAGTTTAATAGGAAAGAAAATTTAGAGTTAAACACACCTTTCACATGGAAACATCCATCGCGACCCTACAGGCCCACCCATCCTTGCCTCATATGCCAAATGCACCACAAGATGCTGCATAGAATTGAAAAATCCCGGCGGGAATATTTTCTCCATTTTGCAAATTGTGACAACCATATCTCTTTCTAATTGGTCGATACGAGATGGATCAAGTTCCTTGGCACAAATCTCTCTAAAAAAGCTTGAAACCTCACATATAACATCCCATACGGGTTCAGGGACAAAATCTCGAAATGCAACGGGTAGTATACGCTCCATGAACATTTGCCAATCATGACTCTTCATCCCAATTAGGCTGTTTGTTGTTAAGTTAACACACCTCGACCAGTTTGATCCGTGGCCATCGGGGAACTTGACTTTATCTTTGAGCCAAGTTAGAAGCAGCCTCTTGTGCGCTTGTGAAAGTGCGAATGGTGCCTTCGATTTTTTTATCATTCTCGGGGTTGAGGTACTAGGGGTTAGGTGTTGTTTGGGTCGATTGCACAGGACAGCCAAATCTTTGCGATCTTTTTCGTTATCCTTGGTTTTCTTTCCCATGCTTAAAATTGTGTTAACCAAAGCTTCCATGAAATTCTTCTCCGTGTGCATCATATCAATATTGTGTGGCAAGAGATTATCTTTCCAATATGGCAAACTCCAAAAGATACTCTTCTTTTGCCAATGATGAGTCTCACCGTAACCCTCAAATTGTCCTAAACCCACATCTTTACCCCATGTCATATCACCTAGTTTGTTCACTTCCTCGAGTATTTGCTCTCCTGTCAATCTTGGTGGTGGATCATCCCACTCTTCTCTGCCTTTAATGAAATTTGTTTTATCTCGATGAAATGGATGATCCATAGGGAGCATGCACCTGTGACAATCGAACCAGCTTGCCTTTCCACCATAATCTAATTGGAATGCCTTTGTTGCACCTTGGCAATAATAACAAGCAAATTTACCCTTTGTACCCCACCCGCATAGCATCTCATACGCGGGATAGTCGCTCACCGTCCAAAGAAGAGTTGCTTTCATCTTGAAATTTTTCTGTCTAGATGCATCCCATGTCATTTCACCGACAACCCACAACTTGCAAAATTCATCGATTAAAGGTTCTAGCAAAATGTCAATGTCTCGACCCAGATGCTTCGGTCCGGGTATGACAAGCGCTAGAAACATGCTTTCCTCTTTCATGATCATCTTCGGTGGTAGGTTGTAGGGAAAGACAAATACCGGCCAACACGAGTACGAAGCCGCACTCGAGTTGAATGACATGAACCCATCCGTCGATAACCCTAAGAAGACATTTCTAACCTCTTTAGCGAACTCTGGATACTTCTTGCAAAAATGCTTCCAAGCCTCGCCGTCAGCCGGGTGGACCATCATCCCGGATTTCTCACGCTTACCTTCCTTATGCCACGTCATATTTACCGCATTTGATTTGGTCATATAAAGCCTTTGCAATCTTGGCGTGATTGGTAGATAACGAAGTTGCTTTTGTGGGACTGGTTTTGCGTCAGGATTAGGTCTCGGTGGCTTGTACCTTGACATACCACAAACATCACATTTTGTCTTTTTCCCCCTCACCTTGCCGTAATATAACATGCAAAAGTTCGGGCATACGTCTATTTTCTCATGTTCCATGCCCATTCCCTCAATCAATCGCTTTGCTTGGTAGAAATTATCCGGCATATTCTCACCAGAAGGTAGCGTGCTCTTAATGAGGGCCAACATTCCATTGAAGCATTTCTGACTAAGTTGGTTGTCCGACTTCAACGCCAATGATTGTGTCACCAAAGACAATACGGTTTGTGCTTCGCATTTGAGTTCACCATTAGCTTTGACTTTCCAAAGCGGTGTTTTATTAGCTAAAATCATGTCGAAAAACTTCTTAGCTGCGCCAGTAGGTGACTGGTCATCCCAATTGAAGTCCGGACCAGCAACTTGCCCTTAGTGAGTGATTAGTCATATTTGGGATTTTGTAAACTAGTTCCTTTGTTGGTCATATTTGGGCTAATTTAATATGTGCTTAGTCAGATTTTGTAAACTAGTTCCTTCGTGAAATACTTACCTAATTTCGTCTTATCTTCCTCAATTAAATTTTGTTGGGAATGTATAGACACCCACATTAAACACACCTCTTTGCATGGCCAATCAATATTATGGCCCTCACTTTTTTGGAGTATTGCATATCAATTATATATTATGGTTTGTTCATGAATATAGTAACAACTTGCATACATTATAGGTAGATAGAACAATATGCCTCCTCGGAAATCAGCTCTGAAAAGGTCAAAGGCAGCTACATACAAAAAGAGAAAGCAAGCAACAGATACCTCCTTGGAAATTGGGGAGAGTTCAATGGTTCCGACAGAAGTAGAAGCACCACCACCAAAGAGAAAGGGAAGAGGCCCTGCATTGCTGCGAGACGCGATAGAGGTTGTCGAAGAACGTCCGATCATATGGGTGGTTGGGAAAAAGGAGTTCACCTGTGAAGAAACCGAAAATGTTAAACCAGGGAATATCACGGCATCGATCACTAGGCTAGCTCTCAACTACATGCCTGGACCCCTAAGAAGTTATCAAAGCTGGGATCTCGACCGGAAGAACAGTGTGGAGAGGGCGTTCTTGGTAACAATACTTTCTATTAGATTTGAAAATAGCAATCATAGTTTCGGTCAGTATGTGCTACAGTCTGTCAAATAATCTGTGCTTTTTAGATCAAGAATAAATTTGATAGTTTTCGTCTTTTCAATCTCTTTGCAAATTTTCTAGCTGCAAACAAGTTTAGTTTTATATTTTGTCCGTGAAAGAGAAGCAGAAAACAAGGAAAGGGTATATTGGTCAATATAAATTTTATATTATGTTGTATATTATAAGCTGAAGTATATCTTTGTCTAGACCATTAAAAGCTTCAGTACTTGTTAAGTCCAATAATTGTACTGCCTAATCTTAAGTAATTCTGACCTTTCAAAGTTCTCTTAATGCATGTCTGTGATGTTAGTGTAATTATATATTCTCAAAATATGCTACATATAGCTTAGGTCATTGTCACATGAATATCAAGAATTATATTTTAAATACTTCTGATTTTGTTATGTATGCACTTATTTCTCACGTGAAAATAAATCCATGACATGTCATAATAACTTTATTACTGTTATTGTTTTTAATTAAAATCCACACACACCCCATGATTAAAATTGTTCTCCAAAACACTTTTACTTACGAATATGCATGTTGGATGATGTTCCTTATTTGTCATTGGTGACAGCAAAGATACAGGTATAGGGAAGACCAAGATGTCAGCCTATGTCGGACCGTTATGGATGCCATTGCAGCCAAACTATACACTGAGGAGCTGAACAAAGCGAGAGCTAAATGCGAGAAGAAATTTCCAGGCAATGTAAAAGCATGGAAGACAATGGTTCCCCACTGGTGTCTAAACCCCCCCAATTGGGTTGCTCTGTGAGATATATTTGACACTTAGGATTGGAAAGAAGTAAGCAAACAAAACAAACTGAACCGCACCCACCCTGGCACTGTGATCCCCCACTACGGTGGTTGTTCAAGCGTACACCAGCATCTTAACAAACTGGTAAGCTGAAATGCATTTGTGTTAAAAAAATATAACAGAGGTGTAATTTTGTCATTACTCAACTCGTGAATACTCATTGTTTACTGTTTTTGTATTTGGAGACAAAACTAAAAAAGGGAGGTGCGCCAACTATGAGGGAGCTCTTCGTCCATCATCACAGTAGAAATGCAGAGGGGAAATCGCCGGTGTTGGAAAAATACAAGGTATCCCAGGTGGAGGCTACATTTGAAGCTAGTGAAAATGATGATGGCAATGTATCGCTGCAACCAACTACCGAGGAGACTAGTGCAGAAACTGAACCTTTCGACATCACCTCCTTGAAATTTACCACCAAGAAAGTAGAAAAAGTTATTGTAAGTTTTAACTTGTATCACCTAAACCCTAGGTAAATTTCTATGTGAAGTACAATAACTATTTATAAAAACTTGAAATTAAATTGTAGCATGGAATTGATGCTGTGTACAATAACATCACCTAAACCCTAGGTCATGTTTTCAAACTATACTTCAAATGATCAATTATAATAACTTGAAAATAATATATGATTTATTTCTCTACTGGCTGCACACAACATAATTGTCATAGACTTTGTCGGTTTCTTACTTAAAATGTACAACCAAATGAACGAGTTTTCAGAAATTGTGCTTCACCAAAATTGTGAGTACCCAACACTCAAAACTCCCCAAATCCATTCATGACATAAATTTTGCATTCTAGACCCTCACATTTACCATATTTAATTCAGAGTATATAAAGCTTGTTTTGACAGACACTACACCAAAAGGATGCTACTACCTTTTTATAGTAGTAACAAATGAGAAACACACAACTGTACATCACTACTATTAATAATATCCCAATGTCCTTAAAATTTTTAAACCCGTATATAGCAATAATATATATTTTCTCGCCTGTTGTATATAATAGGCAGATGTTATTGACATGAGGGCTAACACTGTCAATGCTCATATGGATGAGGGCGACTTGTTTATGTCAGCGGTTGGTGGTCGCAACCATGGCCGAGTAAGATGTACCATGCTCTTGAACAAATTATTCACCCTTCTTGGACAGCACAACCCAAATGTACTGGTAAGTTAGAATAACTGGGTCTTCGATTTTATAACTCCACTCACTGCCATTACAAATTTTATTTATTTTGTCTTCTTCCAACATGACAGCTTGTTCTAAGAATGTTACAGTTTCGTTCATATGCTAATTAGGAAGACAAAAGGAAATATCAATTTAGTTTGTTTTTATTTCCTTTTAACTTTCTTGTTAAATATATATTTTTCATATGACCAATTTAATTTCACAACTTAAGAGGGGACTGTTTAACTGCAATAAAATTTAGTGTACTGTTGCACTATGATGGTTAGCTCTTATTGGTTTGTCAACCATGTAATTTAAAAGGTAATCACTCCTTGATACTGTTAATTACTGATCTCATACCATTCTACATCCTAGTACTAACCTTTCCTCTTGCAAATTTTTTACATAGGAAACTCTTTACAGTTCTCATGCACTGCATGAGGGGGTAATGGGGAATATGCAAACTCTGCAGGTCACATCTTTCAACTTTAGGACTTGATTATTATAATGTTATTCTATGATCAGAAGTTGGGCTATCCAAATGCTAACAATGCCCTTGCATATGTAATTACTAGGGTCAGCGTCCTACCTCTCTACCTCAATCTCAGGAAGGAGGCTCACTGATGCAGATTCCACACTCTCAGGTAAGGAGATTTACTAGTACTTGCATACTTACATACCTTGAAATTTTCAAGCAAGGAGATTTACTAGTGTAAAAAGGCCAAAATAAAAAAATGAAATTTCACTTAATACAGTGACTAGGCTGGAAAATCGATTTCATCGAGGGTGTATATCAAATGATTTATGTAGACTCCAGTAAAATTCATTGGTATTGGATTAATTGAGGTTCATACATTTCATAGCAATTATACATGGTCGAAGCAATTTGCAATTTTGTCAGTGGGAATAGAGGATATCAGGTGTAAGAAAAAAGAATGGTATAATGGGAAAAACGGAAGATTTTAGTGATTTATAACTGTAGTAGTTAACTATTTTTTTGGATAAATAGAGAATAATAAAAAGAGTAAAGGGGTATATTACATATAATGAAAAGTACAAGGGTAAATAGAAAATTGAAGAAGTTTTGAAGGGTAAATTTTCAGATTAACCCTTGTTTCAATGCTTATACTGTACTGGTAGTACTAACTTGGTGATTATGCCAATGTATACATAGGGTCTTCCATCTTTGCAGGCATCAACAAATCTAAAGGGGGGATTCCAAGCACTACTGCAGGCAAATTCTGGACCAGAGGTGGCCAACCTTTTGGGGGCCGAACCATCAATGGGTGAATGGTTCGGGCGAGGCAACTCGGACAACAACCCGCTTTAATTGTCTGGGGTATTGCTAACCTTTAACCGATAATTATAGATTTTTGAATTTTTAATAGGAACATAGGGGATGTTTCTTTTTGGTAAATTTTTGTTGATGGGTGGTGCTCATATTTTGGTATAGGTAAATGTTTCATATTATATATCGTTGTAATGTTATAACAGTTTTTATTTTGATACAATGCATGCTTTCTACATGCTTGATTTTAGTACTGTCATTGCTATTTCCAAGATTTCCTATTCAATTTCAACGTGTTATGTTATGGTTTATTTATTTCAATGTTAAATGTAACAAATTACATGGTTGGTACCGGGTTGGTACTTGGTACAGGGTTGGTACCGGGATAATTTTATAAACATGGCTACTGATATGTTGGCATTAATAGTAATTTCATATATTGTTCCGGATTATCAAAAAGGAATATGATTAAATTATATTGTAATTGCAAAAAATTTGGGGGGACCCACAATAAACACCCTTGCAAAAAAGACAAAGGGCCCACTCAAGATAACCTTGCTAATAACCTCTGGGACCCGCACGGGCTAACCTTGCAAATAATCATGTGGGGTCCACTCACACTTACCTTGCTAATAACCCGGTGGGTCCCACGAGAGTCACGGTTGCTAATAATCCAAAGGGATCCACGCTGGATACCCTTGTTAATAATCAAGTGGGACCCACATGGAACATCCTTGCAAATAATATGTGGGACCTACAATACATATCATTGCTTATACTCAGTTGGGCGCCAAAAATCAATGTATTAGCAAGCGTGCTATTTGCAAGCGCTCCGCTTGCGGATACCCTGGACAAGAATATTAACAAGCGTAAGCCCTTGCAACAAATCTGAATCTGAGTATTAGCAATGGGGCTTTAGCCAACGGTGGTTATTGCAACCACAACGCTTGCTAATGGCCCTTTTCGGGCTTGTAGCAAGGGCATGCCGTTGCTACAATCAAAATCCGGCTGTTGCTAATATTGGAATTTCTAGTAGTGCGTGTTCTCTAATGAATTTTGAATACTAGCTAGAAGCCTAGCTTGATTTACCAATAATAAATATAAATATTGTAAAGTACGTAACAGGTGTACGGCATATATATATATCATTCAAGAACCTGAGCTCCTATCTAAACCTCTGTTTGTTTCGAGTACGTAGTTTTAATCAATTAGAGTATAAATTAAAAATGGAGTAATTGATCATTAATTTGTAGATTATATATTATTATAAGTACAAATAATTGCCACAAACTACTTGTCATTAGCGCAAGTACAGTGAGGGAGAAGATAATTTCAGTGTTGTTGAACACAAGTGCATGTCTGAATATTTATAAACCGCAAGAGGCCTAAGTGCTATTCATTGGGGGCCTCCGCATAGAATATAATAGAATAAAATAAAGTAAAATTTAGAATATAACAAAGTTGCATATATGCCACCATAGCCTGGAAAATGCAATATGTTTAAATATAGAATTGAATAAATTAAAGTAAAATAAAAGGCAAATTCTCCAAGCATTAACAATGCATATATGATAACTATGGTGGGGACAAGTTCAATGCATATATTCCTGATGAACTGCAACTGATTGATATTATTAAATTATTAATCATTTGTGTAATTTCTCTTATTGTTCAATGCATCCAGTGGGCATTTTAATTAACAAATTTGGTTGAGTACGAATATTAATTAACTCTTATTTTCAAAATTTGGTTGAGTAACAAATTTGTTTTTTTTTTTCATTTTACTTAATTTACCAGATTGTAAAAATTAAAGTAATTTAAAATTTTCTTTCTAAATTTTTTCGTACTTTGAAGTAAATTAATTTCTAAAGAAATTATTAAACAGGAAATAAATCCTTGGAGGAGAAGCATCTCCCTCTTACTTGTTTGGCCCCAACTTTCTTAATTTCTAGGGCAAACTGATCCATATACCTGTTTGGCGCCACTTTTTTATGCCTCGGCAAGTCTAATTAAGTCATTCTTAATCCAACCAAACATAACCTGTTAATTTTTTTTTTTGTAAAAAATAAGAATCCAGTTCTTATTTGTCAATTTTTTTTTTTTTGTTAATAAAATAAGAATCCAGTCCTTATTGAATTAATAAAAGTTACATATCGGCTTGAAAAATGTAACTTGAAAGTGGTTCAAAAAGCTTGCACCCTTGAAATAAAACATAGTAAAAACAAATGAAAATGCAACTGTAAAAATATAAATTTTTAATTAAACGCCCGGATTTAATTAAAACTGCTGGATCCCTTATCATAAGTTCTTAAGTCAAATATATTCCCTTTGTTGATTTGTCTCCTTCGCAATTCCTTTACATTTTTTCCACGAATAATAAAACTTTTATAAAGGTAAGCTTAGAGTATCCTTTATCTTTTGTCGTTTTCACTTTATTTTTGTTCACTTTAAAGATACTTGTTGTCTTCCATTAATTTGGTATAAAAAATTATCATTTGCACCTGGCACTTGGGTGAGCCGAATTATTAATAAATTCATTGATTCAAATTGTGTCAAATTCAGTTTCTTTAACGTATCAAAACATGCCGTTTCTTATACATTTCGTGTGTTATATGTGTGTCCGACACGTCGTATTTTTAAAATAATCTTGCCTGGCCAGATACACTTATATATCTTTGTGTATCTTACTTGGTCCATGCATTCAACTGATGAAGCACAAGATTATATAGTTGTTTTAAAAATTTCTGTCAACGTCACCGTTTGCCATCATTTAAAATTTGATAGAGACAAATTAATCTTAGAGATGCATACATGATTACTGTGGTGGGGAACAACGGTGTGTATTGTGATCCACACGCGAACGTGACAATATTTCTAGTGAACTACAAGTTATTAATATATATTAGATTTTATTAATTACTAGCTAGCTTCTGCCTTACACCTCCAACCAACATGATTAAAGTCAATTTTTATTAATTGTTCAATTCATGTGCACTTTAATAAGACATATGAAGAAACCTCTGACATTCTCCTTTAGTAAAAAAATGCTTGTCTAATTAAAGTGCTGAACTTTGGTTGGTGTGTGAGATCGACAAATTAAAAGCCAGTAAGTATATATTGATGTTCATCATTTGCATTGCATTATATATGATATTGTCCTAAATTATCATGGTATAAGTTGACCATAGTAATGAGTTTTTTTAGCTCAAAGATTGGGCCAGTCGCCGATGTATAAAAAAAATAATAATCAAAGGTTATTATTGATATGATTGAATCATTACTATCTAATGAGGAAATGTTCGGAGAAAGAATATTATCATAATTACGACCACAAAATATTATCATTATATTTGGTTGGAATCAAGATTGACTAAAAATGAAACATTCTTCTATTATCACCAAAAAATTTTTTATAACATTATTTATTTAAGAAAAAAGTTTTATTTATTTTGTTCATTTTTTCAATATATTATCTTTTTACCGGGTTGTCAAAGGTAACTATTTAAAATTTTTACCCTAAATTTTTTAGACGGAATTATAGCTTAAATTCTTAAGTACCCCCACCCCCCTCCGATTTGTCAAAAGTTATTAATTCATCGAATTGACACTTCAAATAATAATTAGTAGTTAATTTGTCTTTAAGCATGTGCAACAAGTAATTAATTAACCATGTGCTTTTCAAGAAATAATAAATAATTTAAAAAAAGTAACTTTCATACACCTGAGAGATCTGCTTTGACCGGATGAACAAATTAACAGGTACAATATATTTGGATTATTGAAGAGTATAAATCTCGATTTAACAAGGAAATTGGAAACTAATTACAATGAAATTTGATAAAAGTTCAGGTTGATACATCAGCGATAATGAAAAAGGGAAACTAAGATACTTATATTACTAGCCAAGCTGGAATTAAATATTTACAAGAAATATTTAGTTTCTTAGAGTCTCCTTTTGTCTTTTATCATTTTTATTCGTTCTTTCTCTATAGTTAACACAAATTTCTTACTTAATAGCAGATTCATTATTTATCCCATTAAATGTTACTTGCTGTGGACCTCCTAGCTTCTTTGGAGACGAATCTTACAAAAACATATATGATTATTAGTTTAAAGGGGAACAGCGGTCCACACGACAACATGACATTCGTAGTGAACTATAAGTCATGAAATCAATAATTACATTATTAACTACTAGTTTAATAAAGTCAATTCTTATTGTATTCAGGCACTTTTAATTAATTATTAGTTTGTCTTCAAGCATGTGCATTAATTAATTATTAACTAACCCATGTTCTTTTCAAGAAATAATAAATAATCTAAACAAGTGCTTTGACCGTAGCTTTTGTTTACTTATTTCAAAAAGTCAATTAATTAATTACACTAAACATCAGTTTGCTTTCCAGCCTGCTTGCCTATATATATAATGAGACCATCTAATCGGCACTACCAAATAATATCCTCTAACACTGGTGCACATTAATTAATTTCAAAAGAGAGAGCGAGCAAAACAAAAATGGCTGAGGCCGTTTTGAATATAGTGTTGGGCAAGCTTGCTGACATCATAGTGAAGGAAGCACAGCTCTTGGGTGGGGTTGGGAAGAAAGTCGAATCGGTGCAGCGTGAGCTAATCCGAATTAAGTGTTGCTTGCAAGATGCTGATTCAAAACGCAAAGGAGATGCGAGGGTGCAGAATTGGTTGAATGAGCTTCGCGATGTGGCCAATCGCATCGAGGACACAACCGACATGTTCTTTCTCGAAGTTGAAGATCACAACCAAAACAATCCTGGAGGTGTTCAACAAGTCCCTGGACATGTTCAAACCTCAAAAAGTTGTTCTCGATGTCTACAAAAACTCAAGAAGCTGTTCAAAAAGCCCCTGGAGGTGCCGATCCGCCACAAACTTGGCAATGAGCTCGATGACATTCAAAATCTACTCAAAGAGATCTATCAGAGCAGGCTGCTCTATGACATCAAAGAACTGCCAGTGGAAGACAAGAGCAAGGGAGAGGCAGTCGAAATGCCTCTTCGGAGACCTACTTATTCTCAAGTACACGAAAATGAAGTCGTAGGCATGCAGGCTGACAAGAACAAGATTCTGGAGCTGCTACGCCCTCAGACAACATCTCGACGGGCTGTCATAACCATCGTGGGTGCCGGTGGTCTAGGAAAGACTACTCTTGCATGTCTGGTATACAGAAGGCAAGTGCAAATTTTTCTTTTTGAACTATGTTTCAATGATATAAATAATTACAACAATAATAATAAGTTATGCGAATAGCAATGATCAACTACAACTACAACTGTTATATATTACGATTTTGAAGATTTCATAGTGATCTTAATTGGTTAATTGCTCAATATATAATACTGAGATCTTAGTAAAATACTATTGTTTAAAAAACTTTGCTAGAAATCAATATAATAATATATCTTCTTTTCTTGTATAACCAGTGCCAAGGTAGATTTCGACTATGATATAATGTTGTCAGTCTCTCAACAGTTCAGCCTAACTGATCTCTTGAGAAAGATGATCAGCAAGTACAATGATTCTGTACCGAAGGATCGAGATGTGGACTATTATGTGGGTGAGCTCAACAGATTGTTAAGTAGCAGAAGATATTTGATCATTCTAGATGATGTGTGGAAGGATGATTTGTGGAATCAATTGAAACATGTATTACCTGATCTCAAGAACAGTAGCCGTATCCTGATAACTAGCAGGTCTGTTGAAGTTGCTAGATTTGCTGACTCCCAAATTCCTCCATATGAACTCAAGTTGTTAGATGATAGGGAAAGCCTTAATCTCCTCCTCAAAAAGGCTCTCCCTTATCAAGAACCTGATGAACAATGCCCTAACAATCTCCTTGACCTTGCACACAAACTATCAAAGAAATGTAAGGGGTTACCTTTGGCTTTGATAGTATTAGGTGGTATCCTTTCGACCAAAGAACAATCCTACCCTGTGTGGGAACGGGTGTTGCAAACAATGGATTGGCACTCAAATGGCAGTGACTGCATGCAAATCTTAGCAATGAGCTACGAAGATATGCCTTATTATCTTAAGGCATGCTTTCAATACCTTGCTTCTTTCCCAGAAGATTATGAGATTTCTGCAAAAAGTCTGATCAGAATGTGGGTAGCAGAGGTGTTCATACCACTCGAGGGAAAGACAACAAAAGAGATAATGGCGGAGAATTGCCTTGAGGAACTTGCAAAAAGGTTATATTTTTTTTTCCAGGCAACTATACAATATTATTGCAATATTTTTTGTCATAAATTAACTACTACATAGAATACACTTCATGTGATGCAACTATATATTATTGCAACTATGTTTTAGCGTTCCTTGTACGGCAGAATTGCAATATCAGATAATTTTAATAATACGAGTCCATTTCACCAATCTAAAGAGGTGATGCACATTTAAAAATCCCATGATCTCTTATTATTTTAAAGATGAAAAACTTGAATTGACTTACTAGATTTTCAAATATTTCATAGTATTTTAGAGGTTCACAAGATTGAGTTGAATTATTTCCCAATTCTTATCCGCAATATTACTTTGATGTAACCGGAAGTATATATTTATTCGCACTTTCAACGAATTGAATGATGTTCACAGGGGGTCGTATATATTTATTTATTGTTAATTGCCAATCAATTTTCTAGACCCCATCAAATATTTTCCTACAAGCATTCTATTTTAAACCATATAAAAAAATGGAGGTCTTGCGACCTAGAGTTTTAATAGTATGTAAACATTAAAAATATTAATCTTTTTTGTCATAAATTATTGCAACTATATATTCTAATTTTGACTTAAACCTTCTACCAATTACATGTTCTTATTTTATTTTTTTAAATAGATCAGTAACAAAAGCTTCTTTTAAAAAAAAAAATAGGTATATTTCACTTGTGTTACAAAAAACATAGTAGGCATGATTTGATACTAAAACATAGCTCTAGGAAATTGAGGGTGCAAAATTATAATTTTGCGAGAGCGATTAGGATTTAAAAAATATGTAGATTATATTTTTTTTAATTAATGCTATTCAAAATTCATGTTCTTCTTTAGTAAACAGGTTTTTCAAGAAAACTTTGTACGTACCAAGCGCATGTTCTCAAATATTTTTTTGTAAATAAACTGAACAAAAGCCTTTTCAATTGCGTATCTCTGACTTGTGTTCAAAAAAATCAAAGTTTGATGTTTTGGTGATTGAGGGATCAAAATTAATTATAATTTTGCGTAAGCGATTAGGATTTAAAAAAATTATATATTTTTTGAATTATTTAATATTAATCCAATTTTTCAACCAATATATATGTATATTAAAATATTTCTCTTAAAATCTATAGAAAAATTTACAAAACCTTTATTTCTAGAATTACGTACAAATTCCATTAATTGCTTATTTTAATTTCGGTGTAGTTTCAGTATTTCCTGACTTGTTTATAAACCAAAATTAATTCAGGAGTATGGTTCAAGTACTAAGCCGATCTGTGAATGGTTTGATCAAGCACTTCAAAGTACATGATATTCTCCGCGAATTGGCAATGCGTGAAGCCGAGCATGAAAACTTTGTCACGGTTTTCTCACATCCATCAAATGACACAAGGCCCAACAGAATAATCCGACGAGCATCGCTTCAAGCCGAAGAGAAGAATTCACAATTCATCAGATATGTCGGTCCAAATACCCGTTCTTTATTATGGTTTCAGTCTGAACAAATTCAAATACCCCTAGATTGTTCTAATTTTAGGCTACTTAAAGTTCTAGAAATAGTTGGTAGCAGAAGGGACGAATTAACATTAAAATCATTAGATGGGTTGATTCACCTCAAATACTTGGGGCTTAGAAAGTGGTATATTGACCTCTCCTCATGTAATTTTCATCATATGAGGAGTCTGGAAACTCTAGATGTGCGAGAGTGTTGGGGTAATGTGCAGCCATGTGATGACTTTTGGTCAATTGGGACATTGAGGCATGTCCGGGGTATTAAGTTTTGGTTTATTGAAAGACCATTACCGAAAGGTATTGATCTAAACCATCTACAAACCCTGATTGGAAGAGTTGAGGGAGCATGTGATGATTGGAAGTTGCCCAACCTGCGTAAATTAGATATTATAAATCAATCTGACGAATGGGTTTCAATAACCAATCTACTTCAAACGTTGTCTTTTTTGGTCTCTCTTGGGATCAATGGTTATAATCTCCCGATGGAGATTGTTTACCCAAAAGCACTTCCAAATTATCAGAATTTGCAATCCTTATACTTGCATGGAAAATGGCCTGAGAATGCCAACGTAGAGGCTTGGTTGTTTCCACCACACCTCGTTAAACTCACTCTTACGTATACCTTCCTTAATCATAATCCAATGCCGGAGCTTGGAAAGTTGAATGGCCTCAAAAAACTTCGCTTGACAGATTTTTTGACTAACAATTGGGAGGGTCCAATAAACTGTCCAGAAGAATTTCCAGCCCTACAATACTTGGAAGTGTCTGATTTGAGCATCAAGGATTTGACGGTGGAAGAGGGGGTCATGCCAAACCTTACATACCTCCAAGTATATTCCTACACTGAGGTGCACCTGCCTCCTGAGCTACAGCACGTGAGAGTTGAAAAATGGTAATTTGGTCAAGTGGTAATACAGATGGTGCAGCATGTGAGAGCTATATCACGGTGACCACTTACTTTCTCATTTCACTTTTTTTGTTTTTTTTTTTGGAAAAACGTGTATTATTAGTAATATAGATGGTGCAGCATACGTGTATATTATTCTTTTGTTTTTATTTTTGTACACATGGAAAGTAAACCACAAGTACGTACATGTTCTATTATAATTTGCCTTTTGTTTTCTGTACTATTATTCTTTTCATAGATGACCTATATGAGAATTTAATAGCATTCATTTGTACGTGTTGATCTTTATACTTAATTCTTGTATATTTTTTGTTACTTCTTTGGCTAACAGATTACGTACAATAATATATAGATGTATCTAGATTTTAAAATGAGTACTAGTGCTAAGATATGTTAGTGTAAAAAATAATGATTCGTTCTTTTTTTTAATTTTTTTTTTTTTGTAATGTTTGTATTGTTAGTTGGCATGAAATATTCCCATGAAATATTCCCATGAAGAAATTAAAAAGAAATACATTCATTAGTTGATACTGATTATAATATATATTCCCTGCTTTTCTTTGTTGCATTTGGCATCCTCTCCTTGTCTTCTTCATCTCTTCTTGTTTAATTTTATAGACTCACTCGCGCTATTGACAAAGTCAAACCTCCCTTTCATTAAACAAAACCAACATTGTTCTCATAAATCACTGGTATACCTATTTTTCAAACTATACTAACAGAATTATGACCTTCAAAAACAATTACCGAAACTCCTCCTCTCTCTCTCTCTCTCTCTCTGTCCTCTGTTTCATTCTATTTTTTGCTCCACCCTGTCCCTCCCATCTTCTCTCTGTTTTGCAAGTCGGCCCCCTCCTCTGTTTTAGTTACTTCTTTAGGTATGTAATATTTCATTACAATTATGTATTTCTTTATATTCATTTCCATCTAATATATCACTCGTATCTATTACTACAACTACATAAAATATCAAGATTTTATTTTGATTATTTAGATTTATTATATCTTGTATTACACTATTTTCTCATAATACTAATAATATACAAAAATATGTGCTGCTGCAGTTCATAATCCATTTTCTCTCTTCTCGTGTTAGTTGTATGTACTATACCCATCTCAATTATAGACCCTAGAATACATCTCTTGAGAGCAAAAGCATGAATTTCCTTGCACTAAAACAGAGCACGCAGTTGACAGAACAGGAAACAAGTTCAAAAGAGTCACTGAATTCAGCACTTCCTTCTAAAAACAGAGCAGATAGTTGACAGCTATTCCATCCTTCTATAAATGTTCATTGCTTTATACAGAGCATTGCTACGTGAAAAAGCCGGTAATCATGGCATTCCATGTGACGGCATCTACAAACAGGCATTTTATCAAACAGCACTCGTGCAGTCAAAACCATGCCAAGCTTAGAATAGAGATGAACCAATGCAGTGCAGATAAACGACTCAATCAGTAGTTAACCCTCTACGTTTGATCCCTTCATAAACAAAACTAACATTGCGGGAATCGATATCATCGATGCATGCCTTGAGAACAAGTAATTAAAGGTGAAGGTGTACTTGTCAAGGTGGAACTTTTATCTATCTTAACCGTAAAATCCTAACTTAAAAAAAAAAAAAAAAGTAGACAGGTGTCACCATCCAATATTGACACAAAACATTGGACCGAATAATTATGTCGCAATAAGTATTAATTATGAGAATATAATATAAAATATTTGATTTTGTTTATATTTTATTGTGTGAATTTCTACTGCACATGCTTGCCTTTATTTTACTTTTAAGATAAACTTGATTATTATGTGAAATTTTTAGTACCCTACATCATAAATATATGTACAGAGATTATTACCAAATCCAAAAGAAGCAATCATTTGTGACCTCCAACCTTTACTCAAAAACAATTATGCTGCACATCGAAAAGGACGAACCCTACCAAAGAACTCTAGGTAGGGTCATTCAATAATTGCTTGATTTGATATCCTTACTTTTGATCCCACCATGTGCACGGCTTATGTGCTTTATAAAGTACTAATTTATGAAATAATTTGTAGATTATATCATGCATGTACCCTGGAACTCTTCTAATTCCCCAAGCTGCATGGAGGATGCACCGGCCAGCACTGTCATAAGCAAAGAACACAAGCAGTTCATCAGCTTGCTTTAGGAA
The DNA here is from genome assembly GCA_024447775.1 of Carex cristatella. Lineage (NCBI taxonomy): Eukaryota > Viridiplantae > Streptophyta > Magnoliopsida > Poales > Cyperaceae > Carex > Carex cristatella. The sequence goes on along the minus strand of JAJHPF010000026.1, from coordinate 5,767,590 downwards.
CCCTACTGATTATATTTAGCTAGCACAATATAAGAATAAGAAACCCAATTCTAGATCTAACCCAGGTTGTAGCCAGAAATATACACAACATAAGAATCAGAGTTTATAAAGCAAAAGAAAATGCAGTATGCATGTGTAGCTAGCTTTAGGGAATGAATATTAATCAGTCATTTTATCATGCAATGCATATATGACGGCAATCTATGTTGTCACTATTTTCTAAAGGTAGAAATACTTTGATGAGTATCTGTAGTATCATGTAATTTTCAGTTGAAACCGCTGACAAAAAGAGTGAAACTTATCTCTATGCATGAAAAACATTGAAAAGTACAAATATCAGAACTTTTAGATGGGCTGGTTACAAGTCAGAGCAAAAGTGTAAATTTTCTGTGTTTTTCTCTTGCACTTGACATTTTGTCGAACACTTTGCGGGCAACATCAGGACGACGGCATTTACACTATGCATCTAACAGCCAGTTAAAAATAGACCCGAGAATACATCTCTTGAGAAAAAAAGCACTGATTTCTTTGCACAAAAACAGAGCAGACTGTTGATAGATAGCAGGAAACAAGTTCACAAGAGTCACTGAATTCGGCACATCCCCAGCTGCTTCAACAGTATTATTCACTTAACCCTCTCTCCAGATTACAATCTCTGAGTCAACTCAAGGTGTTTGGGCAGTGGTGGTAGAGGAGAAATTAAGGTGTTGTTGCTTTGCAAGAGACGCTGTAAGGATGCTTCTATTATTTCCTCTGCATCTCTCTCTCTCTGTTTCTCTCTGTTTCTGTTTCTTAATGGAACAAAAGAGATGATGAGTGTGTGAATTCCAGTGCCTATTCAAAGAAGCAAATCAGAACGAGGCACATCTTTAATGACAGTGATGCACGCAAAGCCTGCATTCATCTCCTTCCCCTTCAAAATCAGCAAAGCCGGGTAACACCTTCTCCCTGTTGTTATTGTTGTTTTTGGAGAGTGGAAGAGAGAAACAATAATAGAATAGAGGTAAATGTAACACTGCAAAAAGCAGAAGGGATCCCTTCTGCTTTTCAGAATATTAGAGTATTTATTTAGCTCGTCCTTCATTGGGAAAAAAGTTTTTTGACACCTCACCGATCTGTGGGTTCTCTGGGAGGGATCCCTTCTGCTTTTTGCAATTCGCAAAGGTTTAATTAGTAATCTGAACCTTTTATTTTTTTCACGAATCTCAAAGCACTTGTTTATAAAGACCTGACCGAGGTGTACATTAATTGCAAGGTTTCTCCATTCAATCAAACACTCCTGTTTGTACCATTAAAATAGAGACATGTTATATCAACAAGTATTTTTACACGTTGGATGAACATTAATTAATTATTTTCAAATTTAATTGATGCCATTATTGATTTAAAAAAAAAAGAACTGATATTGTCATAGTGATGTACAAAAAAAAAAACAACTGATATGACCAAAACATGAAAAATCAGCAATACATATATGCCATAGTGATGTACAAAAAAAAGAGCTCTGGTCTCTGCTTGTATGCATAGTGATGTTGAAATACATTGTTGGGACTAAAACATTTGACCATGTTTTGAAGATCAAAACATTATTTAGAACTTAATTAGAAGATTGAGATGGCAACTAGTTCACAAGAAAAGGTTGTTTCAAATTCACAGTATAAAATATAGTAAAATACATTGTTGGGTGACTGGGTGAGACCTCCACAAAAAAATTGCCGACCTTCAGCTATCTCGCTGCTTGAGAAAATAGGAAGATCCAGATCATCAGACTCAAAGGTCTTTGGAAATGCTTCTCCAGTGAGTGGTATTATTGGACTGATCTTTTGGTGGGAAATGTTCTTCATTTTAGATAATGAAAGCACATGCATGTCAGCCCTCTCTCTCTCCTTGGGAGATAATGAAATGAATAAACTGGAGATCTCTCCTTGATGATAGGAGCTGATTTGGAGAATGATGATGCGAGTCTCTGCACCACAACTGATCCCAGAAAAGTAACTACAAAAACCAATGAAGATTACCAGGTTCCTGCACCTACGTACAACTTGTAGATTTTAATTTGATTTTCTAAAGTAACTAGCTACAAATTTGACATCAGATTTAGACGTCCAATTATTTTAATTTGTTGTTCTTAAAAGCTTGGCATATATATATAGTCATATATATAGCTGCCGTGTGTCCATAACCTCTACATTTATGACACTTGATTGTGTTTCTACAATCAGAATATTTGTGACCTTTAGATCAGAGACACCTAAAGCACCTAACAATGCACAGTTCTCCAAACCTCTTCACATAATTAAACATCTATACTTAATGCTATAAACTGTTGCACTGAATGCCGAACAAACTAGCAATATTTTCCTGGTACGAGAAAAGTTTCAAATTACTGATCCCAAGTAATGCTGGCACGAGTATAGATACAAACGTCAAAATATTTGTTTTCACATTTTCAGAACTGATCCCAAGTAACATCAAAACAAAAGAAAACAAGCATAGATATAATGCTGGCACGAGCGTTTTTTAAAGAAGCTTACAGACCGCATCAATTTTGATCTATAATTTTAATTTTTTTTTTTTTGAGATAACAATGAGGGTCTAGCCCACATTTCATTAACCATAATTGGTAGAAAGTTTTTGAGTTTCTGAGTAAGAAACCCGGTTTACAAAAGAAAGTAGAAAAAGTAAAATATAAAGAGGAAACAAAACTAAAACTAAAGAAAAACAAGAAACAGGTACAGGAATGTGATCCATGACTCTGTCTATCCAAACTAATGTCACCAGATTAATTGTACTTCTCACTCCACATTTGATTCTCCTAACTGGTACGATGCACTAATCCTATGTTGTGTGATCACTTCTTGTACCAGTTCAGCCGTGTCTTTACTCAATTCTCTGAAAATGCGATTGCATCTTTCCCTCCAAATGACAAAGTGGGTGATTAGCATAATTTCTTTCAATGTGCCAGTTACATTCTTCCTGATCAAAATCTGAACTCTATCTTGTCCCAATATGTGTACCAGATTATTGCTTAAAACTATTCTGTGCACTTGATCAGTTACATGGCATTCAGTAAATAGGTGAGTGATTGATTCATCATTTCTTCTACACATGAAGCACATACCAACGATATGAAATCCCTTTGCTCTGAGATTATCAGCAGTCAGTACTTTATTATGCAGTAGCAACCATCCAAACACTCTCATTCTTGGTGGTACCCGGATCCGCCAGACTTTGTGAATATTCGATATAATTTCCGGTGTGTGTTCCATTGTCTTGTATGCCCCTTTAACTGTGAACAGTCAGTTTGCTTCCATCTTCCATTTTGCGTTATCTTCCACATTTTGTGATATTCTTTGAGCTTGTACCAGTGAACATCTTGCCCGTACCAGCCCCGTTAGCCGCTGATTTGCCCGGCCTGATAGTACCGGGTCGGAACAAGGACTGTACCCTTTGCGTCCGTATGAAATCTTGTAATGTGGCCTCCGTTTGTGTTGTGAAAGTATATAAGGTCTCGAAAACATGTTTCAGCACTCCTAGTCCCCAATCTTGGTCCCACAAACTAATTGTGTCTCCCCTGCCAACTATTCTCAAAATAAAACAGTCACAAAAGGGCTTTACTGCCTTAAGGTTTTTTTTGTAAAAGTGAGAATTGCATAATCCTTGCTGTTGCTCTCCATACATCCCCTTGAACAATGTTTTCCATAATTTTTCCACATCGCACTGCCACTGCCAATACCACTTTGATAGCAAAGAATGATTAAAGCTCCTCAAACTTTTAATGCCCAACCCTCCTAATTTTTTTGGTCGACACACTAGGTTCCAGTTTGCCAGATGTAATTTTTTCTCAGTCGGGTTTGCACCTTGCCATAAAAAACTTCTTCGCACCCTGTCTATCTCATTCATTACCCACACTGGAAGGTTAAAAACCGACATGTGGTATATTGGAATGGAAGATAACACCGAGTTAATGAGTACTATTCTCCCCGCACTTGACAGTAATTTTGCCGACCACCCCGACATTCTCTTCTTAATATTCTCCACTAATGGCATGAATGCAATCCTGGATAAACTAGTATCAGACAACGGCAGACCTAAATATTTAAACGGGAATTTGCTATCTCTACATCCCAATACACTTGCTAGTTCCCTTGTGTGTTCTTGCGCCGTAGCTGTGGCCAACAGTTCTGATTTTTCAAGGTTCACAGTGAGGCCGGAAAGAATCCCAAATGTCAGTAGTATAGTATTTAGCACCTGCACTTGTTGTTTCTCTGGTTTGATAAAAAAGATCGCGTCATCTGCATAAAGCATAGACGGATACATCCCTTGAATTGGCATTCTAAGTGCCCCTATACTCATTAATCTTGTTAGCCATCTCGGTACGAAATCCATTGCTATGATAAAGAGAAATGGCGATAGTGGGTCGCCTTGTCGTACACCTCTTTTTAACACAATCTTCCTTCCTATCAGACCATTGATGATAATTTGCGCTGAACCCGGCAAAATCAGTCTTCTTATCCACGATATCCACTGTGTTGGAAATCCTATATGGCTCATGACCTCTAACAAAAATTTCCAACCTAGTGTATCGAACGCTTTGTGTATATCTGCCTTGAACACCGCCAACGGTATATTACTCCCTCTTGCTACCTGTAGCACCTCTTGTGCACACACAAACCCTTCTGTAATCTGCCGTCCCTTCAAAAATCCGGTCTGTGATGGGTGCACTATTTGCCCTATTATTTTTTGCATCCTCTTTGCTAGTATCTTTGAGATTATTCGTTGTATCCCATTGATTAGGCTTATAGGCCTAAAATCCTTCGCCTTATTCGAATTCTGTGATTTCGGAATCAATACAGTATACGAGCTGTCAAGTGGATGTAAAGTATTACCTTCTTCTAGAATGAAACCTATTACTGCCTTTATGTCTGGAAATACTGTATCAGCGAAATCCTTATAAAATTCACCACAAAACCCGTCGGTTCCCGGTGTTTTATTGTTTGGCCATGATTTGATGACATTTCTAATTTCCTCTTCTTGTATTGGTTGAATTAGCTCCTCCAGGTCCATTGTTTCTGGGTACAATTGGTCCCATTCCATATTTGATAATCCTTCATGTTCAGTTCCCATTAATTCTATATAAAAATCTCGGAAAACCTTTGCTTTGGTTCCCTGATCCGTGATCATTCTCCCATTATGCTCAATTGCATTCACTGTGTTGTTCACTTTTGAGGCCGAGGCATAAGTGTGGTAGAATCTCGTATTCTTGTCTCCTTCTAGATCCCATTTAACTTTTGCACGCTGCCTCCACATATCTTCCTCTAAAAGTGCCAGTTTAGTGTACCTTCTCTTGATTAATGCCTTTATGAATTTCTCTAAACTTGTTATCTGTCGCCTCTCTTGTGCCTCTTCAATCCATCCCAGGAACTGTCTGCACACATGCAGCTGATTCTTTATGTTTCCCACCTTTTCTTTGGTCCATTGTTGTATCTTATTTTGAATGATCCGTAGTTTATGTTGTAGACTGTTGGGATCTGTGGCAATAGGCAACTGTTGCCATTCTTGCTCCACGAATTGCTTAAATTCTGGTATTTTTAACCAAAATTTTTCAAATCTGAAAATTTTTGATTTCTTAAAATCTGTCAGGACCTCAAATTTGATCGGACAGTGGTCCGAATTGGTATTGGGCAATGTTTGTTGTTTAGAGTTCGGGAAGGCTCTACTCCATTCAGTCGAAATAAAAAATCTATCAAGCTTTGCCATAGTCGGTTGCTCCCTCGCATTCGACCATGTGAAACGACGCCCTTCCATTCTTAGATCCTGCAATCCTATTTCAGAAATGAGATTGTGAAATTCGGTTGAGCCTCTTGTGTCTTGTGTTGATGAATTTCTTTCACTTATTTCTAGTGTTGTATTAAAATCTCCCCCAACTATCCAGGGTGTTCCATCCTGTGGTTTGCTTTCCTCTAGCTCCTGAAAAAAAGAACTCCTCATGGCCGAACTATTTGGGCCATATACCCCAGTAATAGTGAATGTTTGATTTAACAATAAATCTCTCAATTTTACTGATAAGCAAAACATGCCTTGTTCTTCTTGTAGTTTCTGAAATCTTTTCTCACCCCATGCTATTATTATACCTCCTCGCGTACCTGTTGCCGGTAAGATTGTGAACTTGTCTAATCTTCTACCACACATTTCTTTTCTAATTTTATCATCAATCATGCTCATCTTTGTTTCTTGGAAGCATATAATATCCGGTTTTTCAAAGAAAACAGTCTCTCTAATTGCCAACCTTTTTTCTCTAGCATTTAACCCCCTTACATTCCAACTGATTATCTTGACTTTGGTTTTGTAATCCATTAACAAATGTTTTCCTTCTTCTCTAATTCGGAACCCTGTTTTCTTGATCTGATATGCTTCACTGTATTAAAAGATTTTACAAACTCTTTGCCTTCTCCTCCTATTTCTATTACATTCTCCCTGACTAATTTCCCAAACTGCAAAGTAAAGATCCTTTTGTAAGCAAAATACAATGAAAACCTGATAATGAAACTAAACCCGCTAACACACAACCCGCTAATGAACACAAAAAGATTACTATTAATTGGACTCAACATCGTTAAACATAATTTCGAACTACTCTTCTTACTACAACCTGCAACTATAGAACTGTTATCACTTTCCCTTCTCTGTTGCTTGTCTTGCTTATATGCTAAGGACACTCTCCACCTGAGCAGCTATCCTACCTTCATACTCAACCCCTGCTGCCAAGAGTATTGCCTCCACATGATTTCCGGTTAATGGGTCAAAAGAGTTGAGGTATTCTGGTTGAAATTTTGGGATTTTCTGCTTCTTCCTTGAACTGCTCTTTGTAATCGACACTGAGTCAGGTCTGGTAATTAGTCTAGCTCTCTCTTCCGGATGCACATATGGGCCTTTATTTTTTATTGACAATCTCTCACTTTTACGGACCGGGGCCGTAATTTCTTCAATTGTTTCAAAACCCAACGGCTCGGTAAGTTCCGATTCTATTTCAAAACCCGGTGGCTCGGTGGGTTCGATTCTCGTTAGAGGTTGTGGGGTTCCCATCTCCATAATTTCATTTAAGGTTTGTGGGCCTGCCTCTATACCCCGAAATTGACTGATTGGGCTTTCTTCACTTATTGGGCTTTCTTCAATAATTGCGGCTGCTGCAATTTGGCCTTTATTGTTGAATTCCTTTGAATTTTCCGAGTCTATCTCTCCTGGCTCCTTTCCCACGTAATAACTGCCTGTACTTAAAATACCCACTTTGTTTCTTTCCGTGTTGATACGATAGCCGTTGTTTTGACCTTTTGTTTGAGAAGCCTCCTTGAACAGGTTCAAAGCCTACTCCTCGTACCCATTTCGACATAGTAGGAGTGAGTTTTACCCAAGTTTCTTTGAGCACCTTTCCCTGAGTGGTTTTTGCGTGTATAAAAATGCCTGTATTAAATTGATTTGACTCCATGATAACTTTTACCTCAGTAACTGTCTGTACATGCCTTTCTCCACTCTACCACAGGTTTGTGATTTCTACCTTCTTTAGTGTAAATGGCTCTCTGTTTACATTTCTATCTCCATTTGTTGTTAACACCATGGTCTCCATTTGCAGATTCTCTGTAGCATTTCTTTGTAAATGACCCTGATGCCTTTGAAATTGAGTTACCGGCCCTGACGAACTATCTGAATCTGCTGAGTTTTTCCTTTACTTCATTCTGTTACGAACTCCGTCCTTCCATTATCGGTCCCAATATTCTGCCTCATCCTCTCCTCCATCCCGGCTTGGGCGGCCCCCTTGATCATTGTTATTTGGTGGTTCGTTGTATTGCCGATGACATTAACCACCCCTCCATTTGAAAGTGCACAGTGGTTGTGAATGGGTCGTCTGTGAGTGTGATATCCTCAAACACATGCGTCGAATGATAACATGCTACCAGGACTCTCAGTTCTTCATAGTTCTCATTTGCCGGAAAGTCTGACATCCTTTCTAATCTTCCAAAACATGACACCAACTGTGTAACAACTTCTTTCGTCCAGAACTCCACCGGCAAGTCTTGGATTCTAAGCCGAGCCTTGTGTGTAGTAGGATCATGCACCATGCCTGATTTTTTGACCCATTTTGCCAACTGTATCTGAACCCCTACACCTAAATCAAATGCACATATGTTGCATGCTTCATTTCTAAGGTTTACAGTAGGGAAGATTGCCAAGTAATCCCCCATGGCAGGTGAGAGTTTCCTAACCTTGAAATGTTGTGGATTCATCTTGAAAAGAGACGACATCTTTCTCACTATGCTATATGCTAGAGTGGGGGTGTTATGGTTTGGCCCTGTCAACACGATTGCTGACCTCTCTAAGAAGTCGTTGGCCGGTGATAGGTTGTCTTCCCTTTTCAGAAAAACTCTGCGATCTGTGGGCCTCTCAGTTGCAAAATAGTTTGGATCAATGAGAGTCATGGTCTCCCAATTGGCCAAAGGATCCATATTCCTGTTGCTAGTTGCCTCCTTTGAACTATTGTTGTTCTCTCTCTGTTTTCCCTCTACTAATACAGTGTTTTGCTTGTGGAGAGTTCTCTGAGTGATTGCGTTCCCTCTTATATGCACTGAGGTAGTTGGGGTAGCATTTCCATTAATGTGAGCATAGTTATTGCACTTGCTTGAGTTATGACCATACGTATTGCATCTATGACATTTGGTTTGCCTAGTACACTCAAATTTCCTATGCCCTTTTAGTAAACAGTTAAAGCACTTGCCCTGTGCCATGAGGGTCTGTCTCCTCTGAAAACCTTCCTGGCCTTGCTGTGTTGGCGTGTTCTTCCTTTCTTTCCTCCGTACCTCAGTCCATCCTTCATTATCACTTAATACTGGCCCTAACGGTATTGTCTCCTCAAGCACTGCCTTCCCCTTATTAATGTGGAAATGTGACCTACCATTAATGTTTTGCCTCTCCCTGTGCAGTGGTTTGATAATCTTAACTTTAGCTGTTGGCTGACTCTTGATAGCCTTCTCTAGTGCCTCCTTGTATGATGCTCGGCGAAAGTCGGCAAGTTGAGTGTTGCGCCTGAGAATGGCCTGCTCCGTGGCTTTCCTCATCTTAGTGCGAGCTTCCAACCATGTTTCTCTTTTTTCGCCCCTCCTGTCGGTCCTGGTGCATGGTGACTGTGCGTTGGTGGTCCTGTCAGAATCCAGGTCTTCTATGTCCTTTGGTTTCTCTTGCATTGCCTCTTCAAAAATTCTCAGCAACGTCTTCTCGTTTTCCGGTGGTCGGTTGTGAGTCCCCCTATCGCCTTGGTAGTCGCCATGGGTTTTGCTCTTCCAATTCGCCATCTATCAAAAGTTCAAGTTGATCTCACTCCATCATCACCTTCTGCTCCAAGAGGTGAGTTCTGGCAAGAGAGAGATTGAAAGAAACAATCCACGGATATTGTATTTAAAGGTTTATAATTTTAATTTTTGGAAAATAATGTTGCCAAGTCCTTGTGAAATTGCTTTATTCATTTCCTTGATGTAATTGTACAAGTATAGGAATGCTATATATAGAATTGTACAAGTATTACCTTAATTTAGGGAACAGAAGAAATATAACAAATCTGAGAACTAGCATTTAGTTTAGTAGCTAAGGCACATGGTCTCTATATGAGAGGTCATAGGTTCGAAATCCAAATAGTTAGGTGACTTGACTTTCAACTTTACCAAAAAAAAAAATATATATATACCAAATCTACATACAAAACATATTTGATATTAGGCTCAGATTATTAACTCCCTTTTTCATTTGTGTAATCACAAAAGAAAAATACGAATTTGAACTCTAAACAAAAAAGACTAAAGCAGCTTCTGATCTTGTAAAAAGCATTGATGGGTGAATGGCTTAGTGTAAAAGTGTTGCTATATATAAGGCTTAGTATCCTATCATAACTTCCTGTGAAGCATTAATTAATAAATCCTATCATTATTTCCTGTGAAGCTCGATAGATATATAAGAATTGCAAATCCTAAGATGATGTAAATGAATTTAATTACATCATTAAGACTTTAGAGCTGTAATATAACTATACTTGCATTAATTGTACAATCAATTAATACAGCCAATTTCTTAGAAAGGTTCTTTAGCCAATAAATCCAAGGAGGAAAAAGTAAAGGGTAAAAGCCTCATGATCATCAGTGAAATTAATATACAATTAATTTTGAAATTAAATTTTAATAATCATTATCAACATATATATATATATATATATATATATGGAAATTGCTAATATGCTACGCGTAGCATAGAGGGCCTCCGTGCAACGGCTCAAAATTTGAATTTTCAAATTTCTAACGGTCAATCCAAACCGTTAAATGTGTTCTACATATTGAAATGTACTTGGAGACCAAATTTTATATTTTTTGGAATTTTTTTACTATTTATTAAGCCACTTTGAAAATCGCTGATCCAACGGTTTCACTGTTGGTTAAGCCACCGTTGGATCAGCGATTTTCAAAGTGGCTTAATAAATAGTAAAAAAATTCCAAAAAAATGTAAAATTTGGTCTCCAAGCACATTTCAATATGGAGAACACATCTAACGGTTTGGATCGACCATTAGGATTTTAAAAATTCAAATTTTGAGCCGTTGCACGGAGGTCTCTATGCTACGCATAGCACCTTAGCCACGTCCTATATATATATATATATATATATATGTTATAAGAATATTTTGATTTTACTAAACTCATATTAATTAATTTGTACAGCCCATATTTACTTAACTAATTAACTCTCAGCCCATATATATATTTCCTTGATCAATTTTGAGTCCATATATACTACCTCACTGGCTCACTGCCAACCACGTATAATTCCCTCTGACCTAGCTAGAAATTAATTGTATATATGTACCCCTGTTACACATCTCTTGATTCCCTTTTGGGATAATGCAGAGAATAGGTGTTCCGTGAGAGCTAGCTAGGATGAGTACTTTTTGGCTTTCACTTTATCTCATGAGATGCTCAGAGGCTCAGAGAATTTGTTATATGTACTTTTTGGCGGGGACTCATACTGGATAAAGATAAGGGGGTAAATTATATTTGAATACTAACTAGCTAGAAGCCTATCTTGATTAGCATTGAAGAACCTGATCGAGCTCCTGTCTAAACCTCTGTTTGTTTCGAGTAGTTTTAATCAATTAGACTATAAATTAAAAATGGAGTAATTGATCATTAATTTGTAGATTATATATTATAAGTACAAATAATTGCCACAAACTACTTGTAACACTACAGCAAAACTGCATATCAGCGACCAGTATCAGCGACCGGTGCTGTCGCCGGTCGCTACTGACCATTTTCCTCCCAAAAAAAAATAAAATGACAAAAATACCTGGCGACCAGCTTATCAGCGACCGGTTTGGTCCCCGGTCTCTGAAGGTCATTTTGTTTAAAAAACAAATAAAAAAAATTGCGACAAAACCTTTCAGCGACCGGCGCCATCACCATCAGACATCAAAAGTACCGGTCGCTGAAAGTTTTATCTAAAAAAACCCCCGCGGATCCCTTTCTTCTTCTTCCAGTGGCGCGCGTTTCGAATTTTCTAGGTTTAGACCTCCGCTGAAAAACCTCCGTTGATGAAATCTCACCTCCTCCGCCTGATTAAATCACCGCCGCCCGACGAATCCACCACGCCTGACGAAATCATCGCCGTCTCTCTGACTCTCTCCCTCGGTTTCTCTCTCTGATTTCTCTGTCTCCGTTTTTTTTTATTTTTTTTTGTTTTTTTTTTGCTGGTGCTACAATAGAGCCATTTATTTATGATTTCTTTGTGTCTGATTTCTCTGATTTGCTTTGATTCTAGATAGAAGAAGGGATCGACAACCAGAATTCAAATTTCTCACTTTCGTGTTGGTGAAATGAGGTGGTTTAAACCCGACCACTCATACATCTGATATGTGCAGTAAGCCCCCTTCTCTTTTAAACCTAAATTGGGACTAAGGACGCTACCAAATCTGATTCTAGCATGATTTAGAAATGTCAGGGACCAATATGTAAATTTATTAGAGGGAATAAATCGAAAAGTTGGAAAATTTTGTTCTAAATGGTGTCTTGTTTTGAATAAATTCCTCATATAATTTTGAATAAGTTAAATGACCCTTGCTAATCGATTAGGCTCTTAGTATACATGCTCATATAATTTTGGTCTAAATGGTGTCTTGTTTTTTTCTGTTGGAAATAGAAGGTTCCCTAAATTTGCTGAAGCGTTAATCGCAAACCCCAATATATGGTTCTGATTTAGAAATGTAAAAGTATAGGTAGTTGACTGTAAAAATTGAAGTCTTAAACAAGAACATCGTGTTAACATGACAAATATATTTTCTTATCATAATTTAATCATACAATATATATGTGTGAATTAAACTTGCTCATTTAATTAGAAATGATGCCTCTTGTATGGCGCTTGTATTCGGTATATTTGGTGACATATTGATCATCTTGTGGTGAATATATTAAAAAGACCATGCATGCATCTAAGTATCTTGTAAATTCCAACATAAGTGGTTCATTAATTATATGAGCAAACCAAAATTGAATCAATGTGATTGTACTAATGATTTTTTATCGTTTTTTTTAGGATACGAGGTGGAGAAGATCAACACCAAGTTTTGTTCTTTTGGTATTGAATTAGTATTGTTATTGAATTGTTATTGAACCGAATTATTATTAATTGTTATTGAATTAAATCAATGCGATTGTACGTCTGATAATAATTTCTAAACTGCGACGGCGAAATATCAATAATAAAAACAATACAAAAATAAAATCAGAAGAAATAATGTAAAAAAAGCATCAGAAACAATCTTTTTTAAAAAAAGACTTTCAGCGACCAGTTTTGGGTATCAGCAGCGGCCAACTATTTTGGTCGCTAATAACTTAACATGACGTCACCAGATACTTTCAGCGACCAAAATGAGTTTGATCGTTGATGACTTATCAGCGACCGGGATGACGTCATTCAGCGACCGGTGACGTCATCAGACAAGCATCAGCGACAGGACTTTCAGAGACCGGGACATCAGCGACCAAAAATTGACATCAACGACCAAAAATAGTATCAGCGACCGGCGCATTGGGTATCAGTGACCACAAATACCGGTCGCTGATACCCTTTTCTGTTGTAGTGCATTAGCGCAAGTACCGTGACGGACAAGATAATTTCATTGTTGTTGAATACAAGTGTCTCAAAATATATACATAGAAAGAAGCCTAAAATGCTATTCATTGGGGGCCTCCGCATAGAATATAATAGAATAAAATAAAGTAAAATTTAGAATATAACAAAGTTGCATATATGCCACCATAGCATGGAAAATTCTCCAAGCATTAACAATGCATATATGATTACTATGGTGGGGAACAGCGAAAGTAACATTTATTCCTAATGAACTGCAACTGATTGATATTAGAGGAGGGATTAAGTTATAATAATTTTGAGTTTCCATAAAGTTATAACAACGGTTTTTTTCATTTTCGAAGTCCAAATCGTCGATCCAAACCGTTCAACATAATTATTTAAATAAAATGTGCTTGCAGATCAAATTTTACATTTTTTTTTTTTTACTATTTATCAAGATGGGTACAAAAACTAGACATATTCAAACCATTGTTGTAACTTTGTGGTAACTCAAAATTGTTGTAACTTGATCCCTCATCTTGATATTATTAAATTATTAATCATTTGTGTAATTTCTCTTATTGTTCAATGCATCCAGTGGGCATTTTAATTAACAAATTTGGTTGAGTACGAATATTACTTAACTCTTATTTTCAAAATTTGGTTGAGTAACAAATTTGTCTTTTTTTTCATTTTACTTAATTTATGAGATTGTAAAAATTAAAGTAATTTAAAATTTTATTTCTAAAATTTTACGTACTTTGAAGTAAATTAATATCTAAAATAAGAATCCAGTCAAACATAACTTGTTAATTTTTTGTTTGGTAAAAAAATAAGAATCCAGTTCTTAATTGTCAAGTTTTCTTTTTTTTGTTAGTAAAAATAATAATCCAGTCCTTATTGAATTAATAAAAGTTACATGTCGGCTAGAAAAATGTAACTTTGAAAGTGATTCAAAAAGCTTGAACCCTTGAAATAAAACATAGTAAAAACATATGAAAATGCAACTGTAAAAATATAAATTTTTAATTAGACGCCCGGATTTAATTAAAACTGCTGGATCCTTATCATAAGTTCTTAAGTCAAATATATTCCCTTTGTTGATTTGTCTCCTTTGCAATTCCTTAACATTTTTTCCACGAATAATAAAACTTTTATAAAGGTAAGCTTTAGAGTATCCTTTATCTTTTGTCGTTTTCACTTTATTTTTGTTCATTTAAAGATACTTGTTGTCTTCCATTAATTTGGTATAAAAAATTATCATTTGCACCTGGCACTTTAGACAATCATTTGAATTAATTATCATTTCCATTAATTTAATAAAACAGATGAAGAAACCTCTGACATTCTCCTTTAGTAAAAAAAATGCTTGTCTAATTAAAGTGCTGAACTTTGGTTGGTGTGTGAGATCGACTAATTAACAGCCAGTAAGTATTGATGTTCATGATTTGCATTGCATTATATATGATATTGTCCTAAATCATCATGGTATAAGTTGACCATAGTAATTAATGAGTTTTTTTAGCTCAATAAAAAAATTGGGCAAGTCGCCGATGTATAAAAAAAATAATAATCAAAGGTTATTATTGATATGATTGAATCATTATCATCAAATGAGGAAATGTTCTGAGAAAGAGTATTATTATAATTACGACGAGCAAATATTATCATTATATTTGGTTAGAATCAACATTGACTAAAAATGAAACATTCTTCTCTCTCATTTTATTTATAACATTTTTATTTAAGAAAAAAGTTTCATTTATATATTATGTTCATTTTTTTCAATATAATTTTTTTTACCGGCCGGGTTGTCAAAAGTAATTTAAAATTTGTACACTAAATTTTTTAGACGGAATTAAAGCTCACCCTTAGCTTAAATTCTTAAGTACCCCGGCCCACACCCCCTCCGATTTGTCTCCTTTTACATACAACTCCTTAACGTTTTTTCATAGACAAGTATAAGATTCTGAGAGCCTCATTTTGCCTTTTATCATTTTTTATTCGTTTCTTCTCAATTGACAAAAATTTCTTACATAATAGCAACTGGATTCTTTATACCATTAAAGGTTACATTCTGTGTCCTCCCGTCTTTGGAAACGAATCTTATGAAAACATCCATGATTATTAATTAGATTAAAGAGGAACAGCGGTACCCACACGCCAACGTGACATTTGTAGTGAACTACAAGTTATGAATATTAAATTATTAATTACTAGTTTAATAAAGCCTATTCTTACTGTGTTCAATTCATCGAATCGGCACTTTAATTAATTACTAGTTTGTCTTCAAACATGTGCGTCAATTAATTAATTAATAAAGTAACCCAAGTTCTTTTCAAGAAATAATAAATAAACTAAACAAGTACAACAATTATCTAATTAACGTACGGTAGCATTTGTTTACTTATTTCAAAAAGTCACTTAATTAGAGGTAGAAACAAATCAAATTATACTAAACATCAGTTTGCTTTCCAGTCTGCTTCCCTATATATATAATGAGACCATCTAGTGGGCACTACCTTATAATATGCACTTACACTGGTGCACAATAATAAAATTTCAAAAGAGAGAGCGAGCAAAACAAAAATGGCTGAGGCGGTTTTGAATATAGTGTTGGGCAAGCTTGCTGATATCATAGTGAAGGAAGCACAGCTCTTGGGTGGGGTTGGGAAGAAAGTCGAACGGGTGCAGCGTGAGCTAACCCGAATTAAGTGCTGCTTGCAAGATGCTGATTCAAAACGCAAAGGAGATGCGATGGTGCAGAACTGGTTGAACGAGCTTCGCGATGTGGCCTATCGCATCGAAGACACAACCGACATGTTCTTTCTCGAAGTTGAAGATCACAACCAAAAAAATCCTGGAGGTGTTCAAAACTCAAAATGTTGTTCTCCATGTTTACAAAAACTCAAGAAGCTGTTAAAAAAGCCACTGGAGGTGCCGATCCTCCACAAACTTGGTAATGAGCTCGATGACATTCAAAATCTACTCAAAGAGATCTATGAGAGCAGGCTTACTTACGGGATCAGTGACCTACAAGACAACAGCAAGGGAGAGGCTGATGTCATAATGCCTCTTCGAAGAGCTGCTTATTCTGAAGTAGATGAAACTGATATCGTAGGCATGCAGGTTGACAAGAACAACATTCTGAAGCTGTTGCATGCTAGTCAAACACTAAGGCGGGCAGTCATAACCATCGTGGGTCCCGGTGGTTTAGGAAAGACTACCCTAGCACATATGGTATACAAAAGGCAAGTGGAGAACTTTCTTTTTCAATTATGATTTAATAGGATAAGTTATTACAACAACAATAATAAGAGTTAGTATAAGTTGCCATCTACTGCCATAAAATGATTTTGATGATTTAATAGTTGATCAAAGCAGCTCCACTATTCAAATTGCTGATATCTTAGTAAATAGATAATTCCAGCGATTACTATTGTTCAAAAATCATGCTACAAATCAATCTAATAATAAATCTTGTTTACTTGTCTAACCAGTGCCAGGACAAATTTCGACTATCATTTAATGCGTCAATCTCTCAAAAGTTCAGTCTCATTGATCGCTTGATAAAGATCATCAGCAAGTACAACAAAGATTTTGTACAAGAAAATCAAGATGTGGGTGATTTAGCCAGCGAGCTCAAAAGTTATCTAAGAAGCAGAAAATATCTTATTATTCTAGATGATGTGTGGGATGATGATCTGTGGAATCAATTGAAAGATGTATTACCCGATGCCACGAACGGTAGTCGTATCCTGATAACAAGTAGGTTTGTCGAAGTTGCTAGATCTGCTAATTCTCAAATTCCTCCATACGAACTCAAGTTCTTAGATGATAGCGAAAGCCTTAATCTCTTCCTCAAAAAGGCTCTCCCTTATGATGAATGCCCTAACGATCTCCTTGAGCTTGCACACAAACTATTAGAGAAATATAAGGGGTTACCGCTTGCTTTGATAGTATTAGGTGGTATCATTTCAACCAAAGAACCATCTTACTTTGCGTGGGAAAGGGTACTGGAAACAATGGATTGGCACTCAGACGGCAGTGGCTGCATGCAAATCTTAGCAATGAGCTTTGAAGATATGCCTTATTATCTCAAGGCATGCTTTCAATATCTTGCTTCTTTCCCAGAAGACTGTGAGATTTCTGCAAAATGTCTGATCAGAATGTGGGTAGCAGAGGGGTTCATACCACTCAAGACAAAGACAACAATAGAGATAATGGCTGAGGAATGCCTTGAGGAACTTGCTAAAAGGTTATATTTTTTTTCAGGCAACTATACAATATTATTGCAATCTTTGTTGTCATAAATTAACTACTACATAGAATACACTTGAGGTGCACTTGATGTATATTCTAATTTGATTTACACCTACTAATTACATGTTCTTATTTTTTTTAAATAGATCAGTAAAGCTTTTTTTTTTTAAATTAGGTATCTTTCACTTGTGTTATAACAAACATAGTAGACACAATGTGATACTAAAACATAGCTCTAAGATATTGAGGGTGCCAAATTATAATTTTGCATGAGGGATTAGGATTTAAAAAATATATATAGTTTAAATTTTTTTTAATTAATGTTATTCCAAATTCATGTTCTTCTTTCATGAGCAAGTTCTAAAAGAAAACTTACCAGGCGCATGTTCTCAAATATTTTTTTGTAAATAAACTCGTGAACCAAAGCCTTTTTCAATTGCGTATCTCTAACTTGTCTTGCAAAAAAAAAATTCAAAATTTGATTTCTAGGTGATGAGGGATCAAAATTATAATTTTGAGTGAGGGATTAGTATTTAAAAAAAATATTGAATTTTTTAATATTAATCCAAATTTTTAACCAACATATATGTATATTAAAATATTTCTCTTAAAATCTAGAGAAAAATTTACACAACTTCTTATTTCTAGAGTTAGGTACAAATTCCATGAATTGCTTTTTTTAATTTCGGTGTAGTCTTAGTATTTCCTGACTTGTTTATAAACCAAAATTAATTCAGGAGTATGGTTCACGTACTAAGCAGATCCGCGAATGGTTTGGTCAAGAGCTTCAAAGTACATGATATTCTTCGTGAATTGGCAATGCATGAAGCAGAGCATGAAAACTTTGTCACGGTTTTCTCACATGCATCAAATGACACAAAGCCCAATAGAATAATCCGACGAGCATCACTTCAAGTCAAAGAGAAGGATTCACAATTCATCAGATATGTCGGTTCAAATTCCCGTTCTTTATTATGGTTAAGTCTGAAGAATTTGAAATAGCCTTAGATTGCTCTAATTTTAGGCTACTTAAAGTTCTAGAAATTGTGAGTAGCAAAGGGGACAAATTAACATTAAAATCATTAGAT
Organism: Carex cristatella; assembly: GCA_024447775.1. Lineage (NCBI taxonomy): Eukaryota > Viridiplantae > Streptophyta > Magnoliopsida > Poales > Cyperaceae > Carex > Carex cristatella. The sequence continues at coordinate 5,749,076 of JAJHPF010000026.1, read as the reverse complement.
GAGTTGATTCACCTCAAATACTTGGGGCTTAGAAACTGCGAGATTGACCTCTCCTCATGTTCTTTTCAACGTATGAGGAGTCTGGAAACTCTGATTGTGGAAGAGTGTAGGGGAAATGACCAGCCATGTGATGACTTTTGGTCAATTGGGACATTGAGGCATGTCCTGGGTTCGTTTGAAAGACCATTACCGAAAGGTATTGATCTAAACCATCTACAAACCCTAAAGTGGGTAACAGTTGAGGGAGCATGTGATTGGAAGTTGCCCAACTTGCGTAAATTAGGTATTAGAAATAGATCTGACGAATGGGTTTCAATAACCAATCTACTTCAAACGTTGCCTCTTCTGGTCTCCCTATGGATCTATGCATATGGTGATAATCTCCCGATGGGGATTGTTTACCCAAAAGAACTCCCAAATTATCAGAATTTGCAATCCTTATACTTGGATGGAACATGGCCTGAGAATGTCAATGTAGAGGCTAGGTTCCTTCCACCACACCTCGTTAAACTCACTATTGCACTTAGCGGCCTTAATCATAATCCAATGCCGGAGCTTGGAAAGTTGAATGGCCTCAAAAAACTTCGCTTGCGAAGTTTTTTGACTCCCAGTTGGGAGGGTTCAATAAACTGTCCAGAAGGATTCCCTGTCCTACAATACTTGCAAGTTCATGATACTGAAATCAAGGATTTGACAGTTGCACAGGGGGTCATGCCAAAGCTTGCGTACCTCCAAGTAAATGAATGGCACACTGAAGTACACCTACCTCCTGAGCTACAGCACGTGACAATTGAAAAAACTTGGTCTTGATTTGGTCAAGTGGTAATATCTATCACAGTTACCACCTACTTTTTCAATTCACTTTTTTATTTTTTTGGGAAAAACATGTATTATTAGTAATATATATATTGTGCAGCGTACATCTTCCATTATTTATTTTTGTACACATGGAAAGTAAACCATGAGTACGTATATCTTCCATTATAGTTTTTTCCTTTTTGTTTTTTGTACTATTATTATCATGTGTTGATCTTTATACTTAATTCTTCTATATTTGTTGTTCCTAGTTAATTTGGCTATCAGATAACGTACAATAATATATAGATGCATCTAGATTTTAAAATGAGTACTAGTGCTAAGATATATTAGTCTAAAAAATAATGCTTCGTTCTTTTTCTTCTACTTTTTTTTTAAAAAAAATCTTTGTAATGTTTGTGTTGTTCAATTATAATTATATTTCTTAATTTCAAGTACCGTAAGAGATTTGTAATCAAGTCATCATGTGATTTAACTTTTCTTTATTATTATCATAGCGTTAGGGGTGGAATTGGTAATCAGAAAAAATATAATGTGTTATTCTTTTAGCACAACTTTATAATCTATTTATATGATGACGACTAATGAATTATGTATATGGATCTCACTTGACTCCTCTATTTTTGCTTGAATTTTAAAAACAAGGTTTTTTTTTTTTTGAGGTGAAACCCGTAGGCGTTGTATTATCATAAATAAATGCAGTTACAAATCAGAAAAAGCAAGAGAAGGTAAATAACTATTCCTAGCTAAGGTCCCGAAAAGGAAAAACTATTTAGAGTACTTAATAGAAAATAAATTAAAATTGCAATAAAACACTAGTGGTTCCGATCAGTAGCCTCTATGTGTCAGGATGGCCCGTCCATTGGAAGTATCTTGGATCCAGACTCTCCTGAATTTGAAGCTCATGTCGGAAGGTGGGGCTTGGATAGCCATTGAATTTGTGTTGTGGTGAGGTAGGGACATGTACCTGTTTTGTTGTGTCTAGTTGAGGATGGGAGGATGGGAGGATGGTTCAGGCCCGGCCTTGATGAGTTGGCTAGGTCTGTTGGACCTAAAATTTGATTGGTTCTAAGGTCTGGTTGGTCAACCGGTAATAGGGTATTGTCAATTATCCATGGTCCTATTCTCAATTTTGTTGCATCTGCCATACCCGGTCTTTCTCTAAACCTTGGGTCATTTTTGAGTCGGCCCATTCTCATTCTATCACCACATTCATTGTGTTCATGTCCCAATTTAGCACAAAAAAGGCACTTTGTTCAATCTCTCATAGACTAGATAAGCATAAAAGGTACCTATTTGTGGGTGTGTTATTTCCACCTTCTCCTGCAGCGGTTCTGTGATCGAGACGAAGAGCTTGATTCGGAAGAACTTCATGTCCCCTGCAAAAGCCTCTAGCACTTCAGAGGACGGCGGTCCGACACTCACCGCTATCTCCTTAATCCCCTCCTTCATTATCGCCCCTTGGGGGGATACGGTGCCATTGGGTCCAGACATCCATCTTTTCCACCTGTGGGTTGCAGAGGTCCTCAGGCCCGTAAACCCTTTTCAGCGCCACGGCATCTGTACGATATGTCCATATTCCCTTCTGCATTACCTTTGTGAGGTCTTGTTCTGTTATGAACTGAACTAGGTAGATATTTCGAGCTAGTGTAGTGAACTCTGTTTGGGGATGGGCATTCCAGATACGGCTCATCATAGGTGCAAACTGGTTTTCGATGGTTGTCCTTTCAGAGATTACTCTCACCATGGTGCATTTGTGCCAATCTCGGTGCACATCAGACTGGGTGGGGGCATTCACTCTTGGCGTTCTGCTGTATGGGAGGCAAATTGTTCCAGGAAAGCTTCGTCTGATTCATCCATTTGCCTTTCTTGTGGGTCTCTTGGTGGGGTTTTTTGGTTGAAATGGCGTTGTGTTTGGTGGGCTGTGTGGTTGAGTTGATTGAGTTGTGGGTTGGTTGGGGGGTGATATAGTATTGCTGGGTTCGGCTCTATGACTTCATTAAGAGGCCCATTATGACACTTCAGCTTTTTTCCTTTTTCGGGTTTATTGGCCCAGTGCCAGGTTAGTTTCTCTCCTTTAATCTGGCCTTCAGCGGGCAGGAATCGTGTAGGCCCATTTATGAATTCTTCTAGGAAGCTTCCAAAGGATATCGGGTATCTCCTTTTTTTAATGCTAGTACGATCTACAGCCTGTTTGGTGAGGACCATAGGTGCACTCTGGGTTTCCAATTTCGATGTTTGTCTTTTGTAAGTTCAGACCTTTTCAGTGTTCTAATAAGGATGGGGAAGTCTCCTACCCGTATTATGAGAGCCTAGCATCTTCTATTTTCAAATTTTGTCTCTCCCAAGGAGGCATGGGGTTGAAGCTCTTTCCTTGCTTCCCCTCTTCTTTTTTCATACTCAGAATTGTTTTCCATTTTAATGTTAGCCTCATGTGTCAGGAGGGTTAGACCACTGTGCTCTCCCAGACGGATACACTGTGTTACATCGGTGTAGTCTTTCTTTGTTGCTACATGCCCGTTATGGGTCTGTGGGCTCGGTGCAGGGATATTGTGGTCGATGGATTGCATCCTCTTCGGTGTCTGCCGGTCCATAATCATGTCCATGGCCTTTGTTTGTTTCCCTTCTGCCAGCTCACTAATGAAGATCCATGCTTGGCCTACCAGAATCCTGTCTCTCCGGATCTCCGCTGTGCCACCGGTTTGTTCTTTTTCTAGCCCGTGTTTTTTTGTTTCTTTGCTGTTGTCCTGTTGGCCCTCCCACAGGTCCAGGTTGTTTTGGTCGTCCTCATTTGTTAATGCGCACCCCAGAAGTTGGTGCATCAGATCAGTTTGGCTAGAGCTGGTTGATAGGGATGGTATACCATGCCGGTGGGCTAATTCATAGTTTATCCTGTGCTGGGCTATTATAAGAGTCCATCGTGCCTGAAGGAAGGAACCATTCAGTGTTATCGGTTGACCATCCCCTTCCGTTAGTCTATATTCTGGCGGGACCCAACCACAATTCAGTGTTATGGTGCAGCGTACATCTTCCATTATTTATTTTTGTACACATGGAAAGTAAACCACGAGTCCGTATATCTTCCATTATAATTTATTGCTTTTTGTTTTTTGTACTATTATTTATATCATGTGTTGATCTTTATACTTAATTCTTGTATATTTGTTGTTCCTGGTTAATTTGCCTATCAGATAACGTACAATAATATATAGATGCATCTAGATTTTAAAATGAGTACTAGTGCTAAGATATATTAGTCTAAAAAATAATGCTTCGTTCTTTTTCTTATACTTTTTAAAAAAAAAAAAAATCTTTGTAATGTTTGTGTTGTTCAATTATAATTATATTTCTTAATTTCAAGTACTGTAAGAGATTTGTAATCAAGTCATCATGTGATTTAACTTTTCTTTATTATTATCATAGCGTTAGGGGTGGAATTGGTAATCAGAAAAAAATATAATGTGTTATTCTTTTAGCACAACTTTATAATCTATCTATATGATGACGACTAATGAATTATGTATATGGATCTCACTTGACTCCTCTATTTTTGCTTGAATTTTAAAAATAAGGTTTCTTGATTGAAATGATGGTGCTGCCGTGCTGGTAAAAAACAAATCTTGTTTTTTTGTTTGTTTATCACAAATTTGAAATTTCTATTTTTTGAATATGTTAAATTATAGAAGATTAGCAAGATCTTGTCTGAGCATTGATTGATTAATATTTTTCTTTTAGAAAATTAATTTTGTATTTTTTTTGTAGAGAATTTGTATGTGGAATTACTGTACATTTAATTTTAATGTCTTACTAGGACCGATTATTGTTTCATATTTTAATTTGTAGTTACATAGCTGATGTAACAACTCTTTGATCAATTAAATATACTTTTCTGGCGCACTATACAGCTTTCCCATATGAATCAAGTTGTCAACCATCGAAAATTCGAAATGCCCTCAATTACAGTGATAATTCAAATTTTAAAATAAAAAAAAGGAAAGTAAAATACTTATATTACTAGTCAAGTTGGCATCCTCTCCTTCTCCTCTTCATCTCTGACCCAATTAACACAGCTCCCTTGTTTTCAATAATGTGCTTCATCTCTCTTCTTCTTTTCTTGACTCACTTGCACTATTGACAAAGTCAAACCTCCCTTTTCATTAAACAAAATAAAAAGAAATACCTTTCCAGCCAAGAAGTGGATACACCACTCCGATTTCATTAAACAAAACCAACATTGTTTTCATAAACCACTGGTACCAGTCCCTGTTAGTACATAACACCTAACATAATACTGAACTATTACACAGGAGTTCATACTAAAAACCAAAACCTCTGAATGCATCACCACTCACTGTTCATTTAGGTCGAGTCCACAGAAAGGCAACCAATATATATTTCAGTTCAATAATATATGCTCCAATATTAAATAAATATGTAATTCAGCTCAAACAAGAACCAAGAACAGGCAGGCAATATTACACAATAAGCCATGCTCAACCATAGCACTCTAGCACAATTTCTTGCACAACCCCCATATAAGAGTGCTATGGTCACAACATCAGGCTGATGCCCTGTAGAAATCATGTCATGAACTTGGTAATTTTGGAGTAATTTGCAACTTGATATGAAGCAAATGAGCTGACCTATAATACCAGCATGCTTCATTGAACTGGCTTATCATACCTAAGTTGTGATCTTTGATAATTTGCATCTTTGAAATAGGAATAGAAAGGATTCATCCAACACCGTTTGAAATGACAAGGAAGAAGCCCCTGCACACAAAACTATATGTATTGATCTCAGTATCTCATCCTTTTTAACTTTTATATGTGATTATTGAGATGACAAACGGAGGTGCTGGCTACTCTTTCGACTGCATAGGCTTAGCATCACTAATGAGCGATGAATTCAAAAGCTCTCGTGAGATTATTTTAACAAACAACTGGTACCAAACAGTGGGATGACCCAACAACTTTTTTTATGAACCTAATTGGTTGTACATGAGAGCTGTTTGATTGTTTTGACAACTATAAAGCAGTATGGTATGATGATGGTACAACCATTGTACCAGTTTGGTATGATTTTGTATGCACTTTTGAGGGGTATAATTACGTTGCCGGTAGTAGATGTTAAATGCCATTCCTATTTTTTTCTCTTTCTTTTTTTTTTCACATTTTTCAATTTATGAACAAATTACAAGTAGTTGTTCCCACAAATAAACTAAGACCAATGAACAAGAATCGAGTTTTTGTCCCAAGTAATTTTTGTATGATTGAATTTGCAAAATTAATATTGGATTGGTTTGTACAAGTCGGGACTGGTACGCAAATATCAGGAAATTAGTGAAAATTTAGACGATGTGAAGATTGAAGTCGATTTAATTAGGCCTTGATTTGAATTGACAGATTGAATGAATACAAACGGGCCCCCTGAACAGTTAAAGAAAACAAAAAAGGTAAGGCGGGCCGACAACTCGGACCGGGATAAAAGAGAGGAACAAGTCAGGAATCGGGCCTAATTCAAAGCAAGGGAGAAAAGGGAATTCGGATTGGGTTGAGGAAAGAAACAGGTAAAAATGAAGATGGGCCAGAAATTGGGCCGAAGGAAAGAAGAATTTTAGTTCCCTCTTCTTAGCACGACACGGTGGGAACGATTAGAAAAATTAAAATAGATGGCAATTATAGAAGTAGCTTTAAGTAGAAAAATTAAAAATTAAATTCATCACATTCTGTAATTGGGATATGAAAACATGAATGCAAAGTTATTAATTTAAGTAGCTTTACTCTTCTCCTTCTCACACCATTATTTATTATCATTTTCACAAAATTTGTTCCAAATTATCTGAACTCCATTTCCATTTCGTTGTGTGTTGTTACATCTTGGATGTAACAATTTCTGTTATTTTATATCCTTTCTCTTTTTAAATATGATTTATCATTGATTACTTGAGTAGTATTTTTATTAATTTGAGAAATAAATAGTATTGATTACTTGAGTAGCTTTTTATTTTCCTTATCAAGTCAGTATAGATTTTTCTGAGCTAGTGTATATGTTGAATACTAAATATTGTTTTCTCTGATTGAAATGTTGAATATTGAATATTGTTTGTTATACATTGTAAATGTTCAATATTTTTTAAATTATGGACGTGTAATATTGTACGTTTCAAATGACTAGTAAATATGGATGCTAGCTAATTATAAATAGAATATTAAAAATTAGAAATCATACACGGTTTTTAAAAACATACCTTGTACAAATAGTAATATACACAATTTGTTTACATAAACCATGTATGGTTCCACATAATCATATAGGGTTCCAGCAAAAAAAATCGTGTATGTTAATTCTATATAAACGGCACAATTTGACAACCGTGTATAATGTATCAACTTTTTCATACATAATATATGTGCACGGGCACGGTTGCAAAATGGTGTGTCATTAATTTTTTTAACCTTATATAGTTGCCTTTTATGTAGTAGTGATACAATCTATCATAATAAAGAATAAAAGTAAATTTTATTTTAGGAAGAGCAAAATTTTGAGGGCATGTATATCATCTATAGAATTCAAAATCAAATAGAGCAGCTGCACCTTGGTTTCACCGAGGTCTGCTCCTGCTTCTTCCTTTTCTTTTTTTTTTTTATGCTTTTCGTTCCAAGCATAATTTTAATATTTTGTAAATTTATGTGTGTTAATAGTACTCAGCTTGAAGAGTTAAGCTGAATCATTAATTAATGAAGATAAAAGAGATTATAACAATCACACATTTTGTCACATTGAAAAAAAGATGTGCCATGATATTTAGATAAACAATGCAAGACAATAACTGAACTAGCAGAAGAAGTTCACAATCAATGGTCATATTTGAATTACCATATAAGACTTATTTTTTGGGTTTTTGTTTTATTTAATTAAATTAAAAATTGACTTGCTCTAGAGTTCGTATTTGTAAGGGGTAATTATTTTTATATCAAAACCTGATTTATAAAACTTTGTTATCAATATATAAATACGGACATTGATCTCTATTTTTTATCAAAAAAAAAAAAAATAGCTGATAGAGATAGGTGACAAATAAATGGATACATGGTTATAGAAAATAATTAGCTAATTAACAAGGTTAGTTCTTGCTTTACCACTTTCTAGCATGACACAGAGGGAACATTTACCACGTGCATCTCACGTGACTAAATTTAGAACTCAAAAAATTACTTTTCTATACAAGATTGGCACGCATAACTGGATACAGGCTCATTTAATTTTTTTTTAATTAAGATACTATTCAGAACGTATATTAAAATTAGATTTATCATGCATTTTGTTCTTTCTGTTGGATGTATTGAACACTTGTTTCTTGAATGAAACGGGCTCTTTAGCCTTTTATCAAAAAAAAAAAAAAAGATTTATCTTGTGTTGGTTAAATAAAGAATTATAATAATCGTTCTATCTAAGTTGTCAAATTAAAATTATGACTAACAAACAAATGACAAGCGACAAGCTTTACCTCGGATTCTTACTTTGCCGCCTCTTAAATTCAAACACCCAAATGAGACTCAATTGATCTGAATCTGATTTACACCAGAGACCGGGAGAGCGTAGATCTCAAATCAACGGTCTAGATTAGCAGAATCTATGTTCACAAATTTATATGAGGATTCAACCCAAGCCAGGTCGCCAAGCGAGTCCGAATCCCCTCAAGTAACTCAAACTTTTAAATTTAGTACTAACCGTCCGATTAGTGATGGAATGTAAACAAACTCTTTAATACTCGTGCAAAACTAGATCGGACGGTAAAATTTAAAACTTAAAATTCGAGTTACTTTAGGTGTAAACAATTTGAGTAGCTCTCAGGTCGCACCTGTGGGTCCAGTTCGTGACGCACCATTTCTCCATCCAAGCGAGCAGCACATATGCCCGTTCCATAAACTCTAGTTCCATCGAAGCCGTATGGGACCCAAAGTCAGTCTCTTCCAACTGGAAATGTGGGGCCCGTTGGCAGTAGCTTTCCTCTTTCTCCTGATGCTCGTAGACGCGGTTCAACGTACGTCTACTCTTCATGAGTAATAATATTAACAAAGCTTTTTTCATTTCATGCAGCGCATGGACCATAGAATCATAACAGCGTTGCACATGACGCGTGCTCTGTATGAAGCGAAAAATACTCTGCTAATATTTTACTCCTGTTTATCTCTCCCTCCTCTCGTCGTTTGCCTTGCCTCTTTTATAGATCTATCCATCTCCTGTTAGACCTCTCTCTCTCTCTTTCTCTCTTTTGCTATTGCGATTGCGACGCATCTCCCTTTTTCTTGGGATCTAGATCCGATCGAAGGAGAGAAGCTAGCTAGAGAGATTGCTGTGATTAGATCTACAAAATGGAGGCGATCGAGGAGCTGTCGCAACTGGCAGATTCCATGCTCCAGGCCTCGGCGTTGCTAGCCGATGAAGATACAGATAGTCCCAATCCCAAGAGGAAATCTACTTTTCTCAATGTCGTTGCACTTGGCAATGTGGTATGTTCCATCAATCAATCATCTATGTAACTGTTCTGATTAGATCCATAGATAGTAATTATAGAAAAGTCAATCAATCCCTGATATCTGATGCCGGCAGTATATCCTGAACATTACAGCTTTTTTTACATCAGTTAGTGAAAATCTGTTGGTTGAAGATTAATGTTACCAGGCCAACTGTTACTATTAGCATAGTTCCCATTGTATAATATGCGATTGAATTCAGAATATTGTGGTTTGGTTTATGATCATTTATTTGCTCTTAATATGGGTTTTAGATCTAATTGGGCCTCAGCAGAAACATACCAATTTGTTCTGGTCTTGATCAAAATCATACCAACTGATTGCTTTACAGGGTGCAGGGAAATCAGCAGTATTGAACAGTCTGATTGGGCATCCAGTACTGGTATGCTCTCTTTTGTTGACATTAAATTGTTTCTAATTTATTTATATATTTGGAAAGGTTTGATTTTTACAAATAATTTTGTTATGTTTGGAACAGCCTACCGGAGAAAATGGTGCGACCCGGGCTCCAATTTGTGTAGATCTACAATTGGATACTTCCCTCAATACAAAATCTATTGTACTTCAAGTTGATAGCAAGTCTCAACAAGTGACGGCAAGTGAGTTCCTTCATTTTTTTTATTCCCTTAGTTCTTGTTTGGCATTATGCTGGAATAACTCAATTAGATGTAGTAATGCCAAAAATGAAAAGTATATATGTTCATATTGGAAAGAAAATATAGATTTGAGAAAGAAAAGTATACTTCATATAATTCTCCCTTGTTGGTTTAGTACCAGTAGGGTTACTTAATTTCAGAATACATCTCTTGATGACTTTACAAGATAAGAGGATCAAAACAAACATAATTTCTGATTTGACATCACATATCTTTTAAATTCATTTCTCAGGTAGGTTTAGTATTATTATTTTTTTCCAAACATGTATAATTATGACTCTCTCTCTTTCTCTCTCTTGTTCATAGGTGCTCTTAGGCATTCGTTACAAGACAGACTAAGCAAGGGGACTGGTTCAGGAAGGAGCCGTGCTGATGAAATTTATCTCAAGTTACGTACCAGTACTGGTATGCTCCCCCCCTCCCCCCACACACACTATCTCTCACACAATTATGGTTAGGGAACTCACGGGTTCAAATGTTGTATTATAATCTGCATAATTTGATTTGGATGGATGGGTTTTTTTTTTGTCTCTTTAGCACAAGAGTTTTCAACAGTCACTTATGTATGTATATTTGTTTCAGCGCCTCCATTGAAATTAATTGATTTACCTGGACTTGATCAGCGTGTCATGGATGAAGCATCGGTATGTATACTGTTTATCTTATCTTGAAATTGACAAATGTTATCTGCATTGATAGGGAGAAAAAATAGATATCACATTCAAGAAGTCTTTTACATTTGTTCTGTTAGTTAGCTTATCTTCATTCATGATTGTTTCAGTTAGGTCAATATGGGGCAAATAATGATGCGATATTACTAGTTATCATACCAGCTTCTCAAGCCCCTGAGATTTCTTCCTCCCGTGCCTTGAGGCTTGCTAAACAATTTGACTCTGAAGGTATGTGTTTTAACTATTGGTATATAGTATTTTTGTACAGTTTAACTACCAGGAACTCGCTATTGCTTATGCAATGGTCCAGTTTGACTTCCAGTTTCTCAGTTGTTTTTTTTTTTTGTTCTTATTGACTTTTCCATTCTTAGTTGCACATAAATTGTTTCAAGAAAAGGTAGAGTGGAGCTTTAACCTAGAACTATTACTTAATTGCAAATTTGGTGATGATTGCACTCAATAATGAGAAGCCATACTTCATTTAATTTCTGATATTATGTCTTCTGGATTAAGCACATGAAATTCTAGTTTTAAAGAGTTGAAAAATCAAATAATTGAGGAGAGAACATAGATCATGGTGGTTGCATATGTTTTCTCTAGAACTATAACACTACAAGTACATTCTCTCAACCAATTATCCTGGAGTTAACCAAACAAATCTATAAATTTTAAACAGTTTTCTCTTAATTAACCAATTAATTGTACAGGGACCAGAACAGTAGGTGTTATAAGCAAGATCGACCAGGTGGCAGGAGAGCAGAAGTCTCTGGCTGCAGTGCAGGCCTTGCTTGCGGGCCAGGGCCCACACAGCACAGCTGACATCCCTTGGGTTGCGCTCATCGGGCAGTCTGTTTCGATTGCCTCAGCACAGTCAGGCGGCTCAGTCGGGGCTGAGAATTCTCTAGAAACTGCCTGGCGGACCGAGAGCGAGAGTCTGAAATCAATTTTGAGCGGGGCCCCACCAAGCAAGCTAGGGAGAGTGGCATTGGTGGATGTGTTGGGGAAGCAGATAAGGAACCGGATGAAAGTCAGGCTGCCAAATGTGCTCACTGGGTATGTTTGTTTATTAGTAAATTTACTTGACACTAGTTACTTTGTCTGATTTTCCCTGCTTGTCAACCCAAATTTTATTAAAATAGCCAAACCAAAATTTTATTCGGTTTTAAAAAATTTAATCAAATTAAATTTGTCAGCCAAATAACAACCTAACCAAAAAACCGAAGTAAATATTAAGTAAATTTTGATTATTTGTTTTGTTGAACCAAATATAAAAAACCGAAGTAATTCAAAAAATCACCGAACTGAACCATTTAATCCAAAATTTTTTGGTTTGGTTGAAAAAAAAAAAGACTGGATCCAACGAACATCCCTAGTTAGGAGCCATTTATTTTAATTTTATTTTATGGCATTTTAATGTTGCACGCTTTCCTTTGTGATTACCTGTAATGACTGAAAAGTAAGCTGCTAGCAATAGAGAAAGAAAAATAAAATTATATGTTTATTTTGGGTTGGTGTAGGCTCCAGGGAAGGTCTCAGATGGTGCAAGAAGAATTGGTGAAGTTAGGAGAGCAAATGGTGACAAGTTCTGAGGGAACTCGTGCTGTTGCTCTGGAGCTCTGCCGTGAATTTGAGGAGCGTTTTCTAATGCATATTGCTGGTGGCGAGGTTATTCCATCTCTTTTTCTCTCATTCAACAAGTGAAAAGCACAAGTGAAATATGCATTGGGAACAGAAGGAATTTAGAGGCATTCAAGGACATATAATAAATTTGGTTAATCTGTACTACAGCTAATGGTAAATTATGGAAGTTGGTCTTATACTTCCTTCCATAATTGTAGTTTAATTAGTCATAAATTCTTTCTTATGCAGGGTGCTGGTTATAAAATTGTTGCGAGCTTTGAGGGGAATTTCCCAAGCAGAATCAAGCAGCTTCCTCTGGACCGCCACTTTGAACTCAACAATGTCAAAAGGGTACTACTAGTGTTTCCTTTATCTTTTTTAAGATGACTTTAAATTTAGCTTTTTAAATCTTCTAATTAATCCATGTGCCTTATAGATTGTGTTGGAGGCGGATGGGTACCAACCTTATCTTATATCTCCTGAGAAAGGTTTGAGGTCTTTAATTAAACAAGTACTTGAAATGGCCAAGGAACCATCTCGACTTTGTGTGGATGAGGTTAGATTTTGTATGCATCTCTTTCTAGAACATAACCTTTATATTTATGCCCTCAAATAGTTTAAGGAAAGCAAAATTTCAAGACCTGTTACCATGGTGAGAGGTACAGAGCATATATTGAGAAAATTATTTCCAGTTATGTTTGCTATATTTATTTTATATTAACTTATTGTTTGTTATGATGTAGGTGCACCGTGTATTAATTGATATAGTAAATGCGGCTGCCAATGCCACTGCTGGACTTGGAAGATATCCCCCATTCAAGCGTCAGGTGCTATATTGTATTCTTAAGTTGATTTAATTTCTCTTTATTAACAATTGAATGTAACTGTTATTGTTATTGGTAAAAGGTTATTGAAATTGCAACGACAGCTTTGGAATCATTCAAAACTGAGTCAAAAAATATGGTGGTTGCACTTGTTGATATGGAGCGTGCCTTTGTGCCCCCTCAGCATTTTATTCGCCTTGTCCAGCGAAGGTTTCTCTCTCTGAAGTCCTTATTTTATTATATTGTTATTGTTGTTATTATTATTATCATGTTATTATTATCATTATCATTATTAACAATTTTTGTTGTCATTATAGAATGGAGAGACAGAGGAGAGAAGATGAGGTAAAGTACCGTTCATCAAAGAAGGGTCAAGAAGCTGAGCAGTCCCTCTTAAACAGGGTTGGTTTTGTGTTTAATTTATTTCTTCAGGCACAATATAATTTAACTCAGTTCATAGTAATCTATCACACAAGGGATAAAAAAAGACATCTATTTCATTATTAGTAATGATGTATATACTATCAAATAGTTAGCACTAAATTTTTTAGCAAAATGGGGTCACTAAAAGGCTAAGTTTCTATAATAATTGTTAGTTTTTTTTTTTTTTTTTGAAAAAAAAAAAAAACTAATTTATGTGAGATTTCTGTTAAAGCAAAATCCTAGAAAATCTAATTTTGTTCCCATGGAAAACAAACAAAAAGTAATCAAAGGTAAAAGGAAAAAGGAAACAAAAATGCACACCATTAGATACATGCTATTCTTTTCTACCCTTTAAAGGTTAACAACTTTTTGAGTCCTTTACTAAAAAGTTCTAAAAGACATTTATCTTAATATCTGGTAGGCATCAAGCCCGCAAGATCAATCAAGTGGGAAATCGATGAAGGATGACAAGTCTAGCAAACAAGACAAAGACAAGGACAAAAAAGAAGGTAGCTCTAGCCTACAAGTTGCTGGTGCTGAAGGAGAGATTACTGCTGGTAAGAATAATATTTAACTTTTTCATTGCATAATTCTCATTCAGTAGGGTTAAAATGCCCCATTGTTTTTATGCCCCATCCATGCCTCACATTCTTGTCTCCATACTAAAATGTGCTTGGAGACCAATTTTTTACTATTTTTTTAGATAGGTACAAAATCAATGTCTTTCAGAATATTCTCGACAAACAGTGATTTTTTACTCATTGCTCATTTATGGCTAAATACCCAATTTCCCATGCCTTCCCAAAGGAGTCTCTTCTCTGAATCCTTTTATGTTTTCCTTTTTGCAAGGTTATCTCTTAAAGAAGAGTGCAAAAGCAAATGATTGGAGCAGGCGGTGGTTTGTGCTTAATGAAAAAACCGGAAAGGTATTATTGTGCTATTTTATTTTTCCTGTGTTTTATTTTATTTTACTCTTTTATGTTTGTAATAATTCCAGTTATTTATGTTTGTAAAGTTGTTTGGTTTCTTTCATTTCCTGTTCCAGCTTGGATACACCAAGAAACAAGAGGAAAGGCAATTTAGAGGCATTGTCAATTTGGAGGTAATCTTAATTTCATCACAACACGTACTGCTATTTTACTTTTTTGAGTTAAAATTAAAAAAAGTTATTTACATGTCAATATTTTAGGATTGCATTCTTGAGGAAATTGATGAGGAAGATTTGAGCAAGAGTTTAAAGGATTCAAAAAAGTCTAATGGAGTTGAAAAAGGAGGACCTAGTCTCATGTTTAAGCTAACCCACAAGGTTGCCTATAAAACTGTGCTTAAAGGTAAACTATCTATTTGAAATGTACTTTTTCATAAGGTTATATGATTCTATCTTGTTTAGATCTTTTCACTTCTTCTCCAAACTACATCTATTGATTCGATTCACTGTACTTATTAGATCATATGATTCTCTTACTTTGGCAATTAAACCCATGAATTTGGTTCAAGAGGCATGAGCTGGTAACATGTTTGGATCAAGCTGAACTAGTGCAAATGTCCTGAATTATTTGGATCAACTTCAAATATTTTTTTCATGATTATTAGGAACTTAATGACTGATTGGATGGGTTTTATTGACAAGGAATATGTTTGACAGTTGACATGAATAGTCAAAATTTTAAAACTAAGATTGTAGATATGCTCTCTATGGCCTTTTTGTCTATAACCTGACCTTTCATTTCCCTCCCTCTTATATTTGCTAGTTTATTTTTCTTTTTCTTTTTTCTTAACTCATTTTTTCTTTTAAGAGCAGCCATTATCTAGGGTAAAATATGCTTGTACTGCATAATAGGCCATTTATATAAAATAAATATTTTCTATTGTTATACTTGGAGAATATATAAATTCTTATTTTGATGGAACCATTTTCTAAAATATACTGTAGCTCATAGTGCACTGGTGCTGAAAGCTGAGAGCATGCAAGACAAAGTTGAGTGGATTAGAAAACTTCAGGCCATTATCAATCCTAAGGGTGTGGGTCCTGCTACTTTCGATGGACCCTCTGGACCTATTCGACAAAGCCGTTCTGAAGGTTCTTTGGTAAGTTAAAAACAAACATGGCAATAATACCAAATAAAACTCAGTAAGATGAATTTCTGTCAACGTTTCATCCCAAGTTATTTTCACCTTTTTCCTCAAATATTTCTTTAATATGAAATTATTTAAAAAAGGAACACATGAGAAAGCCGGCAGATCCAGAAGAGGAACTCCGATGGATGTCCCAAGAAGTGCGTGGTTATGTCGAGGCTGTTTTGAACAGTCTAGCTGCTAATGTCCCAAAGGTTACATTTTTTTTTTTTTACTTTTGTTATACTCTTTTTAACTTGTATATATATATCTATGCTTTTGTTTAATTTTCCTTTCATTTCAGGCAGTGGTGCTGTGCCAAGTTGAGAAAGCTAAAGAAGACATGCTTAATCAACTATACACCTCTATCAGGTTCACTTATCTTTCTTTTTATGTGAAACTACTGTTTACCTTTTTTATTTGGTTTATATTTTTAATTTTTTTATGATACAGTTCAACAAGCACAGCCAGGATAGAAGAGTTAATACAGGAGGACCAAAATGTAAAAGGAAGAAGAGAGAGAATCCAGAAGCAATCGGCCCTCCTCTCAAAGCTCACTCGCCAGCTCAGTGTCCATGACAACCGTGCCGCCGCTGCTAGCTGGTCTGACGGCACGTCAGAGTCTGGTAATATCTTATTTTTGTAACTTTAGAGGTTATATATGCAAAAAGCTGAACTGCTCACATGCCAATTTTCATAATCAGAGAGTAGTGCAGCTGAGAGCAAAGCAGAGGGAGACGAGTGGAGATCTGCATTTGGAAACGGGTATAGTGAATCTAGATCCAATAGTAGTTCTCAGAGAGGTCGTCGGTACAGTGACTCATCAGAGAATGGGGATGTTGGCGCCAGATCCGGATCCGCGAGCCGTCGTACTCCCAACAGGCTTCCTCCGGCCCCACCCAAGTAGTAGAGAGAAAAATTGATAATTTTTTTGTGGTACTTATATTTTGGTGCTTGATTTGTATCTTTTTTATGTACTTAGAGGCAATTAATTCATTGAAGTTAGTTTTGGGGTTTCAATTTGGCAGAGGGAATTAATCAAATTAATACTACAAAAGAGGGTTGTTAATAGAAGAAGTATATATATAAATAGCGGGTGAGAGATATCATGTGTTGATTCTTTCTTTGTTGAATGATGCATGCCATTCTATTTTAGTACGGCTATGTCTGATGCTCATCAGGCTGCATGCCTTAGGGTTTTACTTAGTTGTTCGTTTTTTTCATTTTTAATTTTTCCTTTAGTTCATTGCACAAGTGACTTCTCATTGACTGGTTTTGTTAAGTTTTATTTTTCCTTTATATTAATTGAATACGCATTCAATTTTTTCTTTTACCCGTTCTTGTGCACTTTTTTTTTTTTCCATAGGTGAATGTTTCTCCGTAGAAATTGTTCTGAGCCCTGACTTGTTAATATTAAATAAATGAAGAGTGAGTCGTGAATGGTGATGCAAGGTTGGTGGTAGTGCATTCAGAGGTTTTTGGGTTTTAGTATGAACTCTTGTGTGATAGTTCAATAGTCTGGAATGCTTATTTTGATTGATTATGAACTTTAAAGTAGTAGTGTTTGCTCGTATGCTAATGCTGTAGGTATTTTTGATGTAAAATTCTTGTAGTATGTTATTGTTATATACTAAAAGGGACTGGTACCAGTGATTTATTGAAAACAAGGGAGCTGTGTTAATTGGGCCAGAGATGAAGAAGAGAAGGAGAGGATGCCATGCCAAATTAGTCTAGTAATATAAGTATCTTACTTTTCCTTTTTATGTTTTGAAATTTTGAAATTTTTAGTCTAGTAATACGTAGTTCAAAACTGTATTTTTCAGTTAATTTTTAATAAAAAAAAAGTATAAAAATTGTCTATTTGTGACAAATTTAAAAATTAATTAAGTTTAGAGTGGTATTTTTCAGATTTATAGTTTTGTGATGATATTTTTCATATTTGAATGTTTTGGAGTAGCAAATAACTAATTTTTCATAAAATTAAACAATAATTCCACATACAAATTCTCTACAAAACAAATGTGAAATATTCTAAAAGAAAAATATTAATCAATCAATACTCTGACGAGATCTTGCTAATCTTCTAATTTGGACAAATTCCAACTTATTGATTCACATAAAAAAGAAACTGATATGTGATAAATTTTATGAGTACATGGAGAAAATAACATAGATCATATCTAATGGTTTTATTTTGATTTTTATATTTTAAATTTTGAAATATTAAAGTTTTAAATAACGGAGGCATGGTAGAGGCACACAAAATGGAGACATTTGAACCCTCCTCATATATTATTCATCATCATTAACCTTGACAGCTTCGGTTAAGATTTTAAAAAAAAATTATGAAGTTATGCTAAAAGAAGAACACACTATAATTTTTGTGATTATCCATTGATCCATTAACGCTGTGATAATATTAAAGAAAAGCTAAAGCAGATGATTTCATTACAAATCTCCTACCATATATACTTGAAATTAAGATATATAATACTGAACAACACAAACATTAGAAAGATGTTATTTATTTTTTTTTTTAAATATATACAACAATTAGAGTATAAAAATCAACACTAGCACGTACAAATTAATATAATGCCATCAAATTTTGATAGAGTTCGTCTGTGAAAAGAATAATAGTACAGAAAAGAAAAAGAAAATTTAATGGAAAATGTACGTACTACTTGTGGTTTACTTTAATTCCATGTGTACAAAAAACAAAAAAATAATATACATGCACGCTGCACTCAAAAAAAAAAAAAAAAAGGTTAAAGGAAAAAGTAGATGGTTACTTTGATAGATATTACAACTTGACCAAATCAAGAATATCAATTACCACTTTTTCAACTCTCACGTGCTGTAGCTCAGTTGGCAGGTGCACCTCAATACTAGATCATATACTAGGAGGTATGTAAGGTTTGGCATGACCCCCTCTTCCACCGTCAAATCCTTGATGTCAGGATCATCCACTTGCAAGTATTGTAGGACAGGGAATCCTTCTGGACAGTTTATTGGACCCTCCCAACCGATAGTCAAAAAACTTTCCAAGAGAAGTTTATTGAGGCCATTCAACTTTCCAAGCTCCGGCATTGGATTATGATTAAGGTGGGCCCCCCTAAGAGTGAGTTTAACGAGGTGTGGTGGAAGCAACCTAGCCTCTACGTTGACATTCTCAGGCCATTTTCCACACAAGTGTAAGGATTGCAAATTCTGATAATTTGGAAGTGCTTTTGGGTAAACAATCTCCATCGGGAGATCAATACCCAAATTTACATTGATCCATAAGGAGACCAGAAGAGGCAACGTTTGAAGTAGATTGGTTATTGAAGCCCATTCCTCAGATATATTTCTAATACCTAATTTACGCAGGTTGGGCAACTTCACATCACATATTGCTTCCCCTCTCTTTAGTAGAAACCACTTCAGGGTCTGTAGATTGCTTATTAGGGTACCCTTTGGTATTGGTCCACGAATGTTTTCCCCGTACTCAACTAGTATATGCCTCAATGTACTAATTGTCCATAAGCCATGAAATTTTTTATATCCAACCCCTCGCAATTCCAGAGTTTCAAGACTTTTCATACCATGAAAAGAGGAGCGCTTATTAGTTTGACAGTCTCTAAGCCCCAAGTATTTCAGGTGAATCAACTCATCTAATGATTCTAATACTAAACCTCTACCCACTATTTCTAAAACTTTAAGTAGCCTAAAATTAGAGCAACGTAAGCTCCTTGTAAAATATCCATCTCTATCAAAAAAAATTAAAGAACGGGTATTTGGACCTACATATTCATTAAATTGGGAATTCTTCTCTGGAGCTTGAAGTGAAGCACGTCGGATAATTCTGTTGGGTTTGTTGTGAGCTGAAGCTTGTGAGAAAACTGTGATCATGTTTTCATGCCTGGCTTCATTCATTGCCAAGTCGCGGATAAAATCGTGCACCTGGATGTTCTCGATCAAACCATTTGCATGTCGGCTTAATACTTGAACCAGACTCCTAAATTAATTTTAGTTTGTAAACAAGTCAGGAAATACATAAAGTATATATTGTAGTCATAATTATAAGGTTTGCATATCTAGCTAGACTAAATAATTCCTAAATAAATTGAAAGATAAAATTAATTTATGCTGATTATATTAAGATGCATTCAAATTAAATATTTAAAAAAATCGTTGTATTCAGACCATTGAATTTTTGTACCCATCTTATTAAATAGTAAAAAAAATTCAAAAAAATATAAAATTTGATTTGCAAGCACATTTTTACATATCTAACTTGTTGAACGGTTTGGATCAACTGGTTGCCTCCTCATATTATATAGATTGTAATTTTGTGTTACCAAAAACTAGTCTAAGTGGATCCCTCCTCATATTATATAGTTGTGTGATAGAAAAAAAGGAAAAAAGAAATATGACCTTTTAGAAAGTTCCTCAAGGCAGTACTCCGCCATTATCTCTATTGTTGGCCTGCCTTCGAGTGGTATGAACCCTTCTGCGATCCACATTCTGATGAGACGGTTTGCATTAATCATATGGTCTTCCGGAAAAGAAGCAAGATATTGGAAGCATGCCTTGAGATAATATGGCATATCTTCGTAGCTCATTGCTAAGATTGGCATGCAGTCGCTGCCATCTAAGTACCAATTCATTGTTTGTAACACCCTTTCCCAGGCAGTGTAGGATGGTCCTTTAGTTGAAAGAATACCACCTAATACTACCAAACCCAAAGGTAACCCCTTACATTTTTTTGATAGTTTCTTTGCAAGCTCAAGGAGTTCGTCAGGACATTTTTGAGTTGGTTCTTGGTAAGGTAGAGCCTTTTTGAGGAGTAGGTCTAGGCTTTCCCTTTCATCTAAGAATTTGAGTTCGTATGGTGGCATTTGGGAGTCTGCGGATGTAGCAACATCGAGAAATCTGCTGGTCATTAGAACACGACTGCTGTTGTTGTCATCAGGTAATGCGTCCTTCAGTTGGTTCCACAGATCATCTTTCCACACATCATCAAGAATAATCAGATATCTTTTGTTACTTAAAAAACTTTTGAGCTCATTGGTTAAGTTTTCCACAGTTTGGTTCTGTCGTGTAGAATCTTTTGGTAGCATCTTTTGCAAAAGTTCAGTTAGACTGAACTGCTGAGAGATTGACAACATTATATGATAGTTGAAATTTTCCCTGACCCTGGTTAAACAAGGAAACAAGATTTATGTTAGATTGATTTGTAGCACGATTTTGGACAGTTAAAATTGATTGCAGAAAATGTGTATTACTAAGAAATCAGCAATTATTGAATAGTTGAGCTGCTATGGTAAATTATTAAATCCTCAAAATAATTATTTATAAAAATTGTAGTAGTTATTCTAGGATTGGTAGATATCCAAAGATCGAGAGTTAAAGCCCCGCTCACCCTCGGCAAAGCTTTCCAAAAAAAAAAATATATAATATTACCAGTTGATCTTTGTTATAGTAGCAACTTAATTTGACCAAGTCTTAACATGATATGTTGTTGTAACCATTTATCACAATAAAACATAATTGAAAAAGAAAATTAGCCATCTACCTTTTGTATACCATATGTGCAAGCGTAGTCTTCCCTAGACCGCCGGGACCCACAATGGTTATGACTGCCCGTCTTGGTGTTTTCTGAGGGTGTAGCAGCTCCAGAATTTTGTTCTTGTCAGCCTCCATGCCTACTACTTCAGTTTCATTGACTTCTTGATAAGTAGTTCTCCGATGGGGCATTATGACATCAGCGTCTCCCTTGCTCTTGTCTTTCAGGTCGCTGATCCCATAAGTAACCCTGCTCTTATAGATCTCTTCGAGTAGATTTTGAATGTCATCGAGCTTAGTACCAAGCTTGTGGAGGAAATACAAATCCCGGGGCTTGTTGCACAACCTTTTGAGTTTTTGTGAAAATCTGGAATCTGTATATCCAACGTGGAAAAAGAAGGTGTCAGTTGCATCCTCGATGCGATAGGCCGCGTCACGGAGCTCATTCAGCCAGTTTTGCACTCTCTCATCTCCTTTGCGCTTTGAGTCTGCATCTTGCAGACAGCACTTGATTCGGGTGAGCTCACGCTGCACCCGTTCGACTTTCTTCCCAACCCCACCCAAGTACTGTGCTTCGTTCGCTATGATAACAGCAAGCTTGCTCAGCACACTCACAACCGCCTCAGCCATTTCACTCTCTTGTTTGATTTCTCTCTTTTGAAATTAATATGCACCAGTGTAAAAGGATATTATTAGATGCAGTGCCGATTAGATCGATGGTCTCATTATATATAGAGGCAAGCAGGCTGGAAAGCAAACTGATGTTTAATTAGTCTAATATGATTTGTTTCCGCAAGTTAAAGACAAACTACTAATTAATTAAATAGTAATTAATAATTTAATATTCATAACTTGTGGTTCACTACAAATGTATATGTAAGATTCGTCTCTAAAGAAGAAGGGAGACATCAAGTAATCCTTTAAAGAGATAAAGAATGCAGCTGATATTAAGCAAGAGATATGTACCAACTGTAGAGAGACTTCAAGAACCATATACTTGTCTATGAAAAAAGTTAAGAAACAGTAAAAATGAAGCAAATCAAACAAGGAAGGAAGGAATGAGATTGACATAGACTTGAATTAGACTTGAATTCAAGTATATATCTTACTTTCCCTTTTTCATTTCTTAGGAATATTTAATGCCAGCTAGGCTAGTAATATAAATATCTAACTTGCCCTTTTTCCGATATTGTAGCTAGCTATGATCAAAATAGTAATATATATATCTTTGTCGGATTGATTGGGAAATTCATTCCTCTGCACTGATTTAACTTTATAATTTATAAATAAGGTATACTTATATTTATTTTTTTGGATAATAACAAAATATTTGTATACGTACGTAGCTTAATTGATTAATCAGATAATTTAAATTAAAATGATGGTCATATAGTTTTTTTTCTTTGTTTTGTTTATACAACTTCACTCAAAATAAATTATTTCATCAAATGTTTGATGCGAAGTTGGCAGTATAAAATGAATATGTGATTATTAATTTTTTTGGGGGTTTTATTAGTTTGAAGGACTTTGAGATTTGGTGAAGAAGCACCTAAGAGAATAAATTTCTTGAAAATCTTTAAAAATAAAATGTGACTTTCATGAAATAAAATATATAACAAAATTATATATATCAAGCGATGAAAATTGGTGAAAGAAACAAGCCGAAATTGAAAAGGGAGCTCTAGGAACAAAACTTAAACATGGATGGAGACACCATTGGACCGTCATTTTTTTCCATAACCAAAAAAATAAATAATATAATATTAATAACCAAATTTTAAAAAAAATTTTATCCATAACCAGACCGCCCAATTGTGGGGCGGTCCAGTGTACAGGCCAAACCGCCCCCCTGTGGGGCGGTCTGAATTATTATTATTTTTTTTTTTTTATTAAGGATTTGAATTTTCAATCTAAATAATGAATGTATTTTGTTTGAAATTATAGATATGAAATAAATGGGTAACTTGACTAATCTAGGCCGTCAGCAAAATGATTTTCATGCATAATTGACTTCTCAGAAATAATTTTCTCCGGACTGAACTGAGCGGTGCTTTGAAAACTCAGAAATAATTTTAATGCGATGATGGATACATAACAATATATGCCCAAGTCCGCAATTTCTAAGTAAAATGGTTCACAACATAAGTTAATTAAATAACTTACAAATATAAATACAATATTTATTGAATTAACTCTTCCTGCGTCCGAACAGACCAAGTCTACTTCTTAGGGTTCTGGAAATGGATGACGGCGCGACACTAGCAGTTGTAGAGCCCTGACTACTCCCTGAGTGGCTTTCCTGACTGGGTCGCCTGCTTCCAGAAGGTCCCGCATCCGCAACCACTCTAGCATTCTCTCTTTCGTTGGCTTCGTTTATTGCCTCTTCGATCATCTACATACCTCTAATCTGCCTCTCAGTAGTCGAACGGTGAGCCTCATGTCCCACTCGCCAACCTTGCATCCTGTCCATTTCCATTACGCGCCGCTTGTGTTTCCTCCTCCCCTTCCTGATCCATTTCTTATCAGGAACCACCGTAGGTCCAAGGTAGTATGGCCACTGGTACTGGTTGGGGTAGCTGTGAAATGATGCTCCCCAGGTGTTCAGAAGGCAATCGGTACGGTAATAGTTGTCAACAAAGACGTCTTCAAGGAAATTCCGTTTTCGACAAACCGCCATAACATGAGAACACGGAATGCGAACTAACTGGGGCCTTGGCACTCGCACGTTACTTGATTGTTCGCGCCTAAAACGACTCTGTACTTGCATGCGCGTTCATGAGTTTGTATAATGCCACTTTGTCCCACCACCGGTGGAATGATCTCGATTGGAACCCGCACTTCATATTCCGTACTTCGTGCCGCCATATGCTACAACGTGCATGACGTAACCTTTTTCTCTCGTGTTTTCTTAATTTCTCCTCTACTCGTCCGAGAACAGTTGGTCCCTACTCGCTAATACGGTGGCTTTAGCATGCCTCTCAACAAACCAAGCATTTAACTTGTAAAATGTATCCTCCACCAGTGAAACCACGGGTAACATACGGCTCCGTTTGAAGACATTGTTTAACGACTCTGACCCATTAGTGGTCATAATTCCCCATCTCCAACCTCCATCACATGATTGAAATATCTTCTCATATGCCGATGGCTCCATCGGATCGCGCGGACGTCTCTTCCCCGCCTTCGCTAAGTAGGCATTTGCCTCTGGAAATGTCTACAAAAAATAGAAATATACCTCAGTGATACAAGTCGTGCAAATGTAAAAAAAAAAAAATAATGTATACATACTCTAGCAAAATCTCTGAACATCTCTTCCATTTGTCGTGGTTTTTTCCTCTTGCAGACCAATTTTGAACCCGTCGGCAACCCATTCTCCGCCGCCGGTATTTTTGCACAAGTTCTCTCGAAATGTGTTGCATGCGCACTGCACATGTACGTACTCTCCCGTATTCGTGTTCCACCCATAATTGAGGCTATCAAATACATGCTTGATGGCCTTGTCTTTGTCTACGATATCACGCAAACAAACCTGTTCCCTATCACCTCTCTTCTCGGGAATGACATGAAAAAACCCCAATTTGGACCATCCTCCTTTTGAACAATAGCAAAAGCTATGGGTAGCGGCTGGTTTTCAAGCATCATATGCACATGCTATAAGCGAGCCCCACCATACCGGCCGGACATGAAGCATGCATCGATGCCGATCACGAGTCTAACATATTGAAATGCTTCAATACATGGACCGAAAGCCCATGCTATGCCCTTGAATTGTACCTCACCGGGGTGTATCGGTTGGTACATGCCACTGCTCGAACCTGGTTCCCGGATTTGTACTTGTTATGGCCATCAGCAATGGTGCGAGGAGATTGTACGACCCCTTCCAGGTTCCGAAGCATCTGCATACTGCAAGTTCCCGACCCCTCCACAACATATTGTAATGTGGGACTACATGTTCATAGGCTCGTCTCACCGCACGAGCGACCTTCTTAATGTCTGTCATAATTACATCGGCAATAAGTGCTGCCGTCAGCGCACTATGATCTGATCTTCTTGACGCACTCTTGCAAGTGTGTGGTCCTTCGACCTTCTTAATTATCCATGCCTCTCCCTTGCCTTTAGGCGCGGCAGACATTTTCCATTTGCACTTTGTATCCTTGCAAATTACAACATACCGGTTCCTCTCCCGCCTGGCCACTGTAAACTCCCAATTACCCTTCAAATGGAACCGCTTAACTTTGGTCGACAGTTCTTCTATGTTGGTGTAAAGTCGGCCTAGGGCTAATCTCTTCGTTGTATACAACGCGTCTCCCAAAAAAAAGAAATGTCTCGCTTCTTCAAAAGAAGTAGTGTCATTGAATGTCCTTACCGGTGCTTGTCTCCTCGTCCCCTGATCGGAAATCTGTCTTCAATTGGAGGAGGCATAATCTCCTCATCGTCGCCCTCTGATAATCTGTCTGAACCCCAATCCCCATCCCAATCATCACTAGTATCAAATTCCTTTGTCGGTATCTCATCGGTATCATCAAAATCAACGCCTCTATCATTTCGATCGATCGTGGACTGTCTTCTAGGTTCGGGGGTGTAGTTAGGTAATGGATCGAGTACGATTGGTATCCAACCCGACCAACACATGACCGTCTTCTAGTTTCGGCCCGGGGTGCAACACTATACTCGGTGTACTTGCAAATATCTATCTCGTCTCATAGGCTCACGAGGGGGTGAGTTCACATCCTGGTTGTGATCATAATCCCAGGTTGTGATCATAATCCAGGTTGTTTTGGGTAGAAGGTCCCCCGCAAGATATCCAGGTTGTTTCGGGTAGAAGGTCCACCGCAAGATATCCAGGTTGTTTCGGGTAGAAGGTCCACCGCAGATATCCAAGGTTGTTTCGGGTAGAAGGTCCCGTAGCAGATATCCAGGGTTGTTCTCGGGTAGAAGGTCCAAACCCCAATATCCGAGGTTGTTCCGGGTAGAAGGTTCTCTCGGGACACCAACTGGTTGAATCAAAACTTTTTGCAAAATAGGTCCATTACGGGATTAAATTGGACTCAAAAAATCCGTACATAGCTTTCCATATATCCTCCTCTTCTATAGGATATTTTATATAGTAAGGTTTGGCACGGGGGTTGATTGTTAATTCGGGCACCGATTTGTACGGTAAATTGGACACGGTTCCAACCGGTTTGTTGCATTATTATTTCCTTTACTTCATAAATTGAAGTATTGGCATTCACCTGGAAGCCGTAACTCGCATCTTTCGAGTATTGACATCGGAACTCTCCTTTCGTGATTTTTCCACCCAAGTACAATGCAATGAACATTTTTGAGTTTTTTTTTCTGACATTAGAAAACAAATTTGTCATTCAATATTAGTTATTTTGTTTATTTATGAAATTTTTAACATTTAAAAAAAAAAAAAAAAAACCTCGGTCACTGTTGAGCGCACTGTTGATCGCAATCGCCTCAGAATCGCCTAAAAAATCGCCTCGCAACACTGTTTGAGAGCAGAAGTCGGTTAGTCGGTTTGAAAGAAGTGTGAGTGGATTATTGTGACTCTGGAGAGAGAAAATAATCATTTTATACACAAAATACAAAAAAAAAAAAAAATTAAGCAGACCGCCCCCCCACTCGGCGGTCTGCTTGGGGTCTGGACCGCCCAAGTGGGGAGGCGGTCGATAGGGTTCTGAACCGCCCCACATTTGGGCGGTCTGGTTATGGATAAATTTTTTTTTAAAATTTGGTTATTAATATTATATTATTTATTTTTTTGGTTATGGAAAAAAATGCCGGCCATTGGATACACAAAGTGGAGAATCTATAACAAAGAGAGTTGGTTTAATTTAAAATAATAATAATAATGAAAGAGAATTCGAACAAGGCTCCAAGCAAAGAGAGCAGTTTGGGTCCGATGCCCATTGGTTGCTTTAAGATCCGTGCATATTTATTTTAATATACGTGTGCACGGATCATAAAGAGGATCGGACGTTTACGGAGCCCGTCGGATCCAAATTTGAATCCGATAGGCATAGGACCCAAAATGTTGTCTGAGAAAGCATTTCTGTCAAAGATTTTTTTATTTCTATTTTGTTTTTAAGTGCATATCTATCTATATATTTAATCTTGGATGTGGGTGTTACTGTAGCGCTACAGTACTACTACAGTAAAGTCCCATCTCTACTCCGTTTGATCCATATCTGATGCCTAGCATCTCTTCTCCCGTCTCCTCCGTCCGATCCGTATCTGATGGTTCGCATACCTTCTTCTGTTTGCTTTGATATGGCGATTTCCCTTCGTGAGTTCCTCTCCTTGAGCGATTAGCCGCGCCTCCTCTCCTGTTCGCCTTCTCGGCTCCTCCTCAAAGGAGTGCCGCCATTACCTATTCCCTCCCTTCATCTTCTCACCTCTTTCAACGAACTCAACCTGTCTTGTCTCCCTCCTCCTCATTTTGTCCCGCAAAAGAGAGAATCTAAATCGAAGCCAAAATCGTACAATTCTTCTCCATTTTTCGCCTCTTCTCTCATCTGAATCCGATTTGAAATCCGACTTCGCTTTCTATCGGGGAACATGGAGATAGCACTGATCCTGTGGCACGGGCTGACAGTGTGAAGAAGAAGAGAAAGAGGAACAAGCACAAGCTCAGGAAGCTGCGCAAGAAGCTCCGTCTCATGACGTAACAGTAGTTCTTTACTTCCGATTTTTGTGAGGAGGTTTGTAATTAATAATTTCATCCTTTTTATTTAATGAGACAACTTTTTTAACTCATTATTAGAATCCGATTGATTCCTTCATTAAATTTCTTCAATTTTTCGAATTTAAGGGACTGGCAGCGATTTGAACATGAGTTTTTTCTTCAGGGAGAAGAAAACCCCTGTTGGTACGCTTTAATTGAAACTGTATAGCTTTATATGTGCTTTGACCATTATAAATGTCCATGTCCTGGTATTTAGCATTCATTTGTGCTCACATGCAGCTGATATTAATATAAAAAGACAATTGATATCGAGACTAAATCGAATTAGGGAGTTTAGCAACATATTTCAAGATGAGTTTTTAAATATCATGATTGAGCCATATATACTAACAATTTTTTTATTTTGATTTTTGGTTTGATTTGTAACCAACTTACCACATTTTCTGTTTTTTTTTTGTCTAAATTGCATAGTTACTAAGAGAAAATAAAAGAATGTTAGATAGATCCATTAGGGAAATAGAAAGGGGGAGGCAAGTACTGCAAGCCCAAGAGAAAAAGGCTTATAACAGAGATCAAGATAACTGCTAAAGAAGGTCAAATGGTATTTCGCTTATTTGATTTTTGATTCTTTTCTAATTGTTCATTGGTAACTTGATTAGTCTCTGATTTCAATACATGTTGTTGCATATCAGTCTGTATCTGATCCATGTTGCTCTGGTACCTAACTTATCTCAACTTTTACAGTTTCCTTTCATTTTGGCATGTTTGTGTTTCAGCACTTAGTAAATAATAATTCATGTTTCATAGTATGTCAGGTAGATTTTTTTTATCGCCATGGTATAATGATGAAGCATTTCTCAAGAAGGTTTTCATGCTGGTAATTTTGCCCCAGTACTACATTTTTTTTGTTATCAATGCAAAAATTTTTTTTTTACTTAATGTTGATATAGTAACTTCCATTTTTAGGAACTAGATGGTTGAAAATGATAAAGTTATTAATACAAATGGAGAGGCTTCAACTGCTCTTAGTAAGGGGGCTAAAACCACCAAAAGTAGCATCCCTTCTTCGTTAGAGTCAATCATTAGGGAAATGGATGGCTCCACTAAGGCCATTAGTAAAGGAGGTATGCCTTTCCATACAACTCATACTATTTTGGAGAAGGTGCTTTCTATTTACGAATTGGTTTACAGATGCTAATATGGTAGTATGGTACTCGGCCTTTTCCTATTTTGCAAAAATGTCAAAAAATTATCTTAATTACAAAAGTGCCCGTATATTATCTCAATTGCAATTAACAGATTGACAGCCACAAAATTGCGTGCAACCTTTACTGTTAAATCTGACAACATCAACACACTTCTTTCCTATAGATTAATCAGGTCTTAACATTATAATTTAGATATGACCGAAAATTTACTTTGATTTCCTCTTGTCATAGATGTCACTAATTCTAATAATTCAAGGTGAGGTGTCAACCTGGAAATATTCAGGATATGCTGATGCTAACTGCAAATAACTTTAGTTTTTTACTTTGATCTGCTCTTATCATAGATGTCACCTACAAATCATTATCACGGCAAATATGTTACTCATAAAATTTTCAAATTGTTTAGAACAAGAAAGGTTAGACTACAAGTTGAAGAAATTGCCAAGCTATGTGAAGGAGAAATAATTGATAATATCAGAGAAATTAAGGTGCTTTAGCTGATAGAGTTAGTCCTGGTACTGTTCGATCATGGTTGCCTTAGCCAACATGTCCCAATAGATCTCATGATGTAAGCTTTAGAACATCGTGATGCAAGCTTTGCTTTATCGATCTTTTATTTGTCCTTTCTTTGTTAACTGATATTTATATTAGATAATTCAAGTAAAAATTCTTACTGGTATTCCAATTGACGATGATTACAGAACAAATATTATAATATTTCTTTTTTATATTTTTCTATACCCCTTTTATTTGGTTTTTACTCAGTATCTTAAATGTGAATTGTATAAATTTGAGTCTATTTATTGTGGATTTCTAATTTCACTACTCATAAATCCTATCCAGTCTGTTTATTATTTGTTAATTCGTTGAGGTATTCTTCTCCCATATTTTTTTATTTCACAAAACTATATTCTGAGATCTGTTGTAGAGGTTCAATTTATCCCTGAAAGCTTAATATAGATGCTTTATTTTAGAAATCATATAATGTGAAAAAACCGACGCCTTATCAATTGCGCCTTTTTACACAGCCCATTTATATGAGTGTTCACTTTGAAAATCATGATTTGCAGAAAACCCAATACTTTCTCGGTTTCACCTCTCTAGCATAACCAGCCACTAAAGTGCTGCAGGTCACAACATTATGCTCATTTCATTTGAAAATCATGATTTCTAGCAGCGCAGTTATAAGAGTGTTGGAGTGTAGACTCATGCACTTCTTTAAGCCCCTGTATAACTATTCTACGTTCTACCTTTGCACTATATCAACTATATTGTTTCTATATATACTTATTTTATCTATACGTTTTATATGCTTCTCCATCTGCCGTAACAACACTCTGTCTTAACAGCGTTGCCGAAGCAACGCGAGGCACAAATAATGTATGTATTTTGTCGGGCACATCATGTGAGGTTTTCAGAACCTCCACATGCTTCCCAATTCAGTAAAAAAAAATAAAAAATAAACTTCAGTAAAAGTGCCACAGCAATTTACTTATGAAGCTCCTTTGTCGGTATTCATATTCTCTGCATTAACGCACAGTTTGAGTTAATTTTTTCTGCTGTGTCCTGTGTGATTTCCAGCCCACGTCTATAACACACTGGGCCTTTAATATTAGTGCAAATTTAAATTGAATGGCCCATATCTTAATTTAAACAATGCGTTATTGAAGAGGATACAAATTCCCTTTGTAGTACCTAAACAGAGTCCATCCTTTGTTTTGCATTGTTGCAATCAGTCTAGTGTCCTTTGTTTTGCATTGTTGCAAAGACAAAAGGTACATTAATTATGTTGTAATTATGTTGCCAAAAAAAAGGAAAAATACTAGCTGGGCCGAGACGCTACAAAAGAATTGTGATAAAGAGTTATTTTATTGTCTGTTCATATTATTCATTTGACATGTGTATTGGGCTGAAAAGGGGCCCAAAATACTAACTAGTTAGGTCCAACGAATGCCCACTGAATAGTATTTTAGACCAAATGAATTGAGGTTGTGGCTAATTTTAAGCCTATTTACACACAAATTGCCTCTCGTTGAAGTCGTGTTAGACCTAATGAATTAATCATCTCAGGTTTTGCTCCTGATAAAATTAAGATACCATGGTCATCGGTTGATTTTATAGCTGGTCTGGTCAGATGGCAGTTCAGAATCAGGTGTCTCTATATATATATATATATATATAATTAAATTTGTCAATTTCAGTTTTATTTCCGTACCAACTGATACACCATGTTGTGTAGTTAACCCAATTTTTCCATACTGCCACACATATCATATTCTGGTACAGTGTTACTGTATGAAGTTGTGAAATTGCCACTTAGACAATAGTAATGAAATATAGTTTGGAAGTTATACTAAATTGATTTAATGGGGATGCAGGCACCATATCTGGATCTGCAAGCTGCCATATATACCCGCAACAGGCTTCGTCCAGGCCCTCCCAAGTAGTACAAAAATTGCCTTTTTTTATTTTTTGTGGTACTTCTATTTTGGTGCTCCATTTGTATCTGTTTGCTGTCCTGAGAGGCAATCAAGTCGTTGAAGTTTGTGTTTGGGGGTTCAATTTAGCAGAGGGAAGCAAATACTACAAAAGATGGTTGTTAATTGAAGTATGTATATAAATAGCTGGTGAGAGATATCATGTGTTGATTCTTTCTTTGTTGAATGATGCATGCCATTCTATTTTAGTATGGTTATGTCTGATGCTCATCTGGCTGCGGCCTTAGTGTTTTATTTAGTTTTTCCTTTCTTTCATCTTTAGTTTTCCTTTATTTTGTTGCACAAGTGACCTCTCATTGACTGGTTTTGTTAAAAAAAAATTTTCTTCTTAATTATTAATTGAATACGCATTCAATTTTTTCTTTTACTGTTCTTGTGCACTTTAAATAGGTGACTGTATCGCCTTAGAAATTTATTTGTTACCTTAATTGTTAAAATTAAATAAATTTCTGCGATGTTATATCACATGGCTTGTATAAGTTTGACTGGCTGTCTTGGTTCGTGTTTGGACTGAATTATATATTTATTTAATAATGGAGCATTATTGAACTCAAATATATATCGGTTGCCTTCTTGGCTGAAAAAGCATTAACGATACACGATTTGGGAGTAGGTGTTGAAGGGAGGTTTGACTTTGTCAATGGAGCAATTGAGTCGGCAAAAGAAGAAGAGAGATTAGTCGTCGTTGGGCCTAACAGGCCCAGCATTGAAAACAAGGGAACTGTACTAATTTATACCTTGAAAAAACAGAAACTCAAATTTGTGAGAAAAAAAAAGGTTGATTCATTTGTACAAGGACCATTATCTCAAATATATATAGAAACCTTCTTTCTCGTCTAACCCAAGAAAAAATAGACGAGTCAAGTGATCTCCAAAAATGGAATTCCTTAGTCATCATCATTATTAATAAATAAATTATGAAGTTGTGGTGCTGCAATAACAAAAGAGGGAGACAACAAGTAACTCTTTAAAGGAATAAAGAATGCAGCTGTTATATTAAACAAGAAATTTGTGTCAATTGTTGAGAAAAAACGAATAAAAAATAATGAAAGATAAAAAAAAAGGCTCAATGAATCTTATACTTGTCTATGAGAACAGTTAAGAAGCTTGAAAGGAGGCTTGATGAACTTTACATATTTTTTTTCCGATATTGTAGTTAGCTATGATCAAAATAGTAAATATATATATATATATATATATAGAGTAGAACTAGGGTGCTCCTAATTTCACCAAACGTCTTGTGAACTTGACTCTAAAATATATCGAATCGACTTTAAACGATGAATCCAAACCGTTGAAACCCTAATTCTACCTAATGAGTGATGCATCTACATGTGAAAATTTTAAAGTTTCGAATTAATTTAATATAGAGTCAAGTGGTCAAAAGTTTAAGGTTTATAAATTAATTTTAATACATTCATTTTTTGGACTCCTTTGACCACTTGACTCTATATTAAATTAATTCGAAACTTTAAAATTATCACATGTAGATGCATCAATCATTAGGTAGAAGGATTTTCGAATATGGTACGAATTCCCTTTGTAGTACCTTAGCAAAGTCCAATTTTAACGAAATCAGTCTTAGTGTCTAGATCAAAGAAAGGACCAGTTTGTAATTATGTTGCAAAGACAAATGTACATTATGTTGTAATTATGTTGCCAAGAAAAAGGAAAAATACTAGCTGGGCCGGGACACTACAAAAGAATTTTGATAAACAGTTATTTTATTGTCTGTTATCAGGTACTGACCGTTGTTCCCCACCAGAGTTACCAGGTATGTATATGTAAGATTCTTTAAAGGAATAAAGAATGCAGCTACTATTAAGTATGAAATTTTGCTATAACTGTGGAGAAGAAACGAATAAAAATTGAAAGACGAAAGGAGGCTCTAAAAATGCTATACTTGTCTTTGAAAAAAAAGCTAAGAAGCTGTATACCTTACAAATTTTATTTTTATAGTGTAGCTATTTGATAGTAAAAAAAAAAATCTTTGTCAGATTGATAAGGAAAATCATTCCTCTGCAATGGTTTAACTTCATAATTTTTAAATAAGCTACATTTATATTTATTTTTTGGATAATAACAAAATATATATGCGTAGTTTAATTGATTAATCAGATAATCTAAATAAAAATGATGGTTATATAGTTTTTCTTTTATTTTGTTTATACAACTTCACTCAAAAACTATTTCATCAAATGTTTGATGCGAATCTGGCAGTATAAAATGAATATGTCATTATTAGTTTATTGGGGTTTTATTAATTTGAAGGACTTTGAGAATTGGTGAAGAAGCACCTAAGAGAATAAATTTCTTGAAAATCTTGAAAAATAAACTGTTACTTTCATGAAATTAAATTTATAACAAAATTATGTATATCAAACAATGAAAATTGGTGAAAGAAACAAGCCGAAATTCAAAAGGGAGCTCTAGGAACAAAATTTAAAGATGGATGGAGACACCATTGGATACACAAAGAGGGGGATCTATAACAAAGGGTGTTTAATTAAAGATAATAATAATGAAAGAGCTCAAAGCAAACAGCCAGCGAAAAAAGAATTCTTGAGACAAGGCTCAAAGCAAAAGAGGATTCGGACAAGGCTTGGGCCAGAGAAAAATGTTGTCTGAGAAAGCATTTGTGTCAAAGATATTCATTTCTTAAGTACATATATGTATTTTTCATTTCTTAAGTTCATATATGTATTGTCCAGTTGCCTTCCTTTATTAAGTAGTGCACATCAAGTCCCCTTATCATGCTTTAGTTTGCCTTGACATGATGTTTTCAGAACCTCCATATGTTTCCCAATTTAGTAAAGAGTTAATTTTTTCGGCCGTGTGATCTACCTTCGGGCCAATCCAGCCCACGTCTATAGTACATGAGGCCTTTAATATTGGTGCAGTTTTAAATTGGATGGTCCAGATCTTATCGTCTGTTCATATTATGTTAATTTAGTAAAGACAAAGGTACATTATGTTGTAATTATGTTGCCAAGAAAAAGGCAAAATACTTGCAGAGCTGAGAACTAATTATTATGTCGCAAAGTTTTTGTAATCCAGTTGCCTTGTTTTAATACTAGCTGGGCCGAGAGACTACAAAAGAATTTTGATAAAGAGTTATTTTATCGTCTGTTCATATTATTCATTTGACTTGTGTATTGGGCCCAGAAGGAGCCCAAAAATACTAACTAGTTTCGGTCCAACGAAGGCCCACTGAATAGCATTTTACACCTCTGGCGGTTGTGGTTAATATTAAGCCTATTTATGCGCAAATTGCCTCTTGTTGAAGTCTTGTTAGACCTAATGAATTGATCATCTCAGGTTTTGCTCCTGATAAGATAAAGCACCATGGTTATTGGTGTATTTCATAGCAAAGGGAAGGTTAAAATGGTGTTTAGGTTCTTCAAACAGATGCAAATTAAGGAGTTACCTATAATGTACCGATGCATGCTTTATGTAAGATAGATCAAATGAGAAATGCTGAAATACTACTAGAAGCTATGCTAAAAGTTGGAGTTAAACCAGATTATATCACCTATAATATATTGTTGTTTCGGTACATCAAAATTTATTTATTTTTTCCAAAAATTTAACTCATGATTAAGCATTAGGATCTGTGTCTATATATGATAACAAGATACTGCTTTTGATTATATAAGGGTCAGAAGTTAATATCTTAGCTCAGGGATTCAAAGCATGGAAGTTGATTTCCAATTAGCTGATCAGACAACCCTGTTGTCGCAGCTAGCCGTTAAGAAGGTTCATTAGTAATTAAGTCTAAAAAAACCTAGGTAACATGAATTCAATTAATGTTTTCCCCTGATTTTTACCAGGTTACCTGCCGCAACTAAAATTTGATCTTGGTTTTATTAATTTTCATCTTCTCTCCTTTGCTGTTAATTTGAAAAGGTTTGGTTGATTGAGATACTGTTTACCAATTTTTTGTAAATATCTTATAACTGGGGATTATATTGGGTATGTTCAGTGTCGGCTCAGTTCATTTTTGGTCTAATCGGGTAATATCTCCCACAACCCATTCTATGAGTGACAATGTTACAATTTAAAAGTATTGAAAAACTTGGATAATATTATTTAATATTCTATAAATATGGGCGAGAGGAGGCTTTTTCTGTATGTTATTTATGATTTAAGAAGCAGACTACAAGAATGAACTGCCAGCGCCCATGAAGGATCACTTGTTGTGGGAATGTGCCTACACAAGTAACTTCTGGAGAGGACTGAGAGCATATTTCAACATCACGCAGAGTGGAGGGGGGAACATATATGATGCCTGGATCTTGGGTCAATCGGCCCAATCAACAAGAGAGAGGCGCGCTTGGAATGTCGTATGGTTGGCGGGAGCGTGGGCGTTGTGGAAAGAGAAAAATAGGAGGTTCTTTTCCAACAAGAGACGCCATGTGAATCAATTGATCAATGATATAGCTTTGGATGCCATTTCTTGTTGCCCTGTGCGTAGATCTTTCGTGAGGATGGATCCGGTAGGGCATATTGCGTCCTCCTTTCCACCATTTATGGGAGTTTACCTTCTTCTTTCTTTCTTTTTTCTTACTTATGATACAGCTTTGGATGCCATTTCTTGGTTGCCCTGTGCGTAGATCTTTCGTGAGGATGGATCCGGGAGGGGCATATTGCGTCCTCCTTTCCACCATTTATGGGAGTTTACCTTCTTCTTTCTTTCTTTCTTTTTTCTTATTTTTTCCCTTCTGCTCCTTTTTTGGGAAGTGGTTCGGAGTACTAGGTTTCTGGTAAAACCTGAGGAATTTATGTAAATAAAACATTTTTCTTTATCAATATATTGTTGGCAACAATTGTCGCTAACCTTCAAAAAGAAAAGAAAAAAGAAGTAGAATACATGTGAAAGAACTCATTTTTCTTATACTGGGAACAGAAGAAATAAATACTGAACTTCCCTTTTATGTGACTAGTACCATTTACCTTTTTAATTTTATGATGATACAGTTCAACAAGCACAGCTAGGATAGAAGAGTTAATAAAGGCGGACCAAAAGGTAAAAAGGAGGAGAAAGAGAATCCAGAAACAATCTTCCTTCCTCTCAAAGCTAATTCGCCAGCTCAGCATCCATGACAACCGTGCCTCTGCTGCTAGCTGCTCAGACAGCAGTTCAGAATCTGGTATGCACCATGTTATGTAGTTAACCCAATTGGCCAATTTTTCCATACTGCCACATATCATATTCTGGTACAGTGTTACTGTGTGAAGTTGTATAGTATTAAACTACTAATATTACGTAAGATGATCTTAAGAAATATGTTGTTAAATTGCCACTTAGAAATAGTAACGAATTTTAATTTGTAAGTTATACTAAATTGATTTAATGGGGATGCAGGCACCAGATCCGGATCCGTAAGCAGCCATACCCGCAACAGAGTTTTTTTTTTTTTTTTTTTTTGTGGTACTTCTATTTTGGTGCTCCATTTGTATCTGTTTGTTGTTCTTAGAGCCAATTAATTCATTGAGGTTAGTTTTGGGGGTTTTATTTAGTTGTTCGTTTCTTTCATCTTTAATTTTCCCTGTATTTCTTTGCACACGTGACTTCTCATTTACTGGTTTTTGTTAAATTTATTGTATTTTTTATTAATTGGTTACGCATTCAATTTTTTCTTCAATTGTTCTTGTGCACTTTAAATAGGTGAATGTATCGCCATAGACATTTATCTGTGCCCTGAAATATTAAAATTAAATAAATTTCTGGGATGTTATATATATCACATGGTTTGTAATTAAGTTTGACTGGCTGTCTTGTAAAATTAAATAAATTTCGTGTTTGGACTGAATTATATATTTATTTAATAATGAAGCATTATTAATTTAACTGAAATATATATCGGTTGCATTTTTGGCTGAAAAAGTATTTCTGTTTTGTTCAAGGGAGGTTTGACTTTGTCAATGGTGCAATTGAGTCGGGAAAAGAAGACGAGAGAATAGTTGTTGGGCCTAACAGGCCCAGTATTGAAAACAAGGGAGTTGTGCTAATTGGGCCAGAGATGAAGATAAGGCAGAAAGAAGGCGCAAATAAATAATTCATTCCAGAAGTATCATACTTACCCTTTATTATTATCGTTGATCCATGTATCAACCTCAACTTTTATCAAATTTCATTGTTATTTTCCAATTTTCTTGTTAAATCGAGATTAATTCTTAAATAATTCAAATTTTTATTTCAAGTTTTATTATTCATCAATTTAGCAATTCAGTTCATAACATTTTTATTTTCTCTTTTCAATCTTTAGAAATCCTAATTACGCTATCACAATTGTGGGTTTGGTCAAATTAATAGTTTATATGTAATTCATCCTTTTTTATTTCTTAATTTTTGTTGCCAAAAAGCTTCTATTCCCAAAATATTTAAGTACAAGATTTCAGATTTCCATTAATGTAAATATTTACAGATACAGTCCCCCAACTTTGCACACTGAAGGTAAATATTTTTCGACGAATTTACCCCAAATTAAATTTGAATTATCACAGTAATTGATGTCGATATATTCTTTTTCAACCAGAAATTGAAAGAAAAACAACAAGTGAAATATCACTAGAGGGCAGGGCATTTCGATGGCCGATTTTGCAAGAGAAATATTTGCTGATGTTGACAACTTCATATGCAAAATTTTCTTCCAAACAAATAAAATAAATCAATGCTTCAACAAAATCCTGCCTATCTTTTAGTTTTATTGAAAAAACAGAAATTTCAAATTTGTCAGAAAAAAAAAAAAAACAAAAAAGCTGATTCCTTTGTACAACTGTGCTTAAAGGTAACTATCTATTTAAAATATACTTAGTGTCCATTTCATGATAATTAGCAACTTAATGTCTGATTGGATGGGTTTTATTGCCGGCATTTTTTTCCATAACCAAAAAATTAAATAATATAATATTAATAACCGAATTTTGAAAAAAATTTCAAACCTAATCAGACCACCCCCCCCATTGGGCGTTCCAGAACACTATCAGACCGCCGGGCCACTGGGCGGTCCAAACCCCAAGCAAACCGCCCCCCCACCCGGCGGTCTGCTTAATTTTTTTTTTTTTTCTATATAAACCCCTCTCCCCACACCCCATCAATCCAAACCCTAACACCCTCCCCCAGCCGCCGCCAGATCCGCCGTTCTTCGTGTTGAAACTGCCGGAAACCCCGTTTTGTCGTTCCGAAAGCGATATTTCACAGTTTCGTTGCATTTTCGACCCCTCTCCACTTCCGTTTTTGGGTACGAAATTTTTTGCGAATTTTTATAAATTGTTTCGAATCGTTAGAAATTGTGGATTGAAATTGTTAGAAATTGTTTCGAATCGTTAGAAATTGTTGATTGAAATGGTTAGGAATTGTTTGATTGGATTTGTTAGAAATTGTTGATTGTAATTGTTATAAATATTAGAATTGTTAGAATTGTTTGATTGGGTTTGAATTGTTAGATATTATTTTATTGAAATGGTTAGAAATTGTTTGATTTGAATTGTTAGAAATGGTTGATTGGAATTGTTATAAATATTAGAATTGTTAGAATTGTTTGATTGAGTTTGAATTGTTAGATATTATTTTATTGAAATGGTTAGAAATTGTTTGATTTGAATTGTTAGAAATTGTTGATTGGAATTGTTATAAATATTAGAATTGTTAGAATTGTTTGATTGGCTTTGAATTGTTAGATATTATTTTATTGAAATGGTTAGAAATTGTTTGATTTGAATTGTTAGAAATTATTATTATTATTATTCTTTTCTTATTATTCTTCTTATTTTAATAATAATAATAATAATAATAATAATAATAATTATTATTATTATTATTATTATTATAATAATAATAGTAAAACTTAATATTTTGAAATGTAGGATGACTAGATCTGGACGATCACGAGATACCTCAAACACCACCGAGAGTTCGCATTCTCATGCCGATCCGAGTGGGAGCACAGAGACCATGCATGCGCAGGGTGTCATTGCAGATACATTCAGTCCCCTTCTATGGCTCCCCCACAGACGTCACCGTGTCTCACTTGCATCGGTAGAGGTACATTGAGTAATTCGAAGAAAATGCAAACATTATGTTTCAAAACACATATATAACTTCATCTAAAACATTAATAAATGCAGGATGAGACCATGTTGATGGTGCGGCACCGCATGCCCGAGGTAGCGTACGTGGCACATCCACTGATGGATCGGTACCTGATGAACCTTGGGTTGTACCAGCTAGGCACATTGGAACAACCAAGGAGAATTGACCAGGCACTTTTGTGCGGACTCGTGGAGAGATGGAGGCCTGAGACGCATTCATTCCATCTTCCCGTAGGAGAGATGACGGTGACCCTACGGGATGTCGGTGCCTTATGGGGTCTCGCGGATCGATGGAGATCCCGGTAGGAGGTGTCTCGGATCATAAGAACCTCAAGCAATTGATTCCAGACCTGTTGGGGACGCATGTGGAGGCAGTGGCAAAGAAGCTCAAGCTAAGGGGTGAAGGAGGAGTGAAGCGTTTCTCCAGTTACTGCATTAGTCTTAGGGCTCTCGGCGGTATGCATGCCGAGATTGCCATCACCCCCAGACGGTTGACACGGAGCGCGTCAAGAGGTAAGATCAAAATGCATTAAATTAAAATTATTACTTAAAAATACACAGTTTTTTACGTTTTATTGAAATGTAGGTACGTTAGAGCATTCGTGCTTGACTTATGTGGTAGCACGATGTTCGTCGATTCGAGTGGCAACTCGGTCCCGATCATGTTCCTCCAGCAGTTGGAGGAACTCGACAAGCCGTCGCAATGGAACTGGGGTGGAGCTGTGCTTGCCACCCTGTACAGAGGAATGTGTCACGCATGTCTGGTAAGTTTCCATCAATTAATGTGCTTTACGATTGTTTTTTATTTGATAATAATGAATACACATATAAAATTTCAGAGAGACAGCCAGCAATTCAACGGGCCACTCATGCTACTCCAAGAGTGGTCCTGGTCGCACCTACCGGTCTGCCGACCCATTATTCTTCCACATGTGAGGTGGCACACGGGTGACGACATCGACAGATACCCCCCATATGCTATCATATGGGGTGCTTACCAGCGCTACGAGAATACGCCGAAGGGAGGGACGGTGGGTATCTCGTACGTCCGGAACCAGCTCCAGCTATTGCACTAAGCTAACGTCGAGTGGTTCCCGTATCAGGCGTGGTACCGGTCTCGCATTTTTTGTCGGCTGACGATGGCGCAGAGGGATCTCGGTTTGTATCGGGGTCCACTCGTTTGTTACTGGATAGTTGAGTATCACTTGTTAGATTTGTGTTCTAAAAGTTATCATTTGTTGATTATCTTTTATATGTTATATTTATGAATTGGATGTGATTTACATTTTGTTCCATGAGTATTATATTTGTATTTAGAAGTGTTCAAGAAGATGCACTTGGTCTTGAACCGCAGAACTTTAAATAAAATAAATAAGTGTAAACCGGTTTCTCAACCTATTGAGGAAGAGGTTTACACATCACCACATAGTATTCAGTCCAGTATTGAGCCAATTCCACAAGAGATTGTGCAAGAGGTTCAAGAAACTCAGGATGAACAAGAAGAGCCACAAGAACTAAGAAGGTCAACAAGACCTAGAAAGAAACCTGATTTCTATCTAGGACTTCATGAGATCTTGGTAACAGATACCCAAGATCCGACGACCTTTCAAGAAGCAATGAATAAAGATGACTCCAAATCATGGTATGAAGCCATGAAATCTGAAATGCAATCCATGTATGACAACCAAGTATGGACCTTGGTAGACCTTCCTCAAGGAAAGAAAGCCGTTCAAAACAAATGGGTTTTCAAGAGAAAGATGGACATGGATGGAAACATGACAACATACAAGGCAAGACTTGTAGCGAAAGGGTTTAGTCAAGTTCAAGGGATTGACTATGACGAAACTTTCTCGCCTGTTGCAATGTTTAAGTCTATTCGGATATTACTAGCCATTGCTGCATTTTATGACTATGAAATATGGCAAATGGATGTCAAAACAGCATTCCTTAACGGGAATTTGGAAGAGGATGTATACATGGTACAACCTCCGGGTTTTGAAGATCCAAATAATGGCAGTAAAGTATGCAAGCTTCAAAGGTCCATTTATGGACTAAAGCAAGCATCCAGGAGTTGGAACAAACGTTTTGATGACGAGGTTAAACGCCTTGGATTCATCCAAAGCAAGGAAGAGCCTTGTGTATATAAGATGGTCAGTGGGAGCTATGTACTTTTCTTGGTCCTATATGTCGATGACATACTATTGATAGGCAACTTTATTCCCTTAATGGAGCAAATAAAAACTTCATTGAAAGATATTTTCTCAATGAAAGACTTAGGAGAGGCCCAATATATCTTGGGAATTAAGATATGTAGAGATAGGTCTCGTAAACTCATTGGTTTAAGTCAACGTACGTACATTGACAAAGTGTTGAAACGATTCAACATGCAGAATTCTAAGAAAGAAAATGTGCCAATGACTCAAGGTGTAACACTTAGCAAGTCCCAATGTGCTACGACACGTAAAGACATTGAAATCATGAAGGATGTACCATATGCTTCTGCAATTGGTTTCATCATGTATTCTATGGTGTGTACACGACCTGATGTCGCGTATGCTCTAAGTATGACAAGTCGTCATCAAGCCCATGCAGGTCCTACTCATTGGACTGCGGTCAAGAATATCCTCAAGTATATGAACAGGACTAAGGATAAATTTCTTGTGTATGGAGGAAAAAGGGAGCTCGTTGTAGAAGGCTACACCGATGCAAGTTTTGCGACAGATTTTGATGATAAGCGATCACAATCTGGGTATGTCTTTATTTTGAATGGTGGTGCTGTTAGTTGGAGAAGTTTCAAACAATCAACAACAGCTGACTCAACCACCCAGTCAGAAGTAATGGCTGCTGCTGAAGCCAGCAAAGAAGGTGTTTGGATTAAGAAGTTCATTGAGGAACTTGATGTGGTACCTTCTATTGAAGGACCATTGGAGCTGTTTTGCGATAATAGTGGAGCTATTGCGCAAATCAAGGAGCCGAAGGCACACCACAAGATCAAACACATGGATAGAAAATACTTTGTCATTCGAGACTTCATAGAAGAGGGTAGAATAAAACTGTTAAAGGTGGACACGGATAGCAACACAGCAGATCCGCTAACAAAGCCTTTATCTCAAGCCAAAAGCGAAGTCCACTTCGATTCCATGGGTTTAAGGGAACATAGAGAGTGGATAGAGATAGCTGAATGAGTTAGAAGGCAACTCTAGTTTTTGAGTTAATACATAAGAATGTATAAGATGTAACTTTAAGAACAAGTGGGAGATTGTTAGATTTGTGTTCTAAAAGTTATCATTTGTTGATTATCTTTTATATGTTATATTTATGAATTGGATGTGATTTACATTTTGTTCCATGAGTATTATATTTGTATTTAGAAGTGTTCAAGAAGATGCACTTGGTCTTGAACCGCAGAACTTTAAATAAAATAAATAAGTGTAAACCGGTTTCTCAACCTATTGAGGAAGAGGTTTACACATCACCACATAGTATTCAGTCCAGTATTGAGCCAATTCCACAAGAGATTGTGCAAGAGGTTCAAGAAACTCAGGATGAACAAGAAGAGCCACAAGAACTAAGAAGGTCAACAAGACCTAGAAAGAAACCTGATTTCTATCTAGGACTTCATGAGATCTTGGTAACAGATACCCAAGATCCGACGACCTTTCAAGAAGCAATGAATAAAGATGACTCCAAATCATGGTATGAAGCCATGAAATCTGAAATGCAATCCATGTATGACAACCAAGTATGGACCTTGGTAGACCTTCCTCAAGGAAAGAAAGCCGTTCAAAACAAATGGGTTTTCAAGAGAAAGATGGACATGGATGGAAACATGACAACATACAAGGCAAGACTTGTAGCGAAAGGGTTTAGTCAAGTTCAAGGGATTGACTATGACGAAACTTTCTCGCCTGTTGCAATGTTTAAGTCTATTCGGATATTACTAGCCATTGCTGCATTTTATGACTATGAAATATGGCAAATGGATGTCAAAACAGCATTTCTTAACGGGAATTTGGAAGAGGATGTATACATGGTACAACCTCCGGGTTTTGAAGATCCAAATAATGGCAGTAAAGTATGCAAGCTTCAAAGGTCCATTTATGGACTAAAGCAAGCATCCAGGAGTTGGAACAAACGTTTTGATGACGAGGTTAAACGCCTTGGATTCATCCAAAGCAAGGAAGAGCCTTGTGTATATAAGATGGTCAGTGGGAGCTATGTACTTTTCTTGGTCCTATATGTCGATGACATACTATTGATAGGCAACTTTATTCCCTTAATGGAGCAAATAAAAACTTCATTGAAAGATATTTTCTCAATGAAAGACTTAGGAGAGGCCCAATATATCTTGGGAATTAAGATATGTAGAGATAGGTCTCGTAAACTCATTGGTTTAAGTCAACGTACGTACATTGACAAAGTGTTGAAACGATTCAACATGCAGAATTCTAAGAAAGAAAATGTGCCAATGACTCAAGGTGTAACACTTAGCAAGTCCCAATGTGCTACGACACGTAAAGACATTGAAATCATGAAGGATGTACCATATGCTTCTGCAATTGGTTTCATCATGTATTCTATGGTGTGTACACGACCTGATGTCGCGTATGCTCTAAGTATGACAAGTCGTCATCAAGCCCATGCAGGTCCTACTCATTGGACTGCGGTCAAGAATATCCTCAAGTATATGAACAGGACTAAGGATAAATTTCTTGTGTATGGAGGAAAAAGGGAGCTCGTTGTAGAAGGCTACACCGATGCAAGTTTTGCGACAGATTTTGATGATAAGCGATCACAATCTGGGTATGTCTTTATTTTGAATGGTGGTGCTGTTAGTTGGAGAAGTTTCAAACAATCAACAACA
Organism: Carex cristatella; assembly: GCA_024447775.1. Classification (NCBI taxonomy): domain Eukaryota; kingdom Viridiplantae; phylum Streptophyta; class Magnoliopsida; order Poales; family Cyperaceae; genus Carex; species Carex cristatella. The sequence goes on along the minus strand of JAJHPF010000026.1, from coordinate 5,704,509 downwards.
GCTGACTCAACCACCCAGTCAGAAGTAATGGCTGCTGCTGAAGCCAGCAAAGAAGGTGTTTGGATTAAGAAGTTCATTGAGGAACTTGATGTGGTACCTTCTATTGAAGGACCATTGGAGCTGTTTTGCGATAATAGTGGAGCTATTGCGCAAATCAAGGAGCCGAAGGCACACCACAAGATCAAACACATGGATAGAAAATACTTTGTCATTCGAGACTTCATAGAAGAGGGTAGAATAAAACTGTTAAAGGTGGACACGGATAGCAACACAGCAGATCCGCTAACGAAGCCTTTATCTCAAGCCAAAAGCGAAGTCCACTTCGATTCCATGGGTTTAAGGGAACATAGAGAGTGGATAGAGATAGCTGAATGAGTTAGAAGGCAACTCTAGTTTTTGAGTTAATACATAAGAATGTATAAGATGTAACTTTAAGAACAAGTGGGAGATTGTTAGATTTGTGTTCTAAAAGTTATCATTTGTTGATTATCTTTTATATGTTATATTTATGAATTGGATGTGATTTACATTTTGTTCCATCAGTATTATATTTGTATTTAGAAGTGTTCAAGAAGATGCACTTGGTCTTGAACCGCAGAACTTTAAATAAAATAAATAAGTGTAAACCGGTTTCTCAACCTATTGAGGAAGAGGTTTACACATCACCACATAGTATTCAGTCCAGTATTGAGCCAATTCCACAAGAGATTGTGCAAGAGGTTCAAGAAACTCAGGATGAACAAGAAGAGCCACAAGAACTAAGAAGGTCAACAAGACCTAGAAAGAAACCTGATTTCTATCTAGGACTTCATGAGATCTTGGTAACAGATACCCAAGATCCGACGACCTTTCAAGAAGCAATGAATAAAGATGACTCCAAATCATGGTATGAAGCCATGAAATCTGAAATGCAATCCATGTATGACAACCAAGTATGGACCTTGGTAGACCTTCCTCAAGGAAAGAAAGCCGTTCAAAACAAATGGGTTTTCAAGAGAAAGATGGACATGGATGGAAACATGACAACATACAAGGCAAGACTTGTAGCGAAAGGGTTTAGTCAAGTTCAAGGGATTGACTATGACGAAACTTTCTCGCCTGTTGCAATGTTTAAGTCTATTCGGATATTACTAGCCATTGCTGCATTTTATGACTATGAAATATGGCAAATGGATGTCAAAACAGCATTTCTTAACGGGAATTTGGAAGAGGATGTATACATGGTACAACCTCCGGGTTTTGAAGATCCAAATAATGGCAGTAAAGTATGCAAGCTTCAAAGGTCCATTTATGGACTAAAGCAAGCATCCAGGAGTTGGAACAAACGTTTTGATGACGAGGTTAAACGCCTTGGATTCATCCAAAGCAAGGAAGAGCCTTGTGTATATAAGATGGTCAGTGGGAGCTATGTACTTTTCTTGGTCCTATATGTCGATGACATACTATTGATAGGCAACTTTATTCCCTTAATGGAGCAAATAAAAACTTCATTGAAAGATATTTTCTCAATGAAAGACTTAGGAGAGGCCCAATATATCTTGGGAATTAAGATATGTAGAGATAGGTCTCGTAAACTCATTGGTTTAAGTCAACGTACGTACATTGACAAAGTGTTGAAACGATTCAACATGCAGAATTCTAAGAAAGAAAATGTGCCAATGACTCAAGGTGTAACACTTAGCAAGTCCCAATGTGCTACGACACGTAAAGACATTGAAATCATGAAGGATGTACCATATGCTTCTGCAATTGGTTTCATCATGTATTCTATGGTGTGTACACGACCTGATGTCGCGTATGCTCTAAGTATGACAAGTCGTCATCAAGCCCATGCAGGTCCTACTCATTGGACTGCGGTCAAGAATATCCTCAAGTATATGAACAGGACTAAGGATAAATTTCTTGTGTATGGAGGAAAAAGGGAGCTCGTTGTAGAAGGCTACACCGATGCAAGTTTTGCGACAGATTTTGATGATAAGCGATCACAATCTGGGTATGTCTTTATTTTGAATGGTGGTGCTGTTAGTTGGAGAAGTTTCAAACAATCAACAACAGCTGACTCAACCACCCAGTCAGAAGTAATGGCTGCTGCTGAAGCCAGCAAAGAAGGTGTTTGGATTAAGAAGTTCATTGAGGAACTTGATGTGGTACCTTCTATTGAAGGACCATTGGAGCTGTTTTGCGATAATAGTGGAGCTATTGCGCAAATCAAGGAGCCGAAGGCACACCACAAGATCAAACACATGGATAGAAAATACTTTGTCATTCGAGACTTCATAGAAGAGGGTAGAATAAAACTGTTAAAGGTGGACACGGATAGCAACACAGCAGATCCGCTAACAAAGCCTTTATCTCAAGCCAAAAGCGAAGTCCACTTCGATTCCATGGGTTTAAGGGAACATAGAGAGTGGATAGAGATAGCTGAATGAGTTAGAAGGCAACTCTAGTTTTTGAGTTAATACATAAGAATGTATAAGATGTAACTTTAAGAACAAGTGGGAGATTGTTAGATTTGTGTTCTAAAAGTTATCATTTGTTGATTATCTTTTATATGTTATATTTATGAATTGGATGTGATTTACATTTTGTTCCATCAGTATTATATTTGTATTTAGAAGTGTTCAAGAAGATGCACTTGGTCTTGAACCGCAGAACTTTAAATAAAATAAATAAGTGTAAAACTCTAAAATGTTCACAGGTCTTGAATATTAGCAGGAACACTAATATGCCATATAAGACTGTCGTGTTGATTAAAAGTACGTTGTAGTTCTGTAAACGTTGATAAGAGATTATCATTTAATAACACGAATATGTGAAAAGGTTTCATATATTGAACAGACCTAATAGATGAAACATTATTGGATTGTGTTAGTGTCATTAATGTTTTCATCGTGTCTCTGATTCCAAGATTGAGACATATATCTTTCTCACATGAGGAATGTACAACGTAATTATTATTAAAAACTACTTGTAAAAGGTGGTGATAAAAATAATAGTTCTTTATATGTAACTTGTGCGGGAAAAGAGTATATGTCAATAGCATCATTGCCACTCATTAATAATGAGAAATGATATTTTTCGGGCCCCTTGATAAAGTAGAATTATAAATGGATCCAGTATAACTGAAGTGCAGTTATAATTTTATAATTTGCTTAATAGAGATTAAGAAATTATTATAATACAAAGATGACACAGTCCTACTTTATATATTAATCATAATATCATAAGGCAAGGAATGGACACAAGTAATGACAAAGATTACATTACTGTAAGGATCGCGTTTCGTAAAAGAATTATTAAACGTCTATGTTATTTGGATAGCTGTAATGTATAGCTAGAATACCGCTTACAGTTTATGAAATAAAATATTTTATTTCATTGCCAACATAGCATAGATCCTCAATATAGGTCACACCAACTGAACAGGAAATAAGAAATAAATATTATGTCACATGGCGTGACTGACTAGTAGGGAAATAAATATATATTGACATGTGCATATTATGAGAATAATATAAGTTGCACATATTATAATAATATGTGAATATTATTATAGAATAATATAAATTTATTTCAAGCCCAAGCCCAAAACTTAATTTAGCAAATTGAGAAGAGAATAAGCCCAAACAAATATGGGTTATAACCATTAAATTCGTATTTAAAATTGGACAGATTTTAAGGCAACTTTGAATAAATATTTGAAGGGGCAAACATTAACCATTCTGGGTATATGACCTATGAATTCTGTAGCCCTTCGAGTCTAGAATCCAATGGTGAAAGTTTCAAGCCGTTTGGAATTCTCTAGAGAAAGTTATGATGGTTTTAGTAACCAAGGGTCAGAAGTTAATGTGCTGTTTCGAATTTTGTTCATGTTTTAATACGAATTTGAGGAGTCTAATTTTATGCTTAATGGTTATAAATAAAAGAACTGATGGTTTTGTTGTTATTCTCTCTCTCCCAAAAATACTTGCAAAATATTTCGATTGATTGTCCAATCGATCAAAAGACGGGTGAAAAGCTAGACACGGTAAAAGGTCGCTAGCACGAACTTGACACCGTTCTTGTTTCGGGTTCAAGGTGAACCGAAGAGGAATCAAGCAACGTTAGAGATCATAGGTATGATATAAAACCCCTCTCTTAGGAATATGTATATAATTGTGACGTGCTTCAATTAGCAATAATAGAACGATCTTAGATGTTATCGGATTAAATTTTTTTTATTTTATCCGTTTCGCATCATGAAATCCTTCATCACTATCCTGATCGAGTGCCTCGTCAGTTCGGCTTCGATGCCTTCATTCCGATGACCCCATACTTGGTGAGGAGGATACAGAGAAGCTGCACAAGTAAGTATTAATACACACTCAATAATACTCACAAACTATTGATATTATTTCACAAATTTTGTATAACTAACTTATAATGCAGGACTATGCACAAGAAGACTGAGGTGGATTGGCGCACCCACCATATGGGATTGTACAGGATTGCCCGCAGGCCTGAGGTCAATTTGTGGGTCCCGCCTGACCCGACGGACGTCAGTTTGGGTCCCGCCTGATTACCAGTTCTCCCCCTATATAACGATGTGATAATAATAAAGAAAAGTTAAATCACATGATAACTTGATTACAAATCTCTTACGATACTTGAAATTAAGAAATATAATATTAATTGAACAACACAAACATTACAAGAATTTTTTTTTTTAAAAAAAGAAGAAGAAAAAGAACGAAGCATTATTTTTTACACTAATATATCTTAGCACTAGTACTCAGTTTAAAATCTAGATGCATCTATATATTATGGTACGTAATTTAATAGCCAAAGCAGGAACAAAAAATATACAAGGATTAATTATAAAGATCAACGTACGCCGCACTTACGTAGACTTAATGCTTTCAAATTCTCATATAGTTCGTCTATGAAAAGAATAATAGTAGATAAAACAAAATACAAATTATAATGGTCACGGTGATAGGTATTACCACTTGCCAAAAAAAAAATTACTAATAATACACGTTTTTCTCACAAAAAAAAAAAAAAGTGAAATGAGAAAGTAAGTGGTCACGGTTATCAATATTACCACTTGACCAAATTATCATTTTTCAACTCTCACGTGGTGTAGCTCAGGAGGCAGGTGCACCTCAGTACTAGACATTACTTGGAGGTATGTAAGGTTTGGCATGACCCCCTCTTCCACCGTCAAATCCTTGATGTTGATATCAGCCACTTGCAAGTATTGTAGGGCTGGGAATCCTTCTGGACAGTTTATTGGGCCCTCCCAATTTTCATGAAATGCTCTGTATCCAAAGCGAAGTTTTTTGAGGCCATTCAACTTTCCAAGCTCTGGCATTGGATTATGATTAAGGTAAGTAAACTTAAGAGTGAGTTTAACGAGGTGTGGTGGAAGCAACCTAGCCTCTACGTTGACATTTGTACGCCATTTTCCATCCAAGTGTAAGGATTGCAAGTTCTGATAATTTGCGAGTGCTTTTGGGTAAACAATCTTCATCGGGAGATTATCACCATCAATCGATAGGGAGACCAGAAGAGGCAACGTTTGAAGTAGATTGGTTATTGAACCCCATTCGCCAGATAAATTTCTAATACCTAATTTACGCAGGTTGGGCAACTTCACATCACATAGTGCTTGCTCTCTCTCAAATTTAAACCACTTCAGGGTCTGTAGATTGCTTATTAGGGTACCCTTTGGTATTGGTCCACGAATGTCTTCCCCGTAGTCAACAAGTACATGCCTCAATGTACTAATTGTCCATAAGCCATCAAATTTTTTATATTCAGTCCCTCGCAATTCCAGAGTTTCGAGACTTTTCATACCATGAAAAGAGGAGCACTTATTAGTTTGACAGTCTCTAAGCCTCAAGTATTTCAGGTGAATCAACTCATCTAATGATTTTAATACTATTTTGTTCCCGTAGGTACCCACTATTTCTAGAACTTTAAGTAGCCTAAAATTAGAGCAACGTAAGCTCTTTTCAAAATATCCATATCTATCAAAAAAAATTAAAGAACGGGTATTTGGACCTACATATTCAATAAATTGGAAATTCTTCTCTTCGGCTTGAAGTGAAGCACGTCGGATTATTCTGTCAGGCTTGTTTTCAGCCGAAGCTTGTGAGAAAACCGTGACCATATTTTCATGCCTGGCTTCATTCATTGCCAAGTCGCGGATAAAATCGTGCATCTGGATGTGCTTGATCAAACCATTTGCATGTCGGCTTAATACTTGAACCATACTCCTGAATTAATTTTGGTTTGTAAACAAGTTAGGAAATACAGAAAGTATATATTGCAGTCATAATTATAAGGTTTGCATATTTAGCTAGACTAATTAATTCCTACATAAATTGAAAGATAAAATTAATTTATGCTGAATATATTAAGATGCATTGAAATTAAATATACAATTACTGATTATATTAATAAATATGCAGTTTTGTAAATTCTACTCTAAGCTCGATTCGAAGATAACAATGTACATATATGTTGGTTTAAAATTTGCAATAATATTAAAAAAATTCAAATTATATCTTAGAAATTATAATCCATAACGCAAAATTATTATTTTGCACCATCCAATTCTTAAAAATCAAATTTCACTTTTGTTGTTGGAGCTGGGTTTTAGTATCAAATAGTACGTGCGATTTCTTTTGAAACCGAATTGAAAGATACCTAATTGAGAAGAAGCTTTTCTTCACTCTATTTTAAAAAAAAATTAGAACATGCACTAGGTAGAAGAGTTTCCGAGGAAAAAAATGCTATTTATTAGAAAAATAAATAATAAAATTACAAAGAGGTATATGATATATACTTGTCATGATAACAGATGAAGGAACTCATATTTTTTTAAAAGAATTTGAGACAAGAGTTTGCTATGATATATTATATGAGCAGAGGTCCACTTACACCATTTTTTGGTGACACCAAATTACACCATCCATTTTTGAACTTTTCAAAATCTAAATAGTCGATCCAAACTGTTCAACATGTTGGATATATAGAAATGTGCTTGCAGACTAAATTTTTCATTTTTTGAATATTTTACTATTTATTAAGTATTTTAAAAAACCATTGTTTTCAGACCATTGAATTTTTGTGCCCATCTTATTAAATAGTAAAAAAAATCAGAAAAATATAAAATTTGATCTGCAAGCACATTTTTATATATCTAACATGTTGAACGGTTTGGATCAACTGGTTGCCTCCTCATATTATATAGATTGTAATTTTGTGTTACCAAAAAATAGTCTAAGTGGATCCCTCCTCATATTATATAGTTGCCGATAAAAAAAAAGGAAAAAAGAAATATGACCTTTTAGAAAGTTCCTCAAGGCAGTACTCCGCCATTATCTCTATTGTTGGCCTGCCCTCGAGTGGTATGAACCCTTCTGCTATCCACATTCTGATGAGACGGTTCGCATTAATCACATGGTCTTCCGGAAAAGAAGCAAGATATTGGAAGCATGCCTTGAGATAATATGGCATATCTTCGTAGTTCATTGCTAAGATTGGCATGCAGTCGCTGCCATCTAAGTACCAATTCATTGTTTGTAACACCCTTTCCCAGGCAGTGTAAGATGGTCCTTTAGTTGAAAGAATACCACCTAATACTACCAAACCCAAAGGTAACCCCTTACATTTTTTTGATAGTTTCTCTGCAAGCTCAAGGAGATCGGTAGGGCATTTTTGAGTAGGTTCTTTGTAAGGTAGAGCCTTTTTGAGGAGTAGGTCTAGGCTTTTCTTATCATCTAAGTACTTGAGTTCATATGGTGGTATTTGCGTGTCTGCTGATGTAGCAACATCAATTAATCTGCTGGTCATTAGAACACGACTACCGTTGTCGTCATTAGGTAATGCGTCCTTCAGTTGGTTCCACATATTATCTTTCCACACATCATCTAGAATAATCAAATATCTTTTGTTAGTTAAAAAACTTTTCAGCTTTTTGATTAAGTCTCCCACAGATTGTTTCTCAACAGTTTGCTTCTCCACCGTTTGCTTCTCTTCTTTAGAATCTTTTGGTACCATCTTTTCCAGAAGATCAGTTAGGCTGAACTGCTGAGAGATTGACAACATTATATGATAGTTGAAATCTTCCCTGGCACTGGTTAAACAAGCAAACAATATTTATATTAGATTGATTTGTAGCACAAAATTAGTGATTGCTGGAAATGTGTATTACTAAGAAATCAGCAATTATTGAATAGTTGAGCTACTGTGATAAACTATTAAATCCTCAAAATAATTATTTATAGAAGTAGTAGCTGTTATCCGTCATTTTTATTTATGCCCATCTTTAAATATAATTTGCCAATTATTATTCCTATCCAAACTAGTTATTTAATAGCCGGTTCCTAACCGGCTATTAAATCGCCAGTCCTTAATTTTTTTTTTAATTTTTTTTTAATTTTTTTTTTATTAAAGTTTTAGAAATTTTTGATATGTTTTTTTAAATTGGATAAAATAATATATAATTTAGTTTATTAGAAGAACTGAAACAAATAAACCGGATTTTCAGATCGGATTTTTCATGGCTGTAAAAAAATTAAAATATTTCTTTGTATGTTATTGGAAAAAAATAAAAGTACTTTGAATCTTAATTATTGATTCCAGTTTAAAAGTCACCTCTAAAAAATATATAAAATATTTGAATTCTTCTATTTTCAAAAAAAAAAAAAAATTCTTAAACTGTGTGAGAATTTTATATATTATGCACGATTTTTGATGCAAAAAACAAACTTTTTATGCGAGAATTATATCAGATTAAAACAACGAACGACTCAGATTCAACTGTTTGAGTAATGATTATAAAGTTGGGCAAATTTTTTTAAATTATTTTATATATTATGCACTATTTTTGATGTTGAATGCACGCTTTTTGATGCGAGAATTATATCAGATTAAAACAACGAACGCTCAGATTTAACACTATTTGAGTAATTATTATAAAGTTGCAGCAATATTTTTCTTAAATTATTTTATATATTATGCACGATTTTTGATGCACAATGCACAATTTTTGATGCGAGAATTATATTTTAATTTTTCTTACAAAGTTGTGCAACATTTTCTTAAATTTTTATTTTTTAAAAATAGAATATAATATTTTTTAGTTAACCGGATTTTTTTTTTTAAACAAAAGAAATATTTTAATTTTTCTTACAGTCGCGAAAAACCCGATCTGGATTATTTGTTTCAGTCATTCTAATAGACTAAATTATATATTTTCTATCCAATTTCAAAGAAACATATTGAAAATTTCTAAAATTTTAATAAAAAAAATAAAAAATTATAACTTTTTTCAAAAAAAATAAAAAAATAAAAAATTGTGGACTGACGATTTAATATCCGGTTTAGGTAGATTTGATAGAATCTTGTTTTGGTGGATTGGTTTGGTAAATTATATTTAATGGTGGGTATAAATAAAAATCATGGAGCTGTTATCCTAGGACTGTTGGAGACTTAGAGCCCCACTCACCCCTCTGCAAAGCTTACAAAAAGAAAAGTAGCAGTTGATCGTTTATCGTTGATCGGCAAAGCCTTTAATAAATAAAAAAAGCAGCAGTTGATCGTTGCTATAGATAGCAAATTTGACTAACTCTTAACATGATATGTTGTTGTAACCATTTATCTAAATAAAACATAATTCAAAAAGAAAATTATCCATCTACCTTTTGTATACCATATGTGCAAGCGTAGTCTTCCCTAGACCGCCGGGACCCACAATGGTTATGACTGCCCGCCTTAGTGTTTTCTGAGAGCGTAGCAGCTCCAGAATGTTGTTCTTGTCAGCCTCCATGCCTACTACTTCAGTTTCATTGACTTCTTGATAAGTAGTTCTCCTATGGGGCATTATGACATCAGCGTCTCCTTTGCTCTTGTCTTTCAGGTCACTGAACCCGTATGTAAGCCTGCTCTTAGAGATCTCTTCGAGTAGATTTTGAATGTCATCGAGCTTAGTACCAAGCTTGTGGAGGAAATACAAATCCCGGGGCTTGTTGCACAACCTTTTGAGTTTTTGTGAAAATCTGGAATCTGTATATCCAACGTGGAAAAAGAACGTGTCAGTTGCATCCTCGATGCGATAGGCCGCGTCACGGAGCTCATTCAGCCAGTGTTGAACTCTCTCATCTCCTTTGCGCTTTGAGTCTGCATCTTGCAGACAGCACTTGATTCGGGTGAGCTCACGCTGCACCCGTTCAACTTTCTTCCCAACCCCACCCAAGTACTGTGCTTCGTTCGCTATGATAACAGCAAGCTTGCTCAGCACACTGACAACCGCCTCAGCCATTGCACTCTCTTGTTTGATTTCTCTCTTTTGAAATTAATATGCACCAGTGTAAAAGGATATTATTAGATGCAGTGCCGATTAGATCGATGGTCTCATTATATATAGAGGCAAGCAGGCTGGAAAGCAAACTGATGTTTAATTAGTCTAATATGATTTCTTTCCGCAAGTTAATTAAACATGCTGCTACCGCTAAGTGACTTTTGGAAATAAGTAAACAAATGCTGCTGTACGTTTAAAAACCGTATTAGATAATTGTTGTACATGTTTAGTATATTCATTATTTCTGGAAAAGAACACGGGTTAGTTTATTAGTTAATTAATTTGATGAACATGCTAGAAGACAAACTACTAATTAATTAAATAGTAATTAATAATTTAATATTCATAACTTGTAGTTCACTACAAATGTATATGTTGTATATGTAAGATTAGTAATATATATATATAGAGTATGGACATAAGAACCCATCTGTAAAATGAACATATTTTTATTTTCAAAGTTCAAACAGTCGATCCGAACCGTTCATCTTGTTCTCCATATTAATATATGCTTGAAGACCAAATTTTATATTTTTCTGAATTTTTTTACTATTTATTAAGATGGGTACAAAAAATATCAAATTCAGACCATTGAATTTTGTACACATCTTAATAAATAGTAAAAAAATTCAGAAAAATATAAAATTTGGTCTCCAAGCACATATTAATATGGAGAACAAGATGAACGGTTCGGATCGACTGTTTGAACTTTGAAAAAAAAAATAGTTTTATTTTACAAATAGGTACTTATGTCCATAGAAGCATTTGCCTATATATATATATATATATGAGAGTGTCTTCTATGGACATAAGGACCTATTTGTAAAATGAACATATTTTTATTTTCAAAGTTCAAACAGTCGATCCGAACCGTTCATCTTGTTCTTCATATTAATATGTGCTTGGAGACCAAATTTTACATTTTTCTGAATTGTTTTACTATTTATTAAGATGGGTACAACAAATATCAAATTCAGACCATTGAATTTTGTACCCATCTTAATAAATAGTAAAAAAATTCAGAAAAATGTAAATTTGGTTTCCAAGCACAAATTAATATGAAGAACAAGATGAACGGTTCGGATCGACTGTTTGAACTTTGAAAATAAAAATATGTTCATTTTACAAATAGGTCCTTATGTCCATGGAAGTCATTGCCTATAATTAAACATAATCCAGAAACAAATGAGAAGATCAAATTCTATATTTTTTTTTGGAGGGTATTTAAGAAAAATGGATATCTATGGCAACACCAATAATTGTCCTTTTGCAATAATTTTGAACTACCTTCCTCTCCTATTGAATGCTGACTCTCAAATCTCCTTCATTCTAAGTCTGGTACGTACAGACAGGTTCTGTCAAATAGTGTCCTCATTAATAGACGAATATTACATATAGAATTTTTTTTATAAACCATAAATAGATAAATTAATATTTGAGAATCAATATAATTGTTTGGAATTTACAAAAACTATAAAAACTGAGTTGTCAGTTCATTCTGACACTTTTTTTTACAATAGACCGAGTTGGCAACTCGGTCTTGATGTTTGTTTTTCAGTTTTTACGGAAAAACTGTGCTGAAAAACTGGATAGTGATTCGTATTTTATCAGTTTTTTCAGTCCGGACCGAATTGGCAATTCAGTTCCTAAATTTTTTATTTTTTTATAGTTTGTTTATAAATTATTTTCTAGTCAAGTTAACATGATGCCTGAAAAAGAAAAATATAAAATATGAAACACAATAAAACATGAATAACATTAGACATTTGAATTCTCGTACATATTGATAGTTACTATACGTATAATTATATATATAATTAATACGTCCAATAAAAATTTCTCAGAAACAAATGAGAAGATCAAAATTTTTTTTTTTTTTGGAGGGTATTTAAAAAAAGTCGGCATCTGTGGCAACACCAATAATTGTCCTTTTGCAATAATTTTGAATTACTCTACTATTGAGTGTTGACTCTCAAGTCGCCTTCATTCTTAGTTTAGTACAGACAAGTCCTGTCAACTATAGTATCCTCATTAATTGACTAATATTACATACAGGTCTATCTATTATTCATATATTGCAAAAAAGTTAAGTGTATCTAGATTCCGTACTATATTTCATTCTGAGAGCAAAGTCTCGTATTAGATATGCTTCGAGGTTATCGTTGATATTTTATTGTGATGTATTAATTAGTTTTGAAACGGTAAAAATGCAATTTTCAAATTTTGCGTAAGTTCTCATATTATATTTATATATGGTGCCTGTAAACCTCACTATACATATCAAATTGGATTTAAATTAATTTTTTGAGAACCGAACCGTTTGTTTCTGAGTCCAGAAACAAACGTTTGTATATTAGCCAACCTATATATATATATATATAATTTTTTTTTAGACAAGTGAGATTAACCCACCAGTTTCATTAGAAATTAGAATAGTTCTTCACAATGTTCAATGGTACCAATTATCTAAAAGCAGAAAAAAAAAAAAAAAACTAAAAGCATGAATTACATCCGAATCATCAGGCATCACATAGAGCCTGGAACTAAACAGACCAACAAGTAGCTAAACAGTTTGCTAAGGTAACAAGTACCAATTATTGACAAAACAGATTGTTAAACATAAACTATAAAATTAATCACATCAAATCCGAAACCATCATGAACTATATAATTAATCATCACATCAAATTGACTGTGATATATAGTAATATTGTTTTTGTATTTGAGCTAAATTCAAATTAGACTGATGGTTCAAATATGATTACAAAGTTATAGCTTCACTTTTGCAAGTATGATTGTAATTAGAAAAGAATATAAACAATGTATATTTTCCTAGCTAATTTGATTGAAATCAAGGCCGCAATTAATTTAATGTCAAGATTTGAGAAAGTTTTTGCTTAACAGATCTGAGAAAGTACGTAAATGACTCATTCCAAAGGTTTTTAATAGAAGAAAACTCATGATGCAAACTCGCTACCAAACTCAAATTCTATCAAAAATGTCCAAACTGGCTATTTAATAGCCGATTTCTAATTTTTATTAGAAACCGGCGGCTCTACCACCGGTCGCTCCAAAAAATTAGTTTATTTATAAGTGTGCACTGTTCCGAAATTTTTCCACAATTCATTTCATCAAATTTCACACTATCTCTCGTCATATTCTCTCTTTCTCCTAGATTTCTCCTGCTCTTCTTGTTTTTGCAAGTAAGTCCCTATATTTTATTTTATATTTGTAAGTAGGCCAAAAATAGTTGTAAATTAGTACCGTTTGTTAGAAATTGTTAAAATTAATTAGAAATTGCTATCAATTGTTATAAATTGTTATAAATTTATTAGAAATTGCTACCAATTGTTATAAATTGTTATAAATTTATTAGAAATTACTACGAATTGTTATAAATTGCTAGCATTTGTTAGAAATTGTTATAAATTGTTATAAATTGCTACCAATTCATTAGAAATGATTCAAATATTTTTATAAATTAGAAAGAAATTGTTACCAATTTTTATAAATTGCTACCGTTTATTAGAAATTGTTATAATTTATTAGAAATTATTATAAATTGCTACCAATTCATTAAAAATGTTCCAATTTTTTTTATAAATTAGATAATTTAGTATAGTTTAGTATAGTTATATATTAGGGTATAAATTATGGTATATTTAGTATAGTTATCTAACTTGATAAAATTTTGTATAATTTAGTATAGTTATATAACTTAGCATAATTTGAAAATAATTAGTATAAAATAGTATAATTAGCATAAATTAGTATAGTAAAGTATATTAGCGCATTTTAGCGAATTTTAACGCGTTTTTACACAATTTTAGCGAATTTTAGCGCAATTTGATAATAAATTAATTTTAAGTAACCATACTTTATGAAATTAGAATGGCTGGAGGTAGAGGTAGAGGTAGAGGTAGAGGACGGCCCGACGAGCACCACAGGTTCAGCCGCCGATTGAGCCCACCAGTACTGAGCACTTCAGTCCTCTCTTATATATATCCCACCGCGAGCAACAGGTATCCCTGGCTTCCCGTGAGGTATGCTACTTTTTGTCTACCTCCGACGTAGTTTCAATTTTGTTGTATACATTATGTAATACATTGTTTTGTTATTTTTCAACACAGGACGAGTTTCTGATGGACGTCAATTTTTCTGTTCCTCGGATACAGTACTTCTCACAGATGGACCCATTTCTCATCCGGCTAGGACTATATCAGATTGTGTCCATCCTACGGGACACGACTTCCTCCATCAATGCATCTCTCATCGCAGGATTAGTGGAGTGATGCCGTCCCGAGACGCACACGTTCCATTTGCTTTTCGGGGAGATGATTGTCACGTTGCAGGACGTGAGTGCCCTCTGGGGTTTGCCGAATAGGGGCATTCCCGTTGGCGGAGTATCTGACAGCAGAGACTTCGCACATGACATCGATCAATATTTGGGGGCAGATCCGACACAGCTATGGACCGATAAAGGGAAGTCCAGTTATTACATGTAGAGGACAGAGTTGCGGCGGCACTTCAGTGCCGCTCTGACGGACGCCTCTAATGATCTGGAGATTCGGAGGTAATAATAATAATAATATTTTATTTTTTATCGGTTAATTACCTTATGTAATTATAATAGTAACCATCTACTTTGTTTTTGCAGATACACCCGGGGTTACGTGATGGACCTTTTCGGTACTGTTATGTTTCCTGATGCCAGTGGCAACGGCATCCCCATGATGTATTTGCGACTTCTGACGGACTTTGATAGCCCGCCAGCCTACAACTGGGGTGGAGCCGTGTTAGCACATCTGTATCATAGCCTCTGCACAGCTTCTTAGGTTAGTCATTATGTTGTTTGATACTTCATTATTTCATCACCCAGTCAAATGAAATTACGACTAATAACCTCAGAAATACAAGTGAAGGCCAAGCAGATGTATGGGCCAGTTTTTTTGTTGCAGCATTGGTCCTGGTCACGGCTATGGGTGGGCCGTCCTATCTCCAATGAGCCAGAGCCAAATTGGGGACATCAGGACGATGATCAGTACAATGATCCGGAGCAGACCGGCCACCACTAGCATGGTGTCCACCACTATCGGGATGAGGGGCATGGATGCACCATAAGTTTCAGGATGGTGCGTTTACAGCTACAGAGCTTGGACGAGTTGGAGGTGGAGTGGACACCATATGCACATCTATATGAGAATCAGCAGTTGTCTCTTCGTTGTCTTGAGCACCGTGACAGCTGGTGGTACCGAACCCCGCTAGTCTGCTTTTGGATAGTGGGGCACCACTATCCAGATCGGGTACTTCGGCAGTACAGAGAGGAGCCATTGATCCCAGTGGATCCGGCATTACCCAGGGAGGAGATCAGGAGACTGCACATGTAAGAAATTTAATTAATTATTACATCGACTGTTCCATATCCCAGTAGACCCGTTGCAACTAACATTTAATTTACAGGATGTCGCACGCCGGCTCTATGGACAGGAACTGGCGGCTACACTTGGCAAATTATTACGGGCAGTTTGAGTTTTCGGCGGAGCCTCAGATATACCAAATGCTTGATGAGATCACTCAGACCCCAGGATCTCATCTGCTGAGGTACACGACTTGGTACCAGAGGATTGGCGGGGTGTCAGTATATTTGCTGGGCGATTACAGCGCCTATCTCCTGTTAGTTTGCAATAATCTAGAAGTCAATAATACGATAAATTATCATAAAGCTTTTGTTCCTTTAGCAGGAACACTAATTTACCGTTACAAGGTTAGAATGTAGATTAAAAGATGGTCAAGTTTTACAGACCATTGACATGAGATGCCATTTTAATCACATAGATACATGTTCTAGGAACATGGTATTTGACAGACCTCGAATGAAACATTAAATGGAATTGTGTACATGTCATTAATGTTTTCATTCAGTGTTAAGTTATAAAGTATG
This sequence comes from Carex cristatella, assembly GCA_024447775.1. Classification (NCBI taxonomy): domain Eukaryota; kingdom Viridiplantae; phylum Streptophyta; class Magnoliopsida; order Poales; family Cyperaceae; genus Carex; species Carex cristatella. Next base: position 5,688,217 of record JAJHPF010000026.1, on the reverse strand, counting down.
AGGTATTCATCTTTCCTACTAAGAGATGTGTATGTGTGATTGTTACTTAACTAGTTGTCGGTAAAAACGCAGTCATAACGGTAGCTTTTCGGTATACATAGCTTAGCTGAGGTAGTGATGGTTTACCAAAAGTACTATTGTTAATCGTATCTCTATACGAGTTACGGTATCACGGGCCCCTTGATAGAGTAGGATTATCTGCATGCAGTATAATTACAAGAGTAATTATATTTCATAATCTGCTCAAGATCGAGAAAAGATTATGTTTGCAAGGATGACACACACCTACCTTGAAACTGATATGATACTGTGAGACATAAGAATTAACACGACTAAAATAGTTTACTAGATCGTGGTATTGTATAGTATAGCATCATCTGTGTAATTGGATGGTCATAGTGTAGATGTCAGATGCCTCTTATGATTATAGAAGTTAAAATGGTTTTAATTCTATTTACCAACATAACACAGATCCTATTGGGTCACACCGCAAATGAGACTTATCAGAGAATCTTATAATTAATTATATATAGTTATAATTAATAATAAGATATTTATATTAATTATAAAAGGTATAATTAATATAAATGTCATAAAGATGACAAGCTTAAACATATTCAATTTACAAGCGTGTACGACACGTTGTGTAAAAACTATCGCAGCAACAGTCGCAAGAAATTATAACTGATCAGATCGATTATAACATGGATTATAAATATTAATTATGAATTAATATGTTGGTTCTAAATTAAATTTAGAATTTAATTTAAAAGCCCAAAATCAAAACCCAAAGCCCAAAGTCAAAACCCAAAAGTCAAAGTCCAAACTAATCAATTGATTAATGGGCACGATGGCATTTTGGTAAATACCATGTTGCCCTAGGGGCATATTGGTCATTTAGACTATTTCAAAAGTCTATAAATAGAGGGGTAGGGGTAGAGAAAAATTCCATTCCAAAATCGGATCGAAGCCTGATCGATCTGAAAGTCAGTCTTTTATAACTTTCGGTTTTTCTCTCCCAAATAGTGTTGGGCTAGAAAAGAAAGATATACGTAATCCATGTATAATCTTGCGAGTCGTAAATAGTGTTTTTACGGTTGTCGTGAATAGTGTTTTCGCAAAGTTTCGTGAATCTGATTTTGCGTGAGACACAAGTCGGTTTTTACGATCCTCGTGAATAGTGTTTTCACGCCTCCCGTGAATAGTGCTTTTACAGTTGTCGTGAATAGTGTTTACAGGATTAGGAAATAATATATTTGTGAAAGTCGCGGTATATTTATTTTGTCCTTTTCTCGGTGAATAATGTTTTCACGCCTTTTGTGAATAGTGTTTACGGGATTAGGAAATAATATATTTACGAAAGTCGCGGTATATTTATTTTGTCATTTTCTCGGTGAATAGTGTTTTTGCGAATCTCGCTGGTCAGTATTACTGGTAGTAGAAAGCCAGTGCTCTGGTGGTTCCTGGTGGACGACCGATAGAGGTATCAAACGTCTGATACTCTGAGGCAAGACATTCCTCAGATTCGATTTTCTCGGTCTGCTGCAATCCAATTGGAATTTGGATCAAGGTATAAATATGTTATATTAATCTATTTAATTTGTAGATAGATTAAAGTTTTAGAAATCAATTATGGAGTAGATCTGTTAAAAGATTAAATCGGATTTTGATGCCAAGGAATACTGAAGGTGGATTGCCTTGGAAAGTATTCTGACATACATCGTTTAATCCTTGGCTTAAGTTAGAAGTAAAATTTTTGTTTTACGTTCTTTCCGCAGCTTAAGCTAATCAATGGGTTTGGACCGTCTGTAACCCAACATCTCCGCCAGACACTACATGAGAATCTATCAGGTCACCAGCCTACCGGACGTTGCTGGGCTCGCTCGGTAATTAATCCAACACATTTATATTACTTGTTACATAAATATGTTGACTAATTTCTGTTTGTTTTTTCAGTTATTGGTGTCAGTTAAAGCCATTGCGCATGCTGTCAAGTTGCTCGGGATCAAGGGCTGGCAGAAAGTTGGATGGAACAAGTAGCAGGAGCAGGGCCCACTTATCGATGATGCCGGACAGAGTGGGCGTACGATCAACATGTTGCACGACGCCAGAGAGAACATTGATTGGCGGGCAGTAGAGCCAGACGAGCCAGATGCGCCTCTAGTCTGCACTCAGGATATGCCATCTCCACCCCGCTTGGATGCTAATTGGGATTATTATCACTGGGTGCTGTCTAATTCCGGTTGGGCAGTCTACTACAACTTTGAAGGACGTCCAGTGCAGTCACCGGTAAGTCGTATTTGTTATGAGTCGAGTAATTATTAGTAGAAAAATTTATATCATTGTTTGGTTTGGTTTGCAGGGCCTGGCTAGCATGCCGCTGCCGCCGCCACCGCTACCACAGCCACCGCATGACGAGCCTTCATCTTTTGACCACATGGAGGATTATGGGCTGACTATCAGTCTCGATGAGATTGAGAGCCTATCACCATCCATGCCGGGACGATATCCTACGGCGATAGCACACGACGGTGAGGCCAGCGGGTCACAGGCCCCTTCTGACTATGCGGCTGGGCTGGTAGAGACTTTCTTCTCTACACCCCCGCCAGCTACTACTCTGGAGGATGATGATCCGTGGGAGACCACATCACGTATCAGGAGAGAGGCTGATGCCGCTGCTGTTGCTGCACGTGATGCGGCCTGGTTGGGGTTGTCCGAAAGGGTTAACAGAGGACATCCGGCCGAGCGATACTCCCCTTCTCCGTTTAGACGATGATAGTTTTTTACTTTTATTGTTCCATAGGATTTACATTTGGATCTGTTATGTTTGTCATTTTATGGTTGTATTATCTATGTTTATTTATTTATATTTGGATCTGTTTGTCATTTGTTATGTTTGGATCTGTTTATTATCTCTATCGTTTGTCATTTGGATCTGTTATGTTTGTCATTTACATATCGTTTTTCTCGTTAAAGTCCTAATAAATTTAGTTGAAATAAATAAATCAACTAATTTTGTCGTCTTAAAAACAAGAATTTCAAACGATTCGTAACATATCACATTTAAATTATATTTCAAATATTCAGAGCGAATTTGATAGTTACAAATGACTCAAAAATTATATATCAACTGTCCAGATTTCAAAAAAAAAAAACCTAATTTGTATTAGAAACCGGCTATTTAATAGCCGGTTTGGGCATTTTTGACAGAATTTGAGTTTCGTGGCCAGAGTTGGCGAAATGTAAGTTTTGATGGGCATGAATAAAAATGACGGCTAAATACGTGGATCCAACCAAATATAATTTTTTAATCTTTTTTTTTCCGAAATTGACCTAGCATTTGATAATATACGTACATATTATCTCAATTGTGAAGATCAAAATGACAACAGAAGTGCGTTAATCTTGTTTTAATTCTAACGTACGTATTGTAGTTTTTATGAAATATCTCACATGTAATGTTGTCACGTATTGTACTTCTCATGAAATATATTCCATTAATTAATTCAAAGAAAATAGTATTTTTTTACTTTTCCATTTAGCATTAAATTGTATGAATTAACTTTTCCTTTTGAGTGAAAGAAAAGACTTAATTAAGTCATGTTTTTCTTTTTACTCTATACTAGTCTTAGGTAGAGTTTGATTTTGAATCTTCATCTTCCATACAAAAAAATAATACTAAATGAAGAATAATTATACTTAGCGTGAATCTGTAAATTATAGAATTGGATAACATATATTGACAGCAATCACTAATTACCTTTGATTTTTATTTGTTGTGTATGATGTTCTAGATATTTGTTTTTTTAATTACATAATTTTCAAATTAACTTATGGTATGTTTCAGGTATGTTTTGTCGATACAACTATTTTTGTTTTAATGACAAAAAGCTTAAATTTGATTGGCTGCGTATCTCTCTATATATATAGGTTTCTCTAAGTGACAGACCTCACTTTTTGTCTAACTTTATTTTTAGAGTCTTTTTTTATGGTATTTTGCTTTATATTTGCTTATGATGTTTCCGATCCACCATAATATATAGTTACTAATTAATTATTTACATCAGAAATGAAACCAAATAATTTGATAAAATGACAAAATAGTAATAATAAAGTACATATATTCTCGTCAAGTTAATTAATTAATTGTCCCTATTCACCGTATTTCTAAATTTACAAAATAAAAAAAAATAAAAAACTAATTCATCTTTCAGTAACACATAATAATTATTGCTTTAGTATTCATTATTTTTATATGTACTCAAAGAAAATACCGTACCGAAATCTTTCTTTAAGGTTCTTTCTACTAAATAAAGCATTAGTTAAAACGCATGTACATGATAAAAAAATAGTTATAACTCAATAAGAGGTGAGAATTATTTTTTTATAATTTTTCAAATATAGGTACGTAGCACATTTATGGGATGTAGATGTGACAAAGTAAATGATTCTTGCTATTCCTTTGAGAAATTGATCTTTTTTTAAAAACGAAGAGAACTGGTGAGGTTATATACCTAAATTTTGTTCGTAATTATTTCCCCATCCAACAAGTCTATTATTAGTTAATTTATTTTCTTGATTAATAACTGACATTACAGTTAAGAGGAAAAAAAAATCTTAGCCGATTTGATATTCTTTATAATATTATAATAATTATTTGAAATATTAACAATATAAGGTATTAATTAAATAATTATAGACTAATAATCATAATAATTAATAATAAGAATAAGGCTGGTGTGCTACCTGTAGCATAGTGACATGTTGTGCTATCTCTTCAAAAATCTATCGAATAAACTTCAAACGATAAATCTAAACAGTTGAAACCGATCTACTTAACGAGTGATGTATTTACATATAAAATTTACAAATTTTTACATTCATTTAGTATAAGATCAAATAGTCAAAAAATAATGAAAAATGAATGTATTAAAATTAACTTATAATTCTTATTTTTTTGACCGCTTGACTTTATACCAAATGAATTCAAAACATTATAATTTTGACATGTAAATACATCACTTATGTAGTAGATTGGTTTCAACGGATTGGATTAACCATTGAAACATATCCAATAAATTTTTGAAGAGGTAGCACGACATGTCGCTATACTACAGATAGCACGCTAGCCTTATTCTAATAATAATATAACCAATTATATACTAATAATATATTATTATAATAAATAGAGTTAGGCCACAACGTGTATTAGTTTAATTTAGATCGGCCTAAAAATTAACTTATTTCATTTTAGTCCGGCTCAATTAATGCTCGTTTGGTGGAATAACGAGAACTAAATTAACCCACCTAGTTGAGATTTTTTTTAGAATGTATTTTTGTTTAATTTGGAAATTCATATAAGGTTCACAGGTATCTAGAGTTGTAAACGGGAGCCGGATAATCCGGCAGATATCCTCTCCGACGTCTCCGTATTCATTTATAATCCAATTTTTTTTAATACGTAGCGGATAATTTCCTGATTCAGATCCGGATAATTGTTGACTATGCAGAAAAATGCAGATTAGGATAATTTCCGTGATCCGTAAATGGAGCGAATATCCGAACCTATCCGTACCCATTTTCTGAGCGATTTAGTTTCAACGCAAAAGACACTTTTCTCAATTCACATTGCGGTTACAAACGCGAATCTTATATACTATACTTATCAGCTATCTTCGTCCCTTGTGGGACACTACTACAAAAAACGTCTTCCTACACTGTACCTTTTACACGGATTTTCTAAATTTTATAAAAAAACGTGTATAAAATCGGATTTTTCCAGTGCTGAAGGAATTCTACACAGATAATAACACCCCAATCAGTGTCCGTGTGGAAATTAAGGAATCCTACACGGATATTTCAGTAAATATCCGTGTATAAAACGTGAGAGAGCTACACGGTTTTTTACTGAAATATCCGTGTAGGATTATGTTATGTACACGGTTATTTATATAATAAGCCGTGTGTAAATATAGAGAGAGCTACACGGATTAATATTTAAAAATCCGTGTAGGAAGGGTCGTTTAGGGTTATAATGAACACTTGCAGCGCCGTTTTGGTCAATTAATATCACTCTCTCTTCTCTGGATTGGCTTGGATCTGATTATTGCGCAGCTGGGTTCCGAGATTGCTAATTTTCTTCTGATTTTCTCCTCTTTGTTGCTCAAGTAAGTAATTGATCTATTTATTTCTTTAATTTTCTATTAATTTCTTGTTATTGCATATTTAGGGTTTAGGGTTTCATTGATGCATAATTAGTGTTAATAATTAGTGTATTGTTGTCCAATAACCGACCTATTAATATGATTTTAGGTCCATGCCCGTTCAAAATTAATCCAATAGGGATTAATTTTGAATAGTCTCCGGTTTGGGACTGCTCTTTGAATATTGTGTCTCATTTAGGATGTGAACACATGTTAGCGGGGTTTAATTAGTATTTGAGGAAATGTTCGACAGTATTTCTCCTTATTACTCCTACGAGTATGTGGTCTTTACGCATACTTGGGGAGTTAAGGGGAAATGCTGCCGAATTTTTCTCAAATACTAATTAAATTCCGCTAACATGTGTTCACATATGAGGCACAATATTCAAAGGGTGGGTTAGGATTGTAAACCGGCCCTTTGTAAGCCAATAATTAAGATGTCGACCATGCACCATGATTAATTAATTGAAACCATTTTTTAAATTTAATTTACAGATGGATCGAAGTTGGATGTGTGAATTGCGACGAGATAGTGAAGAATATTTGGTTCGCGTTGAAGAGTTTTTACAATTTGTGGAAGAGTTATAGAGTGGAGAAAAGAGATGTCAACATTTTGTGTCCTTGTAGGGATTGTAAAAATTGTGTAGGATTTGGGGACTCGGAAGTTATTAGAGCTCATTTGATTTGTCGGGGATTTAAGGAAAGATATACATGTTGGTTCATGCATGGCGAGAAAATTGGAGAAAGTAGTGGTACCAATAGAAATTGTGAAGATAATGATGATAATGTAGGAATTTTTGATAATTATGAACTTGATTGCAATGATGATAGTGATTATGAGAATCTCGAAAATTTTGATAATTTTGATAATGTTGGATTCAAATGCAGCGACGATAACGAGATGACAGTGAATATTGATGAAAATGTAGAACACGAGTACGATAACAATTTAGAGAAAATGTTGCGTGATGTGGGAGATGAAATTGGTAATAAATATTATGGTAAATTTGAGTATTTGAAGAATGAATCCAAAAAGCAGTTGTATCCTGGGTGTACGAAATTTACGAAATTGTCAGCTGTGTTGAAATTATTGAAATTAAAAGCAGAACATGGTTGGAGCGATAAGAGTTTCACGTCCTTATTACACCTTTTACGAGAAATGCTCCCGGATAACAACGAGTTACCTTGTACAATTTATCAGGGCAAAAAATTGATCTGTCCAGTGGGTTTGAAGATCGAAAGAATACATGCATGTCCAAATGACTGTGTATTATATCGTAAAGAGTACGAGGCCATGCATGCATGTCCTAAATGCAGTGTTTCACGGTATAAACGTAAGGGCGGTGACACTGATGAATTTAACGATGAAGGAAAAAAGAGCCGACCTCCGGCAAAGGTGCTGTGGTCCTTGCCGATAATTCCAAGATTCAAACGGCTTTTTGCAAATACCAAAGATGCCAAATTATTGCGCTGGCATGAAGAAGAGCATAAAAAGGACGGAAAACTAAGACACCCGGCTGATTCTCTCCAATGGAGGAACATCGATAGACACTTCAAAAAATTTGGTTCCGACCTGAGAAACCTCAGGATTGTGGTAAGCACAGACGGAATGAGTCCGTTTGGAAGCATGAGCAGTCGGCACAGTACTTGGCCAGTTCTGTTATCTATCTACAATCTGCCTCCATAGTTGTGCATGAAACGCAAGTATATAATGATGTCATTACTGATCCAAGGACCCAGACAACCCGGAAATGACATAGATGTGTATCTCGCACCATTAGTCGAGGACCTCCAAAAATTATGGAATGATGGCGTCTCGATGTGGGATGCGTACAGTAAAGAGGTATTTAAATTGCGGGCCATGGTATTTTGCACCGTAAATGATTTCCCCGCATACGGGAATTTGTCGGGTTACAGTACTAAAGGGGCAAAAGCGTGCCCTATCTGTGAAGATGACACGCAGGTGCTGAGATTGAAGCATTCTAAAAAGAATGTTTTTATGGGCCATCGTAGGTTTCTCCCTATGAATCACCCATACCGTAAGCAGAAGAAGGTATTCAATGGAAAAAATGAGCTCGGAGTGGCACGTCGTCCATTGGACGGGAAGAGTGTCTTTAAGCGGGTTGAAAGCCTTGATGTTGTCTTCGGAAAATGTGCCAAAGCACCACCGAAAAATATTTGAAAAAAGAGGTCCATATTTTGAGAGCTACCGTACTGAAAATTTTTAGAAGTGAGACACTGCCTTGATGTCATGCATATTGAAAAAAATGTGTGTGACAGTTTGATTGGCACATTGCTGAACATCCCGACCAAGACTAAATACGGTATTAAAGCTCGAAAAGACATGGTGGAAATGAGAATACGACAAAAACTTGCACCGCAGGATAAAGGAAAGCGGGCATACCTACCCCCCGCAATGTGCACAATGTCGAAGATCGAGAAAGAAAACTTTTGTAAATGCCTTCACAGTATTAAAGTCCCATCAGGGTATTCTTCGAATATTAAGAAGCTGGTGTCAATGAAGGATCTAAAATTGATTGGTATGAAATCCCACGACTGTCATGTTTTAATGACACATATGATTCCCGTTGCAATTCGGGGTATTTTACCAAAGGCCGTTCGGCAAACCATTACGAAGCTTTTTTTTTTTTCAATGCAATTAATTCGAAGGTGATAGACCCGCTAAAATTGGACGCTTTGCAAAAGGAGGTCATCATTACTCTTTGCCATCTTGAGATGTATTTTCCACCATCTTTTTTCGATGTTATGGTTCACCTTGTTGTTCACCTTGTGAGAGAAATTAAGATTTGTGGTCTTGTTTTCTTGCGGTATATGTATCCATTCGAGAGATACATGGGCATTTTGAAAAAATACGTAAGGAACCGACATCGGCCCGAAGGTAGTATTGTCGAAGGATATTCCACGGAAGAGGTGGTCGAGTTTTGCACGAATTACCTAACCGGTGTGTGTCCTGTTGGTATTCCACAATCTCGATACGAGGGACGGCTCCAAGGAGTTGGGACAATTGGTTTGAAAGCCATAGTTGCTGACCAAGATGAACTAGAAAAGACACATTTTATTGTACTACAACACATTGCAGATGTCGCTCCCTATATAGATGAGCACATGACAATCCTCCGTCAAGGGACCTACACAAGAAGTCAGAAGTGGATTAATAACGAGCACAATTGTTTTTTTGTAGGATGGCTGAAAGAAACAGTGAAATCACACCCCGTAAATGAAATTGTTAGGCTGCTGGGCCAAGGACCCCAAACTGTGGTCAGAACATTTCAAGGATACGAGATTAACGGATATACATTTTACACTAAATTCCAAAGTGATAAGAGCGCGACGCAAAATAGCGGGGTGACGTTGGTGGCGGCCGCTCAAGAATTCAGTAGATCCGGGGATGCCCGGCCTGTAATAGCATCAAAGTCATATTATGGTGTTATTGAAGAAATCTGGGAGCTCATTTACAGCCCTCGCCTAAGCATTCCCGTGTTTCGGTGTCGATAGGGCGAAGACCGGGGTGTTAAGGTTGATAACAACGGGTTCACACTCGTTGATTTCAATAAAGTCGGGTATGTTGATGATCTGTTTATACTCGCCAAGCAAGCCACACAGGTCTTCTATGTCACTGACCCGAGTGATGCTAGGTGGAGCATTGTGCTCTCGGGGAAAAGAATGATTGTTGGGGTCAAAGACGTCATTGACGAAGAAGAGTACGACCAGTTCAAAGAGATACCTCCATTTTGTGCCGACATGCCAACTGAGGCACCAACAATTGAAAAACAAGACGAATCAAACTACATGAGATCCGACCACAACGAAGGATTATGGGCCGATGTTCAAAAAGTGAAAAAAAAGAGGAAAAGAAAGAAAAAAGCCAATGTGTAATATTTTTATTTTAAACTTGAGACCTTTAATATTTTTTTTGATGTAATATTTTTTAATGTAACTTGAGACCTTTAATATTTTTTAATGTAATATTTATATTTAAAAATACGTTCAATTTAAAAAATTTGAAGTTATTACATTCAATTTCAGATTGAAAATTTCAAATACATTTTAAAACTTAATTTCATATAGATTTAAAAAATTAATTTCAAATACATTCAATTTCATATATTATACATTTTTTCTTCAGAAGTTATATATATATATTTATTTCACATTCCTACACGATTTTTAAAACCAAAATCCGTGTACAATAACTATCCTACACGGATATTAACTTAAAAACCGTGTAGCTCCCCTCAATTCCTACACGGATTTGTAAGATATTATCCATGTAGGATTAGTTATTGCACACGGATTTTAATACTTATCTGTGTAGAATTCCTAGTTCCACTTGAAAACCAAACGTTGGAGCCAAATTTTCACAAGTCCGATCGAGTTCTCTTCTTCCTCCTGCTCTCTTCTTCCTACACGGTTTTTAAAACCAAAATCCGTGTACAATAACTATCCTACACGGTTTTTTAGTTAATATCCGTGTAACTCGCCTCTATTCCTACACGGATATTAACTTAAAAACCGTGTAGCTCCCCTCAATTCCTACACGGATTTGCAATATATTATCCGTGTAGGATTAGTTATTGCACACGGATTTTAATACTTATCCGTGTAGGATTCCTAGTTCCACTTGAAAACCAAAACGTTGGAGCCAAATTTTCACAAGTCCGATCGAGTTCTCTTCTTCCTCCTGCTCTCTGATTTTCAAATTTGCTCTAAGTCCGACTGAGTTCAAACCTTCTTCACCTCTGGTCCGCCGTCCTCCCTCTACGCCGCCTCTCCTGGTGCTTGTCTTCCTCCATTGGTAATAGATTTCTCCTCTTTCTATCTCTTTTATTTTTCAAATCACCAATGGTACCTCAAAAAACCCCAATTCGGTTTTGTTAGGGTTTTGTGTGCTCCTCCATTGTTGCCTCTCTCTCTCACTCTCCACTGCTGCCATTGTCGCCTCTTTTGCTTTCTGTCTTGCTGCTTCTAAGGTAACTAAAATTTATTTGGTAGAGTAACTAAAATTGTTAGGGTTTTGTACCAATTTAAATTTATTTGGTAGAGTAACTAAAATTAGGTTTATTTTGTACCAAAATACAAATGTTGGGTTTATTGAATTAGTTTATTGAAAAATTTGAAATTGTTTTAGACCAAATTGGAATATTGTTACGATTTATTGGAAAAATTTAGGCCAACTTTTAGACCAAATTGGTAATAGAACCAAGTTCGAATTTTGGTAATTGAATCAAAATAATAGTTTGGCAATTTTAAGGAAATTTTGTACCAAAATGCAAATTATTGTACCAAAATTCGGGGGTAACTAATAGGGTTTGGCAATTATGTTTGTTAATTTAAAATTAAATTTGGTAATTTAAAATTGATTTGGAATGTTAATATTAACTTTCTAATTTTTTTTTTTTAGAATCATGTCACATTCGGGTGATCACTTCGACAATCCTGAAGGTGAGAACATGCAAGGTTCATCACAGTTAGCCTCGTCACAAAGAAGGAAGCGAGGTCCGACCAAGTGCAAAAACACAACAGAGGCGAAGGAATTTGTAATCGAGTTCACTGAAGAAGGCCATCCGACGGGACTAAACCGATTGCCGTACTCAAATTGGGTGAACAACCTCATGAAGGAGAAGGCGGACATTAGGATAGATAACTGGAAGAAGGTTAAAAAGGAAGATAAGGAAGAATGGTGGCAGCAGATTAAGGTAATCGGATTATATTTAAATATTTCAATTTGATTGTTGTTAATCAGGCTCTGACAATGATAATTGTTTCTTTGTCAATCGAGCTCAATGGAACATCAAGGATGACACACCGAAGCAGAACACCTTGAAGATGAAGAACACCTTGAAGATAATGAACGAGGGGTGGAAGCAACATAAGAGCACCCTCGTGACGGAATGGATGAATAAAGGGAGGTGTCCGGTCGGGTACTATCAAAATATGACTCAACCAATATGGGACGAGTTTGTTGCTTTGAAGCAAACACCCGAGTTCAAGGTAACTAAATTTATAAAGTTTTAACTCTTTTTTTCTCGATCGGTTGTTATATTCGAACTAACGGTTTGATTTGCTTTTATTCTTGAAGGAAAAAAGCGAAAGAGGCAGGAGGACTGTTGCTAAGAACTTGTACCCGCACCATTTAGGATCAGGCAGGTACGAGGGTAAGTCAAAGGAATGGAAGTCCGTGCTTGAGTCAAACAAAGATTCTGACTCACCCGTGGTAAAGATCGCCAATCCCCGGGGCACGAATTGGCTCATGGCAAGGTCTCGAGGTTACTCGCCGACGGGAAGATCCGACTGCCTCAAGAGTTGCAGCCCGTGGCTCATAAAATGGTAAGTCATTCTTTTTATAACCCTGAGTTATTCAAAAAAAAATTATAGCTCACTCACTTGACTTATTCTCTTGTTATATTCAATTTTTTTATTAACAGTTGCAAGTGGAGGAGGAGGTCACATCGGGTGTCCGGACCTCTTCCAGTGAGAATGACTCGTTGACTCAAACGCTTGACAATCCGGAGCACCTGGGTCGGGTAAGGGGTGTAGGCGTCTACAAGAGGTTCAGGAATGTTTTCCATTCAGAGAAACCCAAGCGAAGATCGCGCGCTAAAGTCACCGATGAAGAGAGAGATGCGCGGCTCCGCCAGGAAATCCAACAAGAATACGATACGAGGCTGGCGGAGAGGATGGCGGAGATGGAAGCAAGGATGGAAGCAAGGATTGTAAACCGCGTGACATCTCATCAGTTTACACACCCATCCAAGCAAGGACCCCCCATTTTGCCGGAAATTCGGCGAAACAGTCAAGCATCCGGGAACTGGGAGGACGAGTTCGATAATCTCAAGGTAATACCTACTATTAATAATCTAAATGCAATTAATGTTGGTTCGTAAACTTGGTATCAAATATGGTTATCTTAATAATAATTGCAGGTGGCCACCAAATGCGACTTGATCATTTGGAGCAGTGCGGTGCCTGTCACTGTTGCCAAGGGTCTCGTAATTCCGGGGCAAACATTGGTGCACCATGCTCCGGTCGGGCGCGGCTATGCATATGTGCAAATCGACTCTGTTGTGTCAGAATGGCGTAGGATACATCTTCCTGTCCCGACCGAGGACATGCTAGTTGTGGATGACATCCGTGAGTCATTTATCCAATGGCCCAAGAATCAGATCATTCTTAATCAGGTAATCTCTAAATTATCAATATCTCTTGTTACATTCAAAACCGCTCTTTTTAAATACTCGAAATTTTTAAATTTGGATGCATGCGTAGGAGGCCAATTTATCACCGGTACGGGGGGAGAGTGGGATGGTCCACACGACTGATGTCGTAGGAGAGACTGATGCTGGAGTCCAACCTGAGGCGCCAGACCACCGTCTGATCAGCCCAGAAGAATACAATGCTTTGCCTCTCGATTGTCAACGTCTTCGTGACCGCTTGATGAAGGCACCCGAAGGCATGACCAGCATCATGATCGAGACGCCACCCGGCATGTTCATGCATGACGGCTGGCCATGCATGCTCTCTTTCGACGACTTCAAGGACTTTCTATATGCCAAGGGTAGCGATAGATGGCTCGATAGCTCATTCCTTACCATTTTCGCCATGTAAGTGACCTTACTTTATTTATATATTGTATATCACTCAAATATATATTCAAAATGTTAAGCATTTTCAGGAAGCTGCTCCGAGCTTGCGAATCATGGTCGCTCGAAAATAAGGTAAACAACACTGCAATTCTGGACCCCGGCAAACTCAATTTCACCGTGCTAGAAGGTCAGAGTCAGCAGTGTGTCGACTATATGTGCCATGCGATGCACCGTTGCTCCGCGAATGGCAAGAAATTTATTCTTCTGCCATACCACCAGAGGTACGATTCTAACCTTCAATTTTTCTCGATGTTTTCAATTCAATAATTATAAAAAAGAAATTAAATTTGATTATAATTGTGTTAATATTTCTCATGCCACAGGACACACTGGTGTTTGTTTATCATCATTCCGACTGCAAATAGGGCTTTTATCATGGATTCTGCAAGGCCAAAAGACATCACACCTGAAGAGAGCAGAGAGATCTGTCCCTTTTTGACACAGTAAGAAATAATTTTTCACTAGGTTTGATTTTTTTTTTCAATTGTAATTAAATTGTGGATCGAAATTGCTAATTACAGTTGCTTAATTTTGTAAGGGCTTGGACCAAATATGCTGCAGAGGGAGGACTGCAAGGAAGAGCTAGAGGGACCGTGAAAGATAAATTCAAAATTGAGGGTTACCGGTGAGCACACATGCAATAATTTTTTAACTTAAATATTATAGTTCCAAAAATTATTTTCATTGTAACATAGCCCGAAAAATATAAATTTCAGTGCGCGCGACAGAAGGCGTCTTGGGAGCGAGCTTATTACACGATGATTTTCATGTTTAATTGGATCGAAAGGAATCAATTTTCCTTTCCAAATAACGTAAGTAATTCACATTAATTTTCATTTTAAAAATTTCAATAATTCGATCCTTACTAACTTAAATTATAATTGCAGTATAGCCGGAGCCAAGCCTCTTTCTCACCCGAACAAATCGACGAAATTAGAGCGATGTGGGCAAGGTGGTTTGTATCCGAATTTTGTAAAGAACAATAAGGATTTGTATAACTTAATTAGTGTAATTATCAATTTTGAATTGTTATGTTATGTTTTGGCAATTTATATTCTGTTTTGAGCAAAAAAAAACATTCTGATTATATATAATTTAATGACTAGCAAAAGTGGAGGCTAGTCAGAAACAGAAAAAATTCCAAAAAAAAAATTGTAAAATCCTACACGGATATTTTAAAAAAATCCGTGTAAAATGTGAAAACAATAAAAAATCTATAGAGTTAGATGACACTATTTACACACAGATATTAATATAAAACCATGTAGGAATGGTAATCGTACACGGATATTATGTTAGTAATCTGTGTAGCTAGGGAGGAGAGCTACACAGTTTTTAGTTAATATCCGTGTACAAACAGGATTCCTACACGGATATTCTATTACAAATCTGTGTAGCTCTCTTGCGGTGTGTGCACTTTTGGAGATTTTCCACACGGCTCTTTATTAAAAAAAGCCGTGTAGGATTTGTGTAATCGTACACGGCTAAATTATCCGTGTGTAAATGCTGGACTTTTCTACACCCCAGTATTGCACACGTTTCCAAATCCGTGTAGCTCTCCAGTTAAAGTCCGTGTACAAACTGTATTTTTGTAGTAGTGGGACTAACCTTCCCACCCCATCCGGACTGCAATAAAGCCTGACACGAGCGCACTCAATCCCCACGTTACAATCTTATTCTTGAAAATATAACTGTGGCTTATCTAAATTCTAATTCTGTTGAGGCCCAATGAATTTTATGTTACATTTAGGCGTGTAACATATGATTTGGCAACGAGTACCAACATAACATGTTATATTGATGTACACAACAAAATGATGAGTAATAATTTAGAATGGAGATATATATATTTCCTCTGTTCAGCTTCACCGACAATTATTAATTCATTGTCATATTTGAATTTTATTAATAGAAAAGGTTTCTATATCCACTCTCTTGTACCCACTTTTTACCCACATCCTATCCAAATGGATTAACCGTCATTTGGTCCCAATAATTAACGGTCAACTCCGCTTATATAAACTCCCGTTCACCCGTTTCATTTCAAAGCTCCGCTATTTCAAAAATTGCCTAGCAATTTATTTCTCTCTTGGCGTGAATTGGAGAGGAACCTAGGATTTGCTAATATCAATCAAACTAGCAATTTAAATCATATCTTTCCGTGATTTTGTGCCGCGATTTTTGGGCGATTTCGGGTGATTTTCCTTTTATCTTTCTCCTCGATATTTCCTTCCCGATCTGTTCATTTGCGATCTCTCTTTTCCCGATCTGTTCATTCGCGATCTCTCTTCTCTCTTTAGAAATTTTTTTTTCTCCTTACCGATCTGTTCATTTGATTTGGTCTATATCTTCTCCCTACAATGGATCAAACAAGGCAGGAATGAACAACTCTTGATCTTCACATGAGGCGGCCTCGTGCTGTGGTCAAAGATAATCGAGTATACGAATGAAAAAAATCTTCACAAAAAGCTCAAAGGTAACGAGTTATACTTGTTTTTAATTTTGAATCTATATCTTGTTTTCATACTGTGATTATTACAGCATATGTGCTATCTGTTACATGATCAACTCCGTATAAATTACAGTATTCTCTAAGTATGTTACATTATTTGTTCAGTCCTCTAAGTTGCAGTCTGCATGATACAGTTACATTATTTATTCAAAATTGAGCAGTATTTTGTTCACATCTGTTACAGTATTGTTTTATATGTGTTGCATTATTTAAGTCAGTGTTCTTGCATGCAAATTTAGTGTATTCATATTTATTAAAGTATTTATTTATATCTGTTACAGTATTTTTATTCTTTTGTTACATTATAGGTTTGCATGTTTAATATATAATTTTTTTTTGTTCAGCTGGTTGAGGTCGTTTTGCAGGTGATGCAATTTGAAACACCTATTGCTCACCCTTGATTTTTCATTTTCCCTTACACCTCAATAAGTTTTTATTCTCTTTTTGTATTTTCATTTACATTTATTTGCTACAGTTCTAGAATTTGTTGTAGTATTGTACATTATTTGCTATAGTTATGTTTGGCATTTGTTACATTATTTTATTTCATATTTGATAGTCTACAACGTAATCACTGACCTTCCTCTAAACTTCTCTCAGGTATTGATTTATTTATAACTACTGGAACATTGTCTATAAGTATTAAATAAATATGTTACAATATTTATTTACATTTGTTAGATTATTTGTCTCTAGTTGTTATAGTATTGGGTATTGATTAATGTTCAGTCTTAGTTTAATTGTCTATAGCTGAGATAGTTTTCGACACTGGTTGATATTCAGTATATCTGTTACAGTTTGTTACATTATTTGTCTACATTTGTTACAGTATATTGATACTGATTGATATACAGAATGAGTTAATTTTTTACAATATTTGTCTATATTTATTACATTATTTGTCCACAGTTGTTACAATATCTTTTACAGTATTTTGTGTATTTTTTTTTGCAGTTTTATTTTCTTTGTAATATTTGTAGTTTTAATTCTAAGATTTGTCGTATTTTTTTTGTAGGAGGATATATCGAAGGAGTGTTTGATTATTGTCATGAAGCTTCTGACGCATCCTAATAATGAACATCAAATATCTATAGTTTAATTTTTTGTGTTTGTTATTTGCTGGGCAAAGTTTTGTAAAGTTGTTTGCTGGATAGTGTTTCTTTGACAAAGTTATGTTTGTAATTTTTTTTTTTTATATTTTTTGTTGTTTTATAGTTGTTATGGTAATTGTTACAGTTCACATACTTCATTGTTGCAGTATTTCTTGTGGCAGTTTTGATACTTTATTGTTACCACTTTTTCATAATGTTGTGTTACAGTATTTTGGAATATAGATTCTGTCGTTATTTTTGAACTTTACGCAGCTATTTTTTACTACATTCAATTTCATTAGTTTGAATACGTAATTTTTCAGATTATTTAATTCAAAAAATGAAAAAAAATGATGAATTTAAAAAAATGAAAAAAATAATTATCAAAACTTCTAAAACGGTAGAAAAAAAAAACTTTAGAAGGGAAAAAGTACACAAATGGGCAGATTCTTAAGTAAAACAATTACAGTTAACTATCATTGACTAGTCAAAGTACAACAGTTTTGAAAGTACAAAGTACAAAGATGTTGGAAGTTACAAGTTATTAATTTTAAAAAAAATTGATCGCATCTTTTACATCATTTCATATTGTCTGTTACAGTATTATATTATATTGTTACAGTATTATTATCATGTAAATGATTGTTGGTTTGGGTAAAAAGTGGGTACAAATCCTTGGGTACAATTAGAAGGATCCTTTTATTAATTACTATTTCAAAGTTCGTATGACTAAATTATATGACATTTATTCGTATTGTATCCATATTCAAATCCGTATTCGTGAATTATCCGCTTCGTATCCTTATCCGTTTAAAGTGAATTTAGTTTTACATTTTGACATCCGTTTACTATCCGTATCCGTATTCGTATCCGCTCACTGAAATGTGGATATGGATTTAGTATCAGCATTATCTGCTCCGAATCCGCTTCGTTTTGACCCCTACATGCATCTCATTAAAACCTCAAGCAGCATATATACAATCATTATTTTAGGTCAACGGATTTAATTATTTGAAAAAAGTTTTATCATCTATTAGAAATGTTAATATATATATCACGTGTCACTCTTTTGTTTGATCGGTTATTTTTCATAAAAGTAGATCCAGATTAATTAGATTAATTATTTAAAAAAACTTTTATCATCTATTGGAATTTTGATTAATATAATACTATAAATTAATTCAGAGTAAACATAAATTTCGTTGTTTGAATTTTGTCATTATTGATGATCAGAAATAAATAAATAAAAAGTCAATTGAGGTATTTTTTTTTTTTGGGTCCAACATAGTTGTTGTAATATGAATCCAGAAAATTAATTCAATTTGAAATCTTCCTGCAAAAAATCTCAAAAAATAAAAAATGGAATGTTAATAATTATGAATACTATATTTTTATGGGAATATTGAATATTAAGATGTTTTTATGGGGAAATTGACTATTTTATAAAAAAAAATAATGGGCACAAAAAAATTCTAAATCGTTCGTCAATTTATTGGTTATTTGAATTTATTGATTTGTTCTGACATACAAGTTACATGGTCTTGGTCATAGGAACCAACTCTGCTGCTTTCCAAATAAGAGAGAGTAGAACTTTGTTTTTTCAAACCTAACCATTTATTTGTATTGAGATTTGCACGTGAAAAAAATTCAACCGTTAAATTTAAAAAAAGCAGATTCCTGCTCTCCTATTGCAGCAGAGTCGGATCCCTTGGTCATAGCAACAAGGATAGAGGTTTTCTTTTGGTAACCATGGGCCGAAAGACCTATATCTCTTGTTAGATTAGGTCAGGTACCCTAATTTAGGAGAGAATGGACTTCAAAAATACAAACTGGGCCGAGACAAACTTGTCTGTTCATTATATTCATTAGGCTTTTGTATTGGGCCAATAACGAGCCCAAATTACTAACTGGTTTCTGTCCAACGCAAGCCCACTAAATAGCTTTTTAGACCTCTTGTGGTTTATATTAAGCCTATTACTTCCAAATGTCTCCTCGTTCTTGTCGTGTTAGCTCAATTGCCCTGTTGTAACTTGTGAGATCTTTTTTTTTGAGAAACAATAAGGGTCTAGCACTCATTTCATTAACCTCATTTGGTTACAATTTTTTGGGTTCCTGAGTAGGGGCCCCGATAAGTAAATACAAAAAGTTTCAGGAGACTGAAACATGGTGCTTTTTGAGAAAAAATGAAATGCAGAAAAGGTAAATGACAGGAATGTAAACTATCCTTAGTTTTGAGTAAAAATTATTGCTAAAGTAACTTCTCATGGTTATGCTAGTCTACTGGTATTCCTCTGCGCTGATAATTCCCATTGGCTCTTCACTTCTTGTACCAGTTCTGGTATTGATTTACTCCTTTCTCTGAAAATTCTACAGCAGCGTTCTCTCCATAATATAAATTGTGCTATCAATATCAGTTCCTTGTCCTTCTTTGGTGCTCTTCCTTGTATCATTTTGATTGTATCCCTCCGTATATTCTGGATGTGTTGCAGTACTTCCCCATATACTTGTCTTGTCTGCTCACACTCATTGAACAAGTGTTGTACTGTCTCATCCTCATTCCTGCACATGTAGCACATACCCGGGAAGTTGTAACCTCTTTTTTTCAAATTGTCAGTAGTGAGAATCTTATTGTTAATTAGTAGCCATGCAAAAATTTTGAATCTAGGGGGGGCCTGTAAATTCCAGATTCTGTGTACTGTTGAGCCATTGCTTGGCCCATTTTGCATTGCAGAATATGCCGAGCTAACTTTAAAAATTCCATTGGTCTCCATCTTCCAGTATACATCATCTTCTTCTAAATTGGGATGCCCTTGCCCTTGCCTTGCATTATACTGATCCCATTCATCCTGTAACTTCTCCAATTGCTTTATTGCATCTTCTGATAGTGTAGATCTGAAATTGCCTGTTATTTGTTGCTGCTGCCTAAAGGATGCCAGTGTTATGTCTTGCTGTGTGGAGAAAGTGTAAAGGGTCTCAAATTTGTATTTTAGTCTCCCTAAACCCCAGTCTTCATCCCAGAACTGTATGGAATTTCCATTTCCTTGCATTCTGAGCATAAAACACTCGCAGAAACTGTAATTCTGTTTGAGGTGCACTCTAAATAGGTATGACTCTTTTACCCCTTGAATGTGTTGATCGAGCACAATATAATGCTTTGAATAGGTCTTTCCATATTTTCGGTTCCTTTTTCTGCCACTGCCAGTACCATTTCGCAAGTAGTGCTTGATTGAAATCTCCAATATTTAGAATTCCTAAACCTCCCAACTTCTTTGGTCTACATATCATATTCCAACTTGCAAGATGTATTTTTTTCTTCTCATTTGGGATCCCTCCTTGCCATAGAAAGGTTCTTCTTGTTTTGTCTATCTCATTTTTGATCCATTTAGGCAAATCAAAAACCGACATAAAGTAGACCGGTATTGATGTCAGAACTGCATTAATGAGTATTAACCTTCCTGCCAGTGTGAGTAATTTTGCTGCCCACCCTGGTAATCTTCTTTTTACCTTTTGAATGAGATTGAGGTATGCTTGTCTAGGGAGAATTGAGTCTGATAGCGGCAGCCCAAGGTATTGCATTGGGAAGGCGCCTTGCTTGCATTCTAGCATATCTGCCATATTACCAACCTCTGCTTGGCCGGTACCAGTGGCCATTATTTCCGATTTTCCCAGGTTTATCTTCAGTCCCGATATGCTGGTAAACACCATTGTTACAATTTTCAGGAGTTGCATCTGCTGCTGTTCCGGTTTTATGAAAAAAAGGACATCATCCGCATATAGCAATGATGGTTGCATTCCTTGTACCGGCATCCTCAAAGCCCCAATTTGCTGTAGTTTGCTGAGCCATCTAGGTAAAAAATCCATTGCTATTATAAATATGAACGGCGAGAGCGGGTCTCCTTGCCTAACCCCTCTTCTCAGTATTATTTTTTTCCCCAATAATCCATTTACTATTATCTGTGATGAGCCTTGTAGCACTAATCTTGTTACCCACGAGATCCATATCTGTGGGAATCCAAATTTTTCCATTATTCATTCTATAAATTGCCAACTTATCGTGTCGAAAGCTTTATGTATGTCGGCCTTGAAAATTGCCAAAGGAACCTTCTTATCCTTTGCAAAATGTAAGATTTCTTGTGCATAAATAAAACCCTCAGTGATCTGCCTTCCCTTTATGAAACCCGTTTGTGCTCTGTGTAAAATCTCCTCGATTCGTCCCTGTAACCTGGTTGCAAGAATTTTTGATATTATTTTTTGTATTCCATTGATTAAACTGATTGGTCTAAAGTCCTTTGGGTCTGTGGCATTTTCTATCTTTGGAATTAGGGCTGTGATGGAGTTGTTCAAAGGGAAGAGGGTTCCTTGACCTTGCATTGCACTTGTCAGTGTTTCTTTTATATCCGGTAGCAGCATATCTCTAAAGGCCTTATAAAACTCCCCACAAAATCCATCCGGGCCAGGGGCCTTATTGTTTGGCCATGAGGCAATTGCATCCTTTATTTCGGTCTCTGTTATTGCATGCGCCAAACTAGATAAATCAAATCTTGTTGGATATAATTGCTCCCAATCGATGTTTTGTTCAACCTCTTGAGCTGTGCCCATGAGATTGATATAATACTCTCTTAATATTTCTGCTTTTCTTCTTTGGTCTGGTGTAAATTTGGCCATCCTTTTGAATTCCTCTTGCTCGTCTTTGATCTTGAGGCATACACATGAAAAAAATCTTGTGTTTTAGTCTCTTTCCAACTCCCACTCCATTTTTGCTCTTTGCTTCCACATATCTTCATAGATTGCAAAATCGGCCATTCCGGACCAGAATCGGCCGGAGCCGATTCAATTTCAGTCCGATTTACCCGGTTAATATTGATTCCAGTCAAATTTCGGCCTTTTCAGTGAAATTCCAGCTGGAACGGACAGTTTCACTGGAATGAGGCTAAATGCAGCAATAACTCACAGAATTTTATTTTTTGCCTCCAACGGGATTCGAACCCAAGCTGCCCCTCTAACCAAGAGGCAACAATACCACTGGACCATTGCATGCCTGAGTACTTGAAGGCATACTTATGTATATATGTTGTATTTGAGCAGTATTTTTTCAATAGAATGAAAGCAAAAATCATTTGTCTCCAGCGGGATTCGAACCCAAGCTGGCCCTCTAACCAAGAGCCAACAATATCACTAGACAATTGCATGTTTTAGTGCTTGAAGGCATACTTAGTGTATTTGAGTCAGAAATTGTTTTTTTTTTTTTTCCAGCCGCGGATATGCAATACAACATAGTTTCTGGCAGTGAAAGAGAGTGTTTTTAGTTGTAATGCTTGTATTATATTGTATTAGTGGATTATTTAATTGTAATTATTTGTCTAAACTTCACAAATCATTTTTTATTAATTTTTTTCTATTTTTCTAGTATAAACGAGATTCTGGCAAAAAAGTCCGAGTTTCCGATCCGATTCGGCCGATTTTGACCGATTCATCCAATTCGAATCCCCCGGCCCAAAGTCCGATCCCGATTCCGATTCCGATTTTTCCTTCTATGCATATCTTCCTCCCAACATGCCAATTCTGTGAAGCGGTGCTTTATCGTTGCCTTTGTATGCTTTTCAAGATTAGTTAACTGCCTTATTTCCTGTAATTCTTCAGCCCAATTAATGAATTGCCTGCAAATTTCGATTTGTTTTCTGATGCTTCCTGTTTTGCCCTTTACCCATGTAGTTATTGTTTTCTCTATATCTTGAAGCTTACTGTGGAGTTGCATTGGTGTTTTTGCTGTTGCCAAAGATTGCCATCTTTCTTGCACCATTTGCTTGAAACCTTGAATTCCCAACCAGAAATTCTCAAACCGAAAAAATCTAGATTTTTTAAAGTCTGTCAAGGCTTCAATTATGATAGGGCAGTGGTCTGAGCTTGTGTTAGGTAGTGTTCTTTGCCTCGTATTAGGGAATTTTAAACTCCAATCAGTGGACAGTAGGAACCGGTCCAGTTTGGCCATCACCGGGTTGTCCCTGTAGTTCGACCATGTGAATCTACGTCCTTCCATACGTATATTCTGTCTTGTGTTGAACTATTTCTGTCTTCTTGCTCTAATGTTACGTTGAAATCTCCATTTATTATCCATGGCATGTTATCAGTTGGTTTTAGGTTCTTTAGTTCTTGAAAAAAATTCCCTCTGCTAGCCGCATTAGTCGGTCCATATACTGTTGTGAATTTCATCTTTTGGTGTAACATGGTATCAAGTAGTTGCACTGTCAAACAGTAATGATTTGTGTCTGTAGAGATTAGTTGAAACCTGTTGTCCCTCCATGCTATCATCATACCTCCCCTGGTTCCACTTGCCGGTAAGGTCACATATCCATTCAATCTTCTTCCACATATCTCCTTTCTCCTTACAGCATCTATGTGTTCTAGCTTGGTTTCTTGTAGACACACTATATCCGGTTTTTCAATGAATATAGTCTCTCTTATTGCGAGTCTCTTTGATCTTTCGTTTAGTCCCCTTACATTCCATGTTAAAGCTTTTATTTTTGTTTTATAATCCATAGAACAAAATTCTTCTCACTCCTCATGATTCCAAGTTTAATTTCTATCTTATATCTTTCTTTCTCCGCTATTCGACCTTCTCCCTGATCTGCCCACCCGGCATCCCATTTCCTTTCCACTTGTTTCCTCCAATACATTCTTAATTTAAGTCCTAACATCATTTTCCTAAACAACAGACCTAAAAAATAGAGGAATAATTGATACATGGAGATAGTTTTTCTACTGGGTGCACAATTGTTTCCTATGAAACAATCAAGGTGTTGACCTTGTTCATTAATTGGCCTTCTGGCTCTACTCCTGCAGCCATGATTACCAGCGCAGCTTGTTGCTCTGACAGGGGGCTGTAGCTTTTAAAGTATTCTAGCTGGGCTTGGCACACCGCCAATTTTTTCTTTGGGCCTCCTTGTGGGATTGGTGCCGAATCAGGCTTTGTGACAATTCTTGCGCGCTCTTCTGGGCTGATGTAAATGCCTGAGTATTTCTCACTCAAGCGTCTGCTCCTCTTTTTTATTTCTGCATACTTCGGTGGGCCTGGAAAGCCCGGTGGTGAGCTTTCAAAAAAATCATGTGGCCCATTAGTTTCTTTACTAGGCCCATTTTGGTCATCCTCACTGTCTTCCAATATATGGCCAATGCAATCTTGTTCGTCCATTTCACCTTGACTCTCCAGATAGTTCAGATCTATCTGATTCATTAAGTTCTTGTCTCCTTCCTGGTTGTCTTGAGAATTGTTCTCCTCTCTCTCTATTGTTTTTGCGTTGCTTTCTTTGTGAAGTACAGCATAGTACATCCCATAGTGCTGTGGATTCGGCGCACATTTAATGATGAGTTGCCTCCTGACCCCTTCATTAATGTTATTGCCGTATATCCACACCTCCTGCTGAGCATGGTTAACTCGTACAGTAAAATCAAACGGTATTTGCCCTACCTGCAGAAAGAATGTCTGAATAGTGACCGTTTGACTTTGTTGTTCCTCTCCAGTTTGGTTCTTGAAAGCTTTCTCCATTCCACTAAGAGCTATTTCCTCTCCAGTTATTGATCTCTCCCTCTGGTTGTACTGTGTCACCGGGCCCGACCCTGAGCTAGAGTCGAATGAGCTCTGTCTTCTTGCTCTCACTGTTCTCACATTGTTTCTGTATTGTTCATCCCAGTACCTTGCTTCATTGTCTTCGAAAGGGCGGTTTTGGTCAGTGTTTTCACCACCTGTGTATGGAGTGTCTGTTTGTAGGGCCTCGTTATGTAGCCAGCCTTCGATCTCCACTTGCACAGTGACTGACAATGGGTCTGCCGTTGAAGTAACATATGGTGGGACCTTCATAGGGTGATGGCAGCCAACTAAAATTCGCAGGTCTTCGTAGTTGCCATTTGTGAAGACTGGAGCCATCCTTTCCAATTGCCCGAACCCCGATACCAGCTGTGCAATTGCCTCCCAATACCAGAATCTGTGAGGTAAACCATGTAATTTGATCCTGGCCTTGTGTGTGGTTGGATCATGGGTCATGCCTATCTCCCTTGTCCATGCAGCCAACTGCACCTGGACTCCATGTCCCAGATGAAAGGGGCACACTTGGAGAGCTTCCTTCATCATATCTATACTTGGGAATATAGCTATGAGGTCTCCCATGGAGGCTGGGATCTTTCTCACCTGAAAATTACGGGGGTGGCATGAGAAATGGTGGGCCAGCTTTACTCTCAACTTGTTCATGAGCTGTTGGTCGTTGTGGTTGGGGCCGGTCATGACTATTGCCGATCTCTCCAGAAATTCAATTTCTACTGCCGGTGCTTCCTTTAATGGGAGAAACACCTTCAGTTCTTCCTTCTGACCTCCGTCCATCCTTCTTTATCTGTGCTGTTCTGTTGCTTGGTGTTGTCTTGTCTAAAGGTTGTATGGGTGAGGGTAGGCCTGATGCTCTGGTCAGTGTTGTGCACCCCTACATTAATGGTGTTGTCCTTCCTGCCTTGGATATATGGTTGAGTTTGCACTGCATGCTTTCCCTCTTTCTTCTCTTGTTTCTTCGCTAGTGCTTCAGCATACGATGCCTTACGGAAGGCTGTAAGTTCTTCATTGGTGTTGTCCTTCCTGCCTTCAGAAGGTGGTTGAGCTTGCCCTGTTTTACCTCTTTCTTCTCTTATTGCCTTCGCCAGT